>JAAGEH010000311.1:40332189-40434224 GCA_011751065.1 Lasiurus cinereus | reverse complement strand
GTAGCTGGTTTGGTTCAGAGGATTGAGTGTTGGCCTGAGAACCTAAGAGTCTCGAGTTCGATTCTGGTCAAGGGCACATGTCGAGGTTGAGAGCTTGATCCCCAGTGGGGGGACATGCAAGAGGCAGCCGATCAATGACTCTTTCATTGATGTTTCTATCTTTCCCTCTCCTTCTCCCTCTCCCTCTCTCTCTGAAATCAATAAAAAGATATTTTAAAAATCTTCCTTTGTATAAACAAAACATCTTTAGGAATAAGATGGGAATTGCCTGACTACTGGACAGTTGTTTTTTTTTGGAGCCTGGGTAGATTTAGAAGTGCTGAGGAGGGCCGTGGGAGGTAGTAAAGAATATAAGAATGCCCTCTTGCTGGAACCGGTATGGCTCAGTGGATAGAGGGTCGGCCTGCAGACTGAAAGGTCCCAGGTTCAATTCCGGTCAAGGGCATGTACCTTGGTTTCGGGCACATCTCCAGTGTGGGGCGTGCAGGAGTCAGCTGATCGATGTCTCTCTCTCATCGATGTTTCTAGCTCTCTGTCCCTCTCCCTTCCTCTCTGTAAAAAATCATTAAAATATATTTTAAAAAAAAGAATACCCTCTTGTTTATCAAGAACATACAATTCAATGAGATGATTAAACAGTCTCTTGGAATATGCTTTACAGGTGCTCGCCTGGGTCAAGAACTGTCTTTCGAAGAAATCACACACTCTTACCTCTCCCCCTGCTTCCAGTCTGCTAGCATCGTCTGAAGTACTGGTCAGGTTTCCAGGGTGAAGGAGAGAATCGTCATCTTTGCAAGGACTGTTGACAGCTTCTAACTCATCAAAAAGAATATTGACGTCCTTGGCCACTAGAACCAAAATACATATATTACACGTGGGGTTAAGGCTCTTAAAAAGCAATAGTCAAAGAGAAGACATCTCCGTTTGGCTTCATATTTTTTCATTGTTTCAGTAACACCTCAGATGACAGGTATTTATTTCCTAGGAGAAAAGGATGTCGGAGGTAAAACAAGTTTATCTCAACAGTGTCTTCATTAGGAGAGATCAAGGACAATGTGAAGCAAAGTAAACTACCTGCCATAATATAAATACAACTTGCCTTCCTGAGCACAGAAGGTGGTGTGTTGAGCTTTCCTTCACTTGGTTAACAGAAGGCACTGTTATTTAAGACTTCTAAAAACTCATGCTGGAGATGACCTATACTTGTTAATTTTTTTCCATTTAAATTCCATACAACTTGCTCTGTGAACCCATAAATGTCCTACTTGTGTAGTCCAGTAAGAACTGACTTTTCTTCCTCCTTTGTGATTTAAGGTCTAAGAGAGAAAAACCAGTGCAGTAATTAAACATACAGTTAGATTTTCTGCCTTTCTTCTCTAATTATGGATTGCAATCATGAAGGGAGCCAGTCAGAGGCTCTCCCAAAAGATGGGTGATGCTAACACGTGGGTACATAAAGCACTGTGCATCGGAATTCCGAATACAGAACACCGTGTGCAATGCAGAGACCCTGGCAGCATACCGGAGCTGGGAGTCCAGCATTAGTGTGTGAGAAAGTGCAGGGCCAGGTAGCGGTCCCTTCTTCACCAATTGGTCAGATGATGAACCAATGTTGAAGTTCACGTTTTCCTTTGATGCTTTGAAAATAGTGAAGGCTTTTTAACCTGTCAGAAGCCACTGTACAGACTAATCTGTAGGATATTGGGTTCTATATACCCAAGTATACGAAGGACTCTTCATTCTTTCATTCAAAAAGTCTTTAAGAGATGGGCACACTATGTCAGGCACAGAATTGTGTGATAGCCATACCTTGATGAAGAGAAGTGATAAGAAAAAAGAAACAAGTAATCAAAGAAATGTAGCCGAAACCGGTTTGGCTCAGTGAATAGAGCATCAGCCTGTGGACTGAAAGGTCCAGGTTCAATTCCGATCAAGGGCACATACCTTGGTTGTGGGCACATCCCCAGTAGGGGGTGTGCAGGAGACAGCTTATCAATGTTTCTCTCTCATTGATGTCTCTAACTCTCTCTCTCCCTTCCTCTCTGTAAAAAATCAATAATATATATATATATATATATATATATATATATATATATATATTTTAAAAGAAATGTAGAGTGGGGTAAAGAAAAGAACAGTTAGTGAGAGAGAACAGAGATGTGTTTAGATAGGATGCCCAGAAAGCTGTATCTACATGTGTGAATTTGGGCAATTTTTTTTTACTTCAAGTTTTTCATCTGTAAAATAAAGTGAGTAAGGAAATAAAATTAAAGTTTATTGTTTACTGTGATAGGCTGAATCATGGCCCCAAAGGTGACCTAATTCCTGGAATGTGAGAATATATTACTTTTTACAACAAAAGGGGCTTTGTGGGCATGATTAAGTTAGGGGTTGTAAAATGGCAAGATTATCCAGGATTATAGGGGTGGGTCAAAGTAAATACAAGGGAGCTGGATGGGTCAGAATTTGAGAGAGAGAGAGAGAAAGAGAGAGAGAGAGAGAGAGAGAGAGAGAGAGAGAGAGAGAGAGAGAGAGAGGTGTTACACTGTTGGCTTTCACAAAGAGGATAGGGATAGGACCATGAGCCAAGGAATGCAGGTAGCCTCTAAAAGTAGAAAATGCAAAAAAGTAAATTCTCTCCTAGAATCTCCAAAAGGAACATGGTCCTGAAGACAGCTTGATGACTTCTGGCCTCCAGAACAGTAAGTTAATATCATGGTTTTTTCATACAACCAAGGTCTAAGTATGAAAAAAGTGTGAGTACCTGTCCTTGAGTACCCATTCTGTGCCAGATACCCAAGGTCAGATACTCATACTTTTTGAGGAAACACCATATGTTCAGTGTTGTGGGAGGTATCAAGATCAAAGACAACTTCTCTGACCATCCTATGTAAAGAAACTCTCCCTCACCCAATTATTCTCAGTCTCCTCTCATTGCTCATTTCCTTCACAGCACTCATCACAATCTGCAATTATATTGTGTGTTCATTTATTTACTTGCCTACTAGATATTTATACTATTATGGCATACGTTCCGTAAGGGCAGGGACTCTGTCATCTTGGCTGGTGTACAGAGGTCCTGGAATGGAGTAAGCCCTCAACACTCTTTGTTGAAAGACCGAATGATGACCTCAGAGAGGTCATTGTCTAATGATATCTGAAATCTACCTTTTCTCCAATATTCTATGGCTCTAGGAACTTGCATCTATGTTTCTCCTAACATGACTCTTATTCACAAGCCAGGAGCTCCTCAGTTTCAAGTCAATACTGATTAAATTTTCAAGTATACAGTGATTAAATTTCAAGTAAATATTGGTTAGATTTGAAAAACAGAATTTTAACAAAGTCAGAAGACCTGCTTACTACTCCAAACTCTACCACTTCACCGCGTGAATTTGTATTCCTGTTTTCTCACTGGTAAGACAGGTATAGAAAACATCTCCCTCAGGGTGGCTGGGAGGGTTACATGAGATAATGTAACATTAGCAGGTGGCAGATGCACACAAAAAATGTTCGTTTGTCAAATGTAGACCCTGAACCTTATACTAGCTTTTTAGCCTTATCAATACAAGAAGGCAGAAGAGAGATATAGTCAATAATATTGTGATAAGTATAAAGTAACAGGTGGTTACTAGATTTAGTGTGGTGATCACATTGTAGGAATATAAATGATGAGTTACTATACTGTATATATGAATCTACTATAATATTATCAACCATATTTAATTTTTTTAAGTCTAAAAAATAGGGAATGGTTGTTAAGAGGGATAGACTGAGGTGAGATGTAGGATAAAGGTGGGAGCTAACGAGGACACTGAGATCCACCTAAGTGATTGGCTCAAACTGGGGAGAATTCTAGAATATCCATTCCTCCATCCATGAGAACTGCCTTATGCTTTGGTCAAGGACAGACAATTACCAGGTCATCTTCTGCCAATATCACCTCCTGGTGCAGGCACAATCAGAGAGGAAGGAAGAAGGAGAGGGAGATAGAAACATCAATGATGAGAGAGAATCATTGATCAGCTGCATCCTGCACTGGGGATTGAGCCCGCAACCCAGGCATGTGCCCTTGGCCTGATTCGAACCTGGGATCCTTCAGCCCACAGGCTGACACTCTATCCACTGAGCCAAGCTGGCTAGGGCGTCTAGACACACTTCTCCTCATCAGGGGCAGTGCTGGTAGTTTCTAATGGGTAGAGGCCTGGGATGCTGCTGAATAGCCTGCGCTGCACAGAGCAGCCCCCACAGCAAACTGTTATCCAGCCCAGAATGTCAAGAGTACTAAGATTGAGAAATTCTGCCGGGTATTAAGCCCCAGCCATTTGATTGCAGAGGGACCAGATAACCCGGAAAAGGGAAGGGAGCCTTCGTGTGCCCACCTGAAACACCTGTGAAAGTCATCCTGGCGCTGATGCCACCTGAGCGCTCCAGAGCAGTCGGTGGGTCAGGGCAATCTGACTGTTAGAGAGTAAGTGGCAGGAGGGCTCCATTATTACCCGCCAGGCTCTCAAGAGCGTCAGCAGAGATTAGAAATGCTGAAGCCAGGCCATCCTCAGCTGCCCGCATGCTCAGAAGGAAGACTGTCGCCGAGATTCGTTTGGCTCGATGGATAGAGCATCGGCATGTGGAATGAAAGGTCCCAGGTTCCATTCCGGTCAAGGGCATGTATCCTGGTTGCGGGCACATCCCCAGTGGGGGGTGTGTAGGAGGCGGCTGATCGATGTCTCTCTCTCATCGATGTTTCTAACTCTCTATTCCAAGAAAGAAAGAAAGAAAGAAAGAAAGAAAGAAAGAAAGGAAGGAAGGAAGGAAGGAAGGAAGGAAGGAAGGAAGGAAGGAAGGAAGGAAGGAAGGAAGAGAGGAAGTGAGGAAGTGAGGAAGAGAGGAAGAGAGGAAGAGAGGAAGAGAGGAAGAGAGGAAGAGAGGAAGAGAGGAGGAGAGGAGGAGAGGAAGAAAGGAAGGAAGAAAAAAAGGAAGAAAAAAAGGAAGGAAGGAAGAAAGGAAGGAAGAAAGGAAGGAAGAAAGGAAGAAAGAAAAAAGAAAGAAAAAGAAAGGAAGGAAGGAAGGAAGGAAGGAAGGAGAAAGGAAGGAAGGAAGGAAGAAAGGAAGAAAGAAAGGAAGGAAGAAAGGAAGAAAGAAGACTGTAGAATACAGAGGCATCCCACAGACCGAAGAGACGCATGCCCACCATCAGCATTGCCCCGTTGTTGCTGATCTATCAGCTTTACATGACAAATTTTAGAAACAAACTACAATGTCCTTTGATGCAAACTTACATGATTTTCTCTAAAGAGAAAACAACCCCCAAGTTCCGAAGTTAATCAATTCTGCAAAATCTATTTATTCAAAAAGTATGTATGGCCAGACACTGTGCCGGGCTAGGAACTGGGCTCAAGTGCTGGCCATGATGGACATGGACCTGTCATCCCAGACCTCACTATCCGGCCCAGATGAGAACACAGTTTCTCAACCTACAGGCACCAATGTCACAAGATACTCCAAATAAGGTCATTTGTTCATGATGCCATCACTTTCCTTATATTCAGGTAAAAATATGTTTGATAAGGATATCCCTAGAACAGCTCTACTGGTAGGCCCATAAATAAGAAAGGGATGCCAAAACTGGTTTGGCTTAGGGGATAGAGTGTTGGCCTGTGGACTGAAAGGTCCCAGGTTTGATTCCAGTCAAGGGCATGTACCTTGGTTGCAGGCACATCCCCAATAGGGGGCGTGCAGGAGGCGGCTGATCGATGTCTCTCTCTCATCAATGTTTCCAGCTCTCTAGCTCTCTCCCTTCCTCTCTGTAAAAAATCAATTAAAAAAAAATAAAATAAAGGGAGCCAAATGTTCTGAGGAGTCGAGTAAGAATGATTGCTCAGCTAGTTGGAGCAGGGTATGGGTTGGGTTCCCAGTCAGGGCACATACCTATGTTGCGAGTTCAATCCCTGGTCCAGGCCTTTATGGGAGGCAACTGATCAATGTTTTTGTCACATCGATGTTTCCTCCTCTATCATTCATTCTCTGTCAAAAATCAATAGAAATATATCCTCTAGCAAAGATTAAATAAAATAAAAAGACTGACCAGAAGGAGAGAGAGTGTGAATGCAAATGCAAACACTCCATGCAGCCCAGGTAATGGACCTGCACTGCATCGGACTCAGAAAGGGCTGTGTGAACAGAAATGGGCAGCTAAGATGGGTCAGCGTAGCCGGATAGCGTGCAGTAGGGAAAGCAGTAATTCCGCTTTGCAAAAAGCAACTCAGCCTAAAAAAGACCTGGAAGCAAAACAGCAGGGACGTGCATACGCACAGAACAGCTGAGCAAGGGTCAAGAAACTCAAATTGCCCGAGGAGACCAAAAATCAGCCCCTGAGTCTGAGTAAGTCACCCAATTCGGCATTGCAAAGAGGTTTCTGAGCGCTGGCTCACGATACAGGGGAGGGCAAAAGTAGGCTTACAGTGGTTCCTAGGGAAAATAATACGTGCATTAATAAGTAATAATGCAAGAATCAACTCCGTGTCATGCGCACACAACTGTAGACCTACTTTTGCTGCATCCTGCACTATCCCAGAGAAATCAGAGGATCAGTGTTATGATGGGGAAAAAAACGAAAAACAGTAAATGTTTTAGAAATAGGCTAAGAGTAAGAAATAAATACCAAAAAAAAATCAAACAGTTGGATTCACTGCTCTTGTCTTTAATTCTCCATTTTCCACTTGTATCTCACGACAGGGGTGCTTTCAGCCCAGTGTTTTCTGATGCAGAGAAAGCAGAGTGAGATTATAGGTCACTGACGACAGGAGAGGGCTGAGCGGCATAACCTAAGTCTATTTGTTCAAGTGCCAGTTCATTATACTATTTTGGTCCTGAGTTCCGCATTATTCCATCTGACACTCAGGATTCTGAAGGCATTGCATAGTGACCTCAAAGCCTCGTTAGAAAGTGCCAAAAAAATGGGGACAGCTTCAGGAGTAATTCAGAATGCAAAATAATGTGTTTATATCTCAATCTGAACGCTTGCCTGGCTGTTTTACAGCAGGTTCATCTTTAATTTTAGGGTCCCTTTTAGGTGAAAGCTCAATGTAGCTCCAAAATTGCTGGCAAATAGGAGGCACACAGTGTCCATTTTAAAATGAATTCCTTCCTAATGAGCTTCGTGAGATTGTTTTTAAAAAATAGGTTTCTCTCTTAGGCTCAGAGATGAAATTTAAAGGAAGTGAGAGGAGACAACAATTTATGGAGAGCTGACTGCGTGCTGAGAATCGTCAGTTCTGTTTTCTCCATGCTCTTTCTAACCGGCTTCTTTCTTTTTATTGGAAAGCATTCTATTATTCTTACATCATAGGCTTTCAAGAACAGGAAGTCATTTCAGCACCAAACAATCAAGTTGTCACCGTTCTCAATGAAGCTAGACTTGATATCTGTAGCCCGACAGATCTGACACGTTTTCAACTTGAACAAATAGATCCAATGAGATGTTTTCTTCAAATTCAGGGAAACACACAGACTCAGCACAGCTTTGAGCACCGTAGGCTGGGATTTTAAAGACTTACACACCACTCAGCTTTTCTATGACCCTTGCAAGCATGGGACTCTCTAGATGTTCACTGCTCTTTAATGAACCTGCGAATCTCCCTAAGGCAAAGACTGCCTGGTTTACTACTACTACTAATTTTTTAAAAGGGACTAATTCAGAAAACTCAAAATAAATAAATGAAATAATTAGAAATGATACAAATCCTTTCTTAGCTGGCTTTATTCCTGTGCAATAGGCCAGTGGTTTTCAAAGTGTGTTCCCTCGAACCCCAGGATCTTTTGGGGAGCTTCAAGAAACCATGGAGGATGCAAAAAGAAAACTAGAGTGTCTCCCCACCAATCCTATCCCACCTCACCTCACCCCAAACAGCCCCGTTATCTGTCTTATATATTGAGATGATACATGAAAATATACTTGGGGAAAAAACAAAGTATATTTTGTTTTTTCTGCTATAAAAAGTTCCGTTCATGTGTTATGGCAACATTTAAGTGGTTATATTAACACATACCCCCCAAAAAACTGGGGTAAGAAAGCTGGGATCCTCACAGATACAAAATCGAGGGCAGGCACTCTTTTTTTGCCATAGAAAATTTACTTAAAATATTTTGAAATTAAAAAAAAATGTGTAGCTGAAACCGATTTGGCTCAGTGGATAGAGCGCTGGCCTGCAGACTGAAGGGTCCCAGGTTCGATTCCGGTCAAGGGCATGTGCCTTGGTTGCGGGCACATCTCCAGTGGGGGGCACGCAAGAAGCAGCTGATCGATGTCTCTCTCTCATCGATGTTTCTGGCTCTCTGACCCTCTCCCTTCCTCTCTGTAAAAAATCAATAAAATATGTTTAAAAAAATGTGTAGTCCTTAAGAAAGTAATTATAGACATTTCCTGTCTCCCTAACGATGTTGTGTATAAAACAGAGTGCCGCTCACGGCACGGGGTTCCCCACAAACACTCTGCAATGGGGCCAAGACCGTCCCCTCGCTCCTGGGACAGCATGTTTCTGATGGAAAGCTTCTCCAACCGCTTTTCTCACATTTTAAAGAGAAGACAGACGCCTTCATTAGTTCAGTAACAGGGCCGACAATGAAGCACCTATTACAACCCTGAGAGTGATATTTAGAGAACTGTGTGCCCGATCCTGCTTCACTCAGTAACCTTGGTTACCTTTTCATGACTAGAAAAGAGGTCAGTGATGTTCTGCATGAACACTCCTCAAAGTCTGCTGAAACGAGCACGAGCTTTGGATTCAGACAAGACTGAGCTCAAATGCTAGTCGTCCCTCTTCGTAGCTGTCAGAATCGGTGGTTTAACTTTAACTTCTTTATCTTTTAAGTGGAGATCATACAATTTACCATGCACAAGAGGGATGATGGCAAGGAGGCAGCCCACCCCTTCCCAGCACTTGCCAGTGAACATCTAGAGCAGTGGTTCTCGACCTTTCTAATGCCGCCTACCCTTTAATACAGCTCCTCATGTTGTGGTGACCTCCAAGCATAAAGTTATTTTGGTTGCTACTTCATAACTGTAATTTTGCTGCTGTTATGAATCGTAATGTAAATATCTGTGTTTTCCGATGGTCTTAGGTAGACACAGATATTTACATTACGATTCATTAACAGTAGCAAAATTATAGTTATGAAATAGCAACAAAAATAATTTTGTGGTTGGGGGTCACCACAACATGAGGAACTGTATTAAAGAGTCATGGCATTAGAAAGGTTGAGAACCACTGATCTAGAGTGCTAAGGGCTTTGCCTGGATTTACTATAACCATCTCCCTCTTACAAATGTGGGAATTAAGCACAGAGAATCGAACGCCCAATAAAATAATGTAGGTAAAAAGGTCAACCACAACCAGACAAGAGAACTAGTTCACTACACGTCAGCCCTTCCCCCTTCCCCATCTTCTCCTCTGAAACAGCATGACTGTGTGGATTCCAAATGAAATTGGAAATCAGAGCTCAAGAAATTGGACTCAAAATGACTCACTGGATGTCCCTGAGAAATGACTCAGTCTCCGCAGCCACAGAAATACCAAGAGCCATCAATGGAGGAGCAATGATATGATTAGGTGGGCATGTGTGCGAGCACAGAGGGTCAGGCTATAGGATAATAACAAGCATGGAACAATCCTTCCAACTCCCAGCTCTCATCTCAAACACTCTGCTCTTGGCTCTTGTCCCCTCATTAGGACCTCATGGACTAGAACATAGTAATGTCTGCAAGGATAGGAACGCCACTCAAGCGTACCCACATGGCCCTGGCCGAGAAGCTCAGGTGATTAGAGTGTCCCTCCATATGTGAAGGTTGCAGGTTTGATCCTAGGTAAGAGCACATACAAGAAGCAATCAATAAATACATAAATAAGTGGAGCAATACATTGACGTTTCTCTCTCTTTCTCTCCTCTCTCTCCCTCCCCCTATTCCTTCATCTCTCTTTCTCTTCCTCACCCTCCTCCTCCTCCTGTCCAAGCATCATCCACTCAAAAGCTCAGGCTTGTAGAAAACAGAAGCCAAGAACTTTAGACAGCACAAAACTCTGCTGAAACACAGGAGTTCAGGAAATCTTGCTGCCATCATGGGGAGAGGAACAAAGAAAGAGAATAAAGGAATGGGGAAAATAGCATCAAGGAACACACACACACACTGACATTCTACTGCCACATAGCAATGCTTTTTTTTCCTCGAAGGAAACCAAGTTGTTTTCAGTTTGCACAATGAAACAAAATGTGATCTGTGACCATTTTAATGTTTCATGAATTAATCTATACAGCAAATGTTCAACACTACTTAAAGGTATTCTGCCTAGTACAGTGCCTGGCACATAACAGGTGAGATAGACAGGTGGATGAATAAATAGAGTAACTCTTTTCTTCTTTATAAGCTGAATATCTGAGATACAGGAAGTTGAGAAACAACTTGTGGATGGCCAGCTTCTCTGATGAATCTTTTTTTGAATAGATGAAGCTATTTTAAGGGCATGAGCACTATAATAAAAAATACAAATATAGTACTTTACAATGTAGAAGCATAGGGAGGAATTCTTACATTAAGATGTAACAACATAGTAATAACATTTTAAAATTCCAAAGTAGTTCGTTTTTCTTATTTATTTTATCTTTTATTTAGCAGAACAAGAGCTGATGTAGGATTAAATATTGCCTCTCTCATATATTACCCATATATATCGCTTGGGGAGATATACTCAGTTTCTTCACTTTTAAAATGGAGACATTAGCCCTGCCTAGTGAGCTCAGTGGTTAGAGGGTCAGCAGACACACCCAAGGGTTGAGGGTTCATTCCTGGTCAAAGACACATACCTGGGTAGCAGGCTTGATCCCTGGGCTGATAGGGGCTCATGAGGGAAACAACCAACCAGTGTGTCTCACATGGATGTTTCTCTCTCCCACTCCCTCCCTCCCTTCCACTCTCTCTGAAAAGTACTCTAAAGGAAAATATATCCTTGGGGGGAGGGGGATTAAAACAAACAAATAAATAAATAAAATGGAGAAATTTGTATCTGCTATTACTTAGGGTTGTTTTAAAAACAAAATTCTTAAAACATTTCTTGAATCTGGCCTATCTCAGACTTAAAAAAAAAAAAGAAATGTTTGAAACACACACACACACACACACACACACACACACACACACACTTCTATCTTGATCTTGAAGGCCATACGTATTTTCCACAATATTCTAAGAAAACAATGAACTCTCTCCATCATGATGCTAAAAATGTAGAAGAAAGTTTTACTGAGGTTTAAATCCTATAGTATAATTTTTACATTTTTATATGTTGGTCTCTCAAAGCTTTTCATAAACAATAATCTAAGGTACAGTCCCTTGAAGAACCAAACTATGCCTTTTTATACTTAGAAATTTCAATGAACTGGTTAAACATCTGAAGCACATATAGAATCCAGATAGAGACTGAAGGTGAATAAATAGCCTAAATCTTTCCTACCAGAAATAACCCAGGCTATGTGAGCAACTTCCCAAACGTACTTAGCATAAAACTTAGTTCTTAATATTTTCTAATAGATTAGAAAATTCTTAAACCAATAAAAATTTTGATTTGCATTTTAAAGTGAAGTGACACTTCCTTTTTCTTATTTTTAAATGTAAATATTAAGTACTCACAAACTTAAACTCTTCTATCTGTTCATAACGAATTCACCATTCTAAACTATAAAATATACAAATGTCTTTACTAATATGTGCTAACAAAAATTATTACAAAAATAGTCTCATAAACATTTAGTTAATTTTGATGCAAGTTCATTCAGCCCTAAAAACATTCATCTTCTGACTTGCAGGGAAGCCACTGTGTTATTTATTAAAATATTTTCTTATTGATTTTTATAGAGGAAGGGAGAGGGATAGAGAGATAGAAACATCACCCATCTGCTGCCTCCTGCATGGCCCCAGCTGGGGATCCAGCCTACAACTTGGGCATGTGCCCTGACCTGGAATCGAACCAGTGACCTCTAGGTTCATGGATCAATGCTCAATCACTGACCCACACTAGCTGGGCTAAAATATTTTTAAGTCCTTTTAGCACTGTATGCTTTATCATCTTTCACATCAAATAATATAATTACATAATTTTATAACTTCCCATGAGAAGTTATTTTCTGTCTAATGTCTATTAATTTGGTTTTTTACATTAAAAATACATTAAATGTTAGGAACTTATTTAAGTTACAATCAATCTGTATATACTTGGCCCTTAAAAAGGCCATTTCCAGGCAAATTAAATCAGTATTTATTATTAATCTGATTTTTATTCTCCTGGGGAAATTTTTCTCTTTTCTTCATGAACCTAATCTGACTGTCCAGCCAGAAAAAAATAGCTGGTCCTCTTACACTCTCCATCAAAAATATTTCAGCCTCATCTTCTTCAACCTCAGGATCTGTCACCTCCGTGTATTTAAACACCTATATTGAGCGCATACATGAAGGAATTAACCCTCCATTCTAGTTGGTCTCCATTATTTATCAGATCACCTTGATACTTTACTTCTCTCACCCAAGTCATCCCAAAACATAAAGTGGATATAGCATCTCAGCAAGTCAGGAGGGTAGTGTAATGACAAAAAGGGGTAACTCAAAATGCTTGAAGTTGTTCATTAAATGCAATGTCAGAAAACTCATCGTAGCAAAAAAGAATAAAAATTGCAGTGTTTCTTAATGTAATACAATGACCTTCACATCCAAACCCTTCAAATGCAACATTGCTATGTAAAGAGGAGCGTCATTATCTAGGATGAGAGCTCCAATAACACGACAGAAATGTTAATGACTTAGTAAGTGATACTACATCATCCACCTTCGAGGCTAAATCTATAACTGGAGTAAATGTACTAATTATAGAAAAATTCCTAGTGAAAACCATAATACACCAATAAAGTAGCCTCAGAAAAATAAACCTTAATTTAGCAAAAGGCTGAGAAGAGAGGGGCTCAGCCCATCATCTGTGACTCCTGATGCCCATTTTGGAGAAAAAATTCTTGAATTTGGCTTACTGCCTCCACACTTACTTCCTACGACTTACATCTCAACAAAGGAATAGTATTCTGGTTTGTTACAGATTTTTCTTTTGGAATTATTACTCCAGGAATCTAAAAAAAATTACAATACCTAGTGATTTATTAAACAGCATAGCATATTCCATATACAGAATTTATAATTCCACTACGGTTTTCCACCAGTCTTCTTCAAAGACCCCGATGTTATGTGGTTCACAGTTCTACAAATTAAACCTGCATTTCACTAACCATGTCTTCTGGTCTCAAACTATTTCACCCATATCTCCTTTAAGACGGTCATTGCATTTTTTTAAAGTCTGGCATCCAAGATTTCTAGTTTTAGGGACCCCTCCCAAGTACTCTCAGAGTTTCTTCTGTCACGATACATTTAAAATGGGAGTGAAACTTACTTTCTTGAATTGCATTAAGAATCTCTGAAAAGTCCACATCACTCTTTGGGCCGTCGGGGAGTATTTGCATATCCAGCTGGAAGCCTCCTTCTAGAGAAACGAAAGATATTCATGGAGTTTGCACCGGTTATCAGAAAGCCCAGCCTCAGGTCCCCAGGAGAAGCAATGTCAAACTCTAAAACGAACAGCCAGCTGCTTGGCCAGGAACGTTGGACAAACGATACTTAAAAAATGAGAACCATTACCAGCCATTTGCTCCTCGTGGGACCAAAAAGGTTGAATTGCATTTCCAAGGTAAAAAATAAAGCAACTACTTTATTGAAATACCACTTACTTGCTAGTATTTATTGATGACTTCCTGGGTAAAGATTATTACACGGCAGTGTATCCCCAAAGATATTGAAAATCATTTTCCACCTTTACCTGGCTAATAAATGACATTCAATATAAACATTTTGTGATACCATTTTCTTTAAAATTATAACAACTCACTTGTAGGGAAATGTTTAATACTAGAGGCCCACTGCATAAAATTCGTGCACGGGGTGGGGGTATCCCTCAGCCCAGCCTGCACCTTCTCCAATCTGGGACCCCTTGAGGGATGTCCAACTTTCCAGGCAGTAGGACACCCCTCTCACAATCCAGGACTGTTGGCTCCCACCTGCTCACCTGCCTGCCTTCCTAATTGCCTCTAACCACTTCTGCCTGCCAGCCTGCTCACCTCTTAATCACTCCTCTGCCAGCCTGATTGGTGCCTAACTGCTTCCCTCCCAGCCCGTTTACCCTTAACTGCCTTCCCCTACAGACCTGGTCCCTCCCAGCTGCCCTCCCCTGCTGGCCATCTTGTGTTCACATGGGGGCAGCTATCTTTGACCATATGGGGGCAGCCGTCTGGTGTGTTGGAGTGATGGTTAATTTGCATATTACTCTTTTATTAGATAGGATAGAGTCCTGGTGCACAGGTGGGGGCCAGCTGGTTTGCCTGAAGGTTGTCCTGGATAAGGGTGGGGGTTCCCTTGGGGCATGGGGCAACCTGGACGAGGGGCCTGTAGTGGTTTGCAGGCCGGCCATGCCCCCCCACGACCCAAGCAGAGGCCCTGGTATCTGGGATTTATTTATCTTCTATATTTGAAACTTTGTAGCCTTGAGCAGAGCCAAGCCTCCTGCTCACTCCATGGCTGCAGCCATTTTTGGGGGGATTTATTTATCTTCTATAATTGAAACTTTGTAACCTTGAGTGGAGGCCTGGGCCTGCCAGGGTATGCTGAAAGCTTGGCTTCCTCCATTGCCAGGGAAACCCAAGCCTCCTGCTTGCTCAGTAGCTGCAGCCATCTTGGTTGGGTTAATTTGCATACTTGCTCCTGATTGGCTGGTAGGTGTGGCTTGTGAGTGTAGCAGAGTGGTGGTTAATTTGCATATTACACTTTTATTAGATAGGATTCTTGAAATCACAGAATAAAATGTATCACAGGAGGCAAGATGGCGACCAGCAGGAAGGTAGGGAAGGAGAGTGTGTGAGAGAGTGAGGGAGCAATAGAGGTATCTGTGGACGTGTGTGGGTGTGGGTGTGAATGAAATAGGGCTAATTTAGACCCTGCATAAAAATGGCTACAAACAAGTACTTTTCAATAATAACTTTAAACATAAACGGACTAAATGCTCCAATCAAAAGATATCGAGTGGCTGAATGGATTAAAAAAAATGACCCTGCCGAAACTGGTTTGGCTCAGTGGATAGAGCGTAGGTCTGTGGACTGAAAGGTCCCAGATTCGATTCCGGTCAAGGGCATGTACCTTAGTTGTGGGTACATTCCCAGTAGGGGGCGTGCAGAAGGCAGCTGATAGATGTCTCTCTCTCATCGATGTTTCTAACTCTCTATTCCTCTCCCTTCCTCTCTGTAAAAAAAAACAATAAAATATATTAAAAAAAAAAACACATGACCCAAATATAGGCTGTCTATAAGAGACCCACCTCAGAATAAGAGACTCACACATACTGAAAGTGAAGGGATGGAAAAATATCTTTCAGGCAAATGGAAATGAAAAAAAAGCTGGGGTAGCAATATTTATAGTGGACAAAATAGACCTCAAAGTGAAGGCCATAACAAGAGATAAGGAAGGTCACTTCAAATGCACATGGGACATTTTCAAAAACAGACCACATACTGGGTCACACCCAAATTTAAGAAGATTGAAATCATACCAAACATCTTTTCAGACCACAATAGCATAATATTAGAAATAAACTACAATAAAAACAATCCAAAACACTCTAACACTTGAAAGCTGAATAGCATGTTATTAAATATTGACTGGGTTACCAATGAGATCAAAGGAGAAATTAAAAACATTCTGGAAATTAATGACAATAAAAACACAACAATCCAAAATCTATGGGAAACAATGAAAGCAGTCCTGAGAGGGAAGTTTATAGCTCTACAGGCCTACCTCAAAGAAACAAGAAAAATTGGTAGTAAATCATCTAATGCTATAACTCAAATAATTAGAAAGAGAGCAACAAGAAAAGCCCAACAAGAGTGAGCAGTAGGAAGGAGATAATAAAGATTAGAGCAGAAATAAATGACATAGAGACCAAAAAAAAAAAAAAATAGAAAAGATCAATGAAACCAAGACCTGGTTCTTTGAAAGGATAAACAAGAATGATGAACCTTGAAACAGGCTCATCAAGAAGCAAAGAGAAAGGATTTAAATAAACAAAATCAGAAATGAAAGAGGTGAAATAATAACAGACCCCACCAAAATACAAAAGATTGTTAAAAAATACTAATGAACAACTCTATTCCAATAAACTGGAAAATCTGGAGGAAATGGACATATTCCTAGAAAAATATAACCTTCCAAAACTCAATCAGGAAGATTCTAAAAATCTCAATAGGCCAATAACTATGGACAAAATTAAAGCAGTTATCAAAAAGCTTCTAGCAAACAAAAGCCCAGGCCCAGATGGCTTCAAAGGAGAGTTATACCAAACACTCAAGGAAGAACTAAAACCTATCTTCCTCAGACTATTCCAAAAAATTCAAGAGGAAGGAACACTTCCAAACACCTTCTATGAAGCCAGCATCACCCTAATACCAGAAACAGATAAAGACAACACAATGAAAGAGAATTACAGGCCCAAATCCCTCATGAAAATATATGTCAAAATCCTCAACAAAATTCTAACAAATCGGATCCAGCAGTATATCAGAAAGATCATACACCATGACCAAGCAGGATTTACCCCAGGGATGCAAGAATGGTACAATATCCACAAATCAATAAACGTGATACATACATAAACAAATTGAGGGGGGGAAAATCACATAGTCATATCAATTGATGCAGAAAAAGCATGTGACAAAATCCAACATCCTTTCTTGATAAAAACTCTCAGCAAGGTAGGAATAGAAAGATCATACCTCAACATCATAAAAGCCATATACGATAAACCCACAGCCAGCATCACACTCAATGGACAAAAACTAAAACCATTTCCTCTAAGAAAAGAAACAAGACAGGGATGCCCACTCTCACCACTCCTGTTCGACATAGTACTGGAAGTACATACTAGCCATTGTGATCAGACAAGAAGAAGAAATAAAAGGCATCCAAATGGGAAAAGAAGAGTAAAACTGTCTTTATTCACAGATGACATGATACTGTACATAGAAAACCCTAAAGACTTCATGAAAAAACTAATAGACTTAATAAATGAATTTGATAATGTAGCAGGATACAAAATTAATGCCAAGAAATTTATGGCATTTCTATACACCACTAGTAAATTTACAGAAAGACAGTCTAAAAAAGCAAAGCAATCCCATTTACCATCGTACCAAAAAAATTAAGATACCTAGGAATAAACCTAACTAAAGAGGTAAAAGATCTATATGTAAAAACTACAGGACACTGAAAAAAAGAGATAAAGGAAGACATAAACAGATGGAAGAACATACTGTGTTCATGGATTGGTAGAATTAACATCATCAAAATGTCCATTTTACTCAAAGCAATCTATAGATTCAATGCAATTCCCATTAAAATACCAATGGCATATTTCACAGACCTAGAACAAACTCTCCGAAATTCATCTGGAATAAAAAAGGACCTCGGATAGCTGCAGCAATCCTGAGAATGAAGAACAAAGTAGGTGGGATCTCAATACCAGATTTCAAGCTATGCTACAAAGCCACTGTTCTCAAAACAGCCTGGTACTGCCACAAGAACAGACATGTAGATCAATGGAATACAATAGAGAACCCAGAAATCGACCCAAACCACTATGTCCAATTAATATTCGACAAAAGAGGCATGAACATAAAATGCAGTCAAGACAGTCTCTTCAACAAATGGTGTTGGGAAAATTGAACAGATACATGCAAAAAAAAATGAAACTAGACCACCAACTGATACCATATACAAAAATAAACTCAAAATGGATACAGGACTTAAACATAAGACAGGAAACCATAAGAATACCAGAGGAATCCACAGGCAGCAAAATCTCCAACATATGCCGAAGGAACTTCTTCACTGATATTGCTCCTAGGACAATGGAAGCTAAAGAGAAAATAAACAAACGGGACCACATCCAAATAAAAAGCTTTTTTACAGCAAAAGAAACCATCAACAAAACAAGAAAGCCCACTGTATGGGAGAACATATTTGCCAATGTTATCACTGATAAGGGTTTAATCTCCAAGATTTACAGGGAACTCATACCATTCAACAAAAGGAAGATAAACAATCAAATCAAGAAATGGGCAATGGGCCTAAATAGAGACTTTTCAAAAGAAGACAGAAGGAAGGCCAAGAGACATATGAAAATATGCTCAAAGTCACTAATTAATTATCCAAAAGATGCAAATCAAAACGACAATGCAGTACCATCTCACACCTGTCAGAATGGCCATCATCAACAAATCAATAAATGACTAATGTTGGAGAGGATGCGGAGAGAAAGGAATCTTGGTGCACTGCTGGTGGGAATACAGACTGGTTCAGCCACTGTGGAGAATAGTATGGAGTTTCCTCAAAAAACTAAAAATGGAGCTCCCATTTGACCCAGTAATACCACTCCCAGGAATATATCCTAAGAAACTAGAAACACCAATCAGAATGGATATATGCTCCCCTATGTTCATAGCAGCACAATTCACCATAGTTAAGATTTGGAAACAGCCTAATGGTCCATCAGCAGATGAGTGGATTAGAAAACTGTGATACATCTACACAATGGAATACTATGCTGTGCTAAAAAAGAAGAAATTCCTACCATTTGTAACAACATGGATGGAACTCAAGAGCATTATGCGAAGTGAAATAAGCCAGTCAGAGAAATATAAATAATACATGATCTCACTCATTTATGGAACATAATGAACAACATAAACTGATAGACAAAACAATTCCAGAGACAGGAAAACATTGATCAGACCATCAAACCTGGGAGGGAAGGTAGGGGAGGGTGGGGGTAAGGGGAAGAGATCAACCAAAGAACTTGTATGCATGCACATGGGCCTAACCAATGGACACAGACAACAGGGAGCTGAGTGAGTGCATGAGTGGCGGAGGGATGGAGGCTAAGGGGGAAATAAGGACACATATGTAACACCTTAATCAATTAAAAAATTTTAAAAATAAAAAAAATGGCCGAGACCGGTTTGGCTCAGTGGATAGAGCGTCGGCCTGTGGACTGAAAAGTCCCAGGTTCGATTCCAGTCGGGGACATGTACCTTGCTTGCAGGCACAACTCCAGTAGGGGGTGTGCAGGAGGCAGCTAGCTGATCGATGTCTCTCTCTCACTGATGTTTCTGACTTTCTATCCCTCTCCCTTCCTCTCTGTGAAAAATCAATAAAAATATATTTAAAAATAAATAAATAAATAAAATGTATCATGATTTTCCCCCTCACAGTTAGGCTTTTCTGCTATATCCTGAATTTTAAAAATGATATCAGAATCTTTTTATTTATTATATCACATAATTAAGCCTCTGGTACTAGTTTCATCTAATGTATTTCTAGTGTATTCTCAAGAAAAATGATTTTTATGCTGGCCCATATACTTACAAAACATTTAAGGAAGTCAAAGAAACCATGATATCCAAAAGCCACTTTATCATAAATAATAATAAACTCCCGAATACTTAATAAAGTACCAATAAGAACATCTCTAATTTGAGGAGGCAGGAAGGGCTAAAAGCCAGTGCAAAAATAAACAGATGAACAGAACGTAGCATGCCTTAGTTTTCCATATTTTTGTAGAAATAATTCTTTCATATGCCCAATAATTATTCTTAGTCTTGAATAAAATTTCAGTTACCACTCCCCCCTCCCCCAGTCCCCTGGCCAATCAATAAGACACAGTCACTGTCTTATGGGGAACACTCTTTCTAGGAGGAAAATGGACACAAGTAACTTAATGTTATAGAAGGTAAGCTTTCGGAGGGCAGGAACGTTTGTCTGCATGCTATAACCCAGGACTGAGAACTCTGTGTGGGGGCACAGAGTAGGACCTCAACAAGTGTTGAGTGAGCCCCTGAATGAGGCTCTGAAGAAGTTATGAAACAAAGGCTGAGAGCTACGAGTAAAGCTAAAAGCTCAGACTCTGGTCAGGTAGAGCAGCACTCAAATTCTTATTAGGTAACACCAAATCTCAATCAATCTCCGTTTCCTCATCTATGAAACAGGGATGAGAGTAACAGTCTCACAGAGCAGCCTGGAGGACTAAATGAGATAATGCCTGAAAAGCCCTCAGCTATAACACAGCCAGCACTCAGTAAATGGAAGCCATAACTTTTCCATCCATAATCATTTATTAGAGCAGCATGGGCCTTTATATAGAAACTGCGTAGCCACTGAAGACAGTTCTTTGGGGCACCAGCATGCATTTCAGTGGCTGTCAAGCACTGCAGACACAGCCGTGAACTTGTCAATGAATGCATGCAGCTGGCTCACTGCAGAGTCTGAACTTACCTGAAAGGCATAGCTCAATGGGACAGAACAAAGATGCCTTCCTCCCGGGCCAGATTTAAAAATGGGTTGTTTGCTTTCCCTCCCCGTGGCCAGCTACTTTGAAAGTTCTGATGCTTTTCAACCTCTCCGAAGTCCAATCACCATTATTCTGTCCAATAACTAAAGGCTTCACAATGAAGACACACACACACACACACACACACACACACACACACACACACACACACGAGAATATTCAGTACTGCCTGTTGGTCAGGCTCTGTGCTATGTACTTTATTATCTCGTTTAGTCTTTATAGCCTTGAAAAGGAGGTATAATAAGAAGCTGTAATTTGCTCAAAGTCACACCGCTACGAAACTGTAAAGATATAATACCAATCCATGCTCTTAATTGGTCTTTAATACCACCTCTATCCAAGCAGTCACAATATAAACTGTTAGAAACAAGAGGATTTCATTTACCAATAGCAACACATTCTAATACTTTATATAACCTAAAAAGCAAATGACTTTCTAAATAGACTAATAAATAGAAGCCTAATTTATTTACTGATTGTCACAGCAATTCATAAGTTCAAGTAGTAGTTATGACTACTAAATAACTACAATTTTTAATAACTAAAATTCTACGAAGTGTTAATAATTTTTTTTTTGCTGGAAGACATTTTAAGATAGAGGAAGTCATAAAAGAATATAAAGGAGGCATTCAGATCATTAAAGTCTGTCTTTGAAGAATATTAATGATATGGAAATACTTAATATATAATGAAAAAGTGAGGAAAGTAGATACAAGAAAACAAGTTATACAGATGTCTCAAATATTTTTTTAAAAGGCCTTTTATGTGACTAGAAAGACAGAAAAAAAAATTCCAAGTGGGTACAGAAGTTACCTCTCAGTTGTGAAATTATGGGTACATTTTTGTTTTATCAATCCCAAATCTATTCCCTCCAATACAACCTCTTTTAAGAGTTTGCGTTCTTAATTCTTTGGACAGATCCCTGAGTGTATCCCATTGTTTCTTGATCAATTTTATACATTACTTTTTGTTTTTTTGCTATGATAGAAGACAATATAACTTTTGTTATTGCCAATCTCCCTTGCTCTCCACCCACCCATCAAATCACTATTCTTAGTTACTATATTATAATGCCTTAGTTTAGTAAATTTAAATTTCTTGTTCAACCAAATATAGATGGTTCCATATTTTCAAATTAACGCAAAGTATTACAAAAAACAGATTTTGACACTATACTCATCTGGATTTCAATTCCATCTTTATATAAAGAGTCTCATTGTTCCCATTTATAAAATGAAGAGGTCAAACTTTCGGGGGACTCTATTAAAATTAAAACTAATTTGGCTCATGGTGTTAAATCATCATGGTCCACTGAAATTTTATGAGAGCCATAGCCATTTTGGCTGAGTGCTTAGAGCACTGGCCCATGGACTGAAGGTTTGCATATTCAATTCCAGGTCAAGGGCACATACCTTGGTTGTAGGCTTGTTTCCCAGCCCTTGTCAGGGTACATGCGGAAGGCAACCAATTGATGTGTCTCACATCGATGTTTCTCTCTCTGTCTCTCTCTCCATCCCTTCTACTCTCTCTAAAAATCAATGGGGGTTGGGGAGAAATCCTTGGGTTAACAATAACAAAAAAATTTATTTAACATATTCCTCCTTGGCACACTGACAGTCAATTCCAGGTTTAGGGCCTAAATTAAACAATACACACAAAAAAATCAGTAAAAACAAAACAAAACCCTGTAATTTGGACTTGGAATAGTTATTCCATATTTAAGCAGAAATTAAGGAAATCGTGACAAAACAAATCTTACCTTCCCCATGAAACACAAAAATGGGGACTCAGTATAGGCTTATGGGGACAAATGGTATTTTCTGTGATTTCCACATAATAAATAACGCTAGATCCGAGCTTCAGCCTCTACATGCTATTTGTCTTCTGAAATAAAAATTGGTAGTTCCTGTCCGAACAGGTATAATTTAATATCAATCCTCAAATGCAGCATATTTTACAGACTAGGAAGCAGTGATATTTCAAAACTTAAATAAGTATCTAAAATAAATCCTCAGCCAAAACTGGTGTGGCTCAGTGGATAGAGCGTCTGCCTGGAGACTGAAAGGTCCTAGGTTCGATTCCGGTCAAGGGCATGTACCTTGGTTGTGGGCACATCCCCAGTAGGGGGCATGCAGGAGGTGGCTGATCCATGTCTCTCTCTCATCGATATTTCTAGCTCTCTATCCCTCTCCCTTCCTCTCTATAAAGAATCAATAAAATATATATTTAAAAAATAAATAAATAAATAAAATCCTCAATCGTAATATTTTTGGACTTAACAGGCTGCAAAGACACCATTTTTGAAACGGGGAGTCTTCTTTCAATCCCCCATAAGCGAACTTGATGACAGGGCTAAGACAGAGAATGGTTTTAAGAAGGGAGGAGGTACAGACAGTCTCCCCACCAGCCAGTGTCCAAGATAAATCTTTGAAGAGGGAAGAAAGAACATGAATTCAGTTCTTCCAGAGGATCTGAAATTGAAAACCCTAGATTTACCTGTGGGACATTCCACTGGTTCTGGAAAAACGTTCCATCTCTGTTTCTCAACTTTCCAAAATCTACTTAGTGAGCCCTGAGCTAAAAGGCTTCGCAACAGAACATGCTGCCTAAGTGCTACTGTAAAAGACACACTCTTTTTTATATTAGTGTTGTGTAACTATAAATTGAGTGACATGATAGGCCTTTTTTTTTTTTAACAGCATAAAACTCAGCTTTATATGAGTAGAAAAAAAAACAACAGATCGGTTCACCCACATTAGTCACTACAAAAGCTACAGCTATTTATTCCGATGATTAACACTGAGTAGTTTTAAGGACCCAATGCTGAAATGGATCCTAACTGGAGAACTCCATTTGGCTAATAGCGGTCAGATGCTTCCCAGGTTGCAAATGGAAATAATAATCCCACTCCTTCTGCCAGTGCTGGCGATGGCTGAGCTTCTACGAAATTGCTTCCATGTGTCCCTGGATTGGCAAGAGAGTCACCCCCTAAGGATAATGCATCCCTGCGCTAGGAGTTTCAACGGGGGCTTGGGAATCTGAGTTTCAATGCTCCCCATGGTGGGACGGATCG
This sequence comes from Lasiurus cinereus, assembly GCA_011751065.1. Taxonomy (NCBI): domain Eukaryota; kingdom Metazoa; phylum Chordata; class Mammalia; order Chiroptera; family Vespertilionidae; genus Lasiurus; species Lasiurus cinereus. Next base: position 40,410,620 of record JAAGEH010000311.1, on the reverse strand, counting down.
GTGTGTCCTGTGGGCAGAGCGCAGCGGGGTCTTCCAATCTCTAGATGCTGAGGTCTGTTGTTAGGACGACAGGGACTCCCAGAGGGAGGGAAGAGAGTAACTAAGGATTAGGAGAAGTTACAGAATCGAAACCATGAAACTTTCAGCATCAGTATCATGCTATTTACTCTCTTATGTGATACATTCAGGCATCCAGAAGGCTTGGCTGGATAGAAGAGCGAGAATGTCCTTACAGGACAATAAGCCTGGTGACAGTTTGTACATCAGCCTCTTGCCTCTCAGTCAGGGAGTTGAGTAACAGAAGTTACTACTAACTACTGGCCATGGTCAAGGGTTTAGGCTAGGCTCAGGGTTTAGGTCACTAGTTATAGTTGTATAATCTTGAGTTACTTAAATCTCTCCAAGCTTCTTCTTTTATATATATACAGTGGTACCTCGAGATACGAGTGCCCTAACATAAGAGATTTTTGAGATAACGAGCCATGGAGCAAGCGATTTTTGCTTTGAAATATGAGCAACATTTGAGATAGGAGTAATCGCGCGGATCAGCCAGCTGCACACGACCCACCAGTTTACTGCAACTCGAGTATCTCATAGTTTCCCACGCCTCAAGGTTATGGAACGAATTAAACTCGTATCTCGAGGTACCACTGTATATACTAGAGGCCCGGTGCATGAAAATCCATGCACTGGAGGGGAGGGTCCCTCAGCCCAACCTGCCCCCTCTCATAGTCTGGGAGCCCTCAGGGGAAGGTGACCCAGCGATCAGGGGAAAGCGATGCCCCCATCACACCTTTGCTGCTGCCACTGCCAACAGCTCAAGCCTTGGCTGGCCCTGGTTACCTGAGCCTCAGGTGGCCCTGGGCAGCTGCCATCCGAGGCTTGCCTGTACCTCAATCCTGCCCTGGATGGCTGGGCAGCCACCACTGAGGCTTGCCTGTGCATAGGGTGGCCTTGGGTGGCTGGGGGTTTGAAGGGACTAGGGGATTCCAGAGGCAGGCACATGGAGCAGCCAAACCTGCCTGGGAGCAGGCCTGGCCATGGTACATGCTTGCCGCTCCAGTGGGGCTGAGGCGACTGGGCATCGCCATCTTGTGGCTGTGGGCACCGCCATCTTTGAATGCCTGACAGTCAATTAGCATATTGTCTGTGGGCACTGTGGGTGTGATGGTGTGACAGTCAATTAGCATATTCCCTCTTTATTAGATTTTTATTGATTTCAGAGAGGAAGAGAAAGGAAGAGAGAAAGAGAGAGACATCAGTGATGAGCGAAAATCATTGATCAGCTGCCTCCTGTACGCCCAAGACTGGGGATGGATCCCATAACCCAGGCATGTTCCCTGACTGGGAACCAAACTGCGACCTCCTGGTTCATACATAGGTCAAGACTCAACAACTGAGTCACAGTGACTGGGCTCTAAGCTTCTTAAATAATTTGATATAGCACAGGCAGAAGGCGCAGTTTTAAATTTCCTAAAGCATAATACTCTTTCCAGAAATTAATCATTAGGTTCTCTTCATGTTACCTTTTCTACAGCTTTCCTTCAATCACTTTGTGTGTTCAAGGTTGTGAAAAAAGTCTTGGGAAAATTCTATCTAACTGCACCATATAGGTACAAATGTTGGTGTATGTTCCTCAGGAAAGGGAAAAGAAAATGCAAACATGGAAGGGAAGAATCTGGTATGTATTTTTAGACACAAGTTTGTTATTCAGCATATGATAGCAAGGAGCACAGACACCAATGCCCACATTCACCAAGGCCCACGTAGCTTGTTTTCCTAAGTAACCCCTTATTTATGAACCTCACATCACACATCTCTAAAAAAACACAAAGAGGAAATGATTCAAATGAGGGATGATTGGTGTTTCTACACCATAGCACTAACTCTTCTTAAACACATCACATTGACCTTCAGTGCAGTGAGATATAAAACAGAGGTCCATTTAAGGAGCTCTTATCATTTTTATTCAACGTAATTTCAAAGCCATGTGGAAGATCATATCTTCCGACCACACCAGAAATCCACCCTACAAACAGAAAAATAAGTATGTCCTTTCATCTCTGCTTAGGATCTATTCAAGAAGGGCAGCCAGATTCCTTCGGCTCCAGCAAGAAGCATCAGGTACAGTTCTCAAAACAAAGTCTGCTGCCAGATAACATGATGAGAACACACCAAAGTCGACTAATTCCCATCTTCAAGAAAAAGAAAACTGTCACAGGGAAGGGAAAACAGCAACACACTAATAACAAAAAAACAACAAACACCCAGAATAAATTAAAGACATAAGTCTTAGTTTAAGTCTATAAAAAAAACAACTAATTTTATACTTTGGAGCAAGCAATTTCATTTCCTGAGCCACAGAAAAATACAGGTAATCCCACCTCACCCACTGCTGTGAGGACTAAATGAGATGCAGGAAAAATATTTGTGAAAGCCTTTCAGAAACCATGGAGCAGCATCTAATGGAAGGTGGGGGCCCCAAAATTATTGTTGTTGTCAAGATTGATTATGCATTTACTTTTCCCTTAAGTGCTTCCCCCTCAAAAAATGAGCTGAATTTTGACTCACATCTTGGCAGAATCAGGGACAAGTTGGCCAAGAAAGACTTGTCTGTTGGCTGTCTTTCATTGTTTAAATCTTTCCTTAATTGCCCCTCATCTCTCAATCGGTACATCCCCAGAGACCCCGGTACTTTTGGTTTATTTGTTCTTTTTTAGCACATGGAATTCTTTTTAATAGTAGAAATTTTACACTGTGATAGCATCAATATATATAATTGATTTTTATTTAAATTTTTTAAAAAAATCTACTGTAGGATATTTTTCCATTGGTTTTTAGAGAGAGTGAGAGAGAGAGCGAAAGTCAGAGAGAAATATCAATGTGAGAGAAACACATTGAATCGGTGCCTCCTGCATGAGCCCCAACCAGGGCCTGGGCTAGAGAGGAGTCTGCAACTGGGGTACATACCCTTGACTGGAATCGAACCCAGGACCCTTTAGTCCTCAGGCTGAGGCTCTATCCTCTGAGCCAAACTGGCTAGGGCTGTGACTGCATCTTCAAGGTCAAGTTGTGGTAGAGATGTAAAAGCACTGGACTGAGGATTAATTTCTACTATAATTGCTTATTTATAAAAACAAAATGAAATTGACATTTTTGATTCTATCTTTAAAGAGGATTTATTATCTTTTCCTAGCCATTGAGTTTTTGTTTTGTTTTTCACCCCATGCAAAGGATTTATTTGCTGAAGTTGGGCTAAAATAAGGCACTGCTGTGTATGGGGTGAAACACATACAAAAGGCACTGGCTGAGTTCAGTCCCTTCTCTAATTTGAGCCCAGGCCTTGACATGAGGGTCAGAAAGTAATCTTTGAAACTCAGGGAAACAGGAATGAGTTTTATTTGGAACTAGAAAAAGGGAGCAGGAAGAAAAAATAGTCTTCTGCGGAGTAGAACTAAAAACAAGCTATGACATGGAGCATCACTTATACTGAAAAAAAAAATAGTAACCCATTTGAGTGTCTGATGTATCTTTTCAATGGAACCCTAACCATTTCTTCTTTAGTGTGGTCTTCTGCTAATTTAAAATTTCCAAGGCTTTGTTTTACTAACTTGCTAGAAAAATGGCTATCAAGTTGTTCGAATAAGGTAACAGCACAATGAATGAGAGAATCAAACCGCCAAGATTGAAATCTTGCTTCCGCCAATTATTTACGCTATGTCCTTGGTCAAGATACCTAATTTTTCTCTGCCTTAGATTCCCCAACCATAAAGAAAGGAAAACAGCATGAGGATAGTCTGAGAATTATAATGAATGCAAATAAGAGAGTTTGAGACTGGAACTAGGGGAAAGTGCTTAACAAATTATAGCTGTAATTTTATCAACTGTTTATTTCTGTCTACAGACAGTACTACAGATATGCTAGCTCACTGGAAACAATAAAGTTTCTGTATTATGATATCATCTTGTCCCAGCATGTAAATGCCACAACTACATAAGAGAAAAATAACCATGCACGAATGGAGAAAGGGCTAAAAGAAGGTTAAAATTACTTGGGAAAATAATCAAATGTATCAACAAAACATCATTTTACACTGGGTGGGAGGGTGGGTGGAAAGAGATTAACTATAACCCATGGACTCAGACAACAGGGTGGTGAAGACAGGGGTGGCTAGAAGAGGTTAATGGGGGGAGGGAGGAGATATGTAATACTTTCAATAATAAAGATTTTTTAAAAAGTCTTTTACAAATTCTACAAGAGAATAAAGGACATATTCTGTGACTAATGACATTTCTCTAGGATTATATGATGAGCTTCACAGATAAAGGAAAAGCAAGAGAAGAACTACTTTAGATCTCAGAAGGTTTCTAATTCTATTTTATATGGCATAATCATTAAAGTGGGATAATTTGATCCATACCCATTAAGTGTTACAGTTTCCAATTCAAAAAAACTGCAATCAATGCTTCAGTTTACTCTGTTCTTGACCCTTAAAATATAGTCCCACGTCTCATGTTCTTAATACTCTCAATATTTGCCGATAGATGTGAATAGAAAATAATATTCATTAATTATGAGTGGCTAAAAAATAAAGTCAAATGAAATCGATACACAAGAGAAACATCTGACATAACCAGAAGGAAAGAGAAATCATACAAATACAAGAAGGCAAATGGACCTGTGTACGTGTACAAAATGAGAACTCCTCTCACTAGTATCAGCCCAAGTTAACTGGGAAATGGTCTATGGTGCAGTGACTGAAAAAGAAATGGTTAGAAAGATTTGTATGCTCAGGCATACAAAGCTTCAGAATTTTGCCTGTGATGATGGTAACAACAAAAATGATCACTACCATATATTACTGGGCACCTACCTATGTGATAAGGATCATGTTGGGCACTTTACATGAGTGAATTTCTTTCTTTTTAAAAAAAAAATATTTTATTGATTTTTCACAGAGAGGAAGGGAGAGGGATAAAAAGTCAGAAACATCGATGAGAGAGAGACATTGATCAGCCGCCTCCTGCACACCCCACACTGGAGATGTGCCCGCAAGCAAGGTACATGCCCCCGACCGGAATCGAACCCGGCACCTTTCAGTCCTCAGGCCCACGCTCTATCCACTGAGCCAAACCGGTCTTGGCAAGTAAATTTCTTATAACAATGCTGCATAAGGTTGCCAAATATTAAACATAAAAATACAGGGTTCCCATTTTAAATTTTAATTTCAAATATACAACTAATTTTTTTCCCTTTAACTGTGCCCCATGCAGTATTTGGTACATTCACCAAAAAGTAACTGTAATTTATTGACATTTAACCATGAGTTCTGTATTTTATCCAGCAACTCTAACACCCTGAGCAGGAATTACTACCCTCATTTTGCTGAAGAGGGAACAGATTCAGAGCAATTGGGTCATTTGGTCAAATCTGTATAGCTTTTAAGTAACATATCTGCGCTTATAGTATCTAACCACAGAGCTTGCATTCATAACCAGTACAATTCACTGTCTCTATTATTATGCTCTTTCCTCTATTAAGATGGCCATCTCCCCATCCTCCTGTCAAAATCCCGATAGATCGTAGCCGAAACCAGTTTGGCTCAGTGGAGAGAGCGATGGCCTATGGACTGAAAGGTCCCAGGTTGGATTCTAGTCAAGGGCATGTATCCTGGCTGCGGGCACATCCCCAGTAGGGGGCGTGCAGGAGGCGGCTGATCGATGTTTCTCTCTCATCGATGTTTCTCTCTCATCGATGTTTCTAACTCTCTATCCCTCTCCCTTTCTCTCTGTAAAAAATCAATAAAATATATTTTTTTAAAAAATCCCGGTAGATCGTCAAAGTCCAATTTTTAACCTGCATGCCTTTTGAATCTTTCTTCAATTTTCCACAATAAGAATGTTCCCATATCTTTATTTATACCTCTTCCAGCTGTTAGTACAGTTTGGCCTCTATTCTAGCAGGTTAAGTACAGATCCCAGCAGTGGGCACTCTTCCTGTCTATTTCCTTTTTCTAACATCACATGTCTTTCCTTTTGGGGAAGTGTCTTTCCCTTATTGCAGCCTGGGTGGAAGGAGAAACCAAAGGGTCTGATCTCCTATTATAAAAGCTGAAGGAGAGGTCTTGACCCCATCCTTTCTCTCATCAGCCTCTACCCAACCAAGGAAAAGGTGCATTGCCAGTTAAACCTCTCTCCCAGGTCTTCAAAACCTTGAGCCAAACAATGCAAAACTTAAAAAATGGTAGTTCACCCCAGCCAATGTGGCTCAGTGATTGAGTGTTGACCTATGAACCAGGAGGGTCATGGTTCAATTCCCAGTCAGGGCACATGCCCGGGTTGCAGGCTCTAACCCCAGTAAGGGGCATGCAGGATTGATGATTCTCATCATTGATGTTTCTTTCTATCTCTCTATCTCTCTCCCTTCTTTTCAGAAATGAATAAAAAAAATTTTTTTAATTGTAGTTCATTTTTTCCAGATAGTTAAATAGTTCTTTATTGGTTCCTGTTCCTTTAACAAAGCTGATTCTCTAAGCTTTCCTTCCCTATCATTCAGCTTTCAATTCCTTATTTGCTTGGTTTAAATAATTGGCTTCAGTTACTTATAACCAAAGAACACTGACTGATCACCAATATGGACATGACTGTGAGCTCCCTAGGACAACATAAGAGAGTTCTAGACTGTATCAACCCTCAGGAAGTCTTTTCCAAATACACAGTTAGTACACAGAAGGCACTCAGAAAAGTTTGTAGACTCTAAGGGAACTGAACTAAAATAACCGAGGGCTGATGGCACAGAGATCTCCAGACTGTCTTGCTCTTTCTTTTCAGATTTAACAATAGGTTTTCAGAAAGCACGCCGGGAATTGGGATTATTAACTTTGTAAAAAATAGATGGATGACTTAATAGGCCTCAAAATGGCTAAAATGTCCATGCTGCCTCTAAGATCTATGACTCACTACAAATTAGAAACTCCGTTTGAGAGCTCTTGTGTAATCTCTCAACAGAGCTGTGATGCATTAGTCTAAGTACACTACAAGTGAAAGAATGAAACTCATCTACCTTGCAGAATATGAGTTTTAAATATGCATTTTTTTCATTTTAATCACTTTTATTGATTCGTGCTTTCAGTTCATATTCATTTAAAAAACAAAGCACATTAAATATATCCTCTTATTGCTCTATAAATTCACACAGTTCATTCTGTATGTCAAAAGTAATAAATAATGGGGCTAAAACACCAAGATGGTTATAAAAATGAATATCCAGCTTCAAACATAGTATTTAACAGTCCAATTTAGAACAGCCCAACAAAATATATAAAAGTGCCACATATGAAAACATTCAGTGTATATCTCTACTTCAGTTCTGAGCTTATAACTGATCTTTAAAAACACAGTAGGGCTTTTACTCCCTGACATATGCAAAACAGTGCAAGTTACAGCATCACTGATTTCAATTTCCTTACATTCAAGTCAGAATGAAATTTTCATTGTACAAAAGTATAAGCTACATACTTTGAAAAAGACAAAGCAACGCTAGAAACTAAAGCAGAAGAGGGGGAAATCCCTTAAGAGTAGAAACCCTAAAGTTACACGCAGTATGTATTGATTGAAAGAAAAACATTGCAAACAGCATGCTGGAAATGAGGCAGGTAACCTGGAATAAATAATCTAGCATGATCACTACTGTAGGACTGTGGTCTGGGCTACTTAAAGGAGCAGCCAGCTCTCCACACAGATGGGGGTTCCCTCACCTGAATCCCCTTAAGGGTTCTTGAAAAAAAATCATTTGATGATGAAAGACCATCCCTGCACACCCCACCCCCAGCCCAACAGACTCATCTACATCACATTTATATGAAAAGGAAAAAAATTCTCTGGCGCTCGGAGTAGGTTTTAAAAGGGGCGTGGCTCCTCAGTTCTTTTCTCCTTTTCTGACACCAGATAAAGAAGCTGTATAGCTTTAATTAAGAACATACACAAAAATGGGTGGCAGGGGGTGTGCTTTATTCACCTCAAAGACTTAGAACCAGCTCGTTTCCAAGACGAGTCTCTGGGATTGGTGAAGGGGTGTATGGCAGAATTAGCGGATTTTAAGCAAAATCGAACATGCTCAGAAGAAGAAAAGTATGCTTTTCTTAGTCCTTAAAGGAACTCACTCATAGCAAAGCACACACAGACAAGGCCATGTTACAAACAACAGTTCTCCAGGACAATCAAATTTTAAGCCCAGTCCCCACTATGAGCCCAGTCCCCAGGGATTCAGTGGGATACAAATCATACTTATCTTGCTCTAACTAGAAAAAGAGAAAGAGAGAGAGAGCATAAATGTACGATAATGTGGTATATCATCTGTAATGTTTTCAAGGACAGCTCTTCTCTCTGTTAAGTGTCACTGAATTAAAATCAGTGAAATTTATTGCCTTGATAAAAAAAAACCCCACTAAACTATCAAGCAACATGTTTCCATGATTTAAAAAAATAAAATAGAAGCCAGTGTAAAAAAAATCACATTTTGAAAGGAAAACTTTGCAATGGTACGTGGGAGCATCCCTTGCTCTGCTTCAGGTTTTCCTTTAGAAGGGGCAAGTCTAAAACAGCCTTTAAAAACAAAAAGGAAAAAGAAAAGACAAAAGCAACTAGAGACAGACTCATAGAGAGCAGCAGGCTGGAAACTGTGGGGAGGGGAATTTGGGGGGTTGGGAGGGTGCAGGGATTAAACAGAGAGGAGAAAAAAAGGAAAAACTCACGGACATGGACAACAGTGTGGTGATTGTTGGGTAGAGAGGAAGCAAAGGAGGGGGTGTGAAGGGAGGTGGATGAGGGTATGGGGGGATAGATGGTGATGGAGGGAGATGACTTGAGGTGGTGAACACACAATACAGTGTACAAATGATGTGTTAATGGAACTGTGCACCTGAAACCTGTGTAATTTCGTTAATGAGTGCATTCAATTAAGGGGAAAAAATAGAAGGAATTAAGATGCTATCTGAACTGCTTGTTTGGCAGGTAAGCGTGGGTACTTAACTGAGTGAATTTTCAGTGCTTATATTATGATATCCAAGCTCATACTCCACTAGAATGAGGCACAAAGGTATTCTACAATGTTGACATAAATAGAAATAATAGCATAAAGTGTTTTAGGTACCAGTTTAAAAAACTAAGACTTTATTTATTTTATTTTTTTATTTTTTCCATCACTATTTGTCCCTTCTATGTCCTCTTTCACCTCTACCGACTCCTACTTCCATAATCGACACACTTGTCCATGCCCGTGAGTCCTCTCTTTTCTTTTTTGCTCAATCCCTCCACTTCCCCAACACCCCGCTACCCCAAGCAGAGCTGTCTGTCTGATCTCTCTGAGTCTCTCTCTATAAAAACTAAGACTTTAAGTCAGCGCAATGAAACCCTGCCCTTAAAAAGTCAGATTTCCTATTACACACACAACCTGACCACGAGAAACAAAAAGTAGATAGTTAATTCACAAGAGGAAGAACCATCAATAAATATTCAGGTGACCGGCTAAAATGCCATCAAAATATTGCAAAAGCATACCCAAATGCTCCTTTATGTTTAATACATTATTTGTTAAATGCAATACAAATTGATTTTGGTGATGGCAGTGGTGGTGGAGGTGGTGGTAGTGGTGGTGGTGGTGGTGTGTGTGTGTGTGTTGGGGAAGAAAGTGTGTAAGTGTATGTTGTGTGTGGTTTTCTTTATTCTTTTTCTTTTTGGATGATGGAGAACTTTTCCATTGAGTACAGAAAGAGAGAGGCTTTAAGGAACCAAAAGCACCTTAAATGTTATGCCTTTTTACAAATATCCTATATAATAAAAGGCCAGCCACCATAAGCATAAAAACTGGAATGACCAGAGACCAAAACCACCACGGCCCCTGCCAGGCTGGCTCCCAGGCAAGGGGTTAGGGGCAATCAGGCAGGCAGGCAAGTGGTTAGGGATGATCAGGTAGGCAGGCAAGTGGTTAGGTGTGATCAGGTAGACAGATGTCCCCTTGCTGGGCTGGCCCCATCCCCAAGCAAGCAGTTAGGGGTGATCAGGCAGGCAGGCAGAGTGGTTAGGGGTGATCAGGCAGGCAGGCAGAGCGGTTAGGGGTGATCAGGCAGGCAGACAGCCCCTTGCAGGGCTGGCCCTGCTCCCCAGGAAGAAAGAGGGAGACCCAGACCACCAGCGGCAATTTTGTGGCAAGTGTGCGGCAGGCCAGCGATCACCCTACAACGGGAAGCCCAGGCCAGTCAAGCCATTGCACCCCATGCCTGTCACCTGTGGAGAGAGGCCACCAGGGGAGTAGGCGGCAGTGCTGCACAGATGGCAAGCAATGGCAGCAGTGGGGGTGGGGCCAGCTGCATGCAGCTGCGGGGAGGAAAGCCCCAAAAGGTCCTGATCTCAGGTCAGGCCTAGGGGTCTTGGATTGTGAGAGGGTGCAAGCCAGGCTGAGTGACCCTGCCCCAAATGCAAGAATTTTCATGTATAAATCAAGTTATGGAAAGGCTATTTCTATCCTCATTATTATGTGTTTACAAAGACTCACTCCCCCCAAAATGATGCAATAATCTAAGCCAAATAGAGCATGTTTGACAATATTGCATGCTCTAAGATCCAAGATTTAGGGATTGAAAATTATGCTATCATATAAAGATATATAAACACAGGGCTTTAATCCTTAAATGTATCACCACCATAAGGATTTGAGAAATTTAGTCTCATCCCATTACATCCAACTTACCACTGACATTCTGGTTTTAAAGTAAAAAAAGCAAGATTCTTCCTGGCAACTATAACAAAGAAAAACCAGCCGTGAGTGACTGAGGGAGAAAAAGGAACTGCTGAGATGAAACTATCACTGTTACTCGCAACAAATGTCAGAGCTATCCTTATCTTATACCTGTGATTCTGGAAGCTTTCATTGCTGCTCTCTGAGCCTTGCTCCTGTAACCACATCTAAATGTTTTCTTCTCTCTCCAGTTCTACTGGGCATGCTCTAGATGTGAAGTTGACAAGCCGGATGAGGAAGGGGCAGAAATGTAATGGGACACTTCCAGTTCACTTTCTTCTAAGAACGAACACTATCTACAAGCGTAATGTCCAGAGCTTTGTGTCTGTCACAAAATCTTTCCAGCTTCCTTTTTATTTCAGCCAAAATATTCTGCCCCTCGAACTGAATTAGAATAAAAGAACAACTTCACCGAAATGGAGCATGCCCAGTCTAACAGGTCACAAGATGGATATAAATCATTAAATCAGGGTACATCGAAAATGAGGAAAAAGCCCTGGCCAGTAAGTGGGCAGAATGCCAGCCTATGGACTAAAGGGTCCCAGTTCAATTCCGGTCAAGGGTAGATGCCCGGGTTGCAGGCTCGATCCCCAACAGGGAACATGCAGGAAGCAGCCACTCAATGATTCTCTCTCATTATTGGTATTTCCCTCTGTCTCTCCCTCTCTCTTCCTCTATGAAATCAATAAAAATATATTTGAGAAAAAAGATAAAATATACATATTAGAAGCTAGAGTGAATGTCACGTATAAATAACAGGTATACATCTGCATTCTAAAGCTTTGGAATGTTTACCAGTGTAGAAAAACAAACAAACAAACAGAAAAAAAACACTATCCATATCCACTATTCGGGAGTGGTTGTATGTTGTTAACTATTGCTCTATGATGATTTGTTGTTCCTAACTGTGCATTTTTAAAAACAGATTTCTAATTATAATTTGTATAATAAAATTTTACTCAATTATAATTCTCTGCTAAATAATTGGCTTTATATTTTCAACCAATAGCCAATACAAGCGGAGTTCAACAATTCATTATAAAATTATGGATAGGCAAATATAATGATGAGTTTTTAAGATGAGAGCAGTGACTAGATAAATGGTAAATGATCCCATGCTGATGCTACACTGTTAGGAAATATTTTAATAATATTTATTTAAATTGTATTACATTAATATTAGTATAGGATGTCAATTAAAGGCTGACTGTACTGTGCCTGGGTCAGACACCAGTAGAATAGTCTATGCTAATCTGGGCACTGTGTTTTCAAAGAGGCAGCTGTGAAATAAGACTTTTCTAAGAGCAGAGTGGGCAGGATGGTAGAGAATCTGAAAAACATGTCACCGAAGGAAGCATTGAAGAAATTAGGAAATGTTTCAGTTGACAAGCAGTTCAAGATGAGTTTTTTGTTTTTTTTTTTTTAACAATTCAAGGGTCATCATTTGAAAGAAGAATTAGATTTACTCTATATAACTTCAGAATGCAAAACTATATCCAATGGATGGAATAGATTTGACAAACAGCAAATATTCATTTAGTAGTGGAATCTACTCGTAATAACTCATGGGGCTAGGGAGGACGGGGAATACAAAGATAAATACAGTTCCTGCCTTCCAAGAGAACTGTAAAATCTAAAACCAGGTGGACCTTGAGAAGGCTTCCAAGTTCAAGAGAAGATCAATTCTGATCAGTGAGATCTAGAAAGGCTTTTGGGAGAAAGTGGAATTTGGGTTACATTTTGAGAAATGGGAAGGAGAGATTAATTGGGGAAAAGGCCCTTGCAAAAAGACAGGGAGGAGCTTGAGCAATGACAGAAAAATGGAAAGTAAAACCCTACTTAAGCAATAGTGAAGAGCTGATAATGGTTCAAGGAGAAGCAGCAGGATATGGAGTATAAAATAATATAACCAGGAAAAAAATAGAGGGGTTATTACAGTGGAGCAGGACCACAAGGTTGCACTTTCTTCTGGACAGCCATAAAGATTTTTTAAGCACAGGACGGATAATGTTGATCATCATCTTTGGAGAACTTTGGGGTGGGGTCTGGAAAAATAACAGAAGAGAACCAGTGAAGGCAACTCTCTAACATCCCAAAGCCTTCCATTTTGGGTCCACCAAAATGATCTTTCATCATCTGTCTTTTTTCATATTGTTCTCTTCATCTTCTCTAATAAAAGCCTGGTTGTTCCTAGAGGTCACTGCTTTCCTGTGGGATTTTCTGCTAGAACCCTGACACCAATGGATCTGGAGAAGGAACCTTCCTTGAGTCTCTGTTAGTATGGAGGTATAATAGACATCTTATTAGCTTCAGCTATACATAATAATAATTTGATATTTGTGTATATTGAGAAATAATCACCACAATAAATCCAGTTAGCATCTGTCACCATACAGAGTTACAATTTCTTTTTCTTAGGATGAGAACTTAGAAGATTTCCTTGAGTCTCAATGCCACTCCAGACTACTGTTCTTCCCTCTTCCCTAAACACTCCCACCTTTAAATCTCAGGTTGTTATACTATACTAGTGACCTGGTGCACAAAATTTGTACACATTAAAAGGGGATTAATTAGGGGAAATAATTTAATATTGCTATTTGCCCTTTCTCTATAATAGAAGTGTCAGAGATGAAAGAAAATTAGTAAAATGTATATGAAAACCTTCCTCCTATCAGAGTCTGGGGCACACCACGGGACCCAGAGTAAAGTTCCTGTCCACCCACAGACCAGGGCGGGGGCGTGCCTTGAGGTCCTCTATCAAGCTCCACCAGGTGGGGGACATGGCCTGAGGTCCCCCGTCAAGCCCCACCAGGCAGGGGGACATAGCATCAGATCCCCAAGCCCAGCATCGGAAGGGGGTGCGGCCTTAGGTTTCCTGTCAAGCCCTGCTGGTCAGCAATGTGGCCTGAGTTCCCCTGACCCAGTAATGAGGGTGCACCTTGAGGTCCCCTGTTAAGCCACACTGGGCAGGGGGTGTGGTCTGAAGTCCCCCAGCCTGGTGCCAGGGTGGGGGCATGGCCTGAAATCCCCTGTCAAGCCTCACCTGGTGAGGGGCACGGCCTGAGGTCCCCTAGCCCAGCACCAGGATGGGAAGCTCACCTTGAGGTCCCTAGTCAAGCCCCGCCTTGAAGGGGGTGTGGCCTCAAGTCCTCTAGTCTGGCACTGGGGCAGGGTGTGCAGCCTGAAGTCCCCTAGCCTGATGCCAGGTGGGCAGGGGGGGCGTGGCCTGAGTCCCCTGTCAAGCCCTGCCAGGTGGGGGGTATGGCCTGAGGTCCCCTGTTAAGCCCTATGGGCATAGCTTCAGGTCCCTGCTGATTGCTCATTAAGGCTCCTTATGGGAAGCTGGCCTCAGCTGTGGGTACAGCCATCTTCCTAATGGAGTGATGGTCAATCAGCATAGTCCCTCTTTATTAGAGGATCACTTTCTCTCCCTCATGACTACATTCACCTGCTGCCTCCCAGGTTATGCTCCCTCATTTCTTGATGAGGTTAACTCCTGGCTTATTATCATTCTCCCCAAAACTATTCCATTCTTGACCATTTCAATATCTATATAGACAATCCTTTCTAAACCCTGGCCTCTCAGTCCTGAGAATTCTTTCCTCCAATGATCTTGCCTTATTATAGTCACTCCCATATCCTAGTCTAGACTTGCTTATTGCCAATAATAGCATCCTCTTCCATAACATCAGTCATGCATGCCCTCTCTTATCACTTCCTCTTTCCTTTCCAGCTCTTCCTCCCATTACCCTACCTCAACATTCTTTCAGCCCTCTTTGGACCTCCAACCAATTGATTCTATCAGCTTTCCATTGTTCCTCATCCTCTTGATGTCTGGCTTCCCTCTTTACAAAGCTTAAATCGCATCATCAATTATTATTATCATTCCCTCTCATGCACCTGTGAATCCCAATCACTCTTTTCCTAATTCTTTGGCAATATGCAGCCCTGACTAAATTTGCCCCCTCATCTATTCTATGTCTTCACTCATGTGGCTAAACAAGATTAAAGCAAAACACAACTATGGTGACTCCCACTTTAATCCTAACCGTAAATCTACAACCGCCCTTGAATGTGACGGGCAATCATATTTCTTGTTTATTATACCATAATATCATCAAACCATACAGCTTCCCCTCTCTCTCCTTGGCTACATTCTCGTTCTCAGCCACGACCTTGCTTCCCACATTCCCAATAAAACTGACCGTGGGAAAAGAACTTCTTAGATCCTCATCACACTGCCAGTATACACATACTGTCCCTTCCCATCTGTTATCACAAATAAACTATTCATGATTATATTGTGCTCTGCTCTCATCTCTCTCACCGACGCCCACATCATGAATTCTCCCCTCTTCCCAACATCATGAATTATCTACTAAACAGTTGCTATGTGAAAAAGAAACTCCCCCTTGACCTTATTTCTCCTCCAGCTGCATCCCTATTTCTTCACTTTCACAGGAAACTGCTTTAAAAAGTTGTCTGTAGTTAGAGTATCCCATTCATACCCTTCCATGCTCCTTTAAATCTACTTTAGTCAGGATTTCATACCCACCACTTCACCAAAACTGCTATTAAAATCACCACTGATCTTCACTTTACTAAAATCAATGGCCAATTCTTAGCGCTGGACTTATTTGACTTTCAGCAATATTTAACCTGGATAATCACCATTCTTCACTTCTTGATAAATTTCTTTACTTATCTTTCAAGACAAATAATTTCTGGCTTCTTTCCATCCTTGCTGGGCATTCTGTCTTGGTCGTCTTTGCTGCTAATTCATGTTCTCTTTTACCTTTACTATTGGAGTGCCCCAGATTTCAGCTCTTAATTCTCCCGTCTTCTCCATTTTTACTTCTTTTGCCATCTCTTTTCATCTCAGTGCTTCAAAGACCATTTATATGTCAACAACAGTCACTTTATATCTCCCTCCAAGACCAATCCCTCAAACTCCAGAAATGTTTATCCCACCACTTACATGATCTTGCCAGTTTTTAGTATTATCAGTTTTTAATATTATCAGTTTTTAATATAATCAGACTTCTGACCCTACTTCTAACTGAAAAACCCACCAAATCTGTTTCTACTACAGCCTTCTCCATTGGATATCAATCAAATATATTCAGATAAAAAGCCTTGGAGTTATCCTTCGGAATCTTTTCTCTCTTACCCCAAATCCGATCCTTTGGAAAATCCTGTAAACCCATCTTTAAAATACTTCCAAAATCCAAATCCTCACCACTACTTCTGTACTACCAACCTGCTCCCACCCTCAATGATGAGGGCTACCATTATCTCTTGACTAGATTGTTATGGTGGCCTCTATGTGACCTTTCTCCTTTCACCTTATCTAACTAGATCAGTGGTTCTCAACCTTAAAAGGGACGTGGCATTAGGAAGGTTGAGAACCATTGATCTAGTCTATCCTCAAACAGTAGCCAAAGTGATCCTGATAAAATATAAGTCAGATCATAGGACTCCTTTTCTCCAAACTCTAAGTGCTCTGATTTCACACAGGATTCAAAGTCCTTACTGTAGACTAGAAGGTCCTGCCCAATCTGTTCCCACTGGCCTCTCTAGGATGATGTTTCCCTTTCATTTCAGGCTCAGGGTCTTTGTGCTGATCCTCAAACTTCTAGACTCATCGATATCCTAGGCCTTATCCACTGACTAGCCCTCTGCTGCAATGAACTTGTCCATTTACATGGCTCTCTTGGCTCCTTCTAGTCTTTTTTTTTTTTAATCCTCATCTGAGAATATGTTTTTTATTAGTTTTTAGAGAGAAAGGAAGGGAGAGAGAGAAACATTGATATAAGAAAGAAACATCAATTAGTTGCCTTCTATATGTGCCATGACTGGGGATTGAACCCACAACCTAGGTCTGTTCCCAGACCAGGAATCAAACCCATAACCTTTTGGTGTAGGGGAGGACACTCCAACAACTGAACCACCTAACCAGGGTGCTCCTTCTAGTCTCTGATTACACGTCTCTTCCACAGAGTTTAAAATTTCACCACCTTATTTAAAGTTTCAATATGCAATCCTACTACCTGATTCCCCTACTTTTTCCTTTACCCATAATATGTATTCTCTTCCTAAACACTATATAATTCATCCATTAGATTCTCTGAGGTCAGGGAATTTTGTTTATTTCATTGCTGTGTCACAAGTATTTGAAGGATAGGCCTTCAACAAATATTTGTTGAAAGAAAGGCAGGTAGAACAATTTAGAAAACTACTATAATTTGTGAGTGATAATCTAATAAAGCTGGAAAATTTTGTTTATTAAAAAAAAGCTATTGTAATAATCTGAAAAACAGCCCATGATGGTTCATTTCAGTCCTACCCTACTCATATTTATTGGAGATACAATATATATAATCCAGACTTCCCACCCTTGAAAACCTCATGGTGGAGAGACAGGTAATTTTAAAAAAATGTTAAAATATAATGTGGCAAAACCAAGGCATCCTAGAGACAGCAACATGAGCAAAGGTTGGGAGACATGAAATTGTACCAGGTGTTTGAAGAGCTGAACACAAGGCAGTCTGATTAGATGTCTGATTAATCTCATTAATGGTCTAGTTGCTGTGCCAACTCGTCTAGACTACAGTCCCCAGTTACTCAATGAACACTAGATATTGCTCTGATGTGATAGAAATCCGTAATCAGTTGAAATTAAGTTAGGAAGATGATCCAAGAGAATCTGAACAGAACTGATCCAATCATCTGAAAGGCCTTGAAAGCAGAGTTGAGGCTTCCTTGAAAAACAAGAAATTCCTCCTGTGGATAGCAGCTTCATCTGCACCCAAGAGTTCCAGAGTGCCCTTCGTGACAGCCTGCTCTCTGGATTTCAGACTTCCCTTGACAGAACTCACAATAATGAAAGCCAATTCTTTGTAATAAATCTCTAGTATGTATCTTTCACTGGTTCTGATTTTCTGGTTAAACCCTGATTGATCCACCAGTGTATAAAGTTTAAGGCAGAAGTAGGCAAAAATGAAGGATGAGAAGTAATAGGAGCTAAATCATGAAGGGCACTTGTTTTCAACATACTAAGAGGTTTAAACTTTACCCTGTAGACAGCAGGTCAAGCAAGGTGAATGACATGATCAGGGTTGAGATGAACTATTCTGGATTTGGTGGAAAAGACCTACTGGGATGGGATGCAAGGAGAAGGAAGAGATGATGGAGATGGGAAAACCGGGAAAGTTGTATGCCAAAGAACTAAGAAAGAAACAAAAAAGAAGACTGTCGTGGGAACCAGGGAACATGGTTTTGGGAAGGAGTGGTGGTCCGTTCTGGTCTGGTGCATCAGCAGAGTCTGGCACTTGGCATGCTGGGCTAATAAGGGGTCACTAAGGGACTCAAGAAAAGATGCGGAGAAGCTAGAAACCAGGTAGTGGCAGCTTGAAGAGTGGCTGGGGAGGAAGAGAGAAGAGGAAATGGTGTAGATTATTCTTTGAGATGTTTGGCTTAGAAGGGAGAAGGGAAACTTCAAGAGAATGGTTAATGAAAGAGAAAGTGGCAAATGAATATGATAGGAATGGGAGAGCTTGAGCCTTTTTAATAACCTGAGGAGAAAGCACCAGCAGTAAGGGGCGAAGAAAAAGAAAGAATAAGAGGACACATTCTTCTGAGCAAGGCCCAAGAGAAGAGGGGTGGCCAAAGGCACAGGTGAAGGCTTATTCAAGATCATTGGGAGGACCTTCGTCTCCTAAAAATGTAGGAAAAATGGGAAGGATGGGAGTAGAGAGAGATACATTTGGAGATGGAGAGTAAGGAATCTGGAAGGGAGGGAGGGAGGGAAGAGGAAAGAGGAAAGAGGGAAGGGAAGAGGGGAGGGGGAGGGAGAGAGAGAGAATGGCATGTCATGGCTAGAGATGAAGACTTGGCTTTAGTTGGGGGCTGGGTGGCCACCTGCCCAGATATTACATGGAAGAATCAGAGGGACAGTAAAGTTGCCTTGTTCACTGGTATTTCCTCAGCATCCGAAACAATGCCAGGCATATAGCAGGCATTCAGTAAGTTGGTTGAATGAATGAATGAATGAATACCATGTATACATAATCTTCCCATTGCACCCCTCCTCCCCCTCCCAGGCATACCCTAACCCCCTAGTGTCTTGTGTTCATTGGTTATGCTTATATGCATGCATAAAAGTCCTTTGGTTAATCTCTTATCTACACCACCTCTCCTTAACATTTCTGCTGTAATCTGACAGTCCGTTTGATGCTTTACTACCTCTGTATCTATCTTTTGTTCATCAGTTTATAATGTTCTTTATTATCCACAAATGAGTGAGATCATGTGATGTTTCTCCTTCATTGACTAGATTATTTCACTTAGCATAAGGCTCTCCAGTTCCATCCAGGTTGCTGCAAATGGTAAGAATTCCTTCTTTTTGATGGCAGTATAGAATTCCATTGTGTAGATGTACCATAGTAAACAAATAAATCTTTAAAAAAATATTTGCTTTGATATTGACTCGTTTTAACATTTTTTACTTGTGAAAATGCTTCCAAGAGCCTTGAAACATAATATAATCCCAACCATCTGCCCTATTCTTAGGAGGTTATAGGCAAGTCAAACCAGATATCTTGGGCTCCAACATGGGCATTTTCAGGTTGACCTTTTCCCTGGCCTCTCCTAGGATAAATTATGAAGAAAATGGCCACATCCTCTTTGTTTCAGTATACAATAAGCTTTTTTGAAGCAAGTTTATTCATTAGATCTCCATTTAGATTCTACCACTGTCGGCAGAATGTAGTCTTCACCTTCCAGGCACATCAGACTCTCTCGCTACTCTTACTTGGCTTGTGACATTTACCAGCGATTGAAGTGAAAAAAGAGACAGACACAAGATTCTTTTAAAAAGCAAACTTAACTGGAATTATGGGATAATTCAATAATGAAAATATAACATGGGCATTTTGATTGCTACTCACATGGATCCCCGTTGCACTTCCCCCAGGCCTTACCTCGGTGGAAGGCTTTGGTTTTCCCATTTGTGATTCCAGAAGAGCTTGCCTCCATTTTTATTGACCTCCTACTTGGTGGGAGCGAAGAATGCCTGACCACGGGCAGGCGACGTGACCTTGGGTGGCTTGCCACACTTCGCCGTTGATGGATTTGCAAACGCTTTTCAGCCCCATGAATAGATAAACTTAAACCTGGAATGAGAAATAGCACCATTGACTAAGTCAGTTCAGAAAGGCTAAAATGCCACATTATTTTCTGGCATGAAATCCAGGGAGCAAAAACAACTGAGTTTCAAATTCTTTAAGTGGTGCTAGGATCGTGATATCAACAATATTTACTGAATACCATTTCTTTCAAAAGTGGACAACCTCAGATATCATGACAAGCGTTTTATGAATAGGGATAGTGAATTTACATATTACCAATAGTCCAAAGAAGTCAAATATTAAAATGCTTGCCCAAATAATGGAGAATATGCACATATTTGACATGCTGTTGTCAGGAGCTATCAGTAGTAAGAAGTGTTGTTGGGATATCTGGAATTTCAATAAAAATCAAAGAACCTTCTCCAGAGTATTCATGTAGAGGCCAGAGTTGAAGACTAAATTCAGATTTACACCTCTGATAACCTTAGAATTATGTGTATTTCTAGAGCTATTTTATTTGGAAAAAATCCAAACATATCCAAAGTAAAATCTTTACCTAATAATAGACGATCATGTAAATTGACCACACCTCCGCTATTCCCACAGCCAATCAGGGTGAGTATTCAAATTAGAAGATCAAAGATGGCGACTGCCCACCGGCTCCAGGCATGGAGTGGCCAGGCGGGCAGGATGCCTGCTATGAGAGGGATGAAGGGATCTACAGGAGCAGAGTGCCACAGTAAAGACAAGACTGCAGACTCTGGAGCCTGCAGTCAAGACAAAGATGGCAGACTCTGGCCTGAATCTACAGCAAAGATGAAGAAGGTAGACTTTGGCCAGAGCGAAGGCGTGGGTCCCATGTGCCAGAGGAAAACCGGTGCTGGAAACCAAGAAAAGGAAGGCCTATTGCATGAATGTCTTCATGCAATGGGCCTCTAGTAACAGTATAATGAACCCTCTGAACCCACTGCCCAGCTTTAATAAATACAAATATTTTTCCATAAAGTTGAAAAAGAAATGGATTTTTTTCCAATCTTTTTTCATCAAGATTCCAGAATAAGGCAGACAGGTCTGGGAGAAATGTTTTAAGTCAACATCAGACAGTACATGCAGCCTCAGTCTGAGAAAATGAAATAAACTGCTCTCCCCAAAACATTTCTTCTTGTCCCTTCTACAGAGGATTACTGGGCACTGAGTCACTGTGGCACTCCTAGCTCTTATATAACTCCCCTCAAGGAAACACAAAATGATAAATGAGAATAAAAATTACACAGTGTAAATAAATGGCATAGGCACTTGAATCTGTTGAATTTCATGTTTAATAAATATATAATAATTAGAGGCTTGGTACACAAAATTCATGCACTGGGGAAGGGATGTCCCTCAGCCCAGTCTGCACCCTGTCCAATCTGGGACCCCTAAGGAGATGTCCCACAGAGATTGGGCCTAAACCGGCAGTCAGACATCCCTCTTACAATCCAGGACTGCTGGCTCCCAACTGCTCACCTGCCTGCCTGTCTGATTGCCCCTAAATGCTTCTGCCTGCCAGTCTAATTATCCCCAACCACTCCCCTGCCAGCTTGGTTGATGCCTAACTGCTCCCCTGCCTGCCCAATTGCCCCCAACTGCCTTCCCCTGCCAGCCTGATCATCCCACTGCCCTCCCCTAAAGGCATGCCCCCCCAACTTTTCTCCCCTGCAGCCTGATCACCCCCAACTGCCTTCCCCTGCAGGCCTGGTCTCCCCCAATTGTCCTCCCCTGCTGGCCCAATTGCCCCTAACTCCCCTCCCCTGCTGGCCTGGTTGCCCCTAACTGCCCTCCCCTGCCAGCCATCTTTGACCATATGGGGGAAGCCATCTTATGTAAGGGCATGAGGGTCAATTTGCATATTAGCCTTTTATTATATAGGATGGAGATCATGGGGATATGTTAAAAAAAAATCATGGCTGAAACCGGTTTGGCTCAGTGGATAGAGTGTTGGCCTGCAGACTGAAAGGTCCCAGGTTTGATTCCGATCAGGATATGTACCTTGGTTGTGGGCACATCTCCAACAGGGGGCGTGCAGAAGGCAGCTGATCAATGTCTCTCATCGATGTTTCTAAATTTTTTTAATATATTTTATTGATTTTTTACAGAGAGGAAGATAAAGGGACAGAGAATCAGAAACATCGATGAGAAAGAGACATCAATCAGCTGCCTCCTGCATGCCCCCACTGGGGACGTGCCCACGACCAAGTACATGCCCTTAACCAGAATCAAACCCAGGACCCTTCAGTCTGCAAGCCGACGCTCTATCCATTGAGCCAAACCGGTCTTGGCAGCATCGATATTTCTAATTCTCTGTTCCTCTCCCTTCCTCTCTGTAAAAAGTCAATAAAATATATTTTTAAAAAAATCGTGAGTATTACCAACACAAGATGGATATGAGGAAAATGGGTGTATTATCAGGGAATTTGGGAGGAACCCCAGATACCTGAGTAAATCCATTCAGGTACTCCAAGAAGTAGGATTTCTCAAAGGTATATATAAAGGGCCTGGCCCATCAGAGTTTAGTGGCCAAGTCCATGGAGAAGAGAGATGTATAAACAAGCAGTACACAAGACAGAAAATATGCTTCATACATATGAAAGCATTAACATTCATAGAAGGTTCAGCAGTCACATCTTCAGAAATGAATCGTCAACCAATAACTTGCATCATCCAATTTGTTCTTTACTTTAGGCACTGTGCTTAGATATTAATTATTATCCCATTTATGCCGTAGCACAACCCTAAAAGACAGAGAACTGAGTATCTATATTTTACAGATGTAAAACCTGAGGCTCAAGAGGTAAAGTTACTGGCTCAAGGTCATACAAGTGATTAACTGGAATCTTAACCCCGCTCTTTTCCATTATACCATGTAGCCTAATGAATTAAATAGCAAAACACAGACCGATGGCTTTAAGTCTGTAGTGGTTCTGAATAATTTAACAAAGTAGGGTTGGATGGTATATCATGTATCCAGGAAGGTTTGGAAGGCATAGTATTCTGGCACTCCTTGGACCCAGACTCTTACAGACCTATTGTTCCCACCACCACTCACCCTTTGCATCATGCTGAAGTGACCTCTGGGTTCTTGACCAGCTATTCAAGTCCTTCATCAGTAAGAACCAGCTGAACCTTCACCTGAAAGTCCTTCCGGTTCCTCTGGCCACAGTCAACACCCAGTTAATTACAATGAGCCCTTACCACCTTATTACACAACACCTTGTAACTGTTGTCCTTCGCCTGCCAGCACGTGGATGTCCCATTGCTCCAACTAGCTCCAGAGTCTCTCAGGGCAAGGACCATATTGTACGTTATCTCTGATTCCTTTCCTGGCTCTGAATGAAGTATATTCACTACAGAGTTGTGGGGTGATGGTCCCCCACCTGGTCCTTCTCCCCTGCAGGTGACATTCTACATGGAACAAAGACTCCTTGGGCACGGGCAGAGCACAGGGTCAAGAGCCAGTCAAGGAAAGACACTGAGCATGTTTACCGCTGAAACAAAAATTGAATGCAGTACTTCCTGTTTCACTACACCCTCATCATCTTTCCTAGGTTCCTTGAGGCCAGACTTGGCTGCCTTGCTGGGTATCAGCAGGCAACTTCCTCTCCAACTCAGCTGGGAAGATGGAGCCCAGGTAACAAAGATTTTAATCTTCCCTCCATACTACCTCAAAACATCTTTAAAAAATACGTTATTTTTTTCCCTTGAGACCTATCATCTAATAGTACCTTACCTGATAAAAAGATCTGAAGTTACAGCTTTAGGGAGGAGGAGAGGAAAGTACAGTGTGTGGTTAAAATGTGGGTGCTGGAGCCAGAGTTTCTGGGTTTACATCTTGGTCACACCATTTATTACCTGTTTTTCTTAGAGTAAGTCATTGCATCTTTTGGTGCCTCCGTTTCCTCACCTGTACAGTAATGGGATAACCACAGCTTGTATCTCAGAGAATTGGAGGAAGGAATTAAAACCTCCCAAGTTCTTATGGCAGTGCCTGCAATATAGCAGTTGCTTGGGTGACAAGTTAGCTGTCACCTTTAGCTTCTATCACATCAATGTTGACTTTCCCTAACTCTTCATTCTCACATCCCTTAGGTCCTAGCATTTAGCATCATTATCTCTGTTGTCTGTCTTAAAATTCTTTCTCTCTCTTGTTCTCAATGAAGGAGTATTAGTGTCCTAGGACTGCTGTAACAATTCTGGTGGCTTGCGAAAATAGAGATTTATCATCACAGCTTGGAGGCTAGAGGTCTGAAATTAAGGTGTTGAAAGGGCTGTATTTCCTCCTTCAGGTACCCTGGAGGCAAGGTCGGTTCCTTGTTTCTTCTGCCTTCTTGTAGGTGCCAGCATTCCAAGCTGCTCTTTGCCTTGTGACTGTATCACTTCAATCTCTGTCTCCATGGTCATGTCACCTCCTCCTCTGTGTCTAAGCTCCCTCTGTCTCTCTCTTTTATAAGGACCTTTGTGATGGCATTTAAGGCCCACCTGGATAATATTTCTCAAAATCCTTAACTTAATCCCATCTTCAAACACATCCCAAATAAAGTCACATTCATGGATTCTGAGGATTAAGACACGGGAAGTATATTCGGGAGCCACTGTTAGCCTCACTCTGTGGGAATATACCAAAGTCTTGGCTTTGGACTCCCCTTTCTCTACATCCTCTCCCCATGTGCCTTCCTCACTCCATAGTTCCAGCGGTCATCTTCGTGTGGTCAACTCCAGAGGCATCCTGCTTTGCTCTGTCTCCTAAATTTCAAGCCCACCTTTCCAACTTGGTCTGAAAGTTGGTCCTCTTGAATAATTCAATGAGTCCACAGATACACAATACATATTTATTTAGAATCACAATACATATTTAATATTCTGATAAAATAAAACAAAAAGTTCATATTTCTCTGAAGCTCCTATCTTTTATGTCTTCAAAATTCTATGGAAAATATATACTAATAACAGATGTATATGCAAGTTGTTCGGGATGTTGTCACAGTAATGACTGAACAGCAGGCTGCATGGGGGGACAAGGCCAGCAAGGGGGTTAGTGAGGGATGACCAAATGGCTAAATAGCAGACTGCATGGGGTGACCAGGCTGGCAGGGGGGTTAGTGAGAAACAATTAAACGACTGAATAGCAGACTGTGTGGGGCGACCAGGCTGGCAGGAGGGGTTAATGAGGGATGACCAAATGATTGAACAGCAAGCTGCATGGGGTAACAAGGCTTGCATGGGTGAGGGGGAGAGTTGGGGGTGACCAGGCCAGAAGGAGGGGCAGTTAGAGGTGATTAGGCAGGCAGGCAGGTGAACAGTTAGGAGCCAGCAGTCCCCAGGATTGGGTCTAAACTGGCAGTCGGACATTCCCTGAGGGGATCCCGGATTAGAGAGGGTGCAGGCTGGGCTGATGGGACCCCCATGCACTAATTTCGTGCACTGGGCCTCTAGTGTTAGTATATTCCTCAATGGAATAAAATTCTTCCATGCTCCAAGGGGCGCCGGTTCTGGCTGTGCCGTAACGGTAGAAGCGTGCCTGGAAAAGTGATCTGCTTTCATCTGAATGTCACTCCTGTGATTCAGAAGAGCTCTGGGCCACAGGAACATTTGTCATCCTGTCACTGTTTTACAACTTGCAGCACTAACGTCTACAGGTTGCATCACTCTCCTTGTCGTTTCTTAAATTACTTTTCAAATCCCTGAAACACTGTGTTTTGAATGTCACCACCATGAGCCAAACGTAAGACTCACCCATTCCCAATTAAGAAAAAAGTCACCTGTGGAAGGGGGTATTTATTTCCAGTTTCCTCTGTTGTCAGCTCTAGCTACAAAGTGAAGGACAAACCCAGCACTTTTTCTTCCTAAAACAGTAGGAGAAAGGAGGGGGAAATTCTCCTGGCTACTCTCAGATCTGGATTTACTTTCCTAGTCCTTCTGGCGCTTTTCTACTATCCTCTCTTATTTGACGCAGAAATGTTTTATAAAAGAATATACAGTGGTACCTCGAGATACGAGTGCCCTAACATACGAGATTTTTGAGATACGAGCCGTCGAGCGAGTGATTTTTGCTTTGAAATACGAGCAACAGTTGAGATACGAGTAATCGCGTGGATCGGCTGGCTGCACATGACCCACCAGTTTACGGTGACTCGAGCGTCTCATAGTTTCCCACGCCTCAAGGTTATGGAACGAATTAAACTCGTATCTCGAGGTACCACTGTATTTTTATTGATTTCAGAGAGGAAGGTAGAGGGAAAGAGAAATAGAAACATCAGTGGTGAGAGAGAATCATTGATTGGCTGCCTCCTACATACCCTTCTACCCCCACTGGGGATCAAGCCCTGAAACCCAGGCACATGCCCTGATGAATTCATAGGTCCACTGGCTGAGCTGGCTCAAAAACATTTTATAAAATATCTATAAAGTAAGCCGATAGCCTCTCATATCCTAGAGAGAGAAAAAGAGTCAAATGCACACATAGACATGCACATAGTAAGTGTGTAACCCATTTGTCATTAGCTGAGGTGCGTTGCCAGGAGAGGGGGTATAATTTGTGCTCTCTCAATCGGATGAACTCAGGTGGGCTCAGAGCAGAGAGATTCTGAGGAGCTTTATGTCTCAGAAAAGGCGGGTAACGGAGTAGCCCGGCTGAGATGCAGGGTGCAGTCACCTACGCAGAGATGAAATGGGGGAGCTCCCCTCTGGAAGCCGGAGGCTGGAGTAGCGCTTAGTCCCAGCAGGCCTGGGGACAGCATCTGCTACAACCCAACCTTCCCTGTGTGCCCCGTGCCCCCCTCGGTTCAGTCTTCCTGCATGGTGCCGTTACCCAGATCTGGCAACACCAACGCATCAAAACCAGGCAGAGTTTTCTGCCAAGTCCCTGTTATTTGTAATCGTGTGGCAGTTATTTGTAATCGTGTGGCAGTTGTTTGTCTAAAGCCACACTGGCAGCCAAGCGCTTTGAAATGCGACCAAAACTGCTAGATAGGACTAGATATCAGATTACCCAGATTTCGCTTTTGGCTCCGTGTCTATCTGAAGAGTTTACCGAATCAGAGAGAACAAGAGCTGGTAAGAATGTTTAACCACTTTGATTTTAAGCAAAGTACTGGAGATCAGTGTCCCGGATTTCTCTAGATTCTTTACAGACGTTTTGTAACTTTTTTCTCTCCCATAACTGGGGCTGGTTTAGATCTCTTTTGACTGGATTTCAGGAAACCACAGTGGTTGAACCACTAGATTACTGTCCCCAGATTTACTATCTTTTCTCTGCCATGTGACCCATCAATACTTCCAGGTAAGGAGAGAAGATATATTCCCTCCACTGATTTGGGCTTGGTCATTGTGACTTCAAGTGGAGATGTGAAATGTGCTTTGCATGGTTTCGGCTGGGTCTCTGGTGCTTCTGCTGTCACCATGAAAAACACATGCTCCAAGCAGTCATAGGCCCAAAAAGAGACACACAGAACGGCCTCAGACCTGGCCTGCAGCCCTGAGCCACGGCCCACTCACCCCACCAAGATCGTTCAAACACCAGCTGCTCCAAGACTCCTGAACAGAAGAGGTAAACGTTTCAGGATATGACCTGCTGAGATTTGGGATTGTGGGTACACAGCCCCAGTAACAGTCTTCATAAAGCGGAATGAATGGTACTAGTGATTACAATTTGGTCACAAGTGGTAAGTTCACTAATAAAACCACCCTCCTTCTTGCCTGAGATGCCCTCCTGCACACCCCAATTTCAACACATTCTTCTAGAATCAACTCATTCGTTGCCCTTCTGAAGAAATCCCACCGTTCCCAACCTCCTACCCAGCCCCTCACTCTCACTGCCCTAGGCTGACAAGTCCCTTCCCTGCACTCTGTTAGCACAAAGCTAGCCACCGGCATTGTAACTGTCTGCATATCTGTCCCATGAATTAAGGACTGGACTGAGACTGTGTCTCCACCCTCTGTGCCCTGGAAAGCAGACTCCTGCGCACTGCATCCCCAAATTCCTCACAGGCAACATTATCTTTGTTTCTTTAGACACAGCAAAGTCTCCCCACTGTTGTTAGATGCTGCTTCGCCATCTCCTTGATTTCCTTAACCTTTGCAACATAAAATCTCCTCTTATTAACATCTGCTCATTTCCTGGAATTGTGTTTCTACCTGAACCTTGATGATCAGAGTCTTCGAATTCCATCTCTTTCAATTTTAACACATAATGGTTCTACATCCTCATTAAGTCAACATCACTGAAAACTTCCTTGGAAGGTTCCCAGGAACTTCATGTCTGTTAACTTTAACATTTACACCCCGAGACTTGCTCATTTTGTGTTAGCTGGGGGTCAGCTTCTCCTTCCTCCCCCCTCCCCTCCTACCCCCACAACTCTGAAGGCTAATCTAACTTTACCTTATCCTGTGATATTTAACTTATCCTGATCCTTTACACTGTCACTCAGGGAAAGAGAGAAACAGCTACGGGCTCAGGAAAGCTTAGGGGGTTTCCTTGTGTTCTGTGGACTTGGGCACAATGTACTCCCCATTCAGACACACAAAACATATAAAACTTACCATATGACAACAGCATACAAGGTGGGGGAAATGTAGGTCTACAGTTGCAAAACACAGTTTGTTCTTGTATTATTAATTTATTCGTTATAGTATTATTTTCCATACAAACAACTGGAAACCTGGTTTGTCACAGGTGATACTGAAGAGTATGGACAAAATGAAAGTAGGCAATTGCAAGTATAGGGTTTAAACTGAATACCCTGGGAAGGAGTTCTTTTTGAGATCTTCAGTTGTTTATTGATTAATCCATTCAACAAACATTTGTTAAGCACTTCCTCTGTGCTAAGCACTGTGCTAATTCAGAGAGTAAAGGGCACAAAGAAGGTGGTACTGCCTCTAAGTCTGGGCTGCGGAGTATGACTCTAACAGACAGAGATGGAGGGAAAGAACATCCCTGGCAGCAAAGGCACAGGGTAGGAAAGTATGAGAAAACGGAGGGAATTGAGAAGAGGAAGTGGTGTCCAGTGTCAAACATGCTTAAGGTGTCTGAGCAGTAGCATTCGTTATTCAGACTATAAGTAATAATAATGAGAACTTCCTTTAGTATGGAACTTAAAATTGGTAGAAAATTTCTGAACGCTACACTAAAAGCATCTTCATGTTAAGGCTATGGGGAGTCACTGACATTATGTGAACAAGGTGGGGGCTTGGACCTCATCAGAGCAGGAAGTTAAGAAGACTGTTCTACTTTAACAGGGGCCATAGAGCGAGGCAAGATTAAAAGTAGCGTCTGTAGAATTTGATAGTCTTTTTTACGTTTAAAGGTGACGGGAAAGAATCAACATTGATTTTGGATCTGAAGATTTACAAGGAGGAAGAACGTGAATAGAATATTTTGGTTTGGCTTCCCTGAGACATCCAAATAAAATGTTCACCAAGCACTGCCAGAGACTGAGGTGTGGAGTTTGGAAATGTTTCTGGCTAGAGTTCTTTAACTGGAGATAATGCTCAAACTCTGAGAGAGATGTATAATTTCTGAAGAAAAGAGGTCACAGAGAAAACCTGGAGGGAATATCTACAAAGAGAGATACTAGAATAACAGCAACAAGGCAGTTAGCATCCCCTGAGGGTGCACTATGTGACAGGCATTGTTCTCAAGGTGGTAACTATATTAACTCATTTAATCATCACATTAATCATACGTGCTACATGCACATTCTGTATCATCATGTTAGAGATGAGAAAATTATGGTACCGAGATGGTGAGTAACTGGCAAAAGTCACAGCCAATATCTGAACTGAGGCAGCCTACACAGCCAACCTGCGAAGCCTGGCTAGCCTACTCAGCAGTACTGCTCTCAGCAGAAGGTGGTGAACAGGACTGCATGCTGAGGAAGGCCAAAAAGTTAAGAACTGAGAAGATAAAGGTTTTAAGGGAACTGAGACAGAAATGGATAGCCAAACACAAGAAGACACAGAGTGAGTCCAATACACACAATTGTGGGCCTGCGGCAGACAGAATAAGGGATCCCCAAAGATGACCAAGCCCTAAACTCTGGAACCTGTGAATATATTACCTCACATAGCAAAAGGGATTTTGCATATTTGGTTAAAGACTTTGAGAGGGAGACATTATCCTGGATTAATCTAATCACACAAGTCCTTAAAAGGAGGTAACTTTTTAACACATGCATATACACACTCTCACTGGAATACTATGCAGCAATACAAAAGAATGAAATCTTGCCATTTGCAACAACATGAATGGTGAAGGTATCATGCAAAGTGAAGTAAATCAGACAGAGAGACAAATACCATATGCTTTCACTTTTAGGTGAAATCTAATACAACAAAACAAATGAAGAAACAAAACAAAGCAAAAGCAGATTCATAGGAAAAGAGACTAAAGGGATGGTTGCCAGAGAAGAAGGGAAGGAGAGAAGAGTGAAAAAGGTGAAGGGGAAGGAGGACCAAGATGGTGGCATAGGCACTAGTAAACACCTGTACTTGCTGCCTCTCACAACCACGTCGAAATTACAACTAAAAGACAGAACAACTATCATCCAGAACCATGGGAAAGCTGGCTGAGTGGAAGTACTACAACCAGAGAGGTAAAGAAGGAAGTGCATTGAGACTGGTAGGAGATGCGAAGATGCAGAACAGGCTGGCACCTGGGTGCTCTGCTTTTTTAATAGGGAGGGAGATACGAGTTCCTGCTTGCTCTGGGCAAGACACTGGGGGACCCAGACAATATGGAGAGAAATTGGACTGTCTGGCATCAGGGCAGAAATGCAAGGGCTGCTTTCTTTCAGACGGAGGTACACACAGTAGTCATTGTTCCTGTACTGGGACCTCTCTGGTGCAGGGATGACTAGTAGCCATTACTGTTTGCTCCCCTCTGGTGATTCCCTGAGACTCTGCCCTACCCAATTTACAATCCCAAGCTGTGCCTAGCAGCTTTTGCATATGAATGGCCTGTCTTTTCTCAGCCTAAAACCTGTCAAACAGGCAGCAGCTGGGTTAGGGAGCCCCAAAGTTATCAAAAGAAGACCCAAGGCCAGCAGCAGCAGCCTGCCTTGCTTCATAGCTGGGCCTCGTCTGGGCATCCAAACCCCATACAAAGAGGAGGAATCTTCATAACTCTCTTTAGCTCCTGCTGAGTGGCCCCAGGCAGTGGCTGACTTTGCACTTCCTTGGAGATCCAAGAGCCAGTGTAGCAGTGGTCAGTGTGAGATGACACCAGATTACAACTCTTCACATCCATAAGAGACACACTCAAGAGGCAGAGTAAATGAGCATTAAAGCCCCACTGAAGAAAGACCTGTCCCATAAGGGTGTTTCCTACACAACAGCTCTTGCATTGTAGATACAGCTGATCCTAACAGCGAATTGGCCTGAAGGTCAATTCTTCCCAGTGATACCAATAGCAATCAAGGCTTAACTACAATAAGACTGTACACACAACCCACAAAGGGGTACACCAAGAGTGTCCACTTCAGGTGATTGGGGAAGCTAAGCCACTGGGCCTTATTGGACAGCTACCACACAAGGCCACTCTATCAACTCAAGGATACTTAGCAGCTACCCAATACATAGAAATAAACACAGGGAAGCAGCCAAAATGCGAAGACAAAGAAACATGTCATAAATGAAAAAAATGGAGGAAAACAAAATACTGGAGATAGAGTTCAAAATCACAGTTATAAGGTTACTCAAGTATCTTCTAGAAACCTCCAAAGAACTTAGTGAGAATGCCAAAATATATAAATAAGTAAGTAAGTAAATAAATAAATAAAGAAAAGGACCAGTCAGAAATTAAGCATACACTGACTAAAGTAAAGAATAATATACAGAGATCCATCAGTGGACTAGAGGATCCCAAGAATCAAGTCAAAGATTTGAAATATGAGAAAGCAAAAAGCAAAAAGAATCCATATAAAGATAGTATAAGGAGCCTCTGGGACAATTTCAAGTGTACTAACATCCAAATTATGGGAGTGCCAGAAGAAGAGAGAGAGCAAGATACTGAAAACCTATTTGAAGAAATAATGACAAAAAACTTCCCCCACCTGGTGAAAGAAATAGACTTACAAGTCCAGGAAGCACACAGAACCCCAAACAAGAGAAATCTAAAGAGGAACACAACAAGACACATCATAATTAAAATGCCAAGAGCAAAAGACAAAGAGAGAATATTAAAAGCAGCAAGAGAAAAACAGTTAGTTACCTAAAAGGGAGCACCCATACAACTGTCAGCTGATTTCGCAACAGAAACTATGCAGGCCAGATGGGAGTGGCAAGAAATATTCAAAGTGATGAATAGCAAGATTACTCTACCCAGCAAAGCTATCATTCAGAATTGAAGGTCAGATAAAGAGCTTTACAGACAAGAACCAAGATTACTCTACCCAGCAAAGCTATCATTCAGAATTGGAAGTCAGATAAAGAGCTTTACAGACAAGAAAAAGCTAAAAGAGTTCATCACCACCTAACCAGTATTATATGAAACTAGAGTCTCGGTGCATGAAATTCGAGCATGTGGCGGGGGGTTCCTCAGCTAGCCTGCACCCACTCCAATCTGGGACCCCTCAAGAGATGTCTGACTGCCTGTTTAGGCCCAATCCCTTTGGGCAGTTGGACATACCTCTCACAATCCAGGACTACTGGCTCCCAACTGCTCACCTGCCAGCCTTACTGATTGCCCAAAACTGCTTCTGCCTGCCAGCCTAATCACTCTCTAACCACGCCCCTGCCAGCCTGATTGATATATAACTGCTCCCCTGCCAGCCTGTTTGCCCCTAACTACCCTCCTCTACAGGCCTGGTCACCCCTAACTGCCCTCCCCTGCAGGACTGGTCCTCCCCAACTGCTCTCCCCTGCAGGCCTGGGTCCCCCCCAACTGCCCTTTCCTGCAGGCCCAGTTGCCCTCAACTTTCCTCCTCTGCCATCCTGGTCACCCCTAACTGCCCTCCCCTGCAGTCTTGATCGCTCCCAACTGCTCTCCCTTGCAGGCCTGGTCCCTCCCAACTGCATTTTTGTGGTGGCCATCTTGTGTCCACATGGGGGCAGCTCTCTTTGACTACATAGAAGCAGCTATCTTACGTGTTGGAGTGATGGTCAATTTGCTTATTACTCTTTTATTAGACAGAATGCTGAAGGGAATTCTTTAAGAAGAGAAAGAAGAGGAAAAAGGTAAAGATAAAAATTATGAACAACAAATACATATGTATCAACAAGTGAACCTAAAAATCAAATGAATGAAAAATCTGACAAACAGAATAAACTGGTGAATGTAATAGAATCAGGGGCATAGAAAGGGAGAGGACTGACAATTCTTGGGGGAAGGGTGTCAGGGGTACGGAGAGATTGGACAAAAATCTTATACCTATGGACGAGGAAAGCAGGGAGGGTGAGGGCCTGGGGTGGGGTGGGAACCATGTAGAGGGGAGCTATGGGGAAAGAAAGAGGAACAACTGAAATAATCTAAACAATAAAGATTTAAAAAAGAAAAAAGAAACATGTTTTGTTCTTAGGAGACATACATTGACATATTTAGGGGTAAAGAGCCATAATGGCTGGTACTTGTTCTTGAATGGTTCTGGAGAAACACTATTGTTGTTGTTTTTAAAGAAAGAAATAAACCAAATTTGGCTAACTACTAACAATTGGTGGCCCTAGTCCAGTGGTCTTCAAACTGCAGATTGAGAGCCACATGCGGCTGTTTGGCCCCTTGAGTGTAGCTCTTCCACAAAATACCACGGCCTGGGTTGAGTCTTTGAAGAAGTGGCGTTGTTAGAAGAAGTTTAAGTTTAAAAAATTTGGCTCTCAAAAGAAGTTTCAATCGTTGTACTGTTGATAATTGGCTCTGTTGACTAATGAGTTTGCTGACCACTGCCCTAGTCAGTTTGGTTCAAATAAACTCACAAAAAATTCTTTGAAAAAAAAAAAAAGTGAAGGAACATACATATAGTGAGCACTATTGTGATAAATTTGCATTATGACAGATCATCATTAAAATTAGTGATCACATTGTCAGCTATAAAAATGTTGAATCATATTATACACCTAAAGTAATATAACTAATAAAATATTGTATACCAACTATACTTAAATTTAAAATAATAAAACAGGCAGAAACCTTTTGTGGCTGGAGTCAGAGGGATGCTATTGCAAGCTCAGGGAAGGAACCACAAAGAAAGGAATGTGGAGTTCTAGAAGTTGAAAAATGCACGGAAACAGATTCTCCCCTAGGACTTCCAGAAAGAAAACAACATCAGTAGCCCTGCAAACAATTTTATTTTAGCCCAGTAAGACTGAGCCTCTAACATCCTAACTCTAAGATAATAAATACATGTCATTATAAGCCACCAAATGTGTGGCAACTTATTACCACAGCAATGGAACACTAATTCAGGTCCTTAAATCTCCTTAATAGGATCAATATTTTTTTAATCTTTACCCCAGGACATGCTTAGAGAGAGAAAGGGAGGGGAAAGGGAAAGAGAGGAAAGAAGGGAGTTAGCGGGGTGGAGGGAGAGAGGGAGGGAGGGAGGGAGGGAGAGAGGGAGGGAGGGATAGAGAGAGAGAGAGAGAGAGAGAGAGAGAGAGAGAGAGAGAGAGAGAGAGAGACAGACAGACATGTGAAAGAGAACCACTGATCAGTTGCCTTCTGTATGTGCCCCGACTGGGGTTTGAACCCACAAGCCAGGTATGTGACCTGGCCAGGAATTGAAATGGCAATCTGTCAGTGCATGAAACGATGCTCAACCAACTGAGCCACTCTGGCCAGGCTGATCAATATTCTTGATAATGTCTCACACACATGCACACTGTAGTGGGCCAGCACAGCCTCCTGAATGCTCAAGTCCACGTACTGAGAGGTCAGTGAATGAGACAGATGGCAAAGCTGGCCCTCTCTGAATTTCCTTAATCAATATTTAATTTAACCGACCACAATACAAATGTTAACTCAGAGAAGTCTAAAAAATGTATCAAAACAAATTCCAAAATACAACCTACTAATTAATTACCGACTACAGCTCTGTGCTAAAATGGTACAGTTAGATTTTTAGCCATACAATGTACTTCTATAGACACTCAGTTTAACAAGTGTTTGAAAAGTAGGGGCAAAAATGTCATTAAATTACATGGACTCTGAAATGTCACTTTTTAATAAAATCCACAATGATTATTTCAAAGGAACAATAAAGTCTGAGTTACCAAGTTGATCTTGCCTAATTTCAGAGCTAACAATTAAATTTCTCTTCAATTAATAATTAATGAAAATCCCTCTGTTAAGAGCCCCTTGAAATGCCTCAAATTATTTTTTATAAAATTATTATTCCAATTTTTTTAAATACATACTTACTTACTAGTAGAATTGACCTACTTTGCAAAATTATTAGCAAAAGTATCTGGGATAACTTAAAGCAAGGCATATATTCACATATTTTCATGCTATATGATCTTTGAAAACTTGTGTAGTCTGCACAATCCCTAAAAATCATATTTCAATATTATGAGTCAAATGGCTGATTCAGGTATGCACACTTCATAGCATTGAAAATATTGCAAGCCTTAGCTAACCACAATCTGCAAGGACCTTGCTCAGTAGGTGTGGGATGATGTCAAAGGAGGTGAGTGAAAATAAGCATGGCATTAATATTGTTTAAAAATCTATGCCTCTGAGGGTATCGATTCCTAAATTCACTGCCATCAGATATCTGCCGCAGTGGCTGATCTTTCTCTGATATGAGGAATCAGCAAGGCATGGCTCATGGGCCACATCTGGCCTGCCACCTGCTTCTGTAAATCGTTTTACTGGAACACGGCCACACTCATTTGTTTATATCTGGTCTGTGGCTGTTTCTGCGCTGCAATGACAGAGTGATGGCTCTGCACTGCAATGACAGAGTTGTGACAAAATCCCTGTGAGTCTCAGAGCTAAAAATATTGACTGGCCCTTTATAGAAGAAGTGTGCCTTAGGTCAGCACTGCTAAGGTATTTGAAAAACATCCGTCAGGTGTTGTGACCAACTGAAACCCTCTCTCTCTCTCAATTGTTTTACCGTTTATATTTGTTGTTTGAAATCTCTAACCTTAATGGCTTCAAATTGTATAGACTTGTTAGTTTTTTCTTTTTCTTTTTTCTTTTTTATTCTTTAAAGTATTACAAATAGTACACGTCTCCTTTTTTTCCCCAACTGACCTTCCCCCAGCCTCTCCGACCCCCAGCACATGCCCTCACCCCCCTCCCAGTGTCTTGCATCCATTGGTTATGCTTCAATGCATGCATACAAGTACTTCCTTCAGTTGATTTATTTCCCCCCACTCCCTAAACCTCCCCAGCCTTCCCACTGTCATTTGACAGTCTGTTCAGTGCTTCTCTGCCTCTGTATTTATTTTTGTTCATCAGTTTATAATGTACTTTATTATCCACAAATGAGTGAGATCATGTGGTATTTTTGTTTCACTGACTGGCTTATTTCATTTTTGCACTTAACCTCCTCTCATTTTATTTGGTTAAGGAAGGGAAAAATGCCTATATAACTTTTCACAAATTAATGTGGTAGTTAGGGGCACATTTTTGGGGGGTTGAGGGTAACAGGGAAGCATATAAACAGAGCTCCAACAGACTACAGAAAGGCTTGCATGGTCTAGGGCAGTGGTCGGCAAACTCATTAGTCAACAGAGCCAAATATCAACAGTACAACGATTGAAATTTCTTTTGAGAGCCACATTTTTTAAACAACTTCTAACACCACTTCTTCAAAATAGACTCACCCAGGCCCTGGTATTTTGTGGAAGAGCCACCATCAAGGGGGCAAAGAGCCACATGTGGCTCTCGAGCCGCGGTTTACCGATCACCGGTCCAGTGGGTAGATATAATAATATCATACTTGTAAAATAAAATACTTTTCTTATGTTGTTCATGGAGACCAGAGTGAACTGGGCATAGTGGCCATAACAGCTCACACTGAAGCATCCCAGCTGCTGCCTGACAGTCTGATTTCTAACCAGCCTTCATCTAGATGTTGACTACAATCCTCCCCTTTGAGACACTGACAGGGCTTGGCACACCATAAACTACTGAGAGTCACTAAGAACAAAGCTGGGGAGCTGAACAATCGCAAAGACACTGAGACACTTGGCTGGACTGATTCACAAGGTTCATCTCCTACACAAGGCCAATCTGTGAAGACTGAGAGAGAAGGCTATTTTCTCTAATGCAAAAACCAACACAGAGAGCAAAGGAAAATGAAGAGACAATAGAATATGTCCCAAACAAAAAAACGAGATAAATCTCTAAAATTGAAAAAGAGATAAGAAATGTATCCAACAGAGAGTTAAAAATAATTGTCATAAAGATATGCAGGGAGGTCAAGAGAGCAATACAGAAACAAAATGATAATTTCAACAAAGATATAGAAAATATTGAAAACTGCCAAACAGAAATTGTAGAGCAAAATACAATACCTAAACTGAAAAATTCAGTAGAGGAGTTTCACAGCAATTAGATAAAGGAGAAAAAAACAGCTCTTAGTTATATCTATTGTGATCTATGTTATTTCCTTCCTTCTGCTGACTTGGGGATTTTTACATGTCTTTGAATAAACTTTCTGTCCTTTTCTCCTTCTGGAACTCCTATAATATATTTATCAGTCCCCTTGCTGGTATCACATAGGTTCCTTAAGCTTTTTTTTTTTTCTTCAATCTTCTCGTTGCTCCTTTAACTGGAAGAATTCTACTCCCTTTTCTTTAAATTCATATAATCAACTAACTGCCAGCCAGAGAGCAGAACTTGTCAGGAAAACTCTTCCAACATTGACAACATTATGTAGCTTGTGTTATCCTGTTGCTTTAGGGCAGCGGTTCTCAAGCTATGGGTCGTGACCCCTTTGGGGGTCGAATGACCCTTTCACAGGGGTCGCCTAAGACCATCGGAAAATGCAGATATTTACATCACGATGCATAACAGTAGCAAAATTTCATGGTTGGGGGTCACCACCACATGAGGAACTGTATGCAAGAGTCTCGGCCTTAGGAAGGTTGAGAACCACTGCTTTAGGGGAAAGTTATTTTTTTATGTGGGACAGTCAACTTAGTTCTACCCTCATTTGGCTGGGTAGGAACCAATTTTTAAATGGTAACACCACCACCACTTATCTGATCAGGAAATGAGCAAACTTCCCACTGAATGTTGATATTTTCACCAAGAAGTGTCATCAGGTATGGAGGACAAAATGCATCGAGAAAGCAAAGATAAAAAGCAAAGACATAACACTAGGCATATATTTACCTCATTGAATTTACGGGACTGTGATTTCTTGGGGAGAAGCCTGGGTCAGATTTATCAATATCTCCTCAGCACTTTCCACACTGGTTGGCACACAATAGGTGCTCAATAAATGCTGAATGCTATTCTGTAAGTCACGTGGCCAGTAGGCAGGGAG
The DNA here is from genome assembly GCA_011751065.1 of Lasiurus cinereus. Lineage (NCBI taxonomy): Eukaryota > Metazoa > Chordata > Mammalia > Chiroptera > Vespertilionidae > Lasiurus > Lasiurus cinereus. Next base: position 40,372,230 of record JAAGEH010000311.1, on the reverse strand, counting down.
CTGGTGTCCAATTGCAATACGCTTCCCACCCCACCAGCATAATCTTTAATGGACGATATTCTTTGCAGTTCCAAAGGCCAGGACTCAGTGACTAGCTGAGAAGCAACATCTCTGGATAATGCCAGGAAAAAACTGAGATACGTGTTCTAATGTTATTCACTCACTTGCTCACCACTGGGGGAAGGAAGAGAAGAATGCAGAAGCTACACTGATTAGAACAGCTCTGAAATATGACACAGTGCTCAAGTGCTTGGGGTCAGGGTTCAGAGAAGATTTATGTCCAAATTCTTCTAATTACTAGCTAATTATCTACTCCTCTGAACTTCCTCCCCCCACCCAGTTTCTTCATCTATAAAAATGAGGACAATAACAGAACCAATCCTGTGTCAATCCAACCCTATACTTGCACTTGAGAGGTGTAAGGATGCTAAAAAGGCATCATTCAACAATGCTGGCTGTAAATGGATGTTCCCAAAATCGTAAATGGGAACTCAGAATAGGGATGCCCAACAATCTGACCTTTTCCTAGTATATTTTAACATTTCAGACCTACCTCATCTCATATTCCATTAAGAAAGAGGCACTGAGCCAAAACCGGTTTGGCTCAGTGGACAGAGCGTTGGCTTGTGGACTGAAAGGTCCCAGGTTTGATTCTAGTCAAGGGCATGTACCTTGTTTGCAAGCACATCCCCAATAGGGAGTGTGCAGGAGCAGCTGATGATGTTTCTAACTCTCTATCCTCTCTCTTCCTCTCTGTAAAAAATCAATAAAAGCCTAGACCGGTTTGGCTCAGTGGATAGAGCATCGGCCTGCAGACTGAAAGGTCCCAGGTTCGATTCCAATCTGGGGCATGTACCTTGCTTGCTGGCACATCTCCAGTGTGGGGCGTGCAGGAGGTGGCTGATCGATGTCTCTTCTCATCGATGTTTCTGACTTTCTATCCCTCTCCCTTCCTCTCTATAGAAAATCAATAAAATATATTTTTAAAAAAAGAAAGAAAGAGAGGCATGGAACTAGCTGGTTTGGCTCAGTGGGTAAAGCATCGGCCTGCAGACCGAAGGGTCCCAAGTTCTATTCTGGTCAAGGGCACATTCCCCAGTAGGGGCCGTACAGGAAGCAGCCAATTAGAGATTCTCTCTTATCATTGATGTTCCTATCTCTCTCTCCCTCTCTCTCTCTGAAATCCATTTTAAAAATATTTAAAGAAAGAGGCATGTAGCCTAGAACTAACGCCAAGTCATCAGCCTATCTGAACCCACGGACTGCCTTCTATGATTCGGAAATGGAAGAATGTCTGTTCTTACAAATCAACCCCTCCAGTTGTCCTCCCATCTCTGTCCTCTCACCTCCACAAGTACTTTCTCCTGTAATTCTTTTCCTTTCTCACTCATCACCAGTCTCTCCCTTGCTGTTGAATCACCCACACTGAAAATAAACATACTTTATATTCAAAACATTCTTGACCCACATCCACTTCTAGTTACCCTCCCACTTCGCTGCTTGCTGCCCACTGTAACACGGTGGGCCTCTTTTCAACCACCTCCAGTAGGCTTTCTCACCGCTTTGCTCTCGTGGCACTTGTCAGAGTCACCAGAAATTCCACCGTGGTCACTTCCAGGGGTATTTCTCTGCCTCTGCTTCCCTTGATGTCACTCACATTGTCCAACTTGAAAGCCTCCTTTTCTTTGCCTTCAGGTCCCTACAGTCTCATGATTTCCTCTGCCTCACCAGGAGGAGTTCCTGCCAGAACTGGCCCTCTAACTTGTGGGACCCACTGATGAAGAAAAATGTGGGGCCCTTAAAAATTATTAACCATTTCAAAACTGCAGTACCAAGCCATTAAGCCAAGTGCAGACCCCTCTAAATATGGGGACGCTGTACAAATGGACAGGTCAGGTGCCCAGGAGGGTGACTCTGGTCCCTCTTTGTCTAAAGGTCAGAGGGTCCACAAACACCACCTAAAGTTCTTTTCTTTCTTATGTTCTACCTCTAAGCACTGCAGATGCTCTCAAATCTTATTAACCACAACTACGATAACAGCATGTAAACTAAATCTCTATCCCTAACTTTTCCCCGGAGCCCCCGACTTCTTTATCCAACCGCCTCCTTAGCATCTCCACCAGCATGTCAAACAGGTGTCTCAAACCCGATATGGTCAAAGAAAACTTTGAGAGCCCCACCCCCCTTCCCATCCACCCAGTGGTTCAAATTCAGTAAATGACACTTTCATTCTCTTAGCTGCTCAGGCCCAAACCTGAAAGTCAGTCTTGACCCCTCTCTTGCTCCATATCCCAGATCTAATCCATCAAAACTTCCTATCAGCTCTCCCTTCAAAATCTATCCTTCATCTGACCAACTTTTTACCATGTCTACTACTTCCACTCTAGTTCAATACTTAACACGTAACAGGAATACAATCAATACTTGTCCATGAATGGATGGATGGATGGGGTTGTTGTGAGAATTGAGGCAGTCAGTATAAAGTCCTTATCATTATAAGTGGGTGCTCAATAAATGGTAGTGGCAGACATTGTGATTAATTATACGAGGAACTTCAATATCGTTGTTGCAGAGACTGGCAACTTGCTCACCAAGCCCAGTTCCCTTTTTCCCCCAAGTACACAGGCTCCCTGCTGGCCCGAGGAAAGGGGCGGAAGTGATGGGAGCCATTGAGGCTCACAGAACCTTCTGGCATGAAATCACCCACTCTTTCTCTTCAGAGTCTGCTGGCTGGTTGGTGCACCCCAGCTTGACCTTGGAAACCACGTATGTACTGACAATGGCAGAGGCTAGCCCTGGCCCCTGGAGGTAGAGCAGAGTTTCCCTCCTCCCTGAAGGACAGCTGGGCCTGACCTGAGTGAGAAACATTTATGGTTCCCAACCACAGACATCTTGATATTGATCTGAAATTAGTTACTTTAATACAAACTCATTACTTCTCTGGCAGCAGGTCTCCGGGTATATATGTTCAGTTTCAAAAGCAGAAAGAGGCTCAAAGGACTGGCTTAGGAATCACGGCATGCGGGATGCTGGAAGCAGCCCATTGGGGTATCTTTCCAGTGATAAATTATCATGTGTGACCTCACTCAGGAGTCAAGCTAAGAGTGACCTTGGGGTTTTTGTCCTTTTGTTCACTGGCACATAGTAGGTACTCGTATTTGTTAAAACAATGATGGGGAGGGAAAAGCCCTGAGGCCTTAGCACAGAATATTCTTTCCTTCCTATGGCAACCGCAAGGAAGCATTTAGATTATGATAATGACAATTACTTGCAATGACGTGTAGAAATTACAGAGCTGAGTACTTTGCGGATAGCTGATGTGTCCCATTTTTATAAAATTATAGCTGCTTGAATATAAATAAAAGTGAAAATGAGGTCATTTTTGTGGCTTTCTCCCATCAACACACACATTAACAAGGCTTCTATGGTAACATTAATTCATTAGAGCTGAAAAAGTAGCTAAACTGGACTTACATTTCTTCTGTAATGACTTGCTTAGCTGAAAATGAAATGAATGCTAATTCTGCAGCTAATCCTTGTCATCACTTCGCATCATAAAGTGAAATGCAAATGGTTACTTGGACACATAAACCGATGATCTGGACTAGACTGGTTTGCCAGCACTGTTGGGCAAGTGGAACTGATCTCAGAATCGCCCATTCATTCCCCGCTGGCGGCTACTGAGCATCTTTCAACTGCCCTGGCCCACTCAGTCTCTGGCTGCTTCCTCCGTGCCCTGGGCCAGCATCTACCTTGCTGTGGTGCAATTAATGTCTTCCTCACTGAAGGAAGGGCAAGGCGGGACAAGGCCTTACTCTTCTTTGATTCTCAAAGCCGAGGTCACAGCTTGGCATTTAGTAGATGCTCAATAAACGTCGAACGAGCAAATGAAAAAAGATAAAGTTAGTCCCGTCAACATTTGGCTGCCGAGACTAGGAAACCAGCATCATCAAGGCATCACGTGCTCAGTAATTGGAGTTATTAGAGGCAATTACACATCAAGGCAGAGATATGTCAGCTAAGCTTGTCTCTCAGTGTTTACTCAGTGGGACATCGCACAGGCACTGAGCAGCCCTACCCACAGAATGGTGAGTAATTAGCAGCCTGCATTCCAGGGCATTCAGTCTACGGGAGGAGGAAGACTTGTAAAAAGACATAAGCCACGAGGTGTTCAGGGCTGGAGCAGAAGTGCATACAGAGTGCAAAGGGGCACAGCTCTGGGACCAGCTAATTGCCTGCAGCGGTCTTAAAGCCCACTTCAGAGGAAAACTGACTTTCAAGCTGTAAATAAAGGGCATGAAAAAGCCTGGCCTGGAGAGGCAGGGTTTTTCTCACAAGCAACACGCAGTTCATTTTGTACAGAGTTTGGTTCTTCAAAATGGCTATCCACTTTAGAACATGGCTTAGAAGAATGGAACCAAAGAACTTACATGCCTGTGTGCACAACCCACGGGCACAGACAATAGTACAGGAAAGGCCTAGGGTGGGGAGGAGGTTAGGTGGAGGGGGGAGGGTGCAAAAAGGGAGAAAATGGGAGACATCTGTAAGATTGTCAACAACAAAAAATTGCTGCCCGTTTGAGACATGGCTTAGAAAGTTGCATGGGTGCGGTGGATGATGTAACAGCTCTTTGTCTTGTCTACTTCTCCTTTCGATAAAACACACATGATGAATGACCTTCTCTTAAGAACAGCTCATCAAAGATGTAAGGTGATATGAAAACTCAGGTATCACAAAGTGATGGATGGAGCTAGACCAGTGGGGGCAACAACAGTAAAAGAATTTCTAGGGGACAATTAATAGCACCATACAGAGGGGGCACCGCATATGAGGATGGTCATGTTCACAGGTACGTGTACCAGTTATTCAGTTTTACGTCATCTCTGAGTACTGGGTAGGAATGACGCCATGAAGGTGGAGAGTAAGGCTGCCAATTACCCAGAGAAATGGGACACATCGCAATGATACCTCAAAAATACCAGGTGGAGAAGACTTCCTTAGGACCAGAAAAATCTACACCCTTACCTTCTGGACTCTTCAATAGGTTTGGAAACCTAAAGCAATTTCAGAAATAAATGAGAAAATAGTTCCTGCCTTGAATTAAGGCATACAGAAGATATTGATTTCCTGGGCTATGGATCACCCTGCCACCCTACAAGAGTTTATTTATTGTCCTGCAGTGTCTAAAAGCAGGGCTTGCAAACCCTAATTAAAATTTAAAATGAAAGTAATCGTCAGATAGAAGAGACCCACGGGCTGAGGAATTAAAATAAATTACGTTGCGATGGTATCTGAAAGAAAAGAGAAGACGCAGATTGTTTGCTTTTAAAAAGTTCTGCAAATACTATAAGGAATGACAAACTGTCATGTCTCAAGGACAACGCTGTAAAACACATGAATGAAAACGGAAAATAAGTCCTCACTCTCTTCATTTTGTTTTCCAATAGACAACCCAAACCGCTTAACTGAATTCCATCAGCTGTAGCATATGATAAGGAGGCCTACAGAAAGTGAAATAATTATGTTATAGACTTTTAAAACAGGAGTCATAGGATGTTCTGGGCTTTAAATAAGGCATATTTACCATGAGATTTGCCGTATAAAATATGGTAGGGAAAGTCAAAAGTGCTGACCATGTCCCTCAAGCTAGGATCCTCTCAGCTCCTTCTGGCAACCCTCTCCACACAGTTACATCTGTCTGGGGTTCCAGCAACTGCTCCTTCCCATCACTGCTGCAAGCTTCTATCCCTTTATTTTATTTTTTTAAATATATTTTTTATTGTTTTTTTACAGAGAGGAAAGGAGAGGAACAGAGAGTTAGAAACATCAATTAGAGAGAAACATTGATCAGCTGCCTCCTGCACACCCCCTACTGGGGATGTGCCCACAATCAAGTTACATGCCCTTGATCAGAATCAAACCTGGGACCTTTCAGTCCGAGGGCCAACGCTCTATCCACTGAGCCAAACCAGTTTTGGCTTCCTATCCCTTTATTCAATTCTCCTCAAATTACCCTAATTTGAGCATGCTATCTGTTTTCTACTGAGACCCTGAAGTGGGATTCCGGTGTTAGATTGCTCATATATTTGGGAAACGCAGGCAGGACCTCTTTCTTCGAAAGAAATGAGAAGCTAATGGCCCAGGGGCAAGTGGTAACACCAGTGACTCAAGCTGTCATCCGTGATGGCATGGGATGCGGCGCAGGTGAAGAGGAAGGTGCTGAGAGGTCAAGTGGCTGAGGCCCTTAAATGCTATGAGAACGTTAGTGGTTATCAAGACTATTAGCTTCTTTTCAAATTCCTGGACGATGTAGGAAAGGAAATGAGAAACTGAAGTCTGTGAGCACACAGGTGAGAACAGGCATGCATAAGCCAGAGAGTCTCCAAAGTCCAAAGCCACTCATCCCCTACAGTCTCAGCAATCCGTCATTTCCTACAGTCGCACAGCGCATGTGGCTGAGGACCAAGCCCAGAGCCGGTCAAGACTGCTGGGTGCAGTGCCAATCACGTGAACAGCTCTACCAGGCAGCAGATATTAAGGCCAGGCGCTGGTGGGAAAGGAGTGTGACTCTGATGAATGGGATGGGAACATTTGAGCAGACATAAACAAAGTTGAAAATTCTGGACCCACAAGATCCTCCGGCACCTGAGACAGATCTTTCCTAAGGAAAACAGCCTCTCCCTGCATAATAATCTGTTGGTGGATCCACTCCAACCTCTTTTCATTGCCTCTATTTTTTTTTTATTCATTTTTAGAGGGAGAGAAAGAGAAACATCAATGTGAGAGCGAAACATCTATCAGCTTCCTCCTGCATGCCCCCAGTAACAGAGGCATGTGCCCTGATCAGGAATCAAACCCAACACCTCAGCACACAGAACATCCAACCAATTGAGCCACATGGGCCAGGGCTCTTACTGCGTCTAAGTCTATACCTAAGGTTCAGTCCCAGCGTAGCCCAGAGGGAGACGTATAAGGCAGGCAACATACCTCACAATTTATAGAACCTCACCAATCGGTTTGGCAGCAACGAGGAGAGCATGTATTAGTTTCCAAGGGCATTGGGCCAAGGAAGACAAAAGTAAGTTTTAATCGGGTTTAATTCATTGACAGGGTGTGCTCACGCGAGATTTATGATGTCATGTTTTATCTTAAGCACCAGGGGTCTGCCAAATGGTCAAATAAAAGCCTTGGCTGAAAGGTGGCCTAGGTCTACGCTGTCAAATTGAACATCCTTGCCGTCTTGTAGAGTAGAACTCAGCAAACTATGGCCCCTGGGCCAAATCTCAACTGGGTTCTGTTTTGCTGTGATTCCCAAACTAAGAATGGTTTTTACAATTTTTAAATGTTAGAGAACAAACAAAACAAAACAATGGGCCTTAGCAAGAATAGTGTGTCTCTTGGCTCATAAATGCTAAACTATTTACTACCTGGCCCTGTACAGAAGTTGGCTGAACTGACACCTGATAAAGGGAAAAGTTTCTAAAGCAAGCATGTCAAGTTCAAAGGCTAACAGGGGCCAAATAAACAAGGTTTACATTTATATGGGCCGCAAAAAAACCAAAGCTTCAATTTTCATAGAAACTTGGGTTTATTTCGATAGAGACATGCTGAATACAGAGGGCTGAAATAAATGAGTAATCGTTCAGATAAACTAATAGAACATTCCAGTATAAATTAATATTTTTCTTGAACATTAACTTCTGAGACACTGAATAACTGCACAAATGAATAAGGGTAACGCAAATAAACCTATTTTTCTTGTTCTCCGAAAGTGAAATATTTCCTGTTGTGCACACCAAACAAGTCAGTCCAAGACTAATGATGTGGCAATTGGCTGCTAAAGTATTCGCTGCTGGTATTAGTGGAGAGAAATGGTGCGCCTGCGCCGTAAGGCATGTAAGGGAAGGGAATGCAACACAATTATACTAATCAGTCATTAACGAACATTGTAGTTCGTTATTAATCATTATGTGTAACAGGATATTGTAAAAATTAAGTTACACAATTTTTATTAAAATGTTTCTTACATACCGTTATATTGGCTAAGCCACAAAAATATTCACTGTGGGCCGCCAGTTTGACATGCTTGTTCCAAAGCCTTAGAGAGAAGAGAGTGCTGAAGTATGCAACTGACACTCACTCCCTGACCACAAATGCCACACTTCACCAAGATTGGGGGAGAAGCAGGAGAGGCGCTCTTGGAAAGCTGTGTTGCGTGCCTCTGCCAGCTGGAGATGGGGAAGGGGATGCTGACAGGGAATCAGGTCCTCTGGTCTTAATGGAGAAAAAGGGATCCGAGAGCAATAGAGCCAGTTGGTGGCACCAGACACAACAAGCCCCAAGGACGAGTGGTAATCAGAGCCTTGATCTACAAGGATTGGGACAACCTGGGCATGCGCCCTGACTGGAAATCAAACTAGCAACCTCTTGGTTCATAGGTCAATTCCCAACCACTGAGCCACACCATCCGGGCACTCCTGGCTTTCTCCCTCACTTCCTTAAACACCTTACCAGCTAGGCTTTCCTTTCCTTACATACAACAACTAACTACACTGCTCCATCGTGCCCCCACAGTCATGGTCCCACTTACCCTCTTTAGTAACCACTATAGCACTTACAACCCTATGACATGCTATACTTGTTGATGTATTAATCATCTGTCTCCTCCAATAGAATGTAAGTTCCAGAAAAGCTATGCTCACAAGGCTGAGATCAGGCCTAGAGGAGGTTCTTCATCCATATTTGAGAATAAATGAAGAACTCGGGAAGGATTTTGGACATTAGTGAAACTGCTTAGACAAAGACCAGAGACATGGGGAAATGTGCTCTTTTTAGGGAATTTCAATGTAGGAGAGAGAATATGGAAAGGTCACAGACATATGTGTACATGTGTTCTTCCAGATGCCAGAAATCCTTTCTAGAAAGAAACAAAACAAAACAAACCATGGGCTGGCGGAGGGCTAGGGATTGAGGCAGAGCTTTTACTGGACACAGCCAAGTACACTGAGAAGCCAAATTCCCTCAACACCTCAGAATAATAATGCATTCAGCACTTTTTGAACCAAATAAAATTCTCTGCAATCCCTGGTGAAGTAATAAACTCCGAATCAATCACTATGCACTAGCCACGCTTTAACACCCGAACTTCCTCCTAATTATAATGCCCAGTGGAAAGACGGTCAGGATGGATGCAAGCTCAGCATCGTGCTTCAAACCAGTTTGTATGCAAATTCACCACCCCTCCAGCCAAAGTTGCACTAATGCTACTTCTTTAAATAAAGCCTTTTAAAGGCCCTGGAGGGAGGGAAAAGACAACCTGAGAATCCACATTAAATGGCTTCTTTGTCCATAGATGATTAGCCAACGAGCTGCCAAGGAGGTGAAATGTTCGCAATGCAGCTTTGTGCCGCCACAAATAATGAGATATTAAGCACCAAATAGTAACTGAGCATGTGTTATGTACCACACAATTTTTTGTCCTTTTCATCAATCTAACACCATCTAGTGCTCATGATGTCACACATTATCCCAGGTACCAAGCCGTCAGCCCTGCCCTCAGAGAGCCTCGGGAATCACAGCAGACCTCTAAACATAAACTACCGGACAACAGGTTACACATTATTACAAGGATACAAAAAAGTGTGTTCTCATAGACTGAATGCTTAAAAAATAGTTTAAATTTTTAAATCTGCCAATCATCTTTGATCCAGGTATAGGAGGCCCTATGCAATTTACATCTGTTATACATATTTTATGGGCGTCAAATGTATGTCATGTATTAGTCAGGCCAGACTTAGTGATGCCGCAGTAACAAATAACCCCCCAAAAATCTCAATGACTTAAAACAACAAAGGTTTGTATCTTGCTCATGTTCCATGTTCCAACACACGTAAGTCAGCTGGGGGGCTCTGTTCAATCAAGTGGATAGAGCAGCTACTGTCAAAAATTAGAATACATTAAAACATGCCTCCATGGGCTCTTAAAGCTCTGCTTAGAAGTGACACATGTCACTGCCATGCACATTTAATTGGCTATTAACAAGTCACAGGGCCATCTCTGAGTTGAGGAGAGAAGAACAACTGTACTGTATCCTAAAAGAAGGAGGGATCAGCCCTGAGGGCTACCTTAAAGGGGAAGAGAAGGGAAAGGTGGAAAGTGCTCTTCCTGAACATGTGTGTGACGTCACTTTTTACCTAAGGCTTGAACTTCCTCTGAGAGCTCCTTCTCTTCTTTGGGAGATGAAAATTCAAACACACGATGACTCCTTTTATGAAAATCAAGTATGTGACAGCTTCCTATTCCTATTTGGCAACTGCGGGATTCTTGCTTCCAGTGCGTGTCTGAATCACTGCTGTTGGGGTTCATTAGAAAATGAGGGAACTGGGGGTGGGACAGAAAAAGGAAGCAGGGCAGATGGCAGAGGAGTTTTCACAGTGAAGCTACCAGCAAGAAACAGGAAGTTGGGGGGAAATGGACCCTGAATCCTGAAAAGCCACTTGAATCTGTCAGAAGAAAGAAATCTCAATCTTAGAAGGATTCTAAGTTTTAGACTATTCAAGCACATTTGAATGGAGAGTCAGGAACATAATATAAGGACAAAAGCCTTTTCATGTGCAAATTATCTGTCACCAAAGAGAAGAAATTAAGAGGGATCTTTTTCTTTTTTTTATTGTTTAAAGTATTACATGTAGTAGTACACATTATCTCCTTTTTTTCTCCCCATTGACCTTACCCTAGCCTCCTCTACCCCCTGTCATATGCCCTCAAGAGGGATCTTTTTTAAACTATAAGGGAGCACCAAGTTTTAAGAAGCAAAGGATGATAAATAGAAGTTATTTATACACCCATGCCCATATAAATATAGAAAATACCAATTTTCTCTATTTAGCATGAGGTCTGTAAGTTTTATTTTAGCAATATAAAATCTCATTTACATGGATTTATGGATTTTCATCAGCTTATTTAAAAAATTGTTCTTCCCAACCCATGAAGTCTCCAACCTCAAATTCTCCTATCACCAATGATAGAACATATATGAGTGTGTGTGTGTGTGTGTGTGTATCCTATATAATAAAAAGGCAATATGGAAATAGAACAAACAGCCGAACTGAACAACCAATCAAAGCGTAATATGCTAATGATATGCTAAGGCTGCTCAACCACTCTTTATGACATGCATTGACCACCACTGGGGCAGACAGTCAGCTGGTCAACCAGTCACTATGACATGCACTGACCACCAAAGGGCAGTCAACTGATTGACCAGTTGCTATAACATGCACTGACCACCAGGGGGCAGATGCACTGACCTGTAGGTTAGCTTGCTGCTGGGGTCCGCTGATTGGGATTGAGTGAGAAGATGGGCCGGACATGCCCTGGAGCCCTCCCGTAGTCCCTCCCTGGCCGGACTGTACATCTGGGGGGGTGGTCCCTCAGCCTGGCCTGTGCCCTCTTGCAATCCCGTACCCCTTGGGGGAAGTTGGAGAGCTGGTTTCAGCCCAATCCCTCAGGTCACTCTCCTTGGGAGGGCGCCAGATGCAGGGGGCTCATGGCTGGTGAGCACAGCTGCAACAGCATGAGCCTCTCCCAATCAGGACTGATTGGGCGGGAGCCGTGGCCAGCACACTGGGCCAGGATGAATGGGAGTGGCAGGTGCAAGCTGCACGCAGTATTAGACTGAGGGTTTCGGCCCGATCCCTGCAGGCCACCCAGAGGGACCCCACCCATGCACTGGGCCTCAAGTGTGAGAGTGTGTTTGAGTGTGTGTGTGTGTGTGTGTGTGTGTGTGTATCCCTGCTAAGAAATTAAGGGGTAGTTTCAGCTTTTGTTTGTTTTTTTCCCCCCGGTCCTAATGGTTTGATTTCAAGTGTGCGCCTTTAATGTGATCTTGAATCTATTTCATTTTGTCTTCTCACATTAACTTATTTAGTAAGAAAATTATTTCATAAGAAAAGGAGTGTCAGAGGTCGCCATTTGATCATTAACAAACTCAGAAAGCTTCAGAGACAATTTCTGTTTTCCATCCCACACCCGGCCACTCCTCAGACACAGCTGATGTCGGGCACTCAACCTCTCATTTCGCATGAATGGTCCAATGGCGCCATCGCTTTGACAGGTGAACCAGAACATCTCCATGTGGCGCCACACCTGTCTGTATGTCTGCTACACGAGGGGGGAGGGAGGGTCTGGAGGCCTAGAGTGTTTGCTCTAGGCCAGTGGTCGGCAAACTGCGGCTTGAGAGCCACATGTGGCTCTTTGGCCCCTTTTGTGTGGCTCTTCCACAAAATACCACGGCCTGGGTGAGTCTATTTTGAAGAAGTGGCGTTAGAAGAAGTTTAAGTTTAAAAACTTTGGCTCTCAAAAGAAATTTCAATCGTTGTACTGTTGCTATTTGGCTCTGTTGACGAATGAGTTTGCCGACCACTGGCCTAGGGCTTGGAAGTTGGCAAGCTCTGGGATTCCGCATTAACGTTAGTGACCCGGTGAGTTGATACAGTCTCTGTGCCCAATTCCCTGTGTAAGGATTGTAGTGAAGACTAAATAAAGTCGTGAATTAGCAAACCTTATGTGGAAAACAGGGAGTGCCCCATAAACGTTAGTCACTGTGATGACCACCTAGTATTGGCATTCTGTAATGATGAGCTCCGCTCCCCATAAGAAATTCTGGTCCTGCTTTTGCCTGCTGTATATTTGAGACTATCCATTTACCAAGGTTTTCTGAACCTTATTTTAAATGCATTTTTATACCTGCAAACTGCATAGCAATAAAGAGGGGCAAGAAGCCGAAACCGGTTTGGCTCAGTAGATAGAGCATTGGCCTGTGGACTGAAAGGTCCTAGGTTTGATTCCATTCAAGGGCACATACCTTGGTTGCATGTACATCCCCAGTTGGGGGTGTGCAGGAGGCAGTTAATCGATGTTTCTCTCTCATCGATGTTTCTGACTCTCTAACCCTCTCCCTTCCTCTCTGTAAAAAAATCAATTAAAATATATTTTTTTAAAAAAAGAAAAAAAAAGAGGGGCAAGGAAAAATGTGATCGTGTGCACAGCCCATGGCAGGGATCTCCAACTGCACCTGGGTGTCTTCTCAGGCACTTCAAGAACGCCTGAGCAACCATACGCCCAGGGAAGACTTCTCTGCTAACATGTGACAACACTGCACTTCTTCTACTGACAGAAAAGCTCCACCCCTGCTCTAGCTGGCTTGGCTCAGTGGATAGACCGTCAGCCTGTGGACTGAAGGGTCCCAGGTTCGATTCTGGCCAAGGGCACATGCCTGGGTTGCAGGCTTGATCCCCAGTGGGGGGCATGCAGGAGGCAGCCAATCAATGATTCTCTCTCATCATTGATGTTTCTCTCTCCCTCTCCTTCTCCCTTCCTCTCTGAAATCAATAAAGAAATATTTATTTTTTTAAAAGCTCCACCCCCTGAAATCCTGATGAAACCAACTAGAGAAGAAAAGGTAAGTGTCCCTGAGAATCATATTTCGCTCATCTCTCCCTCAGCCTTTCCCCCACATCCAATCAATCAGGAAGACCTGTCAAGTTTCCCTCATAAACATGTTAAGATCCTCTGCTGTCCTAAAAGGTAAAGTCTATCCCCCTTACCATGGCAGACATGATCTAATCATGGAGCCCCTGCCTCACACATGATTCTCGCACGGTGTGCCTTGCTGTTTCACATCTCATGCCCTTGCTCATGCTGGAGCGCCCTGCCCTCACCATGGTCTTGGTAGGCCTGGCAAGCTTCTTCCCACCCAGTCTTGATGGTACAATACAGTGGTACCTCGAGATACGAGTGCCCTAACATACGAGATTTTTGAGATACGAGCCGTCGAGCGAGCGATTTTTGCTTTGAAATACGAGCAACATTTGAGATAGGAGTAATCGCGAGGATCGGCCGGCTGCACACGACCCACCAGTTTACCGCGACTCGAGCGTCTCATAGTTTCCCATGCCTCAAGGTTACGGAACGAATTAAACCCGTATCTCGAGGTACCACTGTACAGACAACATCTTCCACATCATCTTTCCACTACCCCCACCCTGCCAGGCCTCAATAGCAGCCCCTCTTCTGTGTTCTCAGAGTACCCTCCACCCATCTCCCTCATCCTTCTCAACCTGCTGTGTTACAATCATTGATTTTTCTGTTTCCTTCAACTAGCTAGGAGAGCCAGCCCTATACCTTTACACCATTTATCTTCCCACAGTAGAGGCATGAACAGATGCTCAACAAATATTTCCTGAAAGAGGGACCAAGTTTACCCTCAGAGACACTCCTAGTCATCAATGTAAGCTTGGAAATGTTCCTTAACTTCTGTAGCAATCATTGCCCCCATTTGTAACACAGAGATATGGCTGGCTAAGTCTTCTGCCAACCATAAGGTACCAGGATTCTACAATGCTTTTTTTTTTTAAACCTGCGTTTACAATGAAGGGCAGAGATGAAAACTCTGGCTGATGCAGTCCAAAATCAGTTAGCAAAGTGCTCAAGATCCGCAACCTACCAACCTTCCTTCAACTTCATCTCCACTGACCCATTATTCCAGCTGGACCATTAATGTTCGCCAAATGCACTGCAGATGTGTTCATGCCTGTGGCTCTTCATCCATTCAATTTTCTCAGCATGGAACATCGCCCAGGGAAATTCCACTTCTTCCTCTACCTTTAGCTGCACAGCAAGTTCTTCTGTAACATTTCTCCCTTGATCAGATTTTTGACTACAGCCCTTGTCCCTTTTGCCCTAATATTATAAAAGTTGTTAACACACGGACATCCTTGACTCGCTTCACTGTGAGTTCCCTGAAACTCGAATTAGGCGCTATTCATCACTATGGCATGCAGCATGCGCACAGCTTCCACAGAGTAAGGTGTTAAATAAATGCTCTTTTGTTCCGTGTGAATGTATTCCTGATGTCACTATAAAATGCGAAATCCCATTCAAAAGACAAACTGGCAATGCCTGGAAGAAAATTTTTAATAACATTTTCCTTCCTGATATTTTAGCCATCAATAAAAATAATGTAAAAGCGTTATGTGCAAAAATACTGTGAGAAAAATGCGTATCTCTAAGCATGATCGAGTGAACCAATTCTAGGAACTATCATGGAGCCATAAAAATGGAAATATGAAGATTACTCAGAAATATGAAAACATGTAAACCAGGAGAGAGTGGCAACACAAAAAGTAAATATACGGTAGGATGGTAACTACAGACCATTGTGAAGAAAGCTTTGAACACCATCCAGAAACTAGAAAATGGACCATTCTGCCCCAATCATGGGATAATGGGAAAATTTTTGTTTCGTAAACCTCCAAAATTCACATAAAATTGTTTTTAGTAAATAATAACGATAATAAAATCTCAAGGACAGAAAGTAGAAGCTAATGAAGATATAAAAGAGAAAAGAAGAGCAAAGAAGAATGTGAGGGAATAAAGCTGACATGACTCACACGAAGAAATGACATGTGCAGATGTAATAAAGTGCTACTAAACCACACTTAAAAATAAGGAATGGATCACTACACAGAAACAAAGAAGGGAATCCTTTCCTAAGGAGAAACTGATACACTTATGGACCAAACGGGTTTCACATTATGACTAAGAACCTAGGAGCTTTGGAATAAAGCAGATGAGGAAATAAAAAAAATTAAATTAAATTAAAAAATAAATTTAAAAAAGACAACACATGGACTTTGTAACAAGTGAGATGAAAGCTGTATTAAGCCTCCCTACATGAAGTCCCGGAATCCAAAGGTCACCGGTCCACTAGATAAACTCTGTCCACTCCCCCAAGAAAGCAAGGACTCTTGTACATTGTACATCCCGTGAAGGAAGAACAAAGGAGAGTCCCAGGCTTGATCATGGGTGGGTATAAAATTCAAATTCATATTTACATGTAGTGGAAACCCTGCCCTGAGAAATTACAATAGAAACCAGTTCAAGATGTAGGTTAGTGTGAAACAAACAGGAGTTGGTTCTGAAAAGATCCACGCAGGAGACAGGAGTCCCTCCCTCCCAATGCACACAAGAACTACCGCAACCATCAAAGCTTCCACTGAACATAATACACAAAGGAAAGCTCAAAACCACATGAGGAAACGAGCATGATGAGGAGGACTTAACAGATAAAAATAAAATAATTTGCACCCAAGAACTGAAGAAATAGAAAAATTTTAAAGAGACCCTAAAACAGTGGTTCTCAACCTGTGGGTTGTGACCCCTTTGAGGGTCGAACGACCCTTTCACAGGGGTCGCCTAAGACCATTGGAAAATGCAGATATTTACATCACGATGCATAACAGTAGCAAAATTTCATGGTTGGGGGTCACCACCACATGAGGAACTGTATGCAAGGGTCACCGCTTTAGGAAGGTTGAGAACCACTGCCCTAAAAGAAACATTTTTATGAAATTAAACTGGTTAAAATAGCTAGGACATAGCTCTATGAAAACAAAATGTCATTTTTAAAAAGAACCAAAACAATCTAAGAAATTTAGATTAATTAATTAGACCAGAGAGAATCAGGCAGAATGACTGCAACACAGAAAAATGAAGAAAGGAAAAGTGTGAATGATCCATTAAGAAACGTATGGCTTGGTATGGCTTGGTTGGTTGTTATCCTGCGCACGGAGAGGTTGCCAGTTTGATTCTGGTCAGGGTACATGCCTGGGTTGCTGGCTAGATTCCCTGTAGGGATGTGCAGGAGGCAGACGATCCATGTTTCTCAAATGGATATTTCCTTCTCAGAGGGATGTTTCTCTCTCTCTCTCATTCTCATTCTCTCTCTAATGAAAAATATTTAAAAGAAAGAAAGAAAGAGAAAGAAAGAAAGAGAGAGAGAAAGAAAGAAAGAAAGAAAGAAAGAAAGAAAGAAAGAAAGAAAGAAAGAAAGATGGCCCTAGCTGGTTTGGCTTAGTGGATATAACACCAGTCTGTAGATGGAAGGGCCCTAGGTTCAACTCCGGTCAAGGTCACATGCCAGGATTGTAGGCCCAATCCCCAGTAGAGCGACGTACAGGAGGTAGCCAATCAATGGTTTTCTCTCATCATTGATGTTTCTATCTCTCTCGCCCTCTTTCTTCCTCTCTGAAATCAATAAAAATGTATTTTAAAAGAAGAAACAGGAAAATACAATGCTCAATCCTGATATACACAAGTCCTAAACTGAAAAAAATAAATCAAGAATGGGGAGAGAAAATGGAAAATAATGATTGAAAATTTTTCACAGGAAAACATAGGTCTCTAATACTTTAAACCTAACCATAGCTATCATAACTCCAACATGCGGTCCTTTAAAGAAAAGAGGAAAGAGCTACAGGAAATAGAGAATGATTACAAACAAGGAAAGCATAATTAGAGCAAAAGATTACTCATCAGCTACAAATGATACAAAAAGCAATGAAAAAATATCTTATAAGAACTAAGAAATTATCTTCTAAGAAGGAGGGGGAAATAACTCACTTTAGAATTTTACACTCAGTAATACTATTATTCATAAATAAAACAAAACAAAGGCATTTTCAAGAAAAGATTTTACCACCCACAGAATCATAGATGCTCCTTGTTAAGAACTAAACAGATTACAAGGGATGAATGAAATTCAAAGCACAATAATAAGCAAATAAGCCAGTTATCATGTGGATAAAGCAACATAAAACTACAGATGGTCCTTGACTTAATGAGTTTGACTTAAATGATATTTTCACATTCAATCTGCCATTACTTTTATTTTAATAAATCTTTATTATTCAGATTATTACAGTTGTTCCTCTTTATTCTCCCCATAGCTCCGCTCCACCTGGTTCCCACCCCACCCCCTACCCTTAACCCCTCATTGTCCTCATCCATAGGTATAAGATTTTTGTCCAATCTCTTCCCCCACCCCTCACACCCTTTCCTCCCTGAGAATTGTCACTCCACTCCCTTTCTATTCCCCTGATTCTATTATATTCACCAGAGTATTCTGTTCTTGAGATTTTTATTCACTTGATTTTTAGATTTACTTATTGATTGATATGTATTTGTTGTCACTTAGTTATAATTTTTATCTTTACCTTTTTCTCCTTCTTAGAGAGTACCCTTCAGCATTTCATATAATACTGGTTTGGTGCTGAAGAACTCCTTTAATTTTTTCTTTTCTGTGAAGCTCTTTATCTGACCTTCAAATCTAAATGATAGCTTTTCTGGGTAGAGTAATCTTGGTTGTAGGTTCTTGCTATTCATCACCTTGAATATTTCTTGCCACTCTCTTCTGGCCTGCATCGTTTCTGTTGAGAAATTAGCTAGAAGTCATATGGGTAGGTAACCATAAGTAACTGTTTTTCTCTTACTGCTTTTAATATTCTTTGTCTTTTGCCCTTGGCATTTTAATTATGATGTGTCTTGGTGTGGTCCTCTTTAGATTTCTCTAGTTTGGGGTTCTGTGCACTTCCTGGACTTGTAAGTCTATTTCTTTCATCAGGTAGGGGAAGGTTTCTGTCATTATTTCTTCAAATAGTTTTCAGCATCTTGCTCTCTCTCTTCTTCTGGCACCCCCATAATTCTGATGTTGGTATGCTTGAAGTTATCCCAGAGGCTCCTTACACTAATACAGTGGTTCTCAACCTTCCTAAAGCCGCCACCCTTGCATACAGTTCATGTGGTGGTGACCCCCAACCATGAAATTTTGCTACTGTTATGCATCGTGATATAAATATCTGCATTTTCCGATGGTCTTAGGCGACCCATATGAAAGGGTCATTTGACCCCCAAAGGGGTCGCAACCCACAGGTTGAGAACCGCTGCACTAATATTTTTGGATTCTTTCTTCTTTTTGCTTTTCCAGTTGAGTGTTTTTTGCTTCTTCATATTTTAAATCTTTGACTTGATTCTTGGGATCCTCTAGTCCACTTTGGATCTCTGTATATTATTCTTTACTTCAGTCAGTGTATGCTTAATTTTGGATTGGTCCTTTTTTATATCCTTGAGGGTGTCACTTAATTTCTCAGAGGTTTCTAGAATATTCTTGAATAACCTTATAACCATGGTTTTGAACTCTATATCCAGTATTTTGCTTTCATCCACTTCTTTCATTTGTGACTTATTTCTTTGTCTCCACATTTTGGCTTCTTCCATGTGTTTGTTTCTATATATTCGGTAGCTGCCAAGATTCCGTGAGTTGATAGAGTGGCCTTGTGTGGTTGGTGTCCTATAGGGCCCAGTGGCTCAGCCTCCCCAGTTATCTGAGGTGGACACTCTTGTTTCACCCTTTATGGGCTGTTTGCACAGTCTTGTTATAGTTAACCCTTGATTGCTGTTGGTATCACTGGGAGGAATTGACCTACAGGCCAATTCGCTGTGATGACCAGCTGTGTCTACACGGAAGACCTGTTGCGCAGAAGACACCCTTATGGGGCAGGACTTGTTTCAATGGGGCTTTGGTGTTCACTGAATCTGCCCCTTGAGTGTGTCTCTTATGGATGTGAAGATTTGTAATCCGGAATGGTCTCACACTGACCACTGGTACACTGGCTCTTGGATCTCCAAGGAGGTGCAAGGTCAGCCACTGTCTGGGGCCACCCAGCAGGAACTAAAGAGAGATCTGAAGATTCCTCCTCTTTGTATGGGGTTTGGAAGTGACCAGATGAAGCCCAGCTGTGAAGCAAGGCCCCTGTTTCTGCCAGGCCGTGGGCCTTCTTTTAGAATCTCTGGAGCTCTCTGACCCAGCTGCAGTTTATTTTAGACAAAGGAACAGGCCATTCATATGCATAAGGTGCTGCTCACAGTTTGGGTGAGGTTGTAAATTGGGTGAGGTGGGTCTCTGGGAATCACCAGGATGGAGCAAACAGTGATGGCTGCCCTGAACCTGAGAAGTCCCTGGTACTCCGTGTCCTGCACTCACGTTAGGAACAATGATTGTGCCCTCCTGCAGGAACAATGATTGCTGCAAGCACCTCTAAGAGTAAGCCACCGTCGAGTTCCTTTCCTGATGCCAGACAGTCCAATTTCTCCCCATATGTGCCTGGGTTCCCCAGGGTCTTGCCCGGAATTAGAGTTCAGAGCAAGAGGGAGCTTGTATCACCCTCCTGGTTTAAAAGAGCAGCACATTCAGGTGCCAGCACTTTCCGCACCTCCGAACCTCTTATCAGTCTCAATGAGCTTTCTTCACCTCTCAGCCAGCTTTCCCACAGTTCTGGGTGGTAGTTGTCCTGACATTTAGTTGTGTTTTGGATGTGGTTGTGAGAGAGGCAGCAAGTATAGGTGATTACCTATGCTGCCATCTTGATTTCTTGACTTAAATGATTTTTTTAACTTGACTGAGCCTCTGAAGTAGGATTTATCATGGAACATAAATGCAACCCAACTGATACTACAAATGAATAAGAAAGAGATGAGTGTGAATTTATAAGTATATTACTCTTTTTATTAATTAATGTTGCAAATATATTTTAGAATGTTTATAAGCAAGAAAACGCAAATTTCAAAGGGCAAAAAGATAGGCATGATAGACACACCTGGATGAAAACTTCAAAGAGAAAACTAAACACATATGACTAATTTAAAAAGTAGAAATATAAGTACACAATTTTCTGATTAACCATAAACCAGCAAAATTAACTTAAGAAGTAAAAACTAACCAAGAAGGTAAGAATTGAAGCATATGTCTGTCCCTCACCTCCCCCATTTTCTAATCTCATCTCCATCTCCCCCCTCTTCAGCCACATTAGCTTTGCTGCCATCCCTCCCCCAGGCCAGGTTGCTCCTACCTGAGACACCCGTCTATGGCTTTCCCTCTGCCTGGATGTGCGCCTTGAGATAGCTACTCTTTGTTGAGCAGCTAGGGCAGTTTTTAAACAGCAAGTCATGTCAGATCACTCTTCTATTTAGACTTTGCATTGGCTCCCATGTCATTAACAGTAAAAACTGAAATATTCAACATGGTTTAAGAAAGCTGGAATACTCCCGTCCCAGACCATTCTCTTTCAGACCTCAGTTCCTGCTTTCTCCCATTCACTCACTCAATCTGCCCCACCCACTCCAACTTCTAGATAGTCCTTCAGTATATTGTACTCATTATTTGACACATTATACAATTATTCCTTTAAGCAACTTTAATTTTTTAATAAAATTATAAAAATATATAGGAGAAAATACAGGTAAATATCTAGCTGCATGATAGATGTGGAAAGGATTTCTAAATACAAAAGCTAGAAAAGCACTCACAAAAAAAAAGATCAATAGGTGTAAATCTAAATAAAGTTTCTTGAATGTGCCTACTTCCAGTTGCCCTCAAATACTTTCAACTCACTTCAGTCGACTGTGCATGTTAAGGCCATATACTTGAGGGTCAGAGTCCACAGGTCCTGGCTAGACTAGTTACCACTGCAGTTTTGTGATCACAATTAACAGGACAATTGATAAAATCCCTGTTTTTGGCAACTTTATAATACCGCAAAGCAGGTGTCCGATGATCTAACGAGTAGAAAATTTCCTACACATACATATGTACATACAAAATGACATGTACAAGGAAATTAATTCGTAGATATGGACAGTCCTTGGGTTACATTGGATTCGGCGTATGTCATTTCACGGTTATGTCGCCATCTCCCATTTATATATTTAAAAAAAAAAGTTCCATCATTTCAATGTATGTACATATGTACTTTAGGTTTTTTATTATTTATTTACTATAAGTAAAGGTTAGGAATTGTTATCTTTTAAGTTGTTTTTTTTTTACTGTTTCACTTCATTACTGCTGTGTATGTGCTTCCATGTGAGTGAAGTAGATGCTTATGTAGTGGGTTCCGACTTACTGTGAAAATCACATTACACTGCGCAATAGGGACAGATCTCCGATGTAACCCGAAGTCCTACTGTATAGAGTTTGAAATAGGAATAAAGAGGGAATATGCTAATTGATGATCACTCCATCACAGAGATGGATGCATCCACAACTGAGGCCATGTTCCCATAAGGAGCCTTAATGATCAATCAGCAGGGACCTGAGGCTACACCCTCCCCTGCCCCCATGAGGCTTGACAGGGGACCTCAGGCTGCACCCCCCATCCAGCAGGGCTTGACAGGGGACCTCAGGCCACATTCCCTGGCCCTGGCATCAGGCTGGAGGATCTCAGGCCACACTCCCCACTCCAGCACCAGGCCAGCGGACCTGAGGCCATCCCCCCCATCTTGGGGGCTTGACGGGGAACCTCAAGTTGTGCTTCCCATCCTGGTGCTGGGCTAGGGGACCTCAGGCTGCTCCCCCTACCCCAGTGCCAGGCTGGGAACCTCAGGGCATGTCCCACCACCAGGTTGGGCTTGACAGAGGACTTCAGGCCATGCCCCTACCCAGGCACCAGGCCAGGGGACCTCAGACCGCACCCCCTGCCCCAGCACTGAGCCAGGGAACCTGAGGCTGTGCCCCCCTGCCTGGATGGGCTTAACAGGGGAGCTCAGGCCATGCTCCCCACCCAACAGGGCTTGACAGGGGACCTCAAGACATGACCCCGCCCTGGTATGGGCTGGGGGACCTCAGTCCATGCCCCCCCATCCTGACACCAGGCCAGGGGACCTGAGGCTATGCCCCTTGCCAGGCAGGGCTTGACAAGGGTGGGACTGGCCAGGTCTGAATCTAGTCCAATGAAGGGTGGCCAGGTCTGGGTCTCACATGCAATTTTGATATTCATGTGGGTGGACGAGGACTTGACTCTGGGTCCTATGGTGTGCCTCAGACTCTGATGGGAGGAAGGTTTTCATAGACATTTTACTAATTTTCTTTCATCTCTGATACTTCTATTATAAAGAGAAAATAGCTATGTTAAATTATTTCCTATAATTAATCCCCTTTTAATATGCACAAATTTCATGCACCGGGCCACTAGTCCATCAATAAGGAGCTAGTAAAATCAATTGAGATACACTCATATGTCAGGAAACACTGGAGCTGTAAAAGAGATCAAATGAAACCTCTTATGTACTCATTTACACCAGATGTTTACCAAGCTACAGCGGTAAGATAAAAGCTGCTAGTAGAACAGTGTGTGGCATATATTACCACTTGCCTTTTTAAAGGTGTAAAACTGAAACACTGATTGCCTCAGGGTTAAGGAAACTGGTTCTGGGGGACAGGAGCAGATAAAAGACATTTCCCAGTGTACCTTCTTTACATTTAGAATTTGTAACAGTTGACTGTATTACCTACCTATATATAAAAAGCCAGCAATGGGTATGCTGTAATGACCAGAACGACTGGTCACTATGATGCTCACCTCAGCCAGCGAACCAGCCTGATCAGGGGGTGAGGCTGGCTGGCCAACCTCTCATGGCCCCTCCCCCTAGCCTATCCTACTCCATATCAGCCTCTCCATCATGATCAGGGGTGGGGTCGGCCAGCCAACCATCTTCTGCCCTCCCCCAGTGGCCCCACCACCAATGGGACCCCTCTAGCCAGCTACGCCCCCAATCACACCATTCAGGGGCAGGACCAATCAGTCCACTTCCCACAGCTCCTCCCATGGTTAAGCCCCTCCAATTAGTTCCCCCATCCCAATCAGGGGTGGTGCCCACCAGCCAATCACCTGTGGCCCCTCCCCCCAGCCAGCCTGGCCCTGATTGGACCCGGGCTGGCCAGCCAACCTCCTGCCATCTCCTCCTCCCAACAGGCCAAGTCCCAATCTGCCCCAATTAGGGCCAGGCCAACTGGACCTCACCCATGCACAAATTCATGCACCGGGTCTCTAGTATAAAAATAAAACTTGAAAACTACATACAGGATAACTTAACTATTTTCTGTTTATCTAATATGTATTCGTAATAACAATTACTGCTAATAGCCCAAGTTCTTTCTTTCTGTCTCTACTAGAGGCCTGGTGCATGGAATTCACACATAGCCTATAGGGATTAGCCCACTGTGGAAGCGCCACTCATCCTGGTCAGCCAAGCAGTGTTTCCACTGTGGGAGGACACTGACCACCAGGGGGCAGTTCTTGTGTTGAGCGTCTGCCCCTGATTGTCATTGTGCATCATAGTAACTGCTCGACCAGTCATTCTGGTTGTCCCACCATTAGGTTGCTGGGCTTTTATTATATAGGACTAGAGGCCTGGTGCATGAAATTAGTGCATGGGGGAGTGTCCCTCAGCCCAACCTGCACTCTCTCTAATCTGGGACCCCTCAAGGGATGTCCGACAGCCCATTTAGGCCCAATCCCAGTGGGAGCCAGCAGTCCCAGTGGGATTGGACCTAAAGAGGCAGTCAGACATCCCTCTAACAATCCAAGACTGCTGGCTCCCAACCACTCACCTGCCTGCCTGCCCCCAACCACTTCTTCTAGCCTGATCCTCCCCTAACCACTCCCCTGCCAGCCTGATTGACACCAAACTGCTCCCCTGCCAGCATGATTGCCCCTAACTGTCCTCCCCTGCAGGTCTGGTCACCTCCAACTGCCCTCCCCTGCAAGCCTAGTTACCTCCAACTTCCCTTCCCTGCTGGCCTGGTTGCCCCGAACTGCTCTTCCCTGCTGGCCTGGTCACCCTCAACTGCCCTCCCCTGCAAAACTGGTTCCCCCCAACTGCTCTCTCCTGCTGCCTCAGTCACCCCTAACTTCCCTCCCCTCCCAACCTGGTTGCTCCCAACTATCCTCCTCTGCAGGTATGGTTGTCCTTAACTGCTCTCCCCTGCTGGCCTGGTCACCCTCAACTGCCCTCCTCTGCTGAGCCAGTCACCCCTCACTGCTCTCCCCTGTAGGCATGGTCCCTCCCAACTGCTCTCCCCTGCTTGCTTGATTGCCCACAACTGCCCTCCCCTGCCAGCCATCTTGTGGCAGCCATCTTTGATCATATAAGGGTGGTCATCTTGTGTGTTGGAGTGATGGTCAATTTGCATATTACCTCTTTATTATATAAGATTGTAATAGGCAAATGTTCTCCAACTCAGAACAGTGGCAACTACCATACCTTTCTACATAAAGGCCAGAAATCTTTTATTTTCGTTATCAGTTAATTCATGCATTCATTCATTTAACTATGTATTAGTTGAGTTCACATGGATTACAAAGTTGAAAGCACAAAGGTCTTATTTTAAGGAGCTCACAATACAGTAGAGGAGGAGAGAAGCAAACAGGTAACTCATTCAGTCTACACCTATTGACTAACTCTTACTATGTGCAAATCAACACAATGTGACAACTATGAAAGGAAAAGAAAGAGCACAGTCCCAGACAAGGGGAGCCCAACTTAAGATAGGAAGGCTCCAGCATGTCCAAAATTCGAGTAAACCCATGGTACATTCAGGGACCTGCAAGTCGACAGGTTGGCTTGAGAGAGTGAGGGAGTCACGGGCAGAAATGAGGCTGGAGCTATATGGGCCAAGAGAAGTGAGATCACAAAGGACCATGCTCATGGATTGGGCCTTTGGCCCAAAAGCATCAGACACAAACACTTTCAAGCAGGTAGTCCCAAACAGTAGTTGCCAAACATGGTCACACATCAGTATCACCAACAGAGCTTGATTGATTTTCAGGTCCCACCCAGACATACTGAATGAGATTTGGGGGACATAGGACCCTGACAATTATTTTTAAGGTTTTAAGCAGTTTGTCTGGTGATTCTGATGGCAAACCAGGTATGACAGCCACTAGTATTTAGGAGCTCCTGCCACAGAGGTTCAAATTGCCCTATTGATGACTGAGAATAAAGACGAGGAGAGCAGATTCAGCTCCTCCCTCTGGATGGAAGTGCTGAGTCAGCAGAAAGCTGGCTTCCCTGGGCCATCCTCAATGCCCAGAGCAATGAAAAGAACAATGGGATAACTCAAGGCCAGTTCCCCAAAGGGGAGCATTTACAAGGCTCATCTTATACAGGGAAACAAATGAGAGCCCCCTTGCTTGCTATACAGTAGATCCAAAAATGTATTCTTTCTTTTTTAAAGTCAGTACAAGATGCCAAAGCAGACAGTATGATTTCACATCATTTTGGCTCAGCCACAAATTTGGAATTACAGACTCATACTGGGCATTTAAATACAAGCAGCACCTTCAAGCTCCGTTGAACTGAACACTCGAAGACTTTTGCACCATCTGAGGTAGAATGAGAAGCAGCAACTCACTACTGTGCCAGGAGAGCATGATGCTTTCCTGAGGACTGGCAAGAGCTTCACACTCACAGCCTTTATTGCACCAAAGCAGACATTCGGCTCTCTTCTGAGATGGCTTCCTTTTCAAAACTTGGCTTGCTCACAGTTTGAGATGTTTTACAATCACACAGCTTTTGACATGAAAACAAAAGGAAGGGAACCAAAAAAAAAAAAAAGACAGACAGACCGAACCACCCCACAAAGATCTATTTTTAGACATTTAACTGTCTTACATCTGGATGAGTCAGAGTCACATACTAAATAGGAATACCACCCACAATTCTGACCTGCATCATGTTTTCTCCCAGACAAAACTATGCTTAGTAAATTTATTCATCCCCTCATGCCATGGGTTATTTATTAAGCACCCACTCTGTGGGAGGCACTGTGATAAATGCTATAAAGTGGTGATCAAGACAATACGCCCCTGCCTTCACGTCACATACTGGTGAAAACAGACACCAGACAAGAGCACAAGATCACGGGGTAAGAACTGTAGAGTAGATGCTAAGGGAAGTTACAACACTGGGACCCAATCCAGCCTCAGGGGCCATGGGGAGCCTCCCTATGGACTTTGCTAAAGGTTTAGTCTGAAAAATAAGGAGTTAGAGGAGGAGGGAGAGGGAAGGAAGGAAATGAGTATAAGTGTGTGTGCATAGATTAGGATGCAGGGCAAGAATGGAATGAGGGTATATTCCAGATAGAAGGAACTTAAGAAAATGTGAAGAAGAGAACATCTTTTTAAAAAATATTTTTTATTAACTTTAGAGAGGAAAAGGAGAGATAGAAACACCAATGACGAGAGAGAATCACTGACCAGCTGCCTCCCACATGCACCCCCAACCAGGGATAGAGTGTGCTGCTAAAGAAACTGAGAAAATTCTTAAGACCAAGCATACAAAGCAAACAGTATCAAGAAAGAAGGTCAGAGAGAAAAGCGAGAAATAGACACTATATCTAATTCATCTGGAACATTCCCATGAATTAGGCAGAGATGGGTACTTTATGTACAATTAGCTCTATAACATAAAAGTTAAGTACCTTCGCCAAAGTCACCAAATCAGAGCAAAGTCACAAGTCTGCTGCACTAGATCCACTGGTTTAATGGTTCCAACAAATACTTATATCAGGGTATTGTTTTAGTTTCAAATTATGTAAAAATATTAACAATTTTTAAAATGAGAATCAAAATGCATGCCATCCATACTTCTGTTTGAGTTACGATGCTATCAAAGCTTCATAATTTTTGTTTTCAATTGAAGAAATGTGGCTGAGAGAATAATTTCTGATGTTTTAATAGATATTAGCATTAATACAAATTTTTTCTGCTTATAACAAGAAATTATTGAGTGATATTATAGTATTAAAAATGTGGTGTACTATTTTTTGTCATTTTCAATTTTTATTTTTTAAGTTATTTTGTAGTCTACATACATTTAATATGCTTTTTTCTCCTAACTTCATGTGAACCTAAAATGATCTGCATAATAATTTCAAATTTTAGTTTACTGCAAAACTAAGAGGATAAGGGAGAAAAGTATGACTTTTGTATATGACGAAGATCTTCATTTTCTCAGTATTTCGATTATTAATGCATTCAAGGTTTTGGGACTCTATAGAACTAACACTTATCAAGGGATTTCTAGGTGCCATATATCTCACTAATTAATTTTCAATCCCATCTATGCTTCACAATAACTATAAGATCAATGTATTATATTTAAATATTAGAAGACAAACATAGAACAGTTGAAGAATTGTTATAGTCTCAGGGCTTCTGGGTAGCAGTACCAGGATTCAAACTCATGTCTGTGTGACCTCAAAGCCCTAGTTTCTAGGTTAAAAGCCAGATCCTAGGTTCTTTCCCTCCACAGGTCATTCACTCCCTTAGGCATCCATTCCCTCTACTCAATGAAGAATTTCAACCAGATGATCTCTGACCTCATTTCCAGTTTTAAACATCTGTTGATTTACATTGCGATGGTAAAATATGCATGCTACCTAAAAACAGCTCTGTAATAAAATATAATACTTTTTTCTATTTTATTTATCCCCCTCCCCTTTTCTTTTAAATCTTCCCCAGAGTGGAAGAGAGAGAGGAGGAAGGGATGGGAGAAAAGAGAGAGAGGCGGGGGAGGGGGGGTAAGGGAGAGAGAGAACATCTTCTTGAGAAAGATACATCAATTAGTTGCCTCATGCACTCACCCTGACTGGGGCCAGAGATCGAACCTACAATTGAGGTATATGCCCTTGACTGGGAATCAAGCACATGACCCTCTAGTCCATGGGCTGGTGCACTAACTAATGAGCAAAACCAGCCAGGCCCTCACTCCCTTTTTAGCTTGGATGGCTATCAGAATGAGCTACAGGGTATGCTTCTTTTTTTAATTCTTTGAGACTTTCTCATATAGACAATATATCTATACGATCATAGAGATATACATCATAATATAAATACATATCATATAAGTAATAAAAAATTCTATACCAAGTATCTTAAGCCATTTTTTTAAAAAAGAAACCAGACTAATTGGCTCACTCTACCAAAATGTATAGGGACAGGCTAGTTTCAATCATGGATGGATGCTCAAACAACATGCCCTCATGGGAAATCAATGAGGGAGAAAGAGACGGCCTTAAGCTGAAAAGAGATCAGAGACCTTGACCCCAAGCCATGTCTACCCTTTAAGCCCCAGAATAACTACTCTATGCCAACCAGTCATCTGCCCAGATGGACTTTCTTTCAAGTGCCATCTCAGAAATTTCTAATTTTCTAACTCACATCCCTCTCCAGGCCCCGCTCCTCTCTGGCCCCTTCACAGCTTCTTAAAAGCACTACGTGCACTCACTGTCTCCATCTGCCTTGTCACCTTCCATTCACTCTGTAATCCCGCCCACGCTGCTCTACCTCCAGATCTCACCAAAACCACTTCAATTGGGGCATGATGATTTCCATCTTGCCAACACGATGGTCATTTTATTCTCTCAGCTTCTAAATCTCCCAGCAGAATCTGACGTGATGGAAAACTACAGGGGGATTGGTGCGAAATGACATTCAGAGCATGGTACCCTCCTGCTTGAAACCCATAAATAGCTTCCTAATCCGTTAGGATGAAGTGTAAACGCAGTTTCCCTCAGCCTTGCAACTTTCCGTCATTCCTGTCTCTTTCCTAAGTATCTCACTTCTTCCATTGTGGCACCACCCATTCCACCATCCTGTTTCGTTTCCTCCCTAGTCCTTAGCACTAACTGAAATTGTCTTTCTGATGTATGTCCTTGTTTAACATCTAATTCCTCGCTCTAGAATGTAAAGCCCATGAAGGCAAGCACCTTGCTTGTCTCATTCATGTCTGTAATCCCAATGTCCAAAACAGTATTTGATTGACAGTGTTCATGCAATGAATAAGTGCTGAGTAAATGAATGAATGGGGGAATGAATGAATGAAGGCAGCACAGAGAGCTTCAATGTGCTTTGACTTTAAGTGAAAGGAACAGAAACAGAAAAAATAAACCTACTGATCACTTTGTTTTTTAAATATATTTTTATTGATTTTAGAAAGGAAAGGAGGGAGAGATAGAAACATCAATGATGAAAGGGAACCATTAACTGGCTGCCTACTTCATGCCCCCTACTGGGGATTGAGCCCACAACCAAGGCATGCAAAATTGAACCCAGGACCCCTCAGTCCACAGGCTGACACTCTATCCACTGATCCAAACCAGTTAGGGCAGTGGGTTTATTTTTACCTCAACTTCTATCTGAAGAGAAGCATCACTACCTCCCCCATACTTTCCTTCTGGCTAGGTTTTCAATAAAAACAACTAATCACATAGCTCAGATTGAAGTCCAAACTCCCACAAGGACATTCGGATTATTCCATGCCCCTCTATCAGCATGGATAATTATTCTAAAATGACCAATTAAACCATTTCTTTCTCCTTACTCAAAATTCTAACCAAGTTAAAAGTGACTCTGTATACATTGAGGGATAGAAGTCATTCTTAGCAATAATAGAATTTTCTTTTGTCCACCAGCCTTCTAAATCACAGGGTACTTTTTTTATATTTGTAAAGCTCTTTATTGCAGTGAACACCTTGACAAAGGTTTGGATATATAAGGTCGAGGCCGGAAGTTGAGGAGAGTGAAACTGCTCTATCAAAAAAAATGAAAGTTCTCGTGAAAAGAGGGTATGAAGGGTATTTCCTTAAATATAGATTAGAAACATTTTTACGGATTTACAAGATCATAGTGATGAGGAACATCAACAATTCAGACACTTCTTTAGAGAACCTGTTCATTTTTTGACTTGCCTTGACAATAATTCCTTCTCTCAGAATCATGACTTTGATGATGATGATGGCAGTGGTGGCCACTAGCAACTATGAAGGACTGATAATAAACCAAACACTGTCCTGAGCACTAGTAGAGCACTATTTCAGTCTTCTTCACAGTTTGCCTAAGTGACCCAGGGACTAAGGGATGGAATGGATTGGAACCTGGATTTGCCCATGCTCTTGATCACAATGCTAGCACAGCTTCTCTGTCATAATCCTAACAACAAGGAAACCCTGGCTGGTGATGCTGGTGTGACTTAAACTTTGGAGAAAGAAGTTGTATCAGCTTGTAGGATAGGAGGCTGGTTGTTTATGGGATTGAGGAAATAGGAGTAGTCTAGGATGATTGCCTGGTTTTAAGACAGGAACTTGGGATTTTAATGAAAGTCTTCATTAAACTTAGAAGTAAAATGCCATGATGCTATGCTCAGAAGCTCTAAACAGAAACCTACCTACCTCAAAAAGCTCCAGAGACTCTAAAGAATGACATCTCAATGCAAACACACACACACACACACACACACACACACACACACACACACGCACGCGCGCGCACACACGCTTGCAAACAGCTCTAAAGAAAAGGCAAAATATCAGGCTTCTAGAGAAAATAATATGTGGCTACCAAGGGGATTTTCTGAGGGGGATAGGTTTTAAAACAGTCATTTAAAAGTTGGAAGGGGGAACATAAAAACAAAGAATGAAATAGACAAGTAGCACTGATCTATAGGAAGAAGGTCAGAAAAGTTTAACTAAAACCAGGAATGAGCTGGAGCTGTGAAAAATGCCAGAGGATGACAAAAGAATAGGCTGCAAAAACAAAAACAAAGAAAAGAAAGGACATTCAGAGCCAAAAAATGAATAAAGAATATTGTGTCCTTGGTGTTGGTGGGCTGTGGACATTGCAGTATTAGCATTTGTCAGAAGCTATACGGATATCTGGCTGAGATATATGCCGGTTTTGCGTCCACTAATCTGGTTGACTCAGCTACTGGTGAGATCCGACACCCACAAGGAGGCAATGTTCCTTCCTTAAAACGCAGGAACAAAACTGTCAAAGAAGATGCACATCCAGCTTCTATTGAATAACTGTCCTCTACAAAAAGCAAGCAGAAAAAGATGCTTGAATATCTACACCTCCCATCTATAGCAGGTGGGGGAGAGGGAAGTGGCCACATCCTCAGCCCACCCATAAAGAGTATTTTTCTCTAATGCCTTGTCATGAGCCCTTTTCACTTCCAATGTAAATGCTCTTCTCTGGGGATATCAGCAACCCACCTTCCTTCATGAGTTCCAAAACAACAGCCTAAGTTAGGACTCAGCTGTCTTCTGACACCTTCACCTGCTTGAGCCTTCCACAAGAACACCAAATACCACCTCTCTCGCTAGGCTCTCTCTTACCTGTGGGAAAACTCTAAAACCCTCAGCCCAGACTTCTCATCTGCATCTCACAGGGTCCTCTTAAAGAGACACCCTTTCAATTCTCTAGTCTTTGGCTCATGTTATTCCCTTCACCTGAAGTCCCTTTCCCTCTTCTCTATCCTATATAATAAAAGCTTAATATGCTAAGTGTCCGGTTGTCTGGTTGTCCGTTCAACCAATCAAAGCGTAATATGCTAATGATATACTAAGGCCACTCAACCGCTCTCTATGACATGCACTGACCACCAGGGGGCAGACACTCCGACTGCTAGGTTAGCTTGCTGCTGATGTCTGGCCGATTGGGACTGAGCGAGATGGGCCAGATACACCCTGGAGCCCTCCCATAGTCCTCCCGGCTGGCGAATCTCCCACGCCCCTCCCTGGCCCTGATTGTGCACTGATGGGATCCCTCAGTCTGTCCTGCAACCTCTCACAACCTGGGACTCCTCATGGGAGGTCAGAGAGCCAGTTTTGGCCCAATCCCGCAGGCCAGGCCGAGGGACCCCACTGGTGCATGAATTCGTGCACTGGGCCTCTAGTTTTCACATAAACTCATTTGGAAGCATTTCTTGGGCCTTGCTGGAAAAGCCTCTATTTGCTCCAGACTTTCAAAGTATCCTATTCCAAACATTCTACTATCACAGCCATTACCTCATTGTATGATAGTTACTGGCTTCTGTCTTTCCTGTTAAGGAATAGTTTTAAGACTTCATATTTTGCTCATTTTTGTACCCCTAATGCCTAGGACACAAAATGTCCATCAAAGTGAATAGGGCTTGAGCCCAGGTAAACCTTTATTAGGTGTTTTAAATATTTAATATGAATTCACAATCCAACACTTAACATAAAGTAAGCAAGATGCACATGCACATTACCGACTACAGTAAGTACCAGCTTAGCAGACAGAATGTTAGAAGAATGCGTTTTTCTGGCATTGTCATCTTTTCCAGCTGAGGCCTGGGGCCCTCAGGCAGAGGTCCTGCTGTCACTAATTGCAATGTGCTTTCCTGACCTTCAGTGGGTGTTGTTCTGTTGACTCCTGGAACACCTTGCTTAATTAAATAACACAAGCGCTCGGTCACATAAGGGCGCCAAATTTCCATTTCACAATTCAAGAGCCATAACAGAAAGAGCCACTCAGTATTAGATAACACTGCATAGCTGATTACACTGGCAGAACCAGTTGCAACAAGAAATTCAAATGGTCAGCCTCCCTGAGAGCTGTCGGCAGCCGCACATGGATGTGGCTCCATTTTACACGCGTGTGTTCGTTGGGTATACTGCAGCAAAAACATACAAGCTCAGAAATTCCCACATGATGGTAAAACGGCACAATCGAATCAATCCATCAATTGCCAATGTAGCAGTAAAGCAAGCAGCTGCATTAACATTAAAAATCAGGCAAGTAACGCAGACATGTTTACATCCCCAAAATCTTTTTAGCAGTTTTGTTTTCAATACTTCCCAGCATCAGAGCCATGATGCCAAGGACAGAAAAGCACTGTTTTTTATTTTATTTTTTTAATATATTTTATTGATTTTTTACAGAGAGGAAGGGAGAGGGATAGAGAGTTAGAAACATTGATCAGTTGCCTCCTGCACACCCCTACTGGGGATGTACCCGAAACCAAGATACGTGCCCTTGACCAGAATCGAATCTGGGACCATTCAGTCCACAGGCCGACGCTCTATCCACGGAGCCAAACCGGTTTTGGCAAAAAGTACTATTTTTAGAGAATAGATTGCAGAGGCTCAAATCTCAGCTTCTCCAAACTCTGGGGTTTTCCTTTAATCTCTCTAAGCCTCATCTATGTGTGACTGAGGAAAAACCTCCTCCGCCTTACATACTGTGTCCATACTATCCATTCTTCAGTCACTCCGTGTGAATTTAAAATTACACACAAGCGACATATGCCAGGCTCTCTACAAACTGTTCAGGATGTTAAATGAATGACACATCTTTCCCTTAAAGAACTCTCCAGGCAAGTGGAGATCCAGCCAGGCCCGTCCCACCTTGCAGTTAGTGCCACCCTCAAGCCTGAGGGTTTTTTGTTATTGTTGTTGTTGTTGTTGTTGTTGTTGTTGTTGTTTGTTTGTTTTATGTGCCTCAGGCATGAAACAGCTCTGGCCAGGGACACAGGCATCAAGCTAGGATGAACTAAGGACTGTACATCTGCTTTGCCCCTGATTGATATAAGAGCAGCACCACCAATCAGGTGTCTCCTTGCCCATTGCCAGGGGGTCTAACTGAGGTTCTTACTACAATGTACCAACTAAAGTGCGTCCTCACACCTCAGTGCCTCTGACTGGACCACAAGGCCCCCCAAAACAGAGGTGGAATCTTGTTCATGTATTGCAACCACGGTGGTCGGGTTCCCCCTTACACCTCTGACCTTATCTCCAGCTACTTTTTCTCTCCTTTATTCCACTCCAAATACACCGGCTTCCGTGCCGCTCAACATGCCAAGAAACACATGCCTCAGGGCCTTGACACTTGCTGTTCCCTTTGCCTCTTCCCCAGATAGCTGCATTTCATTCTCCTGGTGCCCACTGGTTTTTGTTCAAATGTCCCCTTCCCAGTGAGACCTTCCTGGACCACATTCTAAAACTGCTAGTTCTGTATCACAGCATTTTCTACCTCCCTGCCATGCTTTCTTTTTTTCCCCATAATACACATTACTAGCACAACCCAAATTTCACTCATCTTGCTCACTGACTGTCTTACCCCTTCACCAAAATGCAAGCTCCCAGAGATAGGAGTGTTTATGTAGACAATGTTGTATGCACTAGTATACAGAGAACCTAAAACAGGTGCACGTGTCCACATAAGGAGGGATTGTGCCATAAGTAAACTATGGGAACTCTAAAAAATAGCATGATACCATCTGCTCTCAAGAAGATTAATATTTTTGGAGACTGAAGGGCAAAACTAGCGGGGAGTATTTTGTTTGGCCACGAACCATCTATTTCTACTTTTTTTTAAAAAAATATATATTTTATTGATTTTTTACAGAGGGGAAGGGAGAGGGATAGAGAGTTAGAAACACTGATGAGAGAG
Source organism: Lasiurus cinereus (assembly GCA_011751065.1). NCBI lineage: Eukaryota > Metazoa > Chordata > Mammalia > Chiroptera > Vespertilionidae > Lasiurus > Lasiurus cinereus. The sequence goes on along the minus strand of JAAGEH010000311.1, from coordinate 40,337,302 downwards.
AGCCATCAATCAGCTGCCTCCTGCATGCCCGCAACCAAGGTACATGCCCTTGACAGGATTCGAACCTGGGACCTTTCAGTCCACAGGCTGCCGCTCAATCCACTGAGCAAAACCGGTTTCGGCATAGTAGTTCTACTTCTTAACAGCATCCCAGTTTCCGTTTAGGAGGTTATCTGTCTCTTGCAGTGAGTAGTCTTTGGAGATGGTACATCCAAGTGCATGGCCTCCCGCTAAGATCATCGAAAGGATAGATCCTTCCACTCACTGCCCTGGTGTGGCCGGACGGAGCCCATCACACAGTCCTTTCCTATTTGCATCCTGAGTAACGACCACAACAGTGGACAAAGTCGTTGGAGTCCATTCATCTCAGCAGTGGATTGCTGGGCAGACTGCTCCTGCTCTGAGGTCGGTCACCAGATTCCTCACTCCTCGTCACCTGGTGTGGCCTTGTTCCCACCCAGGACTGCCCTGCTTCTCCAGGCTCTGGTGAGACCAGAGGGCTAACGCATAGCCTTCCCCAAATTTTCCTCTCTTCACTCCAGTTAGTTAAATTTATTTCTGATGCTTTTACCCAGAGAACTCCAACTGATACATGAAAGAAATCATTTAGGGCAGTATCTATTAAGTGATAAATTTCCTTATACAGCTCAGAGTAGGATGCAAGGCCTACAGACTCCATGGAAGAGATGTGACCAGGCCTGATCTTTGTATAACATACAGCATCTAGAAGAGTTGAGAAGGATGAGACTCTGAGGCAAGGGAAACAATATTTTCAGGTGTCTGCCAGACACCTTCCTTAAGAACCCTAACTTGTAAGAAAAACAGTGACTCTTAAGATTGGAGGCAAGATCACGTGTGGTTTCAAGGGAATAGAAGATTGATTGACAGAAGAACCACTTAATTAGAGGGGACCTGATAAAGATTTGAGACTAAGTAGAGGTAGTAAATGGTGAAACATCTAAATTTATATCTCCAGGCTATAATTATTCATCCCTGAATGATTCTGGAATAGAAAAAAAAGGTTAGAAGCAAATATGGCAAGAACAAATTTGAATATGAAATAGTGAGTTCTCTAAAATAGTAAACTAATGTATTTATGCATATTAATGACACATTTGTTAATTACTCTTTCATACAATGTTTTTCTTGAGCTGCCTTAAATCCCAAGTGTTGGAAATGAAGGTGTTAAATGGAAGAAATAATTATTCTTTGCTTTTCATTTCTCCATTACTAAAAACAATATATAATCTGGGCACCATAAATCACATATTCCATTTTTATTATGCTGCCCAGTTCCTCAATACTTTTTTTGAAACTATGCAAACTCTTCATATGGGCCTAGGTTTAATATTCATGAAAATAAAATGTTTTGGAAAAAGATTTTATTTGGTTAGAAGTGTCAGTCTCAGGCAATCAGTCTAAAGCCAGTTCCTACACAAACGTTTAAATATTTATTGAGCTTAAGTGTTTAAAGCATTAACAACAAAAAAAAATGAATACAATATATTAGCAGTAATAAGATGGATCTGGGGGGAAAAGACATGATTACAATCTTGTATCTTTGCCTTCTCCTTATTTAAGATGCTATCTTTAAGACCATGTAGCCCAAAATGGCCCCATGAATTCCTTCCTGTTGTGATAAAAGTGCTCAGCACATCTTGAGAGGCGAGTGGTTTTGCCTGCGCAGGTGGCTAGCTGAAATCATTAAGGAGTAGGTCTGAGCAAATACATAAGCAAAAAATGCAGCAAGAAACATTAGCTGACTAAAGCAGGTGCTCCAACATCAGCAACATAAAATAATGTTAATATAAGTGAACACAGGTTTCTGAGAAATCAGAATGACTTTCTAAAATGATGAGCAAAAACTGGCAAATGTCATCAGTTCTATATGGATGGAGGTGTGGGAGGGATTTAAAGAGACATTTCACTCAGGGCCAGTTCTCGCTAATAGGTGTTTCAAAGAAACCACTGGTCTCGCTTCTTTACCCCTTGCTCTCATTGATTTCTGCTTAACCCTTGGCAATAGCACACTGTTGTCCCCATCACCTTTACAATCCATCACATGTAAAAGTTAAAAAGGGGAAGGTAGGGCTTCATGGGCTATTATTTTCCTAAAATAAAATGGCATAAGCACCAAAAACTTGAAAGAACAGCACTCATAAGAATAAGTACGAGTTATTTTGAAGGTCATTTTCCTTAAAATATGTCCCCTACACACACTTAGACAACTTTCACACTTTTTAGGAAAGCGAGGAAATGCTAAAGGACGGGACAGAACTAGCAGGGGTCCAGCAGCAGGACCTGTCTCACCTGAGTCCCTGCCAATTGGCAAATGAGAATGAGGTTACTGGTGACTAAACATTGTCCCTAAATGTGAGAAACCAATGCTCTCATAATTGCCCTCTTTAATTGGAGAAGAGGGCAGTATTAGGTAAATATCTAGCTATACTATTAAAAGGGTAATATGCTAATTAGACCAGATAGACCGGATGTCTTCCAGACAAAGCCTTGGTGGTGGGGGCCAAGGCAGAGGTGGTTAGGGGTGATCAGGCCAGTAGGGGAGAACAGTTAGGGACATCAGGCAGGCAGGCAGAGATGGTTAGGTACAATCAAGTTGGCAGGGGAGAGCAATTAGGGGAGATCAGGTCAGTAGGGAAGAGAAGTTAGGGGCAATCAGGCCAGCAGGGGAGAGCAGTTAGGGGCATCAGGCAGGCAGGCAGAGGCAATTATGGTCAATCAGGCAGGCAGGCAGATGAATGATTAAGAGCCAGTGATCCTAACAAGTGGTTAGAGGTGATCAGGGGTCCTGGATTGGAAAGGGTGCAGGCTGAGCTGAGGGACACCACCCCGCCCACCATGCACAAATTTTATGCACTGGGCCACTAGTCTATAATAATAAAAGCATAATATGCTAATTAGACCAGACAGCAGAACAACCTTCTGGACATGATTCTGAATGTCCTTCCAATAAAGTCATGGTGGCAGAGGCTGAGGCAGAGACAGTTAGGAGCAATGAGGCAGGCAGGCAAGCAGTTAGGGGTGATGAGACAGGCAGGTAAGCAGTTAGGGGTGATGAGACAGGCAGGCAGAGGTTGTTAGGGACAATCAGTCAGGTAGGCAGAGACAATTAGGGGTGACCAGGCAGGCAGGTGAGTGGTTAGGGGCAATGAGGCAAGCAAGAATAGTGGTTAGGGGTGATCAGGCAGGCAAGCAGGCCAACGGTTAGGAGCCAGTGGTCCTGGATTGCAAGGGGGATGTCCAACTGCCAGTTTAGGCCCAATCCAGTTGGATATCCCTCGAGGGATCCTGTATTCTGAGAGGGCTCAGGCAGGCTGAGGGACCCCCATCCTCCGTGCACAAATTTCATGCACCGAGCCTCTAGTTAATAAGTTTATACAAAATGCTAAAAGGAATACCAATAAGAAAATGATTTGGGGGCATGTTAGAGTAGATATTCTAACTTGCAAACCCAGTGAGACTGAGTACCCTACTCTGAGTATGAGCACCCAGGACCCCCTAGTGACTGGTGCACATTTTATGAAATCTTTTTTTTTTTAAATCAGGAGCATGTATCAAACCTGGTTTGTAAAAGTCAGACTCTAAAAGCAACTTACCCCTTCCCATATGAATTGGTTTGAGGAAACACCCTTCTAGCCCCATATTACTAGAAACCTTTCTCTAGGACATGTATTTGTTAGAAATGGGGGTAAAGAATGAAGGAAGAATTACAGGATTGAGAAGCTTGCTGAATGTTAGCTTTCTCCTCAGCCTCACCTGCTCTGGAGAGTCTGCTGAAGTCCTATGCATTTTAAATTGCTGGACTACATAACCATTTTGGTACCTACAGACACCAGAATTCAAAACATAAAGCAAGCAATGCTAAAAACACTTTTCTTTGTTACCTAACATAATAATCTGATAGAATGAGATGTGTCTTTATATCATTAAATACTGACATTCCATCCCCCTTTCCAGTTAATCATTTGTGAATATAATTCCACTCTTCACAAATACTTATTGAACTCCTACTTTGTGTCAGGCATTATGCTAGGCTTATTGGCAGATAAAATAGAAAAAAAGAACCCCAACTTTCATTCAGCTTATATCTTCGAGGAAGAAACAAATAACAATATGTTTAATCAAAAGATACAGTTTGTTGGATTACAGATATGCTATGGAGAGATATAAACTGTTATGAGTGAGGGGTGTTTGTTTTTTTTTGCTTTTGACTTTTTATAAGTTTAAATAGGAAGACCAAGGAGAATGTCAACAAAAAGGAGACAATAAAAACCTGAGGAAAATGAGAAAGTGAACCATGCATATGAATAATAGAAGAAATATCTGGGCAGATTGGGGAACAGCAAGTGTAAAGGCTTTAGATCTAGAACATAATTGGATGGACTCAAGAATCATCAAAAGGCCTCGGGCCAGTGTAGCTCAGTTGTTGGAGCCTCATTCTATGGATTGAAGGGTTGTGGGTTCAATTCCAGATCAGGACACACACCCAGGTTACAGGTTCCATCTCCAGTCAGGCATGTACGAAGCCACCCAACTGAGGTTTCTCTCTCTGCCCCACCTCTTCCTCTTTCTCTAAAATCAATGAAAGCATATTATTGCAATTTTTTAATTAGCTAATTAATTAATTAATTAAAAAGAATCATCATAAGGATCTGTATGGCTAAAATGGGGTACATGCAGGGAAAACAAGTACATGAATTTAATGCAGAACAGTCAAGAAAGCTGTTTCAACATAACAACAAAAGCACAAATAACAAATGAAAAACAAATCAATAAATGGGGCTAATCAAAGTTAAAACCTTCTATATAGAGCCCTGGCTGGTGTGGCACAGTTGACTGGGCATTGTCCAGTGCACCAGGAGGTAACAGTTCAATTCCTGGTCAAGGGCACATCCTTGTTTGTGGGCTCAATCCCCAATAGGGGGCATGTAGGAGGCAGCTGATTGATGCTGTGCTCTCACATTGATATTTCTCTTTCCCTCTCTCTCTCTAAACATCAATAAACTATTCTTTTTTAAAAAAAGCTTCTCTACCACAAAAGAAACAATCAACAAAATGAAAAAGTAACCTACAGAATGGGGAAAAAAATTGCAAG
>JAAGEH010000311.1:40207720-40331789 GCA_011751065.1 Lasiurus cinereus | reverse complement strand
TATATAACGCTAATATGCAAATAGACTGAATAGCAAAAGAACCAAAAAAAACAAACAATCAGTCACTATGACATGTGCTGACCAGGGGGTGCGTGCAGAACATGGCAGGTATTGGCAGCAGGTGGCAGAGCGTGGAACATGGTGAGTGTGAGCCATGATGGGATAGTGGAGCAGGTGAGTGGCTAGACCAAGGCGTGGTGCCAGTTGCTATCATCTGGACGAGCCATAAGTGATGACTGAAATTCTTTGCTCCCATGCACTGTAGTCCCACCTGGCGCTCACATTTGCTGTTGGCACCAGCCCCACTCGCATATGCTGCCAGCACCTGGCATCAGTCCTGATGGTGCCATTGGCAGGCAGCTGCAGGCCCCAATCGTCCCTGAGGGCTTCTCCACCTCTCCCTGCTCCTGAGGGCCCATCAGGGCAGCAGCTGCCACTTGCACCCACTGACTGTGCTGGCTTGCTTGCACCTGCTTCAGGAGCTCTGGCCCCAATTGCTCTGCACTATCAGTGGGTGTGAGCAGGGCCAGGGCTGTCAGTTCATGGGCGCAGTGGCCACAGGAGCAGGGTTGCCAGCAGACAGGGACTAGGGGCCGCAGAGGTAAGGGCTGGGTGGAGGCATGGTGGATGAGCAAAGACCCGCCTCTGTGCCCACACAGCCTCGTGGCCCACAATTCCTTTCAAGATGCAAGAATTTGTGCACTGGGCCCCTAGTTTAATATAAAAATGGGCACAATAACTGAATGGATATTCTTTCAAAGAAGACATCAAGATGGCCTATAGGTATGTGAAAAGGTTCTCAACATCACTATTGAAAATTCAAATCAAAACCACGATTAAATATCTCCTCACACCTCTAAGAATGGTCTAGAAGATAAGAGATAACAGTATTGATGAGGATATAAAGAAAAAGTAACCCTTGTGCACTACTGGTGGGATTGTATACTTGTTCAGTCACTATGGAGAACAGTATGGAGGTTCATCAAAAGATTAATAAGACTACCATACAATCCAGCAATCCCATTTCTGGGTATACATCTAAAAAAATAAAAGTAGGTTATCAAAGAGACATGTGGCAGCATTACTCATAATAGCCATGAGAAAAAAAAATAAAAATGTTCCCATTGCAAACACATGGATGGACTGTGAGGGCCTTATACTAAGTGAGATAAGTCAGACAGAGAAAGACAAATAATGTGAGATATCTCATATGTAGAATCTAAGAAAACTGAAATCATGAAAGCACAGACTAAAATGGTTTACCAGGGCCAGAAGTTGGGAAAATTGGCGAAATGTTTGTTTAAGGTTACATACTTACAGTAGATAACTAGTAGTAGACAACTAGACATAGAGACCTAATACTTAGTACCATAATTCTTCAATGTCAATAATAGGTTCTTGGAAACTACAACTTGAAGCAAAACGATGTCCAACACAACCAACTTTATCATAAGCTAACAGATATAAATGAACATTCTGGTAAAAAAAAAATCATACTTCCAAATAAAGATCCCAAACCCTTCTATGACTAAACAATAAAATAAATGTGAGCTGTACACACACTTAAGAATTATTATTACAAACAAGATAATTTTCCAACTTGCTTATTGCAGTTTAGTCACGTGTGGCCAAAGCCTATCTTAGCAGCTCAGAGTGCAAAGTGGAAACCCACCCTGGATAGGATGCTCTCCCTTCGCACCACAATCACACTGGGACAATTTGGACGTGCCATTTTACCTAAAATACACATCTTTGGGATGAAGGAGAAAAACCAGAGTACCTGAAGAAAACCTACTTACACATGGGGAGAACATGCAAACCCACCCCCCCCCCAGACAGTGACCCCTGCAGGGAATCGATTTTTTTCTTATCAACATTACAATGAAACAACATTGAATGAAATGAAGTTATTTGAGGACTTATTGCATAGCAATTTCAGACAACAAAACTATATTATAGATATTAAACTTGCAAAAATATATCCAATTATTTTTTTAAAAAGAAAGAAAACTGTCACTTAAGGGTCATTATAAGGACTTCGGCTTTATTCTGAATCAGGAAGTCATCACGGGATTTTCAGCAAAGGACTGATATGATCTGACTTACCATTTTACAAGATTGCTCTAGCTGATATAGTGAGAACAAACTTCAAAATTGGGGATAGGAAGGAGCAAGATGTAAGTAGAAAGATCAGTGAGAAGCCTATAACAGTGAAAGATTGTGCCTAGAATGATCCCAGTGGAATGGTGAAAAACAGTTAGATTCTGGACATATTTTGAAGGTAGACCAGACAGATGAGGATGTGAGAAAGAGACTGGAGTAAAGGATAATATCAAGGTTTCAGCTTGAGCAATAAAGAACAGAGGTGCCATAAAGTGATATGGGGAAGACTGGAGGAGGAATTCATTTGGGGAAAATGTCAGGAGCTCAGTTTTACGCATGTTAAGTTTGGGACCTCTATTTAGATCCCATGTGGGAAATAAAAAAATGACAGAAATATTACTAAAAGATTTACACGTTGTATTTAGCATCCAAGCACACTAAGGTGAAGAAACTGGGGTTGCTGTTGGGAGAAGGAAAACATCTCTACAACTTCCTGTAGGCATCGCTGGTTCAGCACCATGGACAGTGACCAGCACATTGGTAGGGGCTGAATACAAAAAAGTCATAGTACATCCACGAATAAGATTCATGAAATTCAATGCATCAATGTCAACAGATATCACTGATTTTCTGTATCTTTTTTAATTACTTGCATCCATCAAATCATTATGCTGAATGGATGAGTTCTGTGGTTCTTTTTCTGTAGCCAATCACTGTTTTCAAAGTATTTTTTCTTTCTCAACTGCATCTTTAGACATATTTGTTTCTCTGGTCTGAAACACATACTTCAGGAAATCTGCTTATATATTTTCCAGTGTTGCCTTCTTCAGTAATTTCCCTAGTCCAATTTAAATTTTTACTCTGCATTGTCTTTTGCTTGTAAACATTACTCCTTTTCAACTCATCTATGCTCATTAAAAAAGATCCCACCAACTACAGTGGCGCTGAGAATGGGCCAGCAAACTTACCCCTCATCAGAGGTTGGCTGGGTTATTAATGATTACATTCCTCTGCATAGCCATTTGATTGGTCCAAATTCCTCAGTGATGCAGATTCCCAAGATGGTTGATTTTGGTAACAAGGTCCATGATAAAGTAATTTTGTATAATTTAAAGTTTTTATTTAATAGGTAATAACTAACATGTTATAAACAATACCACAGAAATGTTCCAGGGAAACATGTGAAAATGTCCAGTTACAAGTTGTACATAATCAACAACCCAGTCCCTTTTAAAAAGCTAAAACATATTTTGGATCGTTCATCAAAGTGCCATTAGTGTGAGTTATATGGGAATATCTTCACACCCACAATTAAATGCTTCAAATTTTCACACCAGGCTGGGAGGCTGGTTGTTGAAGTCTAACATGGTCCTGTCGAGACCTTCACATTCTCCTAATTCTTCTTACTACAGAGTCCTTATCTTACCTCAGCCATGTCTTATCATAAAAGGTCCATTCTGCGTCTTTGATATCTGTATCTCAGTAACTATATGTAGAAGTTCACTGGGTGTTAATTCCAGCTCAGCCTGTTTACCTGTGTATGACCTTGGGCACATCATAACATCTCTTAGCCTCAGCTTATACATCAAGAAATGAAGAGCCATATTTCAGAGTTGTTGGAGGATTAAATATCATGTATATAGAAAGTCTACCCTAGCCAAGTCCATATCAGGCCCTCAAATGCTAGCTCTCTAGGAAATCAAAGGATTCAATATTTGTCTGTTTTCCTAAACGGTTGACTATTCAGCAGATTGGGATACTAATAATTTTCTTTCATAAGCCAATAGCAGCTACTACCTAACTGTTTAAGTAAAAGATTTAGAATTCTCTATATTAAAATTTATACAGTTGAGACACCTATTTTCCTATGACACTAACCGATACCAATTAAATTATTTTTATTCTTTATAAAGAGAAATTAACATGAGAAAGCTCACCATTTTATAACACATGGATTGGATTTTGCAGTTTTCCAACATATACTTAGGGATAATTCACACAAAAATACTTTACTCCCATTCATATATTAAAAGGACATCAATTAAGGAAGTTAAAAAGAAAAAGAAAAACAGAATACTTGAGTTTAATAATCATAATATACCTTTGTATCTGAATCCACTTAACAACTTTATACTAGAGTTGAAGCCAAGTATCTGACATGGGGGTTTCTATGACAACTTAGTTTTCCAGTTTGTGAAGCCATTTCCTCTGTGAAGTAGACATTCAGAGCCTTATCTACTTCATTGCTAAGATTTTCCCCAATGGCTGCCAATGTCGCTTTATACAGCACATATTTTAATTTTTTGGACAATAATTCATCCCCATCTGTGACAAATGCATTATCCAGTCACATTTCTGTAGAATATAAACTCTATCCCAACCAGTTAAGCGTAGCATTGCACTCTGAGATCAGAAGCCATTTTTGTGCCCATCAGAGAAAATGTGTTTTTTAGAATAACCTGTGAATCTACAGAACAAATTCAAACTAAATAGAAAGAATGCTTAGCTGATATTTTTTAAATCTGTGATGCTGCCTTTTTATTTTTATTCTTCTTATTTTTATTCCTAGTGAATGTCCTAATGTTGAAAAGGAATTCCTAAAAACTTCATTCATTCTTTTATTTGTTCAAAAAGCATTTATTAAGCCCTCACTCTGCAGCACACAGTCCTTTTCAAATTGAGGAATTTGAGATCTGGCGGAATGAGTGACATGACTACTTTACAGGAGAACCAAACTCAAAGCCAGAACTTTTTGCTCTTAATCCAATGTTCTTTCCACCGTGTACTGTGCTGGGCATATCATGGGCATATATGTTATATGGGCATATCTGTTTTAAAACTCTGTCTCCCAAAGCTCTCAGTTGTGAAAAAATAACCTCGGGAGTCCACAGCTTAATTTTTATGTTGATGTTGTTTTTCAGTTATTTACTTATCCACTCACACTCAAAAAATTCTCAAGAACCCCAAAACTTGTTCTCATCAAGAAAAGCAGTGGATACTGATTAGGTTGGTAGGGTATGGGGGGATTAAGCACTTTCATTTAGTGCTGGAGAACATGTCAATTAAAACAGTGTCTTTAAGGAGAAGCAATTTGAGAACAGCAATCAGAATTCAAACTATGTATATTAAGTATTAATTCTAGAGAAATGTCAGCCTATGTACTCCTGGATATGCATGTAAAAATGTTCAGTAAGTGGCTATTGATAATAGTAAAACATGGGCAATAATCTCGTTTATCAAATTACCTAAATTATGGCATGTTGCATTTATGATCTGGAGTACTAGACTGCTGTTAATAACGAGATGGACCTATGTGTCCTGGCATAACTCTCCAGGACAAATTAGTTGGGAAAATATATATTTTATACACACACACACACACACACACAATTTTGATTATGATCCATTTATATATTTTGAAATTTCATATATGTGACTCTGGTTCCATCTCTATTTCTTTTTCTGTCTCATGATTATCTAAATGCATATTCCCCAAGAGTGGTATTGGGGCCCTGGCTGGGTAGCTGAGTTGATTAAAGCACTGTCCCCATTTCCAAGGTTGTGAGTTCAATCACCTGTCAGGGTACTTACAAGAATCAACCAGTGAATGCATAAATAAGTGGAACAACAAATTGATGTTTCTCTTTCCTTTTCTCTCTCTCTAAAATCACCGATAAGTAACAATTTTTTTAAAAGAGTGGTATTGGGGTAGCAAGGAGATACATTGAGTCATTTCCTCTTTATTCTTCCATACCATACTGATTTTTAAATAAACATGTATTTATTTTATAATTTTTAAAAATATAAGTACTATGCTGGGCATATCTCTTTTAAAAATACTGTCTCTCAAACAGCTGAGAGAAAGACAAGGCCTTTCTCAGTGATCCCACCACTGATGTCTACTGTCCTAAATGCAACTCACTGTACACAACACATTTGTTTCATTCTTGGAAATTTGCTCCTAAGCTTTCATTACCCATTTGATGGCATATTAAAGTACCATATGGCAGCTTACTAGACTTGACTACAATGCAGAAACCATTTCTATAAATAAAACGGTTGACAATTACCTTCAGGGCATCAATAGATGCATGTGGGAGCCAATCAGAAACACAGAAATATCCCTTCAGTTCTAACAACCATAAGCCCTTTGATTCAAAAAGTGTGTTGGCTGTGGCATAGGGTGCTAAGTCCATCGGTTCCAAGACTATTCATTAGTACTGACCAATGAAAAAAAATACAATATGAGAAATGATGCCCAGCTGAGAACAGGACCTTGCCTCAGTGAAGAAAATATCAGCCTGCACAACCAGGATCAGCTGACCGAGCAGAGGAAGAAAGAGAAGCACCTCTTGCTTCATCCTTTTTCCTCATCAGCACATGAAGAAACGATGAAGGCTACAACTCCGCATTACAAACCAGGAATGAATAGGCCACGGGGAAACACTTTGGAAACCCAATGGTGGAGGCAATCCAGGATCTCAGCTGCCTGCTGGCTTAAATTTTGCCCGTATACCAGTTCTATTTGGAGGGGAGGAAAGTAATGGACACAGAGGCAGAAAAAGAAGAGGACCAGGACCACCAGCAGCTGTAAAACTCGCCATTTCTTTTATCTTGGAAAGCCACAGATAAGCTTGCCGACTTCCATTTTTCTCAATTTCGAGGCAAGTGTTTGGTTTTCCTCGAGACAGAAATGCCACAAATGTATTTCAACACGGCGTAAGAAAACCGTTCTGTAATCATCCCATCTGTGCTCTGTCAATTCTCATGCTCCATAATAATCAGAGAAGGGAAAGGGGAAATTTGTTTTTTGAGAAATCAATTTTCTCGCTGGGGTGGAAAGAAAGCCCGGAGACCCATCAATTACCAGTAACTACTGTTCAAAAGAGTTCCTCGGGTAATTAAATGAAGGAGGGAGATTTTTAATAGATTGAGGAATGAGTGGGTTCCAGCAACGTACAGGCTGCGGTCAAGTGGAGAAGCTCCCCCTCTATTCGAAACATCTAACATTGCTACATAAACTGTAGCTGCCACAACCACAAAAGATGCAAATGCCAAGCCAGGCTGGAAGGAAACGAGGGGAGGCAGGAGGAAGGGAAATAAAGAAGATCAAGAGGGAGAGATTCAACCGTAAAAGCAGCAAGCAGAAACTATGCCACCGCTGCCTTCAGGGAAAGAGCCTGAGGGACTGGGACAGGGAGGTGAATTAGAGCCACTCATGAGTCAGATGTTAAGGATAAAATGGCAAATAAGACATGGCCCAGCATCTAAGGCGCTTGGCAGGAGATCCAGCTTGCACCTCTCTGCGTGGTAAGTCACATGTGCATGGGGCCAGGGTAGGTGGGCAGAGAAGGCAAGTAAGAGAGGAGACTAGATAAGAAGAGAACCAGTCTTTAGAAAAAATAATTTTAAACAACAAATGAAAATTGTATCTTATACTTAGAAAAATGTCGTTGGCAACGGTGCTGCTGTTTTTGAAACCTATTTCAGGTGCTTTTTTAATGTTTTTATTGATTGAATTTTTAGAGAGAGAAGAAGGGAGAGGGATAGAAAGAGGGAGAAGGACAGAGAGAGAGAGAAACATCATTAAGAGAGAAACATTGTCCTGCTGCCTCCTGCACACCCCCTACTGGGAATCGAGCCCACAACACTGGCATGTGCCCTGATGGGAAATTAAACCAGCGGCCTCTTGGTTCATGGATTGATGCTCAACCACTAAAGGACACCAGCCGGATTCAGGTTCTTGATGTCAATCTTTATTTCATAAAAATAGGAAGCAGATAGGCCATAACCGTTCATCAATACCAAAAATTTTAAAATACACATTTGCTCCAAAATAACTTTGAATTTTATTAGCATGGATGCTCCTTCTTAACTGATCCTAAGCCATGAAATTGGTTTTCTAAACTACCAATTTTAATACCACTGATAAATCTTACTTTAAATTACAGGGATGAATATCTACCTTGAAAAGTTGCTATGTACTGAAATAATAGTTTTCAACTAAATTACAGTATTTAAGCTCTCCAGCATTGAATAGTTTTCACCTTTTCCCTGTAAATACTACTAGTCCCTCTCTGACAGAATGGAAAACTATCACACTGCTGAAAAAATCAACAACTTCATCTATCCTGATTTCCTACTATTATACTAAATTACGTCTGAGGATAGTGAATCAGAAAAAGAGTGGAGCAGTAAATTTTGATTACATTTATTCTTCCCTCTGTTACTTAGTTCACTGAAAATGACTAGAACACCATTTACAGACCTACCTGACAACTAAATTTACTGAATGTCCTTACTTTTTTATTCTCCAGGTCATTTAAAATAAGGAAAAAACACACGGTCAGCCTATGTTTGAGAATGAGTCACACTGAGATGGGAAAAGCCCCTCCTAGATTATCCAGCCCAGGATTTCTCAGTCTTGGCACTATTGAGATTTTGGAAGGAGAATTCTTTGTTGTTGGCAACTGTGGTGTGTGTGCTGTAGGATGCTTAGCAATAGCTCTGGCTTCTATCCACTAAATGCCAATAACTCCCCCCCAAATGGTGACAATCAGACATTGCCTCCAGAGGTTGCCAAATATCTCCTGGGGTGGGGGCGGGCAAATCACCTCCTGCTGAAAAACACCAGCATGCAGATTTGGAAGTCGAATGGCAGAAAAGTTCAGGAATAGACTCAAAGCCACAAATCTGGAGTAGAGCATCTTCAGGAATAAACCCAAATTATCTGAATCTTAGACCTAATGTTCTTTCAACAATAACTGTCTGTTTCTCCCACTAGATATTACTATATTAGGTTTTTTTTAAAAAAAACAGACTGTGAAATTACAGCAGGAAGATTAAATTTAGGTGAGGTAGATAAGAGATCAAAGGACTTGTATGCATGCATATAAGCATAACCAATGAACATAGACACTGGGGGGTTGGGGTATGCCTGGGAGGGAGGGGGGCAATGGGGAGATATGTATAAAAAATTAATAAAAATTTTTTTAAAAAGTTGTTTTAATGACCTGATTCATAACGATGATAATAATAAACATTTTTTAAAACTTTAAAAAGTAGTTAACTCTATTTGCACTGCATACAAATTCCCCCATCGTCAATTTCCTTTAGCTTCTTGAGAGAAATCTACAATTTCAAGAAAATGAGCCCGGGATCATTTAAGAAGACGCCCAACTTTATTCAGGCTTCCACTACTTATATATCTACTATTAAAGTTGACCCAAATTTTTCATGGTCTCCATGATAATACTAGGATGTAGCCAAGATACATATCTATTACCCGTCAAGTAATTTAAAAATGCAATTTTTACATTAACCTCTTTTAGTCCTCTGCCAAGTTTCAGCTCGTTACATCCAAACTTCATAAAAGCCCGTCATTAAGGTAAAATCCTGTAACTGAATGGTTTTGAACTTTGCAAACCATGAACTTCGGCACATTGCTCTTTTGTAAAACAAGCGCTGGATACCTAGCACACTTCCCTTGCTAAATCCCTGTGTCTAAAGGTAGGCGAGACACAACGCTTACCTTTAATAGATTTATAATCCAGTGTTCAATACGCACAGTTAATTTTTAAATAATTACATCAAAGGTGCCATGAAAGCAAAAGTCAAGGGCAATGAGCCAAAACTGGTGATGTCAAGTTTCTTAAAGAAGGCTGCACGGTAGCCACGTTGTGAAGGATGACGTATTAGTGCCCATCAACCAACCTTATAAGCAGTCTAAAATCCTTCAAAAGTCTGGGTCTGACAAAAGGGGTATCTGTCCGGGATCCATAAAACCTTTCATGAGTGTATTTTCAGTTTCGTGACCTAAGACACCATATGATTTACAGAAACACACTTACTGCCTGGAACGGAGATCACTTCGTCACTCAAAGATCACTTCCAGAGATAAGGAAACTAGCCTTGACACCACGCTCTGGATCATTTTATACCTTTTGCTAAAGGAAAAAATGTACCTAGGCTTTCGAAAGAACTCTTTCAGCTTCCAGCACTTGGTAAAATGTCAGGCAATGTATAATTTCCAGCCATATTTAATTCACTTTCCCCACACTCCCAAGCCCCATGCTCTGGGGGTCCTTTTCTGTGTCCCCACACTGTTCCTCACCCATGTCCATCCCAATGGGCTGCCAACTTCTTATATTATCAGCGCCCTAATTACTAATTGCTGAAAATTCTCAGGATGTGAAATTGCTTCAAATACATTTAAATGTATCAATATTATTGCTCAAGAAAGTAGACACTGCTGAGACCGGTTTGGCTTAGTGGAGAGAGCATCAGCCTGCGGACTGAAGGGTCCCAGGTTCGAGATTCCGGTCAAGGGCATTGTGGGCACATCTCCAACAGGGGGTGTGCAGGAGGCAGCTGATGGATGTCTCTCTTTTATTGATGTTTCTGACTCTCTGTCCCTCTCTCTTCCTCTCTGTAAAAATCAATAAAATATATTAAAAGAAAGAAAGAAACAAACAAAGAAACAAAGAAAGAAAGAAGACACCATTGATATACGTACTTCCAATTAACCCTATTTTACACAGCTTCCCAGGGTGAGGAAATTCCCAGAATTCTCTACGGAACCATTTCATACATTCCTGGGTGGTTTGTCAAATACACACAGATGCATAAAAGCTAACCCTTTAGATGTTCCTGATGGCCCCCTCACCCTTCTAACCGCATTGACTACTCTCGCTGAAGTGGCCCTCCCCAGATACTGTTTCTTCATCTCCCTTTAAGACACTACAGTGGTACCTCGAGATACGAGTGCCCTAACATACGAGATCTTTGAGATACGGGCTCTTTTTGCTTTGAAATACGAGCAACATTTGAGATAGGAGTAATCGTGCGGATCGGCCGGCTGCACACGACCCACCAGTTTACCGCGACTCGAGCGTCTCATAGTCTCCCACGCCTCAAGGTTACGGAACGAATTAAACTCGTATCTCGAGGTACCACTGTATTTCCTTAGCAGTGGTTATCTAATCGATATGTGTCCCTTTTACTTCCTGGAATGATCTCCCTCCATCCTTTCAGCTCCAGGTGGGAGTCAGATGCACATCTCACCACCGCTCACGACCCCGAATGCCACCACCTTGGTCCATCATCACCTCTGTCCCGATTTCTGCACCAGCCTCCTCGCTGGCGTGCTTACACCCTGACTCTCCACAGTCTGTTCCCCGTGGAGCAGTAAATGAGATCCTTTCGAGGCTGCCAGGCAAACCATGGCTCTCCTGTGCTCAGAGCACTGGCTGCCCACCTCACTCTGAGCAAACCCTAATTCCTGCCATGACCCCTGGCTCCCAGCCTCCTCCTCTGTCACTCTGGCCTCCTCGCTATTCTTTAATCATGCCAAGTGCAATCTCTCCTCAGGACAGGCCTTTGCACAGGAACATTTTATGCCTTTTGTTCCCTACGCTTGGGCATCTTTTCCCAGCTATTCCCTGGCTCACACCCTCCCTCCCCTAATCAGGGCTCTGCACAAATGGCGCATTGCTGAAGGACTGCCCTGGCCAGCACGCTCCATGCCACCTGCTCTTTCCCCTTCATTCGGCTTCATTGCACCGACAACGGCCTGACATCAGTTTATTTATTAGCTTCTATGTAAGTCTCCTCCTACTTAAATGTAATCTCTTTGGGAGAGGGAGCATATTTATTTTATACTAGAGGCCTTTAAAAGGGAATTAATTAGCCCTAGCTGGTTTGGCTCAGTGGACAGAGAGAGCGTCAGCCTACGGACTGAAGGGTCCCAGATTCCATTCCAGTCAAGGGCACATAGCCAGGTTTCAGGCTTGATCCCCAATAGAGGGCATGTAGGAGGCAGCCAATCAATGATTCTCTGTCATCATTGATGTTTCTCTCTCTCTCCCTCTCTTTTCCTCTCTGAAATCAATAAAAACATATTTTTAAAAAGGGAATTAATTAGAGGAAATATTTTAATATTGTTATTTGCCCTTTCTCTATAATTTAAGTGTCAGAAATGAAATAAATTATACACACACACACACACACACACACACACACACATGAAAATCTTCCTCCTGTCAGAGTCTGGGGAATACCGTGGGACCCAGAGTCAAGTCCCTGCTCACCTATGTGCACCTCAAAATCATACAAGACCCAGACCCGGCTGGCCCTATTCCCACTGGGTGAGATTGAGAACTGGCCAACCCCAACCCTGTCAAGCCCCATTGAGTGGGGAGGACACAACCTCAGGTCCCCTGGCATACCCTCCGTTCCCCTAGCCCAGTGCTGGGGCAGGGGGCGCAGCCTGAGGACCCCTGAAACCCCACTGGGCGGAGAGTGTGGCCTCAGGTCCCTGCTGATCATTAGTTATGGCTCGTTACAGAAACCCCACTTCCACTGTGGGCACAGCCAACTCGCATTACAGGAACCCTGCCTCTGCTGTAGGTGCAGCCGCCTTGTGATGGAGGGTCAATTTGCATATTACCTCTTTATTATATAGGATACTGCCAGAGCCCAGACTAGTGCCTGGCCTTTCAGGTGATTGAAAGAAGTAATTATTGAATGAGTGAATCTTACAGAAGGTCCCTTGGTTATTCCTGATGCCTAATGAAAAATCACCTCTCCCGGGGCCCACTCTTATCATCTCCACACCAGGATTCCTCCCTGTACACACCAGTCCTTCTAATTTGGACGGCCAGAGTGATGTTATCTACAATCTGACCTTGTCCTTCTCCTGCTCAAAATTCTGTCCAGTGCCTACAGAATACAACAAAACCTCCTTTCCCTGCCATATTGAGCCTTCGGCGATCTGGCCTGAGCCTTCTGGCTACGCTTCATCTCCGACATCGCCCCAAAGAATACATTACGTGCAGCTCACTTATGCCCCCAGAGTCTGCACTTGACCGTTTCTCTGTCTGGAGCAACTCATCTGAATGGTCTCAGTGCAGATGCTACCTCCTCGGCCCCAGGACCGCCTTAAGCCTTCTCTTTCCGTGCTCCACCTCCACCCCGCAGATACTCTTAAGAAAAAACATGACCTTATCTTCTTATAATTATTCTTTCCAGGTCAGCTTCCCAGTGAACAGCAAGCCCCTTCAAGAAAGGGGCCCTATCTTATTAGTATTCATCTTCCTAATGCTTGGCCTATAGTAAGTGCTCATTAATTGCCTCCTGAGTTAATTAAAGACAAATTAATTAATAAGGCAATGATACAGAACATTTGCAGAAGGATCTGAGCAATTGGTGCTCTGAATTTGGGAATGTGAAGACATTTATTAAATTCCATTGCAAATTTAAACCAAATGTTTTTTTTAGAGTTAGATGGGCAATTCAAAATATGGACTTTTAAAGAGGCGATACAAGAAACAAATGAGTCAATCACATCTACGTGTATAAGTTTTCAATATTTTCCCCAGGTGATTTTTTCATTCTGCAGCACCTAAAGAACACTCCTTTTCTCTTCTCATCCCTTAATACTCCCGGAAATGTGTGAAGACTAGACAAGGAACTATCATAAACCATTTTGAATAATTTATTTAAAGAAAAAGTACTATCTATACACACACAGAGAGAGAGAGAGAGAGGGAGGGAGGGAGAGGGAAAGAGAGAGAGAAGGAAAAACACTTTAAAACACTATTGAGATTCATAAAAGAAGATCTGAATAAATAGCATATATATCCTGTTTGGGGTCAGATTGGAACAATTTCATTAAAAAAAATTCTTCCTAAGATAATTTATAAATTTAATTTAACCTTTCCCTAAAACATGGTTTTTTTGAAGAACTAGATAATTTCTAAAGTTCATACAGAAAAAATAAGCATGTAAGAAGATCCACAAAAATCCTGGAACAACAAAAAAAAACAACAAGAGAAGATCAGCTTTACCAGATACTGAAACACATAAAACCAGGGATTTAACAGTGTGCAGCTAGCCAACATGTTGACAGTCAGCAAAACAGAGCAGACTCTCCAAAAATAGTTCTAATTGCATAAGGGGATTTAATAGATGATGCTACCTTTCAGGCAACCTTCACTCTGACCCACGTAAACATCATCTTTCTCAAGAATTACCACATCCCAGGCTAAAAATGTTCAAAAAATGTTTGGAGGGGAACTGGGTAGTTATTGGGGGAAAATAAAATTGAATTTCTATTTTATTACTACACCAAAAATAAGTGTGAACTAACGACACAGGCAAAAAATAAATCAGAAAAATACAAGAAGAAACTGTGAAAGAACCGGTGTTATGTTCCCAGAGTAAGTTAGGGCTTTTCTGATGATTATCCCAAATCCAGAAACTACAGAAGACAACTTTACATGAAAATAAAAAAGTTCTTATGCTCAGAATATCACATATATAATATCAAAAGACAAATGACAGATGAGGGGGAAGTATTGGGGGAAATCATAAGGAAATGTTAATTTCTTTAACATACAAAGAGCTCCCAAAACTCAAAAAGGCCAACACTCAACTTTTACAAGTGAGTTCACAAAGGGCACGGACAGACCGCTCACAGAAGAGGAAAACACAGGGGAAACACATGAGAAGATGCTCACATTAAACTCTTCACCTAGCAGGCCAGCAAAGAGAATGTTAGTGGGCTTAGCAGTGAGAAGGACATAGGCATTCTCTGTTGCTGGTGGGAGTGTAAATTATCACACTTCTACCAATTTGGTAAGAGTTATCAACATTTTAAACTCACATGCTAGCGTGGCTCAGTGGTTGAGCCATTGACCCATGGACCAGGAGACCATGGTTCAATTCCACTCAGGGTATAGGCCCAGGTTGTGAGCTCAACCCCCAGGAAGGGGCATGTAGGAGTCAACCAATCAATGATTCTCTCTCATCAATGATGTGACCCAGGCATCCATCTTACTTTAAGAAATCCTTCCTATACACTTTCTGGCATATAACCACTTCTCCCCAGTCACCCTCCTCCCATCTATACCAATCCCATCCCGTCAGCTATTCTCTCCAGGAAACTGCAAGCTACAATGCACCACCTGAGGAGCAACCATCTCTAATACCTCTCAAATATCAAAAAATCATAAAAATAGCTGGCCAGCGTGGCTCAGTGGTTGAGCATTGACCCACGGGCCAGGAGGTCATGGTTCAATTCCAGTCAGGGTACATGCCCGGGTTGTGAGCTCAACCCCCAGGACGGAGCATGTAGAAGTCAGCCAATCAATGATTCTCTCTCATCATTGATGTTTCTATCTCTCTCTCCCTGTCCCTCCTTCTCTGTTTAAATTTATACACACACTCACAGACACACACACATCCTTTATAATAAAGAGGGAATATGCAAATTGATCATCACTCCACCACAAAGATGGCAGTGCCCACAGCAGAGGCCAAGTTCCGGTAACGAGCCTTAACAAGCAATCAGCAGGGACCTGAGGCTATGCCCTCCCACTCCCCTAATGGGTCTTAAGAGGGGACCTCAGGCCACTCTCCCCGTCCTGGTGCCAGGCCAGGGGACCTCAGGTCACACCCCCTACCTGGTGGGGATTGACAGGGGACCTCAAAGTGTACCCCCCACCCCAGTGCTGGGCCAGGAGACCTCAGGCCATGCCCCCCACCCAGTGGGGCTTGATGGGGGATCTCAGATCACATCTCTGGCCCAGCAGGGCTTGACAGGGGACCTCAAGGTGCATCCCCTGCCCTGGCCCAGGCTGGGGGATCTCAGGCCGTGTCCCCACCCCTGCACCTGGCTAGGGGACCTCAGACCCCACCCCCTGCTCAGCCAGTCTTAATGGGATGAGCACAGGGGTGGGTCTCAGCCCATCCTTCATGCCCCAGCCTAGCCCCTCCCACCATAGCTTCTCCCTACCTCCATCTCATCTGCCAGCAGCCCTGCTCCCACTGCCATCACTCCCACACGCTGATGGCAATGGTCCCTCTTGCACCCACTGATGGCGCAGAGCAATTGGGGCCAGTTTCAGCAGCAGGTATGAGCAGTGGCTGCTGCCCTGATTGCCTTTCAGGAGCAGGGGGCAGTGGAGAGGCCCTCGGGGCTATTGGGACCAGCAGCCACTGCTCATATCCACTGACAGTGCCAAATGATCGGGACCAGTGCCGGGTGCCAGCTGTGGGTATAAGCGGGGCTGGCCAGCAGCAAGTATGAGAGGCAGCTGCTAGCCCCAATCACCCCTCAGGAGCAGGGGAGGTGGAGAAGCCCTGAGGGGTGATCAGGGCCAGCAGCCAGCATTTGCACCCACTGACAGCACCAAGCAATCAGAGCTGGTGCCAGGTACCAGCAGCAGGTGCGAGTGGTAACTCTAGCGCTGGCAGTGGGTGCAAGTGCCAGGTGGGACTGTGGCACACAGGAGCAAAGAATTTACAGTAACCACCAGAGGCTCAGCCACCGGTGCCCTGCCTTAGTCTGGCACCCCTGCTCACCTGCTCCACCATTCCGCCACCAGGCTGATGTCCACCATTTTCTGCATGTGCCCCCTGGTGCTCAGCACACATCATAGAAACCAGTTGTTTGGTTGTTCAGTTGTTTGGTTGCTCTGCTGTTTAGTCTATTTGCATATTAGGGTTTTATATATATATATAAATATATGTATTTTTTTAAAAAAAAGGAATTTAATCTTATTTGCTGACATTTTGCTCAGTTTTCTCTTTTCTTATCAGAAAGTCACTTACTATATCTTGCAGGTCCCTCCTCCCATGGATCCCTATGGCCACATAGCTCCTTCAGTTCCCCTGTTCATACATCACTGAGCCAGACTTACAATCCAAGTGAATTCCAAATCAAACAAGCATTTAAGTGACTGATAACAAAAACTGTGAAATCCCTCCAAAAAGCTGCATCATAAAACCATTCATCAGAGACATAAAGAAGAAAGGATGATCATAATTATTAAAGCAAAGTTCTGCTCAGCAAGCAAACACACATACATTTGTGCGTACCTATTTCTAATACCAGAGAGACAAATAATGATAATAACAAGTTAAATAATTATTGGGCAATGTAACCATCTAGAGCAGTGGTTCTCAACCTTCCTAATGCCACAACCCTTTAATACAGTTCTTTATGTTGTGGTGATCCCCAACCATAAAATTATCTTTGTCGCTACTTCATAACTGTAATTTGCTACTGTTATGAATTTTAATGTAAATATCTGTGTTTTCTGATGGTCTTAGGAGACCCTGTTAGCTGTTTGCGACCCACAGGTTGAGAACCGCTGATCTAGAGGCACCGAGCTAAGCATTTTCTCTTTACTATCTCATTTAACACCCACAGCAACCCAATGAGGTAGAGGCTGTTAGTTATCCCCATTTTTATAACTGGGGACAATTATATCACAGTGACTAAGTAACCTGCCCAAGGTCCACAGGTGAGTTGGTGGCAAAGGCAGGATGGGAACTGGACTGTCGGTCCCATAGCCCAGGCTCATCACCACCAGAAGATACTTCCCTATAAGTCCTAATTCTTTTAGAAGCAAGGTAGAACGAATGGGTGAAAAGCTTGCTTAGAGTAGAATGAAACACTGATACTGAGTTAAAGATCACAACGAATAGAGAGTGGGAATTTGAGGAAATCCATAAATATTGCTCTTTTTTTTTCTCCAAGCACCATTTCCATTATACAACTCACCCAGATGTTCCACATTAGGCAGAACCAGTTTTAGTAAACGTTGCTCATTAATATACATATGTCTCTCTGGCTTTCCCCTCTCCCTCTTCTCTCCCTCCTTTTTTCCCCAAATTGAAAAACCTTGCTAAATTGCTTCTGTGTTGACTTTCTAGTCCACTTCCAGCTCCCTCTCCTAAAGAGCTGTGTTAGCTAGCTGCTGATGTCAAATCGTGTCTCTGTCCCTTCCCAGGGTCAGAGCTCCCTGCACTCAGGCTGCGGAAGAACACCCCAAGTTGCTCCCTTCAAACTCAAGCAAGAAACAGGTCCTTTTCTTCCCCACATTCTTCATCTAAATTCTGACAACTTTACCCTTGAGACAAATACTCATGAGCCTTGAAGTCCACAGTACTTTTCCTTCCCATCAATTCGAGAACTAAAAGCTTGTTTATAATTCTTGCTCCTAAGTACTCCCAATTGTTTCAACTGCTCAACTTATCTCGGGGGAAAACCCTCAAGATTGTGGCTTATGACAGACTAGATAGAAAGTAAATATAACAACAGTGAGCTAAAAGCAGTGAATGGAGAGAAGATCATTTTAACAGAAGTAAAAGTTTTTAAAAAATGGAAAGAAAGCTCAATGTGAAGAGAATGGTAGTAAAGACATTCTGCATCTTCTTTGTCTCCATAATGCTTACACCACCTGACTCACTCTGCAAAAGCTAAGGTGCTTGTCTTGTCCTCTCGGCCAGATGTTGACTACTTTGTTCATGTTGTCATATCTCCAGTGCCTAGAACTGAGCCTGAAGCAAAGTAAGTACTTGATGAATGAGTGAGTGAATGAACGAAACGTCTTTTCTATCTCTTTATCTCTTGCTCCATGAACAAAATGCCTTTGCTTCCATGCTCTGCCCAGGATATCTTGAGATCCTCCCTGCCACCCCTCAATCCTCTGGGGTTACTTTCAGGCTGAGGAGTCATCTGATCAGATGAAATTCTGAGATGCACAAAACTTAACTTGCCACTCCCTGAACATTTGTTACCTGACTCTTTCAAGAAAAAAATAAAATAAAATAACAACAAAAAAAACACAAAGGAAGAAAGAGGCACACCAGAAATCATACTTTAGGGATGAACTTAATCATCACAGACAGGAAATCCTAAGCCACATTTATCTTTTATATGAAACTAGCTTATGCATGCATTTCCCGGCTGGTTCATAAAATGATTATATTCCCTGTAAATAGCATGAAGTTAATTGCCAAAGAAAAAGAAACATAACTAAGCTATAAGTAATAAAGCACCAAAGGGCCATGGGGTTTTTACACTCTGTACAGTATATTAACAGATACTTCGGTGACCTCCATCTCTAAATCTAATGGATTGATTTAGGTTGTATTTCCTGGCTTCACTTCCTTGTGATGACTTTGAACGTCAAAGCGTACCCTCAAGGGCAAAAGGGACAGTTGAGAAGCAATCCTATGCAGTTGTGTACTGAGCGGCTGCCCTTCTTCCCTGCTGAACACGGCCTTTTGATTTAATTAAACATGAAGAGAGATTCCAAACCAATTTCCATTTGGCTTTTTCTAGACCATATTAATTATCTTCCAACTTTCAGAAACAGACTGCCATTTAGATACTACTCCCAAAGTATTTAGATACAGACTGCCATTTAGACACTACTTCCAAAGATTCCTCACCCTCCTCTGCATTTTCCATTCCCCTTCCCTTGGCCCCCCACTCTGCCCACTGCCCCACTAAAGCCATCTCATTCTTGACACATTATCAAATCTCTAGCCAGCTCCTCTTTCTAGAATGCCCTTTCTTCCCTCTGCCTTACTATATATCTACAGCCTACCAGAGTCTCTATAACAGTCTTCATTGTAACCAGGTCACTGACACACAGAACAAATCCTTACTGATTTGTGGCTTTTTGGAGGACAGAAATTATGCTGTTACTTTTTTAAAAAATTTAAATCATTTTTTTGTTTTTCAATTACAGTTGACAGACAATAAATATTAGTTTCAGGTGTATAACCTGGTCATTAGACATAGTGATCCTGATAAATTTTATACCCGTCTAACACCATACGTGGTTATTAGAATATTACTGACTATATTCCTTATGACGTACTTTATATCCCCATGGCTATTCTGTAACAACCAATTTGAGTTCTTAATCCTGTCACCTTAATCCCCCCTCTCATCTGGCAACTGTCAAAATGTTCTCTATAACTCTATGTTCTGTCCTGCTCATTTATTTTTTTATATTCAATCATTGATAGATATGCACTTATTGCCATTTTATTAGTCATACATATTTTTACTTTTCTTCTTAAAGATTCTATTTCATATAATACTGGTTTGGTGGCAATTAACTCCTTTTGCATTTTCTTGTTTGGAAAGTTCTTTATATGATCTTTGATTCTAAATTATAGGTTTGCTGGGTAGAGTAATCTTGATTGTAGGTCCTTGCTTTTCATCACTTTGAATATTTCTTGCCAATCCTTTCTGGCCTGCAAAGTTTCTGTTGAGAAATCAGTTGACATTCTTATGGGTAACTATCCGCTTTTCTCATGCTGCTGTTAAGATTTTCTCCTTGTCTTTAACCTTTTGCATTTGAGTTATGATGTGTCTTGGTGTGGGCTTCTTTTGGTTCATCTTGTTTGGGACTCTGCATTTCTTGGACTTGTCTATTTCCTTTACCAGGTTAGGGAAGTTTTCCGTCATTATTTTTTCAAATAGGTTTTCATTTCTTGCTCTCTTTTCTCCTTCAAGCATCCTCATGATGCAAACATTGGCTTGAAGTCCCAGAGGTTCCTTACACTATCTTCATTTTTTTTTATTTGTTTTGTGTTCTGATTGGGTGTTTTTTGCTTCCTTATATTTCAAATCACTGATTTGATTCTCAGCTTCATCTACTCTACTGTTGATTCTCTGTAAATCATTTTTCATTTCTGACTGGGTTTTTTTATGGTTTTCACATAAGTTTTTATGCCACTAAAGTTCTCATTAAGTGTACTGAGCATCCTTATAACCAGTGTTTTGAGCTTTTTTCCATTTCCATTTTGCTTCGTTCTTTTTCTGGTGTGTTTTTTTCTGTTCATTTGGGACATGTTTCTTTGTCTCCTAGATTGGCAGCCTCCCTGTGTTTGTTTCTATGTAATAGATATAGTTGCTACATCTCTGGACTTGGTAGACTGGCCTTATGTAGTAGGTGTTCTGTAGGATCCAGTGAATCAGCCTCCTCATCACTGAGCTGGGGCACTGCAGGTATGCCTTCCCCATCCCCCCAATTTAGGCTATGTACATTCTCCTGTTGTATTTGAGAGCCTTGATTGCTATTGGCACATCTATGGGAGGGATTCACCCTCAAGCCAGTCTACTGCAAGGACTGGCTATGATCATTGACCACTATGACTGGCTATGATCATTTCCATGGAGGAAAGCTATGCAGAGGCTTACCCCACAATACAGGACTTACTTTAACAGGGCTATGGTGCCCACTGGTTCCCTCTTGAGTGTGTTGCTTTGGATGTGGTTAAGGAGTTCTTTGACATGGTCTGAAGCTATCCACCAGGTGTACTGGCTCTGAGGCCTCCCAGGAGGTTCAGATCAAGGTCAGCCACCACCTGTGTTCTTCCCGGTTAGCCACAAAGTGATCTGCAGATGGCTGTTACATGTGCTGGGCTTGGAGATACCCTGATGAGGCAAACCGAGAATCAAGGTTGTTGCTACTAGTGCCAGGCCTGGGATCACTTATCAATACGTACCAGGCATTCTGAGGCCAGATGCTGTTTGTTTGAGAGATTTTAGGAAAGTCTGAAGCATGAGCCAAAATAGACTATTCATATGGGAATGCCACTAAAAACAGCTTGCGTGAGCCCAAACGTTGGATATAGCAGTCTCAGGGAATCACCGAGGTGGGGAAAATAGTATGGGCTAGGCTGATGGAGATTCAGATATGGTCCCTGCCAGTCAGCCCTGTGGGAGTGTGGAGGAGTCTCAAAAATGGAACAATGGCTTCTGCCAGCACTTCTGTCTAGCAAAAAGCTGTCCTCCCCAGCTCTTGCCCTGATGCCATATAATTCCTTTCCTCCCCTTATGTTCCTAGTGCCCTTCGAGCTATTACCACAGTGCTGGAGCTCAAATGGAGCAAGTCCAGGTAAGACTATGCATGGGTGCTTTAAGAGGAACTGCCTGGGATCCAGTAACTTCCATCTCCCTCAGCTACAATCCTTGCTGGTTTTCATAGCCAGAAGTTTTGGGAACTTCTCTTCCTGGCACTAGAATCTTGAGATGTAGGACCAGCTCATTTTGCGTCTCCACCTCCCTCCTACCAATCTCAGTGTGGCTTTTTTTAAAATTTCCTCGCTGTAGGACTTCCATTCATCTAGATTTCAGGTGGTTCTGAAGGATGGTTGTTCTCTAGTTAGTTGTAATTCTGATGTGGTTGTGAGAGGAGGTGAGTACCAAGTCAAGATGGCAGCATAGGTAAATGTGGTACTCTTTATTCTTTAATCTTTCATTCCTGGGGACCTAACACAATGCTTTGCTTATAGAAGACACTTAATAAATTCTTGCTGTTTACTTTTTTGGAACTCATTTGGAGGCAGAGACCTTTTCTGAGGTTTGCAACGAATTTCTAACGGCTGCCAAACTCTTGATCCTTCTCACTGTAATTCATAGAATCACATTGCTCTGAAAAAATTCCTTTTCTACATAGAGCAGTAGTCACAAATATAAAACCATCACCACTGGTTTTAGATAGTCATTACTCATCTACAGGTTCAACAATTATTGGGTATCTGCTATAGCAGTCACTGAACTAAACCTTGCAGTATAGAGATAAAAATAAAGTCCCTGTCTTCAAGAGACAAAATGTCTATGCGGGAGAGAGAGCCAAGTAGACATATAATTACAGTATAGTCTATTAAATCCTATGAAATCTTTGTACTAAGGAATGCAAGAGACAGACATGGTCGAGCTAGCTCAGCTTTGTACAGTAAGAGTCACACAAAGGTGATAAGTGTCAAAAAGCTTCCAGGGAAGATGATATCTGAACTTGCCCTGGAAACTAGTCTGAAGAAAAAGGAGAGACACTCCAGGCAGAGCAAACAGAATGTGCAAGGCACGAAGGAAAGCAAGAGCTGCATATTTCTGAGCATTGCGAATGTTTTGGTTCTTTTGGAACACTCCAGGGGGGTTACATAAGAAGAGGCAGAATAAGAAGGCAAGGGTTGTCCATTATGATGGACATAGTATGCATGGCCAATTTTTTATATTGAAACTGGAGGCCCGATACACATGTAGGGTCCCCTAAGCCTGGCTGGTGATCAAGGCCAATCAGGTTCCCCACTTCCTGGCCTCCCTGCCTCCTCCTTCCCTCGCTCCCTCAGCATCTCACACCGCTGGTCACCCACCATGTTCTGCGCCAACCCCTGGTGGTCAGCGCACATCATAGCAAGTGATCCAACTCCCGGTCACCTAGTGGAACTCCTGAGGAAACAATTTGCATATTAGCCTTTTATTATATAGAATTCTGCTTTTATGAACATTTCAAGAATTTCATAAACACTATGCTTAAGTCTTCCCTCATGCTTGACTATTTAGGTGATTATTTATTTCTGTTTTAAGAGGGGGCGGTGCTCATTCACCCCCTGGTGCTTTTTCACCTGCAATTTGTTCCATGGACACTGTGTAACTCAGACTATCAATTGAGGATTCCAGGCAACAAGTAAGTTTGGCCAAAGAACGGGACTGTCATTTCTTAAGTCTGAACAATAGAGCAAACAAGCTTATCTAATTAATCTCTTTTGTTCAGTCAGGTAACAAAATCAGAAGCTAAAAATACTGTGT
This sequence comes from Lasiurus cinereus, assembly GCA_011751065.1. NCBI lineage: Eukaryota > Metazoa > Chordata > Mammalia > Chiroptera > Vespertilionidae > Lasiurus > Lasiurus cinereus. Next base: position 40,308,283 of record JAAGEH010000311.1, on the reverse strand, counting down.
TGGAAAACTGTAGGATATGTGTCGTGATGAGAACAAAGGTGTCTTTTTTTATCAAAGGAACTTCTCCATGGAATAATCAAGGGCAAGAACTATTTTTGACCGGATTTTTTGAGAAACCATGTCAAACAGTAAGTGATCACTAGCTGAGCATCAAAAGATGAACACAATAGGTGCTCAGCAAGTAGTACGTGAATGAATGGATGAAGGAATGAATCCATAAGCATCACCCCTCTCTGGAAAACAGAAATAATCAGCTAAAGAGTTGAAGCATAAGGAAAAACTTAAGCATAGTGTTTGTATAAAATTCTTGAAATATCCATTAAAAAAGCAGAATTTCAATATTAAAAATGCGCTTCCACACGAGCATGAACAAACTATCATAAACATTTGCTTGATCTGACTCACTCTGACTGGTGCAGCCTCCGTAATCTGCCTGAAATGAACCCAGAAATAATGGACCCCAGTGAATTAGATACCACAACGCAGTTTTGTGAGCAATAAAAGACACAGCAAGTGTCAGCTGTGTTTCGTGGAAAGGTCCCACATCAGGAATGAAACAGGGCTCTGAGAAAATCCATGAACATTGCACTAAACTGTCTTGCACTTCGCTTCCCTGGGCCGCAGCTTCTTTTTCTAGAAAGCAAGAGGGTAGATGACCTCAAGGTCCCTTTGGATGGTAAGGAAAGGCATTTCAAGACGTCCCAGGGTGAGCAGCTGGTCATCCTATACACATGAGCCCTGTCCATGAAGGTTCACCATAACCACACTTTTCTGAGTAACTCTGATACTCATGGCACTGCCATAGTTCTGTGGGGTTTGAAGGGTCAAGGGAAGGTATAGCCCGTCCCTTCCAGCATGAGTCCACTGCTTTAGAAATTACAATCTACCTAGTCAATATCAGAGGTAAAATAACAGTTCACATTTTGTCATGGGTAGGGAGAGCCCTCTGAGATCATCTGGCCCAAGCCCAATGTAGAAGACATGAGTTTGAATCTTACAGCCAGTTAGTAGCTAGAGCTGGATTAGAACCTGGGAGCCTGAAGACATTCTGTTGTGACTGGCCAGGGTTTCTGATGATCTCCAGGCACTCATTCCCTCTCTGACACTCACAGGAGGTCCCCAGTAGGCGGCCAACTGGGAAAATGGAAGTAAGTGAATTCCTGCTGTATTACAATATGTCTGCTTCCTATAAGAACTGGCTATTGGCTCCCCTGAGCCGGAAGGTCACTAAACAGATGCCCAATGAAGGATCTAAGATTTCTATTAGAGAAAAGGTCCCCAAAACCTGTCACTATGTGTGGGTTTTTTTTTCCAATCTCTTAGCTCTTCAGACTTAAGAGCCAGTGGTATTTCTGGAGAATTAAATGCCAACTATAGGGAAGAATTTTCCCCTTTCATCTTGCATTATTTTGGGGCTGTGATTTGGTTCTCCTCCAAAATTCTGCCATCTCCCCCTACCACCCATGAGATATAACTTAACAACACAAACATTTATGACAGTCTGGTGGTCATACTGCTGAGGACATGATGTGTTTCTGCAAAGCTGATCTAATGATTATAGTCCTAAACGAATTCAGTAAGGAAGCACGGATCAAAATTCAGCATTCAACAAGGCTCGTGAGCATTCCTCCTATGTTATACAATCTGACCGAGTTGCCAAAGTGGTCGGCAAACTCATTAGTCAACAGAGCCAAATATCAACAGTACAACCATTAAAATTTGTTTTGAGAGCCACATTTTTTAAACTTAAACTTCTTCTAACGTCACTTCTTCAAAATAGACTTGCCCAGGCCGTGGTTTTTTGTGGAAGAGCCACACTCAGGGGGCCAAAGAGCCACATGTGGCCACTGGCCTAGCAGTTCCTTTCAAAGTGGATCACCATAGCTGGTGTCAGAAATGGCTTTGAATCCCTCTATTAAAGAAGGGTCCTTCCTCTAAGCAACTTTATGTGGGAGTTGTGCATTACTCCTTTTACTCTCTTGTGGAGAATATAAAGGGAATATATTGACTTAATTGCATTGGGAAAAGCAACAGAAAAATTCAGCCAATATCCTTAATGATACTGTTCATTCAATTCCCAGAGAAAGGTTATAGCACATAATGACATGATTTTACTTGGAATGACCCACAAACTCCCCCTCTTTAACACAAAGACCTTTCAGGTAGTAAACATGTCAGGATCTAAGGGCAGTCCGCAGGATGTCATGAATTAAAATGCAAAACTGATTCTATTTCTGGTCCTGGCAATCAGCGGTAGGAAAACAGTTTCGACGACGGGAATGTCTGCAGAAGCATGAGGTTGTATTTATATTAATGGGAGCGATTTCTTCTTTCAGTTTCGTGATTACAGGTTGAACACTGGAGTTTGGTTACTAAAAGAGAAGCTGTAGCCACCTCTTCCTTCATCGCCAATTTCCACTGTCTGAGTTCATGTGTGTACACATAAGCAGGTTCACGTATAGAAAAATCCATAAAGCCCAAGTGGGAAAGAGAGGACGCAGAAAGGAAGAGGGTAAAAATGGAAAGCAGTGACTCACGATATAAACGGCCGGTTTCAAAGGAAAAACAACACCGACAAGAAACAGGGTGCGAACACTGTTTCAATGACAGCTGTCAGAAAGAAAAGTGCGAAGTGAATAATGGCATCGACACCGATCGAGGTGATTCTAGAGCCATTTTAAATAACTTCGGCTTGCTGGGGTGGCAGGCAAAATCAGGTGCAAGGCACGGCAGCTGAATTAGCTCGTGCAAATCAAATGTTGCGGCCACTTCATCACACCAAGAGGCTGAGGGTTCTACTCAGCACGGCTTGTGTCCATTTTTCCTGCAGTGGTTTTCTCTGCTGCCGCTGGACACCCTGCGAAGAAATTAACATGACACTGTGCCCTGAGTCAAGGAAAGGCTGACGAATGGCTCTCCGGATTCCAAGCAATTCCCAAAGGTGTTAGAGGGAGGAGGGGAGTGGGGTGTGGGAAAATCCCTGCCAGGAAAAAAGAAAGTTAGCCAGAGGATAGAGAATGCGAAGCAATTTCTCGGTGTCTCGGAAATGTTTCTTCTATTCTCCAAGTGAGCATGCTGCAGCTATTAAAAATGTGAGCACATAATAGTCACTAGTAAACAGTACCTTAGTGTCTATGCATATATATATGTGTATGTGTGTGTATAGATATATACATATATAGATATATACATATATACACATATAGATATGTAGATATATACATATATAGATATATAGATATATAGATATATGCAGTTCTGATTGCAGAGATCAACATTGTTCAGCAAAATAAAGCAAGTCTAGGACTTAATCTCATGCCTAAAGTTGCTACTAATCAAAATGAAGTCTTTCCTAGTCACATCTGAAACGGCCCGCAGTGTGAAATACGTGTGTCTATTTTCATGACGCCCAAGTTGATGAATACTTCAAGCTGAGTGGCCAAGCACCTGATAAAATTCCTTGCTACCGGGCCAAAAATTGTAAGCAAAGAAAGAAAAACACTATGCAAGGTGAGAGTAAAACACGAAACGTTAAAGAATCATCCAGGAAACACAGAAGTCTGCCAGACAAAGCACTGTCTTTCAGGGAAACCTAATCAGAGTAGGAAAGAGTAGATTTGAAGACGGCTCATCTAAACAATGCTGAAAGTAACTGAAACATTGGTTAAGGATTCAGAGATTGCAGTCCACAAGGATCTTAATGTGTTGCCGCTGCTGTTAACCCACTGTGGCTTTACTCTGCCACCGGACTGTCATTTAAATAAAGAGCAAGAATTTGCAGACATTTATAAGTATGCTCCCATATATGCAAAGAATCCTCCACCAAAACTGAAACACCAAACGTTTTTATTCAGGGATCACACAAGTCATCACCACTATTTTAAGGAAAATCCACACGTGCGGTGGAAAGAAGAGTGGAGAGAATGAGCAGGACATTAAAGAACTTGACATTCCAAACTCCCAGGCAACAGGGGGAGAGACCAGCAATTTCACGCCAGTTTTTTCCTCCTTTATTACCCATCCCCCACCCCCAAAGCACATGTCTGAGCACAGTTATCTTATAAACCACCGTCTGAATTCCACAGAATGGGAAGCTTCCGGAGAGTGCAATGGACCAGAATTAGAAACCAGAGATGACCCATCTCCAACCCCAAGACTGGAAAAGAACGAAGCAGAATGACAACTTGTGACGTTCATTCTCTGGGATGCTGCAGCGACCAAAATAATTCCACACACCTGCTACCAAAAGTAAATAAAAATAAAAATAAAAATAAAAAGAGGCAGAAGAACATGTCCCTGTGAAGAGAGACCCCCTCCAATCACAGGCTCCACAAGGTGAGACCTCTACCCAAATGTTCTAACCTCCTCGGCTTCCCTGGGGCTTTCGGAGGCAGCCAGGCATGAACTTGAAGTTGTGGCAAGCCTCGGGAGACCAGCAGAACAATCAGAGCCCTCTGCTCAGAGGGATGCCCGGGGGTAAACAACCTGCCCGTGGATACCGCAACACGCATGTTCTCCTTCCTTGGAGACCTGCTTGTTTTCTCTTAGCAAAGTCCAGCCATTCTCACAGCCACACGGCATTCCACGTCCCCGCGGGAGGAGGAAACTATGTTGTCAACTCGGAAAGGCTCCCGTCGCCACTGACACACCGAACGGGATGCAAGAGAGAGAGAGGGTTTGCAGAACAGACACCCTGACACTCCGAGGGGAAAGCAGCGATGAGGTCATGCAGTCCACCCCCGGGAGCCGGTGCAAGATTCCTCCCCGCCCGCCGCCAATGTTACTGCCCAAGTTGCTCGAGCCACAGGATCCAGGGCCATCCTGGACCCACCGGCAGGTGTGCCAGGCACCACTGCCCGCAGCGGACTCCGACATCACTCCTGCCTGCGCTCGCCGTCACCCGGAAAGACGGGAGAGTTTGCTCCGTGGGTGGATCGGCCCCGAGCCTTCCAGCCTCCCCGAGAGTGCCCCTCCAGACGCCAAGGATTCATCTTGCCCAAACGTGCCAGGACCCCCCCCACACACACCGATCCCCCTGCACACTGCTGCAATTCACCATCCCGAACACATTTCCCCAGCTGCCGCTTCAAGGACAAAGAGAGAGAGAAAAGCGCTTATGTTTCCTTCACAGCCCCGGAGCTGGGGGTGGGTTTATGGCAAAGAAGAAAAATCAAGAGGCAGGCGATCCGGACAAATGACTCCTGGCATTTTAGGGAGCTCCCCTGACAGGGATGCATGTAAACAGGGGGGGGGGACCGCAGAGAGAAGGTCACCAAGCTGAGCCGGGAAGAGTGAGCCAGCGAGAGAGAGCGCCAAGAGAGAGAGCCTTTGGTTCACTGCCGCAGACCAGCTCATTCCAGGCAGGCACTTACCATAAAAATAGAAAGAGTCAACAGAAGGAGAAGGGATCCTTCCTCAGCGGCTCCGGCAGGAAAAGAAATCCACCATCGAGCGCCAGGCAGGGCTGGGGATTCGGCCAGCAAAGTGAGGAAAGGCGATCAAACCACCACACGCGAGTCCTTTTCTGCCTCCCCGGGGGCCCGCAGACAGTTGTGGGGGCCGTAGGAACCCTGAGAAGTCGGGAACAGGACTCTCCCGAGAGCGAGCCCGAGTGAAAGCAGCCTGGCGGGTTTCAGCAGCCTCCGAGCATCACGCCCAGGACCGGTCCTCCCCCCGGGGGTGCAGGGGCGGCCAGGTCTGGGGAGGCTGAGCGGCGCACCGGGTCGGGGGGTCAGGGAGGCGAGGAAGAGGAGCCTCTTTGGCGTGGAAGGAACTGCCGGCGGGAAGATCAGTATTCCACATCAGTTATTGCCAGCGACCAATCAGCCCAGCCAGGGGGCCTGTCAGGGTGCCAGAGAGCAGCCTCCGATGACAGCCCCGTTCTCCGAGGCAGAACAGCCCCCTGCCTCCACCGAAGTTTAGAAAGAAAGACAGGCAATTCACCTTCCCCTCGGCTGCTGAGATCTGCGTGGTATTGAAAAACAGGGAGCAATGCCCCACAGTTACACCAGCCACTCGGGAGGTGTCCCCACCCCCCACAGCATCTGTCTCAGAGCTCGACCTGAAACCCACTCGGAATGAGGGCGATGGCCTCTCACACACCAGACAGCCCCGCTCGTGTGCCCAAGAGAGGTCACCCCGAGGACAGCGGTGGCACGTTGCCCCAAGCCCAGGAGGACATGACCAGGGACCGGCCTCCCTTTATTTCACAAGGGAGAAATTTAGGCAGGAAAGGTTAAGGGTCCCTCCAGAAATGTGCATTCATTTTCGTGGGCAATGTGTGCAGGATGGGTTTATAAAGATAGCGAACGTTTTCCTTGGGGGGTCTCTGAACTCACCCATCAGACACAGACGGACGGGGTTCTGGATAAACAGCTTTGTAAACTTCCCGGTGCCACTTTTCCCACGCTGGTGACTACAGGATGAGTGAGGAATTTTGCACTCCTCCCACTCGCCTTCCCCCCCCCCCCCTTCTGTTTTAATGTGAAACCTATACACTTAGCACCTATATTAATTACTTTAGAGTTAGGTGATGTTTAAATTGGGCAAGCAAGTTCTAAATGGACTCCACAGTAAGACATCAGAACTTTTTTTTTTTTAACTTGGAGAGATTGTCCTGGGTCACCTGTTATTTTTTTGTTTTTGTTTTTGTATGTGTGTGTTTTGTTTTGTTTTGTTAATCCTCGCCCAAGGACATTTTCCCCGTTGACTTTTAGAGACTGGGGTGGGGGAAGGGGTTGTAAGAGAGATACAGCAACTGGTTGCCTCCTGTAAGGGCCCCAATTGGGCTCGGGGATTAGGTGGGCAACCCAGGAACCGTCCATGATTGGAATCGAATCTGAGACCCTTTGGGTGTGCAGGCCAGTGCTCTGATCACTTAACAGCATTAGCCAGGGCCTAAGTCACCTTTTTATCTTTGCAGGAAAGGTTAATTCCCTTGCACTAGCCAAGAGTTAATAGGAAAACACAAATATCCCTAGGTTTGTTTTTCAGGTGACTCCCAGGATATGGCTTTTCATTTTAGTTCTCTGCTTTTACCTCCAAGATGAAGTACCATCTGGACATTGGATTGTGAGGTCTACACAGAGACAAACACTCTGGAGAGCCTGGATACCACAGCTTAAAACCAGGGCGAGGCGCTCAGGGAACGGTTAACTCAGCACCCAAGTGTGTCCCAGCAGGAGGCCTAAACTGGTTTGGTTCGGTGGATAGAGCGTCTGCCTATGGACTGAAAGGTCCCAGGTTCAATTTCGGTCAAGGACATGTATCTTGGTTGCGGGCACATCCCCGAGTGGGGGTCGTGCAGGAGGCGGCTGATCGATGTTTCTCTCTCATTGATGTTTCTGGCTTTCTATCTCTCTCCCTTCCTCTCTGTAAAAAATCAATAAAATATATTTAAAAAAATAATAAAAATAAAATGTTCCGCATCAAAGATGAATATAATTAAATTTTTTTAACTAGGAAAGGATGCAGTGTTAGGGCAGTCCTATGTATATTAAGTAGGAAAACTTGGGACCTGAGTCTCAAATTCTGTGTTACTGTTCACTTCGGTGCAATTCCAGTGAGCCAACAGTGAAAGGGCACCCACTATGTGTCAGGGGTACAGAGACGAGTGGCAGGCCCTTCCTTCAAGATAGTCTCAAGGACAAATTTAAATATTTTTTTTTCCCCAAAAATTTCAACACTGTGGTGCTTGCCAAGACAGAAAATGTTCTGCTATTGTAATATCCCGCATATAAACACCAAACCATGAGGTTGGGCTTTGGACTCAAAGTTCCAATTTCGCCTCATAAGGTGTTTTCTCATCATCAAAACCATTTGGGCAATATAAATGCACAAATCATTTTTTTTAATCTAATTGAAACATGAAAAGGGTTTTTAACTCAATGTTTGCTTTTATCAGCATCATCAGTTTCTGACCCTGCAAAAACACAGCCAGCATAACAAAGACTATATTTAATAAGGGAATATGATTTCAAGCTCCCAGAGTAATTGAGATTAATACTGTTTGTGGAACGGATTCAATACCTTGAATATGTCGGGTAAAAATGAAGCACGAAAGTGATAAAACTGCAGCATTATAAATGACTGAAGAGGTCAAATGATTAAATTATATAACAACCCGTTGATGAAAGCAGGCATGCTGGTCACTTCCTCAAACGTAATTAATTTTTTAAGGTTTGGCGACTCCTCCACTCCTCCCTCCTCAAGAAAGGATAGAAAAATCCTCCTGTTGCAGACAGCAACGAACACCAATTAATCTCTGTAAAGGACAAAATATTTACCCAGGTCGATGAAACGTGGGACAGCTTGGAGGACCGTTTTTTGCTCACTGGTGGGACACGGGTACCTAATGCCACACGGGTTCTCAACAGCCAATTGTTAGATGGCCATGCGAATGGCCAAGTGCCTCTGGCGAACATCCTACAGCAGCATGATTTAATGCCTTTTAAGACTCCAAAGTTCTCTGAATGATGTAGCTATACCTGCCATTTGCTTAGGAAAAAAAGGGGGAGTAGCTTTTTCAGGAAATGTGCTTCAGAGCCTCTTGCTGACTGAGCTCTGTGCAATCTGAAAGCCAACGATTCTTCAGACGGATCATGAGAATTCTCGCTTCGTATTGCAATGTTTTACAAAGTGTCATACTTTAAAAAGATATTAGCCTGTAAGGGCATGGAATAAAGAACTTCAAAGTGCAATGGGTATTTAATTTTAAAGCGTGCCTTTAACACTGATGTAAAACGTTCTTTGTGCTCGTTCAATAGAAACTTAATCTGGCCACTGGCTGGGTAAAGCTAGCAATAAAACTACTGGTCCGCAGTGTGTTAAAGCTCAGTCTTTCAACAACGGAACTGGTTCCTACTTTCCATAAAAAGCCTGAAGAGAAAGCGTAAAGACACGTCTCTTTTCCAGAGCACCAAAACACTGTGGTTCCTTATCTACCATGAACCTTCTCCATCATCGGCGGGAGGACTAAAATGAAGAGAGCACAGGATGCGCTGTTACTCTTTCTTTACCAGAGGTCACTAGCTAAGAATAAGTTCCCCAAAATGCTTAGTAAGCGGGCTCTCTTCTATGCAACAGTTCCAAATACAGAAAAGGTAAGTTACCTGCAGCACATACATACATATAGCCATAGCATCCCTGTCTTCAAAAATTTGTTTGCTCTCAGCATTGCTCAACCTGAAGAATCCTATGGGATCTTCAAAGATCAAGTCATAAAGAATAAGAACACAGACCTGTAACTTTTTCTCCTGTTTTTGAGGCTAGAAAAATAAATCAATGGCCAGCTTCAAGAGTCAGGCGGAAATTGAGCTGAGTCTGGGGAAACCAAAATATGGCACTCCTGTGTATGTGTGTGTGTGTGTGTGTGTGTGTGTGTGTGTACATGCAAAAGGAAAACTAGTGTGCGCATCCAAAATCCAGTTGGTGTGTCTCTACATCCAATTAGTCCTTCAGTCTCATCACGGTCATTGCCACATTTCTCTTCAAGACATAACTAGGGACTGCACCCAATTCGAAGACTTGTTCTTTCTCCTCAACTATTACAGTAGCTTCTAGACCAGTGGTTCTCAACCTTTCTAATGCCGCGACCCTTTAATACAGTTGCTCACGTTGTGGTGACCCCCAACCATAAAATTATTTTCATTGCTACTTCATAACTGTAATCCTGCTACTGTTATGAACTGTAATGTAAATATCTGATATGCAGGATGTATTTTCGTTGTTACAAATTGAACATAATTAAAGCATAGTGCTTAATCACAAAAACAATATGTAATTATATATTGTGAAATATTTATTTCTAATTATAAATAAATGAAATTTTGTCTTGAATCGTGATGTAGCATGGGCAACAGTCTTCATATGACAACAGTAAACTACATTGCTACACTTTGCTACACTGAGGAGCGGTCTGTTGGTTCCTAAGACCATGGGAAATAGGTGTTTTCTGATGGTCTTAGGCGACCCCTGTGAAAGGGTCGTTCGAACCCCAAAGGGGTCACGACCCATAGGTTGAGAGGCACTGTTCTAGACTTTCCACTGAATCAACCCAACCTCCCCTGGCCAACAACGTTTGCTTTCGAAAACACAGCAAATATAATCATGCCATTTTCTTGCTAACAAGCCTGGGATGGTAAGGTCAAAGACAGCTCCTCCAGAGCCTGACATTCAAAGCCCCCACAATCAGACTTCCGCCTCCCAGCGTCAGTTCCCACCATTACCTCCTCTACACCCCATACTCTCCGAACACACACTTACTTACTATTCTCCAAAGACATCATACTCTTCTATTGTAATAATCTCTTTTTCCCAAACCTCTCTTGCTTTTTTTTCTCCCTGGGGAAACCCTGCTATTCATCTGTCAGGCCCAGTTTTTCGGTCATCATCTTGGTAAGGCCTTCCCTGAATTCCCCAAAGTACTTAACCACGTCTTCCTCTCTATTCCTATAGTAATTTTTTTTTCTTGGCTTGTATTACAGTGCAAATAGCACCGTGCTATGTTAGTACCTTCCAACCTACTTAATTGGGATCCTGTGATATTCCCAGCGTCTGGCACACAACAGTTGCTCAGTAAATACATGATGAATGAGTCCATCATTTTATGCCTCTTCTTCAGTGAAAAGCACTTTGAGGAAAGTACAAATCTGTCTTCTGGCAGGCTGGAGGGCTACAAGCTGATGAGTCATAAATAACTCCTCCTTCAATCTGGAGTTTCTGTGGTTTGAGGAGAGAGCCCTCAATTAGCATCAGAAGAGCCAAATTCCAGCCCTGTTCCCATGTCACCTCGGATAATCTCTTAAGTGAGAAAAGTAAAAGCTGTCCTGCTTACCTTTGAGGGTTCTTCGGAGCTACAAATAAGACCCTGCAGAGTAACTGGCAAACTATCAGAGTATGTGGTGTCGGCACAATGACTACCACCGTTGTCATCACTGTTTGACAGTCGTCGTTGTTAACATCCCATCAAAGCCATCCCACACTTCATTAAAGCCAGTCTAGGAGGCCAGTGACTCAGCATTAAGTCATTCCAATTGCCTTGCTTCAATTCTGCTGGTCTGCAGTTGGGGGAGGGATGGCAAGGAGGCGGCCCTGACTTAGGTTCCAGCTCTGCTACTACCTGGCTCTATAGGACTGGTGTCTGAGATCTGGTTACTTCCGTTTTCTAAAAGTAACAATGCCTACCTCATTACATTGCCAAATGAGATGAGCTACACATCTCTATGTAGTAGATATACATCAATTATATTTCTGCGTCTCTAAGAGCATTCCAAGACTGCTTGGCAAAGGTAGCCATTTTTCCCCATACCCTCCAACCATTGCCCTCCTGTTACTTTTTTTTAAAATATATTTTATTGATTTTTTTTTACTGAGAGGAAGGGAGAGAGCGAGCTAGAAACATGGATGGGAGAGAAGCATCAATCAGCTGCCTCCTGCACACCCCCTACTGGGAATGTGCCTGCAACCAAGGTACGTGCCCTTGACCGGAATCGAACCCGGGACCCTTCATTCCATAGGCTGATGCTCTATCCACTGAGCCAAACCGGTTTCGGCACTCTCCTGTTTCTTGAACTCAAAGAGCTCATGCCCACACACCAGGGTCTGTGTCTGTCTCCTCTGCCCCACCCTTTTCCTGAGATCCTGGCACAGCTTGTCAAAAAGGATTCCTTGACCCCATCCATCATTCTCCAGCACATTACTTTCTTCATGCTTCTCGTAACGCCTACCTCGATCTGTGACCATTTTATTTCTTTGATGGTCTATTTAACATTTGCCCTCCGCAGTACAATATATGCTTTTGTTAGTCAAGAATTTTTTTATCTGTGCTTCTCTCATTGTGCCCAGAGACTAAAACAGTGTCCAGAACATAATATATACTTGGTGGACATTCTGGAGTATTTTCAGCATGGTCAAAGTTGTACGGTTGTTTCTGTGTTCTTTACATCTGCACAAAGTTCCAATTATCCTTAACTACCGAAAGGGAATGAAAGCTTGAAGGTCACTTTATAAGTTACACAGGGAGTACCACAGTATTCAAATTTATGTAGATACTTAATAATGTGTAACACTCAGTTACAGACATTAAAAATGTTATCAGGGACAAGGATCACCTATCAGTAACATGTCAACCCCTGCCCTCATTAGAAACAGGGATTACCAAGAATGGCAAGCTGACCCTCATCTACATTAACTTGGGACTGAAATACTGAGCAAATATGGTAGGTTAAGTCGATTTAATAAATCAGGAGGTTTGCTCGATCTTTATTTCACATTTTGTGTGAAAATTGCTCTATTCCAAGCTGATCTTCAGAAGAAATTGACAAGGTCCTTGATCTCTCAAGCATCAACCGGAACAAATGGTTTCAGAGGTTCAGAAGCCCAGGGATCCAGACAATTTCTCCTTCCTCCCAGGGAGCTGTCTGGAAAGTGAGATCCAGAAATCCTCCCGAGCCTGACCATGCCATCCCTGTTTTCTGGTTAGCCCCGCCTGAGAGGAGGCCTGATAAATAAATAACCATGGCAATCCTTTATAATGTATGAAGGTTACTTTCTCCTCGTCATCTGGAAAGACCTAACTTTCAATTAGAGGATTTTCAAATTAGCAATGGCATACCACTCTACCAAAGAGTTGTGAATTTGTCCTTGGCAGGAAATAGCAAACAGGTAATTTTTTTTTAAAAAAAAAAGAATGAACATACAAGACCAAACATTGAACGCACATTTTTCTCCTACGCCTGTTCTTCCTCTGGCTTTCTTTTTTCCTGTTTGAGACCATCGCTATCTACTCTGTTGCCCAAAGAAAATGACATTTATTGGACTCTTACATACAAGAATATTTAGGCCACTTTTTAGGGTATCTAGAGATGTCAGTGTTGTCTTTAACTCATCTTATCCATATCACTTCCTGAATATTTCTTTCCTCCTCCCATCCACTGCCCAAATCTAGCCACCAATTCTCCCTGGGCTGATGAGATAGTCCCAGAAGCAATCTCCCAACCTTGAGTCTTGCTCTGTCTAATCCAGCCCTCCCAGCTACCTAAGGATTTTTAAATGGAAACACCATCATATCCTCTCCCACCTAAAACTATTCTCTGCTTCTTACCACATGCAGGAGGAAGGGCACCCTTAACCTATCATGAGAGGCCCTCGTGACTGTTCCCCTATCTTTCCTCTTGCTATTGCACCCCTCTAGGGTTCTCCCATGCATTCATGTCCTAATATTCGGAACCTTCCATGCTGCTTAATTTCAGGGTCCTGGCACAAGCTTCTCCATTACTTAGAAATTTCTTCTCCCTGCCTTATTCTCCAAGACCCAACTCAAGCATGTCCCCACTCTTGGAAGCATTCCCTAACACTCTCTATACTCTAATAGCATAAGCCATCACCAAGTCATGGCACTGATCACACAGTGTTATAACTGGAAAGTTCTAGTCCTGAGTTTTACTCACCTTTGCATTCCCAGAAACAAACTTCTTCTGGAGATCCTCAAATAGATGGTTATAGAAAGTCTAGGTCTTACAAGACTATGCCCTAAGGGATAGTAGAGTGTCTTAACCTATCTGTCTAACTTCTCAGCTCATTACAATGCCTGGCACATATAGATGCTCAGTATGTATTTGTGGAGTTGGTTTTAATAGGACTGGCAAAAAATAGATCCTTCAATTCAAGGAATTTAGAAATCCTTCTGAGCTGATTTCTAATTAGCTCATTTAAAAAAAATTAAATCTAAAAATTCTCCTCCTTCAGATTATAAAGCACCATAAGCATTCATTTACTCCACAAAGATTCGCCTCCTGAAGCTCGCGGCTTTTAATGGTAACCCAACTAATTGAGGCACCTTGGGGAAAATAAAGATTCCAAACATACTTTCTGCTCTGAATTGCCTGGCAGAGCAAAGGGTATTGATTCTCTCAGACAGATGGGGCTTCCTGGAGATGTTTCACCAGCATTTTAATTTTGAAGGGGAAAGAGCCCTGGCCTTCTAAGTGCAAAATTCCACTGTTCAGAGCAGGGCTACTGGCCCAGCCCATGAATCCACGAGCCCATGAAGCAAGAGGCTACTGGTTTGATTCCCGGTCAGAGCACAGGCCCAGGTTGCGGGTTCGATCCCCAGTAGGGGGTGTGCAGGAGGCCGTCAATCGATAATGTCTCTCTGTCATCAATGTTTATATCTCTTTATCCCTCTTCCTTTAAAAAAATCAATAAAAAATATATTTTTTTAAAAAAAGCAGGGCTATCAATAGGCTGTGGGTGTTCCTTAGAAACCCAGCTCTGCCCAACATATAGGCACCATTATTAAAGAAGGGGTGTGGCTTGAGGAGAGCTGGCAAGACCCAGGGCTCACCATGGACCCTCCACACCAGTCAGAGGATTATCCAACTTCCGTGCCCACTCCTCCACCTCACAGGAAATCAGCCACCATGCATACTTTTGTCTCACTTTTCTGCAACCAAATTTGGGTTCTCTTCTTTGAGCTCAGAGGAGAAAACAGAATGAGCATTCTAAAGGTCTGTGACATGCTTTTAATCTGGGTGAAATGAAACTAGGCCATCCACTGACCGCTCTACACCTTTGTACGCATGGATTTTTCCTTTATGAATTTTTAAGAAGTCCCTTGAACCTCTCACACAAAAAAATAATCTATCACTGATGGGAATGTAAAAGTCACACAGCTATTTTAGAAGACAGTTTCATGTTTCCCTTACAAAACGAAATATACTCTTCAGCTCTTACCACGCAGTCCAGCACTCCCTGGCATTTACCCAGAGGAGCTGAAGACTTACAAACACACAAAAACCTGCACATGAATGATTAGAGCAGCTTTATTCAGAGTTGCCACAACTTGGCAGCAGCCAACATGTCCTTTAGTAGGTGAATGGATAAACTGTAGTGTACCCAGATAATTCAACATTATTCAGTGCTAAACAGCAAGGAGCTATCAAGTCCATGAAAAGGCACAGAGGAATCCTAAATGTGTATTAATGAAGCCCATCTGAAAGGCCTCCATACATATGATTCCAACCACATGACATTCTGGGAAAAGCAAAACTATGAAGACAGGTCAGTGTTCCCTGGGACTGGGAGAGAAATGAGGAATGACAGGTAGGACACAGGAACTTTAGGGCAGTGAAACTACTCTGTAGGATTTTATAACGGTGGACACAGGACCTTATACATTTGTCAAACCCATAGACTGTATAACACAAAGAATAGTAATCCCTAACAGAAACTATGGACTTTGAGTGATAATGTATCAGTGCAGGTTCTTCAGTTATAATAAAAAGGGGGATATGGGGGAATCTGTGGGTATGGGGGAGTGGTGTATGGAAATTCTCTGTGCTTTTGCTCAATTTTGTGGGGAGCCTAAAACTGCTACAAAACACTCTATTTAAATACCAAAAAAAAATCTGAATTTCCCTGTAGACCAGATAATTTTTACAAATTTCAGTTGTCATCTGAAATAGATATGTCTTAAACAAAGGACTCCCATACCCCACACAAAACAAAGTTAACTTCTAAGAAAATCACTGTGACATAGAGACAATTCACATGGCCCTGGCTTTACACCTCAGAACTGGCACTATGAGTTTTACACTGGCTGGAATATTTGGCTGATCCAATTTCCATGGTCAGGGTCTAGCAAACCACAACACTGTGGTGAAAGATAGCGTCAATTCCCCTAAAAAATGAGAGAGAGAAAAGTCTTCTTTCCTCCTAAGGCTCCTCTCCTTCTAGATCTGTGCTGTAGAACCCCCCTCGCACTAAAACAGAACAGCACCCTTGTTTATATTTTAAAAATAGCATGCATGTCTTTATGCATGAGTAAGGACAAGAGCAGCTACAGAACATTACGTACACCTATCAATTACCACGTTCCAACTGCAACTGCAAGGAAAATGAGAGAGAGGGAAAGGGATGTCTTTATAGGAGAAGAGAAATGGAGTTGCTGGGTCTGGAGCACAGGAGACAGTGGTGAGGAAGGAGGAGCATCTCAGTGGAAACAGTCATTTCTCACAAGGCGGCAGGCAGCGGAAGGTCATTCCGGCTCAGGTTATGGCCAGAAGGTGAGAGAGAACTGGGTCAGGAGTGAACCCGCTCGTTCATTCATCCCTTCGACAAATATCCGGCTAGCACCTGCCGGTGACAGATGTTGTCGATGGTGGCAGGCAGGGAATTCAGCAAAATGTGATGAGCAGTCGCAAAACCACCCGGTGAGAGGGATGCCCAGGGTGCCTTGCTCACATCTGACTCCTCCTTTATGTCAGTCTCCCTTCCCACACAGAGGCGGACACACACACGCCTACCGTCACCACACTCCTTGAGGCTGCGACTCGGAAGGACAATCAGGGTTACGCTAATTCGTGCATTTGCATGAGGTTTGGAAGGTGAAAGGGACGCAGAGACCATCTTCCTGACCTCTGCTGGCTGCTTGCCGCTCTGAGGAGAAAGATCAGGGGGGTGGGAGGCTTTTCTGCAGCGCCATTCTGACATCGGTCACTGCTCTGGGTGGGGACAGGTGGTGGAGGAGCGGTGGGGTGGCTGGCTTCCTGGTTCATGAATAACAGCGCTGGCAGAAGTTCTTGAACTCCAGACTTCGAATAGAGGCCTCAGAGGTAGCCCCTTCTTCCTGTGTCCCCGTCTCTGACCCTGCTCTGATTTTCTACCCCAACACCCATGGTAGATGCTTTCCTGATTAAAATACCCAGAGTGCCGCCAAGACCGGTTTGGCTCAGTGGATAGAGCGTGGGCCTGCGGACTGAAGGGTCCCAGGTTCGATTCCGGTCAAGGGCATATACTTTGGTTGTGGGCTCATCCCCAGTGGGGGGCGTGCAGGAGGCAGCTGATTGATGTTACTCTCTCATGGATGTTTCTAACTCTCTATCCCTCTCCCTTCTTCTCTGTAAAAAAAAAAAATCAATAAAATATATATTTTTAAAAAAATACCCAGAGTGCCCTCTCTTTCCTATACTGAATCCTGACGGGTACAGCCAATTCAAAGCTTTAAGCAAGGGAGAGATATGATCAGATCTGTGCTCCAGGACAGCTGCTAGAAGACTCACTGGAGAGAAGGCAGGTGAACTAGGAACAGATCCAGAAAACCCTTATGAATTTCAGCTAAAACTAGTTGCCTGGAATACTTGGGCTGAATGAAACATGTGTCCTGGGGATAGAGAAGAAGAGAAGGGGATATGTTATTTCATAAGTAGACTTGACAGGATCTGTAGGAAAAATGGGTGGGATGGAGTAGAATTTAAACTTGGCCCACGACTTCATCCAGTCTCTGCCGAGGTCCTTTGAAATGCTCCCAGCGCACTGTGCTCTTCACCATCACACTTCCCTCTCCTCATGCTTCAGATCAGAATTCATCTATATATATATATGTGTGTGTGTGTGTGTGTGTGTGTATACATATATATATACATACACATATACATGTGCATATATATACATATACGTGTACATATATATTTTTTATTGGTTTTTTACAGAGATGAAGGGAGAGGGATAGAGAGTTGGAAACATAGATGAGAGACATTGATCAGCTGCCTCCTGCATGCCCCCTAATGGGGATGTGCCCGCAACCAAGGTACATGCCCTTCACTGAATCAAACCTAGGACCTTTCAGTCCGTAGGCCGACGCTCTATCCACTGAGCCAACCCGGTTTCAGGCAGACCCGCCTTTCTTGCTTTTTGTTGTATCCTCGGTGCAAAGAGCAATAGAGGGCTCAGTGCACACTGGTTGGATGGAAACAAAGGAGGGAGGGAACTTGGCCCCTCAGAGATGCTGTGAGGATTGAGATTCTGTTAACCTGCGCGAGGAAGTAATCACTGGCTGAGCACGGCTTGAATAACGTTGACTCTTGGGTTACCTGGGGCATCCAGGTGAAGAAAAGTAGCACATCGGTAAAAACAGGAGTCTGAGGGTTGGGAAACAGAGCTTGACACAGTTCCGGAGTGTCTGCACAGAACAAAAGCTGGCTGCGCCATAGGAAATGAGGTGCCTCAGTACACTTGCATGAAAGCCACATTATTAACAACTGCAAAGAGAAGAGAGCTAATAAAATGCCAGTCACCATATGAGAACCTGCACCTATATGTCCTTCGCATCCTTACGACAACTTCTCAGGGAGGTCGTATCACCCACCCCATTTTACAGATGAAGAAACTGAAGCTCAACGTTAAGCACTGCCCTAGGTCACAGAGCTGGTGATGAGAGTTCAGGTTCAAAGCCAGGTCTCTCTGCCTCCAAAGTCTGTGCTCCTCATCATGCCCCCACAGCTTCTAGGAGAACAGGGAGTTAGAGAACACCACCAAGGACTGGCCAGAGAGGACAGAACAGCAGCAGACAAATGACACAGAAGCAGATCAATAAAACAAGGGCAGACTAGAAGATGCCCAGAGGAATCCATAAGCACGTGACCTTGGGTAGGGCAAAGTAGGGGAGCGGTGTAGAAGCTATACTTTTGGGGAGTAAAAGAAGAAAGAAGAGGGATTTCCTATGGGGCACATTCCAAAAGTGTGATGGTAATTGGAAGGACGGAAGTCAGACTATTATAAGGTGGAGAAACCAAGTCAGTCAGGAGGTGCTTATGCGACAAAGAACAGTGGAAGGTGGAAATCAGAGACGGAAGAAGTGAAGGCCTCAAAAAGGAAAGTCCTGAAAAGATGGAAAGAGGGTATGGCCCAGCCCCTGAGAAAGGAGGGAGGCCCCCATTTGATATCTAGAAAGGAAGCCACGCGGATCTGAGGCACTCCTCCCAGTTTGCCAAGGAGCCTAGCAGAGATGACGCATTTGCCCTGGTCAGGCCACACACAAACAGAAATGAGTTCTTTCCTTCTCATGGGAATCCATCCCATCAACCCATTTGGGAGCACTGGTCATCTCAGGCAGATAGGAAGCGCTGATAAGAAGTGACACTGGTCTTCGGCAAACTCATTCGTCAACAGAGCTAAATATCAACAGCACAACCATTGAAATTTCTTTGGAGAGCCACATTTTTTTAAACTTAAACATCTTCTAATGCCACTTCTTCAAAATAGACTCGCCCAGGCCATGGTATTTTGTGGAAGAGCCACACTCAAGGGGCCAAAGAGCCGCATGTGGCTTGTGAGCCACAGTTTGCCGACCACAGGGTTAGCCAAAAGAAAGCCATCGCTAATTCTCATTAATTTAAAGCTGCCTTTTTCTGTCTTCCAGAATTCATGGTAAGGGATATTAAAAGCATCCTTCATAGCAAAACAGTTATTAACTGTCAGTAGACTTAGAGACTATGTCAGCAGAACTATAGAAATGCACAGAATACAAGCAGATATTATTTTAAACTAGAGGCCCAGTGCACAAAATGCGTGCATGGGGGTGTGGGGTTGTCCCTCAGCCCAGCCTGCACCCTCTTCCAATCTGGGACCCCTCGAGGGATATCCGACTGCCTGTTTAGGCCTGACTGCCTGTTTAGGCTTAAACAGGCAGCTGTTTAGGCCTAAACAGGCAGTCGGATATCCCTCTCACAATCCAGGACTGCTGGTTCCCAACTGCTCACCTGCCTGCCTTCCTGATTGCCCCTAACTGCTTCTGCCTGCCAGTCTGATCACCCCTAACCACTCCCCTGCCAGCCTGATTGATGCTTAACTGCTCCCCTGCATGCCTGCTGCCCCACCTGACTGCCCTTCCCTGCAGACCCAGTTGCCCCCAACTTACCTCCTCTGCCAGCCTGGTCACCCCTAACTGCTCTCTGACTGCTGGCCTGATTGCCCATAAATGCCCTCCCATGTAGACTGGTCCTTCCCACCTGCCCTCCCCTTCTGGCCATCTTGTGGTGGCCATTTTATGTCCACATGGGGGCAGCCATCTTTAACCACATGGGGGCAGCCAAATTGTGTGTTGGAGTGATGGTCAATTTGCATATTACTCTTTTATTAGAATAACTACAAATGGTGTGGCCAGAAAACAAATAGAATACAATCAAGCAATAAATACAGGGTGTCCCCCAAACATGTATACATTCTGCATGAAAAATTACCTTCAAAGGAAACGAAAAAGCAATGGATTCTCTGAAAGAATTCACTTTTCCATTTTTTATCTTTGTGGAAGAAATAAAGGCAGTAATCCAGTGACCAGCGGATGGGCCCTGACAATGAAGGGGATTTCTACAAAAATCTTAATTTAATTTAATTATTCCTTAAAGCCAGCTCTTAAAGGCCACCATTAGTTTTATAACAAATTCAAGTACCCCCTTCACATTAAAAGCTACTCTTGTCCAAACAAGAGACCATTAAAAGTATCTCATCAACAGATTCTAGCCATTATACTAGACTAGCCTGAACCCCTTGACCCTGGCAATGAGAGGTCTAGAAAGAAAAAAGAGAAATTTCCCCAGGCAGGCAGGGCCCTGGGTCATTTCTGGTGCCAAGTCTCTGGAGTGATTTCGAGCCAAACCAGTAACTTCCCAAGCTCTGGCTTGTGTCTGGGTCACTTTAGAGGGCTCTCAGGAGTTGGCTCCCGTTGCCTCAATTCCACCAGCCCCTCACCCACCACCCAGAACAGGCCTCAGAGCCTGGTTTACACATTCCTGGCTGGGTAACCTGGACAGGTTACATTACCGCTCAGTGCCTTCACGTTCGCTCTTGCATAATGGGAATAACAATGCTGTCACTTCATCAGCGAACCTTCTGGCTCCTTTGCTCAGGACTATGTTCATCAAATGGCAATTAAAGTCTGCAGTGAGAGTACCAACTGCAAATTTTTTAAATCATAGGTGTCCAAAGACACACAGCTGGAAGAAAGCCACTCACTTTCTTCCCCCCGCCCCCCTCTTAATAAGCAAAAAGCTCTTATCTGCAAAATGTCAGAATGGCAATTAGAAAAAGAAAAAAAGGTCTACACCAGTTGTTCATAGCTTCCCCCCTGGTGTGGTCGCTAACGAGCATGGAAACATCATGCTCATTTTCCTCACTCCTTTATTAGATTCCAGGCACTAAGTTAAGACTCTTAAGTGTAGTATTTCATTTAATAACTTAACACTATGGCAAGGGATCAGTCTTGCTTTCACTTTTCAGGCATGTTCAGTAACATTCTGAGATAATAAACATTGTCCCCAAGGTCACTCAATGATGAAGTGTCAAATCTAAGACTTGAGTTGAGGTCTATTTAATGATAAACTCTGAACTCCAGAGCACTGTATCGCACTGCTGCGCTTCATGCATCAGCATCACATACACCCCGCTCTCATGAACCACATAAAGGAACTTATAGTCAAAGATGCGCATTCACAAGGCCATGGTTCAGTCTTCTTTCAGAGGAGAGAGCTTCAGCTTGCAGCTACGGCCTCTTGTTGATCTCAGACTCGCCCACGTTCCACACATCATTTTTTAAAAATATATTTTTATTGATTTCAGAGAGGAAAGAAAAGGAAGAGATAGAAACATCCATGATGAGAGAGAATCATGGATCAGCTGCTTCCTGCACGTCCCCCACTGGGGATCAAGCTCACAATCCAGGCATGTGCCCTTGACCGGAATCGAACCTGGGACCTTTCAGTTCGCAGGCCAACACTATCCACTGAGTCAAACCAGCTAGAGCCCACACACCATTTTTAAGGAATACATTTCCAAAGAGCTACACTTCCAGCAATTACTCCACTAGGGAAGGAAAAATAATTCTCTGTATACCTGAAAGACTATTATTTTAATGTGCTCACCAGGGCCCCAAACAAGCATTCTTTAAATGCAAATGAAAAGCAAGGCATGTTTATATATAAACTAAAGGCTCAGTGCATGAATTCATGCATGGGTGGTGTCTGACTGGCCCGCCCAGATTGGGGCCTATCAGAGCTGGGCTAGCCAGGGGGAGGGGCCAGCTGTCCCCACCTCTGATCAGGTTGGGGAAGGCCAATAGGGGCTGGGCTGGGCCAACCAGGGGGAGGGGCTGCAGGAGGTTAGCCAACTGGCCCCACCTCAAATCGGGCTGGTTGGCTGGCCACAGTGCACGTCATAGCAACTGGTCATTCCAGTTGCTTGGCTTTTATACACTGAGTGGCCAGATTATTATGATCTCTGAACACGTGCACGCGCACGCGAGCACACACACACACACACACACACTCGGAGTGGCCAGATTATGGTGCGATCAGAGATCACAATAATCTGGCCACTCGGTGTATATATAGACTAGAGGCCTAGTACATGAAATTTGTGCACCGGTAGGGTCCCCAGGACTGGTGGGCAATCAGGGCTGATGGGGGCCTTCTGGCTGCTGGCTGGGACCTTCTTTCTGGGTGCTTGGCTGGGGCTTCCCTTTGTTTCGAACTGCCGCCCTGTGGTCAGCACACGTCATAGCGAGTGATCATCTCCCGGTCAAACACCCAAGGGGACAATTAGTATATTAGGCTTTTGTATAGAGAGATATTGTTTAAACTGGAGGGGTAAGAAGAAAGGTGATATCATCAGGTGTTAAATTGTGTGTCTTCTTTTCAGATGACAACTCCCTTTTTGCTTAAGCATGAGAGAACTTCAGGTTGAAATATGGCTAGAAGGAGATATCACTCAGGATTTTTTTTTTTAATTAACTTTACATAATCATTTGTCTTCAACTACATTTCCCCTTTAGGCAGTTAAGATATTCCCTAATTTTATTTTCACTTATTTGATTGTCCAAAGAAAACCAAAATTGGTTTTGCTGTTGGGAAATTGATGGCTGGAGAAACAATTAAAGCCAAAACTTTGTGTGGAAGAAGAAAACATATGTATGGGCGATGGCCATCCGTTCTGCTTTTGTCTTTGACTGAGCATCATTCCATGCCCACAGGAGTGGGGACCACACAGCACTGGGCACGTGCACTTCCCAAATGTTAGGACAGAATGACGTATGCTCTGGCTCTGTTTCCTATTAAGACTTCTCATCTGTTAGGACGTTTCACTTCTCACTAAGGAATAAGTTAATCAAAAAAATCAATCTGTTTCAGGTATTGCCTTCTCGAGGGATATAATCTCAAGATGTTGCTCCCTTTTCCTATTCAATTAGTTATACTCTGTGACCTAAAAAATTACTGGGTTGCTCCCATCTTCCAGTTATAAAGTGTTGTTGATACAATTCAACACGCCCTCAAGGAGTTCAGCATTCACATATAATTTGCTTTGGGTTTAGTTTCTGACTATTCCTGAGATTTCATTAAAATTGATCATATAAAATTGAGTGTTATAATGATTTAACTTCCTTTTCTCAAACAAAGATCTGCTAGACTAGCTTTATTGGGAGGATGAAACTGATGCCATTGTAATAGCCTGGTAATTATTTAACAACAAAGGAGGAGTGTGTGCCATTTATACACTTTGCCAAAGAGCTGCATCTAATATTCTCCAAGTCTGTCTTTGCTGACTGGGGAAAGGGACTAGACAAAGGCAGTTAAGACGCATGCCCAGTAAGGTCTGACTGAGTGAGGTGGGAAGGTGCCTCCATGTCTGCCAGTCAAACCTGGGAACAAATTAGTGGCCAGGATGGGCATGGCCAATGCAAGCACATGAAACCTGAATATTTAAACTTCCAAACAAAGAAGTTCTTCTCCCACCAAGTTCCTGGCGCTTCTGTGGCAGGGAGATGTATTCCCCTGTGCCCAGATGGCTCATGGAAGCTCTGGACACTGGCCTTGTTTCTAGTTCTGCCCAACTCCCAGCTGCCCCTTTTTCAGGACTGGCTTGGGAACTGAGGAATCCAATAAAATCTTCTACTACCTCCTTTCATCCTCCAGAGGGGGCTTCTGAAAATTCTTATTTCAGCAATGCCTCAAGAACATCCCTCTCACAAACAATGGAGGAATTCCACTCATGTATTCTTCTGGCAGCAGAACCACACAGGTCAGAGAGGTGGTTAAATTTTTGCAAGGCAGACTCCAGAACAAAGGCTGGCAAACTTTTTCTACAAAAGGCCGTTATAACAAATATTTTCAACTTTGCAGGTCATATGGTCTCTGCTGCAACTATTCAACTCCGCTATCCTATATAATAAAAGGCTAATATGCAAATCGACCGAACAGTAGAATGGCAGATGCTCAATGCAGGAGCTGCCCCCTAGTGGTCAGTGTGCTCCACTGGTGGTCAGAGGAAGCCCTGCTCAGCCAGAAGCTGGGTTCACAGCTGTTGAGTGCAGTAGTGGTGGAGGAAGCCTCTCTTGCCTCCACAGCAGTGCTAAGGACCCCTCAGAGGATGTCCAATAGCCGGCTTAGTCCTGCTCCCAGTGAGCCTATTCAGGTTTCATGTGCTTGCAGTGGCCACAACCATCCTGGCCACTAATTTATTCCCAGGTTTGACTGGCACCTTCCCACCTCACTTAAGTTGGCAGTTGGATACCCCCCAGGGATCCCAGACTGTGAGAGGGTGCAGGCCAGGCTGTTGGACCCTTCCCTGCCCCCGCTCCAGTGCACGAATGTCATGCACCGGACCTCTAGCTATAATATGAAAGCAGCCTCTGACAGTATGAAAACAAATAAGCATGTGTTACAATAAAACTTTATTTGCAAAGCCAAGCAGTGGGCCATGCAGCCACAGGGCCATAATCTGCCCACCTTCTCCAGATCTCCCCAAGAGACTGAATTTCTAAGAGTGGCTGATTTTCTACCTGGTATCACAATAGAGGTTGTTTAAAAACTTAGTGACTTGAGTGCTAAATAATGTTTATTATTGTGTACATTTGTGCTGTATGCATTTGTCTGGATACATGTTTTCCTTTTCATGATCTAGGGAATCTGGTTGGTTAAGACTCAGAGTAGAATACAATGGGAACTTTCCTGGATAGGTCAAAAATTTGTACGGAGACTGAGAGATTTTAGAGTTGGAAGAAACTTAATGTTAATATAGTCCAACCTCCTTTCCATGGGAGGAATGCTTTTTGCAACATTCTTGCCAGTATTCCATTAATCTCTGCAGGAATATGTGTATGGCTAGTAGAGGGGAAGAATTACTATTTTATAAAGCAAAATTGGCCCTCTCTAAATTATTTTATTCAATTAATATTCCTGTGGGCACCAAAGACAAAGACAATAAAACAAAAATAAACAAGTGAGACTACATCGAATTAAAAAGCTTCTGCAGCGCAGGTGGTATGGCTCAGTGGTTGAGCACTGACCCATGAACCAAGAGGTCACTGGTTCGATTCTCAGTCAAGGCACAGGCCTGGGTTGTGGTCTCGATCCCCAGTGTGGGATGTGCAGGAGGCAACAGATCAATGATTCTCTCTCATTGTTGATATTTATATATCTCTCTCCCTCTCTCTTCCTCTCTGAAATCAATAAAATGTATTAAAATCATTTTTTAAAATGTCATCATATGCTTTATTATGATACATAAGCAAAAGAAACTGTCAATAAAATGAAAATGCAACCTAACAGATAAGAGAACATATCTATAAATCATGTATCTGATACGGGGCTTATATCCACAATATATAAAGAACTCACATAATTCAACAGACAAAAATATCCGATTATAAAATGGGCAGAGGAACATTTTTCTAAAAACTGGTAGATGGTCAGAAGGTACTTACCATCACTAATCATCAGGGAAATGCAAGTCAAAATCACAATGCATTATCACCTCAACCTTTTAGAATGATTATCATCAAAAAAGACAAAATAGAGCAAGTGTCATTGAGGATGTGGAAAAAAGGAAACCCTACTTCCCTATTGGTGGAAATGTAAATTGGCACAGCCACTGTGGAAAACAGCGTGGCGGTACTTCATAAAAGTAAAACTACTATAAGATCCAACACTTAAAGCTGCAGTTTCCAAGAACCCATAATGACATTAAGTGAGGACTTCCTATACTGCCAGGCACCCAGGAAACACTGAGTCAGCTCTCACCAGTCATCATCATGGCTGTCACTGAGTTATTATTATGTGCTTATGGTGGAAGTATAAATTGATATAGATAATTTGGAAATCAATCTGGTCTTTAATACAGCTGAGCAATTCCACTCCTGTGCATAACCCGAGAGAAGCTCTTACACCTAAACACGTGTGCAAGACGATCCAGAGCAAAATTGTTCTTAAGTTCCCCAAACTGGAATCATGCAAGGGTCCATGAATGGTAGAATGAATGAATACATAGAGTTCATTAATACACTGCCATACTACACAGCAGCAGAAATGAACAGGTTACATTTGTCCACAACATGAATAAATCTCATCAAATTTATACTATATAAAATTATCCTACATAAAATTTTATTTAAAACATTTTATAACAAAACATTATACCATATAAAATTTTTTTAAAAACCACTCAGCTATGTGTTTTTAAGGATAACAGTGTGTAGGAAAGCTAGAAAGTAAAGCAAATAGATTAAAAAAAAAACCCAAATGTAAGAGGGGAGTTGCCTCTAAATGGAGGTAGAAGGGATAGGGCCAGGGAAAGGCCTCAGGAACCTTCAAAGGCAACAATGATGCTCCTTTGTTTAGACCGAATGGTAGCTAAACAGGTGTTTAAGGTCACGTGATCCCTTATAGCTTATGCCCACTTCATAAATATTTTATATCTACTCAATAATTAATAAAAACCTTTTTTTTTTCAAAAGAATTAAAGAAGAGAGGTCACTTCTGTCTGGGAGAACGTGGACAGATTGGTCACTGTGACAAATTGGCTATTTTTGGTATCAATTTAAAATATATTTTATTGATTTTTTTTACAAAGAGGAAGGGAGAGGGATAGAAAGTCAGAAACATCGATGAGAGAGAGACATCAATCAGCTGCCTCCTGCACACCCCACACTGGAGATGTGCCTGCAAGCAAGGTACATGCCCCGGACCGGAATTGAACCTGGGACCTTTCAGTCCGCAGGCCGACGCTCTATCCACTGAGCCAAACCGGTTCCAGCTTTGGTATCAATTTAACTGGTCGGTGGCAGTTGACTGAAATGCTGCCATGGGATTCTTCAGCTGAATCAGGTTATGGGGGAGGGGGGAGGAAGAGTGGGGAGGGAGAATCTACAATTAGCGGTGTCTGCCCTAGTCACTGATCTCCCCGAAACTTCAGGGTCCTTAACCCCTGAAGTTTTGGTAGCCCTGGGTTGAGGGTTTCCTGGCCCACTGTCATACCACAGGGTCTCCATGTGAACCAAATATCTTCTGTGTTGGATGTTGAAGGAGATGTGGAGCTTTGGGGATGAGGGAGTACCGCATGCCAGATGGAGGAGCAAGAATAGTACAAGCCTTCAAGGGAAATCAAAGGCATTTTAGGTCTGGCCAAAATTTGCTAGTTCTAATGTAACGTGTTTCTTTTCAGTAGTCAGTGGAATGGGGCGTATTCGAGGGTAAACAATATTTTCAAATCCCTTAAGATTTGGTTCTGAAATGTAAATTTTTTAAAGATGGGTATATCAAATGATATAAAAATTTTCAGCAACTTGAACCAATAGATTAAGTTTAGATTCTGGACACCCATCAACACCACTAATCTTCCCTTCCTTTCTTCCTCAGTTCCACTGTGTTCTAAATGTTAGGCACTAGGCCAGTGGTTCTCAACCTTTCTAATGCCGCGACCCTTTAATACAGTTCCTCATGTTGTGGTGACCCTCAACCATACTTCATAACTGAAATTTGCTATTGTTATGAATTATAATGTAAATACCTGTGTTTTCCGATGGTCTTAGGCGACCCCTGTGAAAGTGTCGTTCGACCCCCAAAGGGGTCGCGACCCACAGGTTGAGAACCACTGCACTAGGCCATGTCTAAGAGATGTAACACATAATAAAGTCCTGTACCCAAGGATCTTAGCATCAAACAGATAGGTAAATGCAAAAAAAACACCACCACACCAAGACAGCGCCACTATACTGTTAACTTTGAGATCCGGGGTCTCCAGTGCCTTCTTGTCTAGCCTGCACCATCACTCTTGCCAGAGAGAAGGGGTCACATAGCAGCCAACAGGCTCCAGCCACAAGTTCTCTTCCACCCCCTCCCTTGAAAGCGCTCACCGGAAGTCCTCACTTACCCCTGCAAGAAGAGAATACAAGGCAACCGGCAGAAAGCACTTCCTTTACTCTGACCCATTTATGGTTTTAGTCATTTTGCCCTGCCCACTTCCAAGAGGATTGATCATATGGCTTTTAAGATGGAATCATAAATTCAAAACTCAGCCAAAACTGGTTTGGCTCAGTGGATAGTGCGTCAGCCTATGGATCAAAGGGTCCCAGGTTCGATTCCAGTCAAGGGCATGTACCTTGGTTGCAGGCACATCCCCAGTAGGAGGTGTGCAGGAGGCAGCTGATCGATGTTTCTCTCTCGTAGATGTTTCTAACTCTCTATCTCCCTCCCTTCCTCTCTGTAAAAAATCAAAACTCATATAATGGACAAAAGAAGCAAGAATCTGAAATCCTAAGCCAGTTTTCAAACTATAGTGCGCCTAAGAATAACCCGTGTTCTGTCTGAAATGTAGATTTTTAGGCCCGGGGTTCAAGAAATCTACATCAGTAGATGTGAGGTAAGGTCCAGAGTCCATATGTATGGCATTCCAGATGATTCTGATGCTAGTGGTCTAAGGAGAGCCCTCTTGAATGCCACTGCCATTGGCTAAAAGAGTCCCTATAATAAAAGTGGCAGGCGTGCAGGAAGCAGCCAATCGGTGATCCTCTCTTATCATTGACGTTTCTCTCTCCCTCTCTCTGAAATCAATAAAAAGAAAACATTAAAAAAAGAATTGATCCAGTGTTTTAGTTAGTATATAAATTACAGCAGGTTAAATTGGGGGGAAAAACCATCTCCAGTTTGAGGCTTGCTCAGTTCATCCATGCATTTCATCCCTACCCTCATCCACCCATCCACACATCCACCCATCCATCCATCCACCCATCCATCCATCCATCCATCCATCTGCCCATTCATCCACCCAGTACATACAAAGTTCTCACTCTGTGCCATGTACTGTGATAAATCCTTGGGATAGAAAATGGAGTAAAGCATCACCCCAGTCTAAGGAACTCAAAGTCTACAGGAGGAGATATGTAAGTAAGTCAAGTATTTTAATTCAATGTGGTAAGTGTTTAGAACAGTGGTTCTCAACCTTTCTAATGCTGCGACCCTTTAATACAGTTCCTCACACTGTGGTGACCCCCCAACCATAAAATTATTTTCATTGCTACTTCATAACTGTAACTTTGCTACTGTTATGAAGTGGGGGGTCACCACAACATGAGGAACTATATTAAAGGGTCGTGGCATTAGGTTGAGAACCACTGGTTTAGAAAGAAGATCTCACATTAGGTGTGCAAACACACGTTTTTGTTATTAAACTATTAAAATACTAATCACAGTTTTAAAATAAGCCATTATAAAATTATAACATTAAAATATATTAGTAAAACATATTGGATACAAAAGATAGTATAATTATTTCTTCAAGTAAAAGATAAATGTGAAAGAACCATAAGGAGAAAGTTCGGAAACTGTCTCCCTCTCGGATATTCTGGGTAGGTTTGACACAATTTTGGATGACTGAGCTTTACAACTGTCATCACCACCATGACACAAAGGAGATTTTTTACTCCCCACCCCAACTGATTCTCAATCAATCACTCCTTTCCATTATATCAATTAGCAGCTGCGTGCTGATGACTCCAGAGCAGTATTGTCCTGTCTGCTTTCTCTGACCAGCTTTAAAGATGTATTTACAACTGCCTACATACTTTGCAGCCAGGATACATCCCATCCATTTCATAACTTATATTCCCCAAATGGAACTCTTTTTCTGGTTGCTCTCAAAATTCAATTTCTTACCCTCTTTAATGGTCTCACTGTCCATTCACACTCCCAATCCAAAAACTGCGTTTCCTTATGCTTACCCCTCTGCTAGCCATCAGCCTGCATAGCCAGCTGGCTCACACATTCATATGTCTAGCTTAGAAATATCTCTAATTCGGAGCCTCTCCATTCTTACCGATACTATCTCAGTTCAAGTTCTCCTCATCTCTACCTAGATGAATGCAGCCCTCTTGTAACCAGCCTCCCTACATCTTAATTCTTCCATTGCCACAAGGTAAGCTTGGCCAAATTCACATCTGTCTCCCTCCCTTTTTTCCTTCCTCTTTTCTCCTTCTACCTACACCTCCTTGAACACTTCTGTTGCTTCCCCATTGCCAACATAATAAAGTGTAAACACTGCATACATAGTACTCAGGGCCTTCCTAACTAGCTTTAAGCAACTCTCCAGGATCTCTCATTACTCTCTACAGATGTATCCACATAGTAGTGATAGCTCATTCTTTAATGGTCCCTAAAGATTCATGATTTTTGCACACACTCTGCCATCTGCTTGGATGCCCTTTCTTACATCTCCTCCTAAAACATTTATTTTTCAAAACTGGCTAAGAGGTGATTCCTCTATGATTTCCTTTCCTTTTCCCTCAGCATAATCATTCTTTCTATTCCGCTGGTAATTCCTAAAGACATCTTGAATTCTGCTCTAATTACACTGCAATGTAATTTTCTTTTCATATGTCTGGTTGGTTAGTCTACTAGAGGCAAAGTTCTTGAGTTGAGAATTAGTGCCTTAGTCATGTATTTGTTTGGTCAGTGACTCAGGTTGAAGAGAGAATCAGGCATAGAAGACACATCTGAAGAAATTGGCCCAAATGTACTCTAGAGAGTTAGAAGCTAGAGAAACGAGGAGGAAGTAGTTGAAATATAGAAGACAGAACGAGAAATTCCAACATTCATCATTCTGGATTCTGAATCCATGAAAATGAGAGAGAGAGAGAGAGAAAGGGCTAATGTCTGAGAATTTCCCAGAATTGAGGAGAAACGCAAATCCTTTGATTCATGAAACGATGATTGCCAAGCAGAATAAATAAAAATAAATCCATATATTAACATATTATGATGAATCAACAAAAAAGAGAAAAATCTTAGGAACAACCCAAGGGGAAAAGATTACCTACCAATGAGAAACAAACTAAGGATAGACTTCCCAATAGTAAGACAAAAGGCAGAAGGCTGTGCATTGCTAACTTCCAAGTACTGAAAGAAATAACAATCAGTACAGAATATTCCAAATGCAGCTCAATGATGATTGAAAAGGGAGGTCAGCATAAGAATATTTTGGGAAAAAGACTGGGAAAGTGAATCCAATGCATATCTACTGGGGGGGAAAAATGAACAAAAAAACCTACTTTAGAAAAGAAGGAACTTTAATCTCGAAGAAAAGGCCAACATTAAGGAAATAAAAGAAAGTGTATTTACATATTTAATTCAAAAAGATCATTCTAGAAGAATTGTTTTTAAGCAGGGATGCTTTTGTTTCTTGGGGAACATCGGGCAATGGCTCGAGATATTTCTGGTTGTCACAATTGGGCAGGAGGCAATTAGGCATCTACTGTTTAAAGGCCTGAAATGCTAATATCCTGCAATGCATGTGACATGGTGCCTACCTCACTGTCCCATGTTCATCATTAGTTCTTAATGCTGCTTCCTCCCTCTGATTTTCTCTTCCTATGTGTCAGACCTTGACCTTGCAATTGACCCTGCCTCTGTGGCATTCCCAGGGCTCTGCTCTGTCCCCTGGGGCTGTTCTTGATAAAGCATGTCCTTAGCACTTTTGATTTTTCCTTTTTCATCACGTCCTTTCATCTCCTTATATTTATCTCATGCTGTACCCAGGCTTTCTCTCTTCTAAACTGATACCACTTTCTCACCTTTGGCATTTCTAGCTGAGTAATTTTGGGCTGTGGGGACTGCTCTGTGCCATAGCATCTCTGGCCTCTACCCAAATGAATGCCAATTGTGAGAAGCAAAAGTATCTCCAGACACTGACCAATGTTCAGGGTTGAAGGAATCATCCCCAGTGGAAAACCACTTATTATCATCAACCAAGTCTGGTCCTATTCTCTGGAACTCGGATAGTGGGAGTAATCTGGTAGTCTAATTGTTGAGAATGGGTTTGTGGGTTATAGTGAGCTTTACCCTCTTTAACAAGGATCTCTTGCATACTGCGCCCTAATCAAAATCCTGGAATGAATTTCTTTCCAAAGAGAAATTTTCTCTCTCCCTGATGATGCAGATGACACCTCTGATACTTGCTCATCAGTCCCCAGGCTATAGTCCTCTGAAATTCTGTTAAAAATAGGGGTGCCTCCATTTGTGGTAACCTCCCCACATCTCCATACACAGCAATGAGCACAGCAATGAGCAAGAACTCATCTCTTCTGCCTTATGCCCTCCTTCCCTAGTCTCTTCCTCTTGCCATTTTCCCCCTAATGGTCTCCTGGTAGAGGAGAGTTTTAAAAAGAGATCCTGAATGAAGTGCAAACATTCCTCGGGGATTTTAAATAAGTTCTTCATTTGTGAAAGGGAAGGGAGACGGGAAATGACTGCTCTCTACTCCACATCAGTGGTCATTTCCCAAGAATCTAGGTTCCACCCGTGTAGCGATAGTCTATGCACAGGCCTGTGTCTGGCCATGGGGTGGGCTATGTCATTGACCTTTGCTCCTGACTTTGCTGTCAGGCAGTGCTCACTGGTGCTTCTCTGTGTGCGCGCTCTGAAAACCTGAGATATGATGCACTGTGGTGATGCCATCCATTGGCCCGAGGTGTGGAGGACCTTCGAAGAGGTGCCCATTTCATGGCACTAATTTCTCTCAACAAATTGAGACCAAATACATTCAGAATGGATGCCGAAGGGAGCAGGGAGGTTTTACATTTCAGAGGTCGGGTGCCACAAAAAGTGACCCTGTAACTGGAGCTACTGATGTGGCCAGAAGATGCAGGTAACCTGACCCAGCTGGGAGAGGGCGTGCTCACGTTTAGGAACACTCACAGATGCTGACTAGCCCCCATGTGCAACCATGTTCCCAATCCATCTAAAGCTGGAATGTGTACTAGCATCTATTCATGAACCTTCTGTGCTTTCGGCTGACCTACTGGTGGCCAGTGTGCTCCACTCCCAGTTCACACTGGCCCCGGGAACTTGAGTACAGTCGTGGGGGCTTTGGGGAACTGGCCTTGACTTCTACTGTGACATGCAATCCCATTTCTCCCATTCACTCCTGAATCCATCCCTCCTGCATTGAGCTCAGGCCGGGCTGGGTGCTCCATCCTGCCAAAAGCACAGGAATACTCACTCCTTCGTCACTTGCTTTCTGGCTTGAAAACAAAAGGCCCCTCACACTTGGTTCCTAAATGGGAGACCTCCTGCTCTGCATTTCAAGGAGAAGCAGCCAGGATTGGGGCCCTGTTTGGTTGAGAGAGGCCTCTAAGGAGACACAGTGGTACCTTCCGCCGCAGGCTACTGTTAAACAGGGGAAACCCTCCTGACACCCGTGGATGGATGGCATAATTGCCAGGTGATCACTTTTGTTGCTCTGCTTCCTCAGGCCATCATTCCATCACACCTGTGTTCCGGGAGGAATCGTGCTGATTAGGTATAAAATGCAAACTAATGCTATTGGTCACGCTGTGAAGGAGAAGGACAAGGAGTGACTTTTTTACTCACTTGTCCTCCTCCCTAACAGTGTGACCAAAGGCATTAGTGGGTTCCAGGTGAGCTCATGTGCTGCTTGCTCAGTTATCCTGCCTTTGTAGCTGGGAGGGTTTGCAAGACAGTGTTCTGAGAAGGACAAGTGAGTTAAAAAAAAAAAGTCAAATGGCTTTATTGAAGAAATACAGAGCAAAGGAATAAAGGTGTTGCAAACCTTGGCTTTGTTAAAACCAGAGGGAGGTAAACACTGTATCGATGTCCCGGGAGAACTGCAAAGTAAACCTCTTGTGGAGGATTGTGGGAAAGTCTGGATTGGGCTCTTCCAGATCAAGTCCCAGCTCTACAACTGGTTTGCCAGCGAATCTTAGACAAACCTAAGTTCCTGTCTGATGATCCACACTGAACTGTACTTTAGGCTGCCTTTGGGTACCATTTTAAATAGATATAGATATAGATATATATAATTAATTTCAGAGAGAAATGGAGAGGGGCAGAAGATAGAAACATCAATGATGAGAATCATTGATCGGCTGCCTCCTGCACTCCCCACCCCCACTTGGGGGATTGAGCCCACAACCTAGGCAAGTGCCCTGACGGGGAATTAAACTGTGACTTCCTGGTTTTTAAGTTGACCCTCAACCACTGAGCCACACCGGCCGGGCACACATGAACTTCTTCATCACAGTGGGTGGAATGAAGGTGATGGAGATGACAGATTCTTTGAAAGCCATGGAAAAAGTTATGGCTCGACCTTGTACAGTTTACATGTATTTCTGCCCTCATTGGACTGCACTGTAATTTACATGCTTACATATCATCCAGCTCTCTGTTAGGGCTCTGAGTGCTCCTGAGTCAGGAACTTTGTCTTATTTCTGTTCGGGGTTTTTTTTTTTCAGTGTATTTTTAGCCCAGGGCCTGTGCATTCTAGGTCCTCAATGTCTTTGAATCAAATTGCTTTATTTGGTTTGTTGTATCTTTGAGTTATAAACACCATACTTTCATGTTAATTTTTTTATATAAAGAAAGAAAATACTAGGTGTACCAGTTAATAAGGCGGGCTTTTTTCAATAGATGAGTTATACATATGTTGATATATATGCAATTTATATGTATGCTATTCTGTTGTATTGAAAACAAGCTTGAAAACTTCGTATGTCAAATTTGCTGAAGGTGTTAACATCATAGATATTTTTATACTTAAAAATGTCAAATTTCATGCCAAGAAAAGAGCATTGTGGGAAGTTTTAACTCATTATTTTATTTTGAAGAAGTTATCGTATACTTTGGGAAGCTTATGGTGAACATGCTCCATCTCAAGATACTTGTGAACGCTGGTTAAATACTTTAAAAGTGATGATTTTGATGTGAAAGACAAAGAACGCCCAGCTTGAAGATCAACAATTACAAGCATTATGGGGTGAAGATGCATGTCAAACTCAAAAACAACTTGCCGAAAGATTCAACATTGCTCAGCAAACAATTTCCAATTGTTTATAAGCAATGGGAACAATTTTAAAGGAAGGAAAATGAGTGCCACATCAACTGAATGAAAGACAAACGGAAAACCAAAAAGTCATCAGTAAAATGTTGCTTCAACAGCATGAAAGAACATCTTTTTTTGCATCAAATTGTGACTGGCGATGAAAAGTGGATTTATTCTGAGAATCCCAAATGCACAAAACTATGGGTTGATCCAGATCAACCATCAACATCAACTGCAAGGCCAAATTGCTTCAGAAAAAAAGACAATGCTCTGAGTTTGGTGGGATCAGGAAGGTGTGGTGTATTATCAGCTTCTAAAACCAGCTAAAACCATTAATACTGATTGCTACCGACAACAAATGATCAATTTGAACCACACTTTGATAGTAAAATGACCAGAATGTGCCAGAAGACACGGCAAAGTAATTTTGCTTCATGATAACGCACCATCACACACTTCAAAACCAGTTAAAGACACATTAAAAGATCTTTCCTGGGAAGTATTAACCCACCCGCTGTATTCACCAGACCTTGCTCCTTCAGATTACCATTTGTTCTGATCAATGGCACATCCTCTTTCTGAGCAGTACTTCAAAACATATGAGAAAGTGGAAAATTGAATGGTTTGCCTCAAAACAAGAAAAATTCTATTGGGACAGCAGCCACAAATTACCTTATAGATGGGGAAATGTGTAGCTAGCGATGGACATTACTTTGATTAAAGCACTTTTGATGTTTCTCTTGAAATTATCATGTTTTCTTTGATTACAAAATCCACCATTATTAACCGGTACAACTAGTACTTTATTTTTCTGTAACTTAAAATGCTACAATTTCCTGGTTTCCCCATAGCGAGCTCACAACATACTCAGTGCAATTCTGTTTTTATAAAATATGAAACAGACTCTGACTTCCTTACCTCTGAGTAATTTACAGATATTAAAAATGCCATGTCATGAATCTCTGTGCCTGTGATAACATTGAATGTGTGGAAAGCCATCTGTTTAGGTCGCTATTGATGATGTGTCAAATGCTTCTCTGGAACCAGAAAACAATGAAAATACAAGGACAAAAAAACCTATTCACAGTCATTTTTAAACCTAACAAAAAAATTCATGCTTTCCCACAGAAAGACTTCTGACATCAATTTTTTGGGGGTAGCACTCATGAAATTATATAAAATTATGCCTCCTTCTCTATCTCACTTCCATTATCAAGGATGCAAGGATGTCCTGAGAGGAATGCATTTGTGACTTTAATACAAAGAAAAGACCCTAGAGATCTAGCAGGCTCCTGCAGTGGACCTGACCTCTTCATAAATAATGCAGAAAGATGAACAGGATATTCACGCAGATAGAAATGCAATTGTTACCTTGGTGTTATGATCTAACAATGACCATTCATAGTGTGGTCATCTCGCTGGAATGGAAGAGGCCACCTTGCATTCTCACCTCTGCCCTTAGCAGCTGTTGTCCATGGGCAGTACCTCAGGGTCTCTGAGCCTGGTTTCTCTATTTGCGACATGAGGCTGTTAGAAATGTGCACACAGGGTGATCGTGGTATGCAAATGAATATGAAACATCTTGATATGAGCTATGAAGGGATATACAGACATAAAAGATTAAGCTAGAAGGGAAGGTCATCTGTACTGTAGGTTACCCCTAAGCAATCTTTGTCCGTTCTTTGGACATAATTAAGTTCAGGTTCATCCTATATAATAAAAGCCTAATATGCAAATCAACCAAATGGCAGAATGGTCAGTGGAATGACCGGTCACTATGACATGCACTGACCACCAGGGGACAGATGCTCAATGCAGGAGCTCCCCCAGCCTGCAGGCCCCAGGCCAGTCAAGGCAAGTGCCAGCAGGGGCCCCCCAACTGCCCCACCAGTAGCCCCACAGATGGGCCCTGATCACCAGCCAGGCATAAGGAACTTACCCATGCACAAATTTCATGCACTGGGCCTCTAGTTTTAGAATAACACTCATTCACTCCCATGTTTAACACAACCTCTTGCTGTCTGCTCTGAAGTTCTGTGATAGGGCTCTGTTAAATCACTTCGTCTGAAACACTTACCATGAAAGCTCTCTGTGGTGGAGGCTTAGGAGCCAGAGGCAGAATTATAAATTGGTTGTAAGATATTGGCTTACCACCTATTTCCAGAGCAAAATGAATTTAGAATTTTATAGAATACTTTGACGTATATCCACACTTTTTTTTCCCAACCAAATTATCTAAACTTTCAGAAGATAGCATTTACAAGTTTCAAGTAATTCAACTTAGAGATGGTTTATTATGTAGATTGTAATAAAAACACGTTATATTACTTTGAGGATTTATAAAATGGTTGTCTCTCTGAATATAGGGGTGGTTTATAATATTATTTCATACTAATGACCCAGTGCACGAATTCGTGCACATTAAAAGGAAATTAATTAGAAGGCGGCCAGTGGGGCAGGACTGGGCGAGATGGGCCAGGTACCTACTAGAGCCAACCTGCTGCAGACCCTCCCCAGTGTCTTCAGAGTAAGGAGGGAAGGGGTCCCTCCAGTAGGTGGTGTCCATTGGCCTGGACTGCAGGGATTGGGCCAAAACTGGCTTTCCAACATCCCCCGAGGGGTCCCAGAGTGTGAAAGGGCACTCTGCAAAGTTGTTGTTGTACAGGGAGTGGATCGCAAATGCAAGTGTGCAGTAGCCACATTCGGGGCCAAGAGTGCCCCAGCAACAACATAACCCATGGCTAAAGTGGAATCACATGGCCCTGCGAGAAATCAGGCTCTCTCCTCTCTGGTTTTGAGGTGCATCACCCAAGAATCACCACTGCCAAGTCACTGCAGCTTGGCAGCTCCAGAGTTGAGCATCTGCCCCCTGGTGGGCAGTGCACATCATAGCAACCAGTTGGACAGTCAGACACTTAGCATATTAGCCTTTTATATATATATAGGTTTCTCCTTTTTGTTTCAGTTACTAGGAAACTCAAGCTCTACTTCTCTTTAAAAATATGTTTTTGTTGATATAGGAGGAGAATTCTGTCTTGCTTTCCTCATTGTAGAAAAAGAGAGGGATATAGAAATAGAAACATCTATGAGAGAAAAACATAAATCAGCTGCCTCTTGCATGCCCCTTACTGGGGATTAAGCCTGAAACCCCAGGCATGTGCCCTGACCAGGAATCAAATGGTGACCTCCTGATTCATGGATCAATGCCCAACCATGGCACCACACCAGCCAGGCTGAATAAATACTTTTTTAGAAAGAATAGTTTATTGATTTTTAGAGAAAGGGCAAAGGAGAAGAGAGAAACATCGATCAGTTGCCTCCTGCATGTCTCCTACTGGGGAATGCCCACAGTTACTGGGAATCAAGCCCACAACCCAGGCATGTGCCCTGACTGGGAACTATGCCAGCAACTTCTCAGTACACAGAACAACACAACCAACTGAGCTACACTGGCTAGACTGGATGAATTCTTAAACATAAGAAAACTCAAACAATAAATAAATAATAGTATAGCTATTTTGTGCCTACAACTTGTCAGCTCCTCCATATCAGACCTGCACTTTATGCAGAAGAAAGACAGCTTAGAAATATGAAGTGATGTATGTCTCGCAAAATATGGAATTCATAGGACATTCTGATATGCTTGCACTGAATTATCTCACCCCAGTTTTCTAGCAAAAAAAGCAACAAGATATATTTATTTTCATGTGTAAATACTAAAATTAACTTTATTTTTCAACAAGTAAAAAATTGAAACTGGAAAATTTCAAAAATACATATTCAGATCCATAATTCCTGTAAGAAGTCAAATAAATTTAATAATTGACCCACATCTACACTAAGAAAAGAGAAAAATGCTAATTGACCATACCTCTGCTATGCCCACAGCCAATCAGGAGTGACATGTAAATTAACTCAGCAAAAATGGCAGGTAAATTTGCATACACAGGCAGTGCAGGCAGGTCCTATGCCGCCGACAGGATCCAAGCCACAGTTGGGACCGGGCAGGTGGTGGGGGCAATGCCCAGAGCTGCCTGCCCAGGTTCAAGCCCCCAGCAGTCCCTATGCTGCCTGCTCAGATCCAAGCTACCTGCCGCCTGCTGCCGGCCTGGGTCCAAGCTGCTCTGCCACAGGGCAAAGAGCCCAGGCCAAGCTGACCCACAATCATAGGGTGGACAGGCCAGGCCAGGCCACCCCGTGATCAGGGGGCGAAGAGCCCAGGCCCACCCCTCGATTATGGGATGAAGAGGCCAGGCCAAGCCACTTGCGATCACGAAGAGAGCAGGCCAGGCCGAGCTGCCCCACAATCATGGAGCAAAGAGGCCAGGCTGATACATCCTGGATCATGGGGAGAACAGGGCAGGCAGAGCAGCCCCCCAATCATGGGGACAACAGGACAGGCAAAGCCTGGCCAAGCCGTCCCCACAATCTCAGGCAAAAAAGCCACTCCGCTGACCAACCTGTGCTAGGGACCTGTTGGGGGCGTGGTGCGGAGTCCAGGGCCTCTAGCCTGCAGCCTTAGGAAGTCTCCCTCTCCCCAGTGTTAGGAGCACCAGCCCAGGTCTATCCAGAGGGCTAGTCCTGACTGCAGGGGGAGGGGTGTGAGGGGAGTTCCTGCAGTCTGGGGTTTGATCCCCACGCATTAGCAGTAGGAGACCAGTGTCTTTGTTATTGCTGTGTGTCTGGGTTTTAATTGGACAAATGCCTGGAGTCGCGGTCGCCAGCTTAGCAAAATCTTTTAGGAGAATTCTGTCTTGCTTTCCTCATATTCCCTCAGCCCCTACTCACCCCTCTGTAAAGGCGCAGAACAAGTGAGGCCCCTTATATAAAAATCAGAGGTCTTGAGCCCCTTATATAAAAATCAGAGGTCTTGAGCAATGGTGGGCCTCTCTCATCACAATCATTTTGACTGGATGGCATTTGAGTATTGATCTAGGCACCATGACAGAGAAACACAAGCTCAAGTCATGATCTCTGTCCTTAAAAATTTGGCAATCTTATTAGAGTGAGTGGAAGATAAAAGCACAGTAATAATATCAGAATGTAAGACAACAATACAGAGAGGAACAGAGGCAATTGATAGGATGATTTTCCAATAATTAGTAAAAAGAGTATTGCTATGAATTAAATAAAAAATATATGTGCGGCTGAAACCGGTTTGGCTCAGTGGATAGAGCGTCGGCCTGCAGACTGAAAGGTCCCAGGTTCGATTCCGGTCAAGGGCATGTACATTGGTTGCAGGCACATCCCCAATGGGGGGTGTGCAGGAGGCAGCTGATCAATGTCTCTCTCTCATCGAAGTTTCTATCTCTCTCCCTTCCTCTCTGTAAAAAATCAATAAAATATATTTAAAAAAAATATATATATATATATATATATGTGTGTGTGTGTGTGTGTGTATATATATATATATATGTGTGTGTGTGTGTGTGTGTGTGTGTGTGTGTGTGGAAGTAGCTGCTTCATAAATATGGCATCTCTTCTATTTTAAAGGAAGCTGAGTTCCATATAAACTGTGCACTATGCTTTGATATTTGAGTCATTCTTTATTGTGCAATGTGATTTATTTCTGTACTCCTCAGTTTTGTAATAGTTAAATTACTAGAATAATAAATCTTGCTACAAAATATTACTAAAAGATCAAATGATCAGGTGACATTTATTGTTATTTTCTATAAATGAACACAACCCCTGGTATGCTAAAGTGATAGGTATTATAGAAATATTCAGATAGAGAGACCTACAGGCTTGATTACAAGTGAGACTTGCTATCACAACCCAAATTTATTGCTTAAAAAAAAAGCAGGGAGAGGAGAAACCAAGATGGCCGCATAGATGAACACCTAAACTGCTGCCTCACACAACAATTTCAAAACTACAACTAAAAGACAGAACAGACATCATTCAGAACCAAAGGAAAGGTGGCTGAGTGGAAGTTCTACAATTAGAAGGAAAGAGATGGGCTCACGGAGACCCAGAGGAGCTGCAAAAAGCTGAGCTACGAAGACACGCGTGGGGAAAGGGCAGGCGGCGGTGTGCCTGGCCAGCTTCCTCTGGCGGAAGGGAGACAGAGACTCCCGACAGCACTGAACCCCTTATCCTACTGCACTGAACCCCAGCTCTAGGCGAGACTCATACAGGAGGAGTCTGTACTGTGAAAAGGGAGAAGTGCATGGAAATTTAGGGGGGCGCCGCAAAAGGGCAGAAGTCTGGGGCACGCACACCAATGCACACAGAGTGAATCAACTGCTGATTGTGCTGCTGGCTTTCTCTAGTGGGCGGGAGACAGACTCTCCCAACTGCAGCACTTCTAACTGCACTGAACCCTAGTTTCAGAAGAGACCCTGGGGATCCAGACTCATACAGGTCCCGGAGCACAAGGGAACCAGAAAGGCAGAGGTCTAGAGGCATGCACACACATGTACACAGAAAGGACTGCAACAATTACCGAGAGACACTTGAGACCCAGGGGCCGAGTAGGGCAGGGCTGACTGGAAGCCAAGGCGATCCGCTAAGCCCTAAGACTCCACCCCATTCAAGATGAACAGAGAGGCTTTTGCAGCTTTGCAAGTCTTGAATCATAAGGCTGATTCCGGCACAGAAGTTCTCCTGACACAGTGAAAATACAGAAACAAAGGAACAGACCACAATCAAAAGAAATGGAGGAAAACAAATGACTAGATATAGAGTTCAAAACCACGATTATAAGGTTTTTCAAGAATTTCCTAGAAAAGATAGATAAATTTAGCGAGACCCAGAGGAGATGAAAAGGACCAACTAGAAATTAAACATACACTGACTGAAATAAAAAATATTATACAGAGACCTAACAGCAGACCAGAAGGCAAGAATCAAGTCAAAAATTTGAAATACAAAGAAGCAGAAAACACTCAACTGGAAAAGAAAAAAGAAAATATAATCCAAAAATATGAAGATAGTGTAAAGAACCTCTGGGACAACTTTAAGCGTTCTAACATTAGAATTGTGAGTGTGCCAGATGAGAGAACACAAGATACTGAAAACCTATTTGAAGAAATAATGACTGAAAACTTCCCACATCTGGTGAAAGAAATCGATTTACAAGTCTAGGAAGCACATAGAACCCCAAATAAAAGGAATCCAAAGAGTACCACACCAAGACATATCATAATTAAAATACCAAGAGCAAAAGACAAAGAGAGGATATTAAAAGAAGCAAGAGAAAAACAGTTAATTACCTACACAGGAGCACCCATACAATTGTCAGCTGATTTCTCAACAGAAACAATGCAGGTCAGACAGGAGTGGCAAGAAATATTCAACGTGATGAATAGCAAGAATACTCTATCCAGCAAAGCTATCATTCAGAATTGAAGGGCAGATAAAGAGCTTCACAGATAAGAAAAAGCTAAAGGAGTTCATCAACTCCAAACCAGTATTATATGAAATGCTGAAAGGTACTCTTTAAAAAGAGGAAGAAGAAAAAGGTAAAAGACAAAAAATTATGAACAACAAATACATATCAACAAAAGAATCTAAAAATCAAGTGAATTAAAAATCTGATAAACAGAATAAACTGGTGAATATAATAGTGTCAGGAGCATAGAAAGGGACTGGACTGATAATTCTCAGGGGAAAAAGGGTGAGGGGGCGCAAGGAAAGACTGGACAAAAATCATACACCTATGGATGAGGACAATGTGGGGGGGAGATAAGAGTGGGCTGGGAGCTGGGTGGAGGGAAGCTATGGGGGGAAAAAGAGAAACAAATGTAATAATCTGAACAATAAAAATTTATTAAATTTTAAAAAAAGCAGGGATCCAACTAGAAACTGAACCAAATATAAGCCCTTGAAGGGCAAATGTAAATTGGGTAAGCTTTGCTATTATAAGAGCAAGAAGAAAAATTTCAGATGCAAGAATGAAAACCACATTTCATCCACTCTAAGTAGCTGTTAAAGAAAAAGAACAGTATACTATGAAACTACTTCATACAGATTGTAAAGACATTTGTTCAAAGAGAATTTCCTAGAGCAGGTGATATTTCAATTAATTTTTTTAAATGTGATGAGGTTAGCTAGGTAAGAAAAAGGTGTAGGGGTCCCGAATTGCAGAGGGTGCAGGCAGGGCTGAGGGAACACCCACTCCGTGCACGAATTTCGTGTACCGGGCCTCTAGTATAATGATAATTGAAATATACAGAAGCTATAATAAAATACCACCTGCTTGGGTAATGCCATCCTTAAATATTCAGGCTTACTTTATTAGTATATGAATAATAATAACACCAGTAGCTTGGGAAAATCCAATATTATTTTATTGCCAATGGAATGTTTCAGGGACTGAAGAGAATCATGGGCTTTTTATTTGTTTTTGAAAACCTACAAGTTAAAAATAGAAGCCTCTTCCAAAAGTCACAGCACTGTGTTCTATGCAAAGGGGAAAAAAG
This sequence comes from Lasiurus cinereus, assembly GCA_011751065.1. Lineage (NCBI taxonomy): Eukaryota > Metazoa > Chordata > Mammalia > Chiroptera > Vespertilionidae > Lasiurus > Lasiurus cinereus. The sequence continues at coordinate 40,264,922 of JAAGEH010000311.1, read as the reverse complement.
CCAGCTGCCAGGGAAAGGTGGCGAAATGTTAATCTGACAGCTGCCATTTCACACACTTCTTTGTCAGGAAATGTCATAACCTTTCAGCCACCTCGGCCAAAGGCACCACTTTATTTCTCCAACTGCAGATTTTATGAAACGTTTCAAAGCAAGCAGAGCCAGGTTCCCTTGGCGATCACATCAAAACCCTGGAGAGTTCAAACCTTCATTTGGAAAAATGTTCACACCCTCCATCACGATATTTCTGCTCTCAAACTAACCCTCAACGAGGACAACTACATAGACGGTTAGTTTGGCCCAGGTAAGCACTGGGGGACACTTGGTAAGTAAGCAAGTGTCCCCCAGTGCTCTACAATATCAACCTCTTCTTTCCATCTAGCCATCTAACCAGACACTTTGGAAGGTGTGAATGGGAACCTCAAGAATCAAAATCCCAGGATGGGATGAAGAATGAAGACTGCAGACACTCACTCTGTGCCATGGACACAGCGCCCCCTGGGGACAAGCCCGGGAATCTTCATTGTTAACAAGTTCAAGGGGAGTCTGCAAACCACCCCCCCCCCCCCCCCCCCCCCCGCTGCTTTCCAGATGGCTTTTGGTAATCTAAAGCTTCTGCAACATCACCATCTCACCCCTAGATGGCAGCATCTGTGAATTGTTGAGGGGCATTGTAATGCTGAGGGTCAACATTCAGACTGATGTCCAGAACAGGAATTACCAGTACACATTGGACTTGGCTGACTAAACCATTATCTCTAAGTGCTGTAGCTACAGGGGAAAAAAAAAAGAAGAAGAAAAAAAAAAGCGTGGCTGAATGGATTTTACATAATTTAAACCTCCAGTTCAGACTTTTATTACAAACGCGATTAATTGCCTATCCTTGCATAGAGAAGTAAAACTTTCTGTAACTCATTTAAACTATAATGCAAATTTTAAATTTGTTGTTGTTGTTGTTGTTAATCCTCATCCAAGGATATTTGCTCCCATTGATTTAGAGAGAGTAGAAGGGAGAGGGAGAAAGAGAGGAAGGAGGGAGAGAGAGAAACATGGATATTAGAGAGAGACATCAATAGACTGTCTTCTGCACCTTCCCTAACCGGTGCTGGGGACAGAACCACACACAGGTACATGCCCTTAACCTGGAATTGAACCCGGGACCCTTTGGTGCACGGGCCAATGTTCCAAGCACTGGAGCAACGCTGACCAGGGCATAAATTACAAATGTTAAGGCAAGCTGTTATAAGCAGTTTTCTTGCCCTGGGTGTTTAAGTCGTAACTCCCAAAGATCACACAGAGCAGCAGTCAGCAAAGATTTTCTGCAAAGGGACAGAGAGCACATATTTTAGCTTTTCCAGCCCAGATGGTCTATGTCACTACTCACCGCTTCTGCTGTCACGAAAGCAACCATAGATCAACACATAAACACATGAATGAGTGTGGCGGTGTTCCAATAAAGTTTTATGTGTGAACACTAAACTCTGACTTTCATATACCTTTCAGTGTCTCAAAATATTATTCCTCTCTTAATTTTTCCCGCTGTATGACCTGAATGTTGTGTCCTTCCCTAACATTAGAATGTTGGTGTCCTTCCCTAACGTTCTAACATTAGAAATTCATATGTTGGAACCCTAATGCCTGATGTGAAGGAATTAAGAAGCAGGGCCGCTGGAGGATGCTTAGGTCATGAGGGTGGTGCCCTCATGAATGGGATTAGTGTTCCTATCAAAGAGCCTCCACAGAGATCCCTCTCCACTCCTGCCGTGGGAGGACACAGTGAGAAGTCTGAAACCCAGAAGGCGGCCCTCATCCAGCCGTGTTGACCTTCAACTTCCAGCCTCTAGAACTGTGAGATATAAACTATCCAGTCTGCGGTATTTTCTTATAGCAACCCATATAGACGGAGAGACACCAATCATTTCCAAAAAGTAAAAAACTATTCTTGCCGGAACTGGTTTGGCTCAGTGGATAGAACATCGGCCTACGAACGGAAAGGTCCCAGGTTCGATTCCAGTCAAGGGCATGTACCTTGGTTGCGGGCACATACCCAGTAGGGGCATGCAGGAGGGGGCTGATGGATGTCTCTCTCTCATCGCTGTTTCTAACTCTCTTTCCCTCTCTCTTCCTCTCTGTAGAAAATCATCATACATACACACACACACACACACACACACACACACAATTCTTAGTTCTTGGGCTAAACTAAGCAGGCTGGATGTGCCCATTGGCATTGACGTGCAGACCCCTGCCATGGATCAGATTGACGGAGCAGCATGAACTGGTAGTAACTAAGGTATTCAAAAATGACTCTTGGAGGACTTTTTCTAATACAAGAGTTTAGTATGAGACAGATGCCTTGTCACTCAACAGAGCATTCGAGAAATTACACAAGCCAACCCAAAATCCTACGACAAACCTTGGGATTCCGATTCCGGGTTGCTCTCTGTCATGTTACCAAACAGAACGAGGTCAAATACAGACTTAGGTCAACTATTTCTATACACATCCAACCTTCCTCCGCTCACAGCCAAGCTGTTCATATGGGAGCCGGGGGGAAAGGGAGAAACGTGGGAGTCCGTGACACCAAACAGGCAGAATCACAGAGGCAATCTGGTCAGCAGGCAGATAGATGAGAGACCCGTACAGCCCCCGAGTCCTGGCTCTCCAACAGGAAGCCGACTCCTCTTACCTGTGGTGTCCTGACTCAGAGTTTCCTGGCTGCTGCTGCTGTAAGAAGGCACTGGAGTGATGGACAGTGAAGCTGGGCAAGACAGGGGCGTGGCCAGCTCAGCCTTGCGGGTGGCGGACTGGTGATACACGGGGATGCCTGCATCTCTGGAGACGGAGAGAGGCAGATCCGACGGGACGGTAGGTCTGCCTTGGGCATATGGGTTTTTCCAGTGGGTCACCCCAATTGCAACAGGCCCAGAACTGTCATAACCTGGAGAGGGAAAACACATTCGGTCAGGAGCAGCAGCGGAGGCCTCGCATGGTGGAGGTTTTTGTATTTCCCGTCCATGCTGTCTGTGAGTCAAATCAAACAACACTTGAGAGAAGGAGGCATGTTGCTTTACAAATAGACAGCTTAAAATCATCCCGCTTGATGGATCTTGTTCACTTAGTCAACATACATTTATTAAGCACTTACTATGTGCTAGCTGCCCAGGCTGTTCCCTCCAGGAGCTCAAAGGAGATTAAACTCTAGTAAAGGAGATTAAAACTTACCAATACCTGAAAACTCACTATGTGTCAGACACTTCGCATAAGTGATTCTAGTCCTTATAGCAATTGTACAAGGGGACTGGCCACCTCTCACTATTTAAGTTTTACAGATGAAGAAACTGGATCTTGCCCTAGCCAGTTTTGTTCAGTGGATAGAGCGTCGGTCTGCAAACTGAAGGGTCCCAGGTTCGATTCCAGCCAAGGGCATATGCTCAGGTTACAAGCTCGATCCCCAATAGGGGGCATGCAGGAGGCAACCGATCAATGATTCTCTCTCATCTGATGTTTCTCTTTCTCTCTCCCTCTTCCTTCCTCTCTGAAATCAATAAAGAGATATATTTTTTAAAAAATAAAGAGAGACTGGATCTCAACCTGTCCCAGGTCAAGCAGCCAGTAAGGGCCAGAAACAGAATTGGAGTCCACATCTGCCTGAATCCAAAATCTATGTTTTCTCCCTAAACTGCACGTAACTTTAGTACAAAGCAAGATGAAAGAATTTACAAGTAGGAAATAAATGTCCTTCCAGGATATCAGAGGAAAGAGTCTTCTTGGGTGGAAGGACTAGGTCAGTGGTCAGCAAACTCATTAGTCAACAGAGCCAAATATCAACAGTACAACGACTGAAATTTCTTTTTAGAGTCAAATTTTTTTAAACCTAAACTTCTTCTAATGCCACTTCTTCAAAATAGACTCGCCCAGGCCGTGGTATTTTGTGGAAGAGCCATACTCAAGGGGCCAAAGAGCCGCATGTGGCTAGCGAGTCGTAGTTTGCCGACCACTGGACCAGGTCATGGAGTGGTAGCATGAACTTGACCTTCTAGGCAAAGATTGCAACCTAACGGCCAGATGGACAGATCTGTTCTGCAGATGTGCTTTAGTTCATCCACACTTCCTTAATTTGAAATAGAATTCAAATAAAAACTCACAACAATAAAACTTTAGAGAAAAATCCAGCTTTCTAGCTTCTTTTGGAAATTCTCTGTATGTTCACCTACAAGCAACCCTGGGCCCTATCCCCACATGACAACTGTCAGCTGGAGTAACCCCAGCAGCCACCTTCTGATGGTGCATGTGTCTTGCTGCGCAAGGGCTCTGGAGCCTCTGAAAATATTCAGCGGGAACACAGATTCTCCGTGTTGATCTGTGAGGAGCCAGAGCCACAGGAGAAGACCAGAGTGAATACCACAGACTCAGGACCAGCCTGAGCATGCATGCTGGACTAAACCTCAGATGCAAATTTGTTTGTTTTGTGTGATCGATGCTCTTGGATCTCCCACACCTGCTAAGAGTGAACTGGGCCATAGAAATGAAATTCCAGAATGCTCCCTTTAAATTAAAAAGCTGAAAACATATTACTATTTACACCAGAGAATCCTCTTAGAATTACAGGAGAATTACAGGACCGTGTTTTCACTTGCCTGGCTGCTTTTTTCAGAAACTCAAATCCCTCTTTTCTTTTCACAGGCACTCGGATTTCATTACTCAGAACAGAGCCCGGTATGAAAGTGTTATTTTTAACATTCCCCAGGACTATCCACAATGTCAGGTTTTATCATTTTTTAAATATATTTTATTGACTTTTTACAGAGAGGAAGGGCAACAGAGAATTAGAAACATCAATGAGAGAAACATTGATCAGCTGCCTCCTGCACATCCCCTACTGGGGATGTGCCCGCAACCAAGGTACATGCCCTTGACCAGAATTGGACCTGGGACCTTCTAGTCCACAGGCTGACCTTCTATCCACTGAGCCAAACCAGTTTCGGCTTATCATTTTTTTAAATAAAATGAGAGCTGGTTTATAGCATATACTTAATTTTTAAAAGGTATTGTTCACATTACTAACAAACCTTTTTTTTTTTTAGCTTAGGAAATTACCACATCATTTACTCCAGAAATAGTGTTCATTAGCCAATAATTTAACCCATGTTATTGATACAATGAGCTATCGTAAGATCCATATACTTGTTGGAATAAAACAGAACAGAGCAGCCTAAATGTAAAAGTTGCAACGAGGTCACAGTATTTTGAGAGGATAGCCACCCACTCAGGGGGAATAGCTGGTGTCCACGTGTCCCAGGGGCAAGGACAGGCATGTCCCCTTCTCCCTCACCACCATCCTGTCCCCACTGGGGAGAGCAGTCTTGGCTGTCCTTTGAGTTCCCTCACCCACTAGACCCAAAATCATAAAGAGAAACATCTAAGGAGCACTCAGAATTGAAGGCTCTCTTGAGAAAGAATGATGTTCATTAGCTATAAAGTTCTCAAATCTCTCACAGATGGGTAAAATGGAAGTTTATTCCCAGAAAATACGGACTTAGCTAAGGGTCTCTGGATAAACAGAAAGATTTCAGAACGAGTCATTTTTCTGTCCCTTGAACTTTGTGGCAACTCTGCGTTGTGCAGGACGTAGGCTCCCAGAGGAAGTACATTAACAGCAAATCCACAAGTGTGCTGTTTTCTTCTGGAACCCCTCACAAATACGACATTTCTGTGTGAGATGACTCTTCTGTAAGAAGGACTGAAGTGCAGGAGATGAAGGAAAACAAAAGGACTCCTTGGATGATCCTGCGATCGGTCCTCCCTCCAGGACTTGGGGTCTGAGGTTGTTCATTACTTTCCACGTTCACTATAAATATTGCGAAAGTGCTGTGTGCTGAACAGTCGGTGGGCACCGGACACTGCCTGATGCCTGTGCAGAATCCACCCGCTCTTATTGATCCCAACGGGGTTATATTTTGTCTGGGGATTCATCCCAACCCCACTCAGCCATGTGACTCAGGGCAAGTGGACTCACCCTTATCCCCTGCAACCTGGGTCTAAAGATAACCCTTGTCAATGTTTGATCCCAGGAGGAATGATCATATGAGGCTACTGCGAAAATAGTGCCGATACACTTGCTCGATGCAGAGTTGCCACAAACGTTCAATTTGTAAAAAAACAAAATAGCTGCAAAGTGGTGCAACATGAACTTGTGAAAAGCAGGAACTGCCTGTACTGATGATGTACACGTATCCTAAGCCATGGGCTAGTCAAGGGCAGACCTAGATTGAAATCCTGGGCATGTTTATTGCTGGCTAGGTAGCAAAGAGCTCGTTTCCTTGTCTGTAAAACGGGGAAGGAGCAGTACCTGCCACAGAGTCCTGATTAAAACGGGGTATGTCAAGCACCAAGAGCAGCTGGCAAATAGGGAGAACAAACGAATGTAGCTGCAATTAGCATCAGCAATTTTTTTTTCGAAAGCGGTGGGCAAGATTCTGGAACCTAGAAATATTTGGAAGGACATGGAAGGGAGAGGATGAGTTCCACAAACAGGAGAGTAGCCAGGGTCACTCTTCCGTTTTTGACCAAAATTGTGTATGTTTAAGGTTGAGGAGGAAGGCAGCCGGGAGAGAGTGTATGGTGAGCATGCAGTGTCCTCCCATCTCCTGGAAGGGTCTCTCATCAAAAAGGGGAGGGCAGCCCTAACTGTTTTGGCTCAGTGGATAGAGTGTCGGCCTGCAGACTGAAGGGTCCCAGGTTCGATTCCTGTCAAGGGCATGTACCTTGGTTGTGGGCACATCCCCAGTAGGGGGTGTGCAGGAGGCAGCTAATTGATGTTTCTCTCTCATCGATGTTTCTAACTCTATCCTTCTCCCTTCCTCTCTGTAAAAGGAATCAATAAAATATTTTTTTTAAATGGGGGGGTGGAGGGAGAGAAAACAACGCACCCCAACTGCAGACTTCATGCTTCTGAGAAGTGAGGGGACAGGGCAGCTGGTACACACAATGTAGCTAGCATTTAATAGCACTGATTTGTTGTTACGTATACATATATCTGCATTTCTCATATATTGCATGCACACATCTCATACGCACTTATGGGAAATAATGTACGTTTTCTATTGTTTCTATTTACCATGGTAATATAAAATTTCTTTTTCAATTAGAGGAATATAAATCTTAAAAGGTAAACCAGTTTTAAGATAAAGCAAATGGCGAAAAGCTGGACAAACCGGGATTTTTTTAATCTCTCTGAATCACCCTGTCCATTTCTATGTACATGCAATGAGGATCCACAAGAGGGCGCCCCAGCAAGGTGTGTCCACAAGCAATGGCTCTAATTCTGCAAATAAATGCTCGTGATTACATTTTCCATTTACTCCTTCCTGAGCCTCCAAATTCCCTACTCTTCCAGGCAATAATAACTGTCATCAAACAAAATAACACAATTTCTCACCTATGGTGATCTGGCTGACACAACTGTAGTAGCTGCCCGTGGTTGCGGTGGAAAGGTTATAACTCCCACTGCTCACATCTTTGTCTGTTGAGAGAATAAAAGAGAAGGTCACATATTCTGGGACACACCATGAGCACCATGTAACTATGTGACGGTTGGTAAATAACACAGTTCTCTGTGTCTCAGCCATCAAGCGTAGGGGTTGCTAGGCACCAGGCACTGGGACACTCCAACAAACAACCCAGACCACCCACACAGACAATAACAATAACCGTTATTCAATGTTGCTAGAGGCCCGGTGCATGAAAATCCGTGCACTTGAAGGAGGAGGGTCGCTCAGCCCGGCCTGAGCCCTCTCTCAGTCAGGGACCCCTTGGGGGATGTCCACCTTGGGGGCTTAGACCCGCTCCCCTTAAGGAATGAGCCTAAGCCGAAGTCGCACATCCTTAGCGCTTGCAGCCATCAGCCCAGCTTGTGGCTGAGTGGAGCCCCCCTGTGGGTTGAGCGTCTGCCCCCTGGTGGCCAGTGTGCATCATAGCAACCAGTCATTCTCAGTTGTTCCACTGTTAGGATCAATTTGCATATTACCCTTTTATTATATAGGATGATAATGGAGGTTGAAGAGCACTGGGGGAGAGGAGCTCAGGATCAGATGAGAGAATTACTTGATCCGGACTAGAGGTATCAGGTAAGGCTTCCTGGAGGAAGTGACATCTAAACAAAAACCTAAAGGTGCACGCTATCTGACTAAACATAAAGGGGTTAAATGGAGGGAGAAAATCCAGGCAGAGAACCATCGTCATGTCTGGAGGCTCAGAGACCACCGCCACCTTTGACTTGGCCGCTGAACGCATTAAGAAAAGGAGGGGTGAGAAGCGGCCAGACTAGAAAGTGACTAATAAACCATGTTAACAAGTTTGGATTTTGCCTAGAGCAGTGGCCCGCAAACTCATTCGTCAACAGAGCCAAATAGCAACAGTACAATGACGGAAATTTCTTTTGAGAACCAAATTTTTTACACTTAAACTTCTTCTAACACCACTTCTTCAAAACAGACTCGCTCCGGCCGTGGTATTCTGTGGAAGAGCCACACTCAAGGGGCCGAAGAGCCGCCTGTGGCTCGTGAGCCGCAGTTTGCCGACCACTGGCCTAGAGAGCAGGATCCCATTTTTATCCCAGAAAGATCACTTTGTGGTGGCCCGGAGAACGGGAAGGAGGATGAGATGAGAGGCAGAAAAACTCCACATTAACCAGTAAATTGAGAAGCGATGGAGGCAACAGTGGCCAAACCATCAGAGGAGCAAAGGGGAGACAGAGAGGTGGAGATGACTCCCTTCGAGGCTAAACGGAGAGCACACCCCACGGGACTCCTCACTACCGGGAGCAGGAAAGGCTCTGGGCAGAGGGACCAACGCAACACAGATGTCACATTGACATAACATCTCAGCACGTCACCCACATCAGCTCAGGCACCAGGTAAAACAGGGCAGACCCACCCACACCTGCGATGGACAGGCTGAGACTCGGGCACTGAAGGCCTCATCCAGGTCACACTACAGCATCGAGCTCCAACCGAGACAAGAATGGCTTCAATTGCTTATAAAACACGGCAGGGCATAAATAACTTCTCCTGAAATCTCAAGGTAAATCCATAAGATCATCTGATATAAAACACGACAGGTCAGAGACCAAGAATCATTGCCGTCATGGTTGCAAAACTGGCCTGAATGGAAATAATTACCTGATGTTCTGCGACACTAGAAAACACTGGGAAACTCTGATCTCTAATGGGGAAAATTATAAGTCTGCGGGGGAAATAATAATTACAAAAAATCAGTCAAATGCACTCAAAGAGAAAGCGTTTCTGGAAATGCAGAGATTCCATTTTAAAGGGACAGTGCCGTGAGTTGGTAGAGAAGATGGTTTCGCGGGTGAACATTCTTAGGAGGAAAGAACTGGGGTCCCTGGTCTGAGGAGGCAGGACAGGGGAGTCATCGGCAGGGGCGTCTGTACGTGCTCCCGCTGGAAAGGAGTTGGAAAGTACAGGAAAAGCTGATGGGGAGGCAGAGGGCAGAAACCCAGCAATGGCCCGGCCTGGTCACATCAAGGCCACTGCAGGTCCACAAACAGGGAGGTAAAATGGGAAAGAATACGTTTAAGCTATTTTAGCCTGGGAAATATAATTCTACCCTGTTTCCCTGAAAATAAGACAGTATCTTATATTAATTTTTGCCAGGTCTTATTTTCAGGGGATGTCTTATTTTTCCATGAAGAAGAATACGGTACACATTTACTGTTGAACAAAAAAAAAAAAGGAAATTTATTACCTGACAAACTAACTCACCAATTGGCTGCAGAACAGCCAGAGCTGTTCAGGCAGTGCGAGGTCTCTTTAAATCAGGTGTCAGACGCCTTAAGGTAGATTCGGGGGCCTTATATTCCGGGGAGGCTTTATGTTCGGGGGAGGCCTTATTATCGGGGAGTTCTTATTTTCTGAGGGAAGCCTTATATTACAGCGAGAGGCAAAACTGGAAGTAGGTCTTATTTTCAGGGGATGTCTTACTTTCGGGGAAACAGGGTAGCAAATGCATGTGACCTATTCCTCCTCTAAGAACTATTCCCAGACCACCTCCACTTCCTAGGGTGCTTCCTGAGTACCCCGCTCCCCCCCACATTCTCCCCCCTACCCCAGCCCCCAGCAGCACTGAGCAGGTGAGGTAGCACTGGCAGGCCTCAGAGTTACCGCGGCTTCGGTTCCAGACCACAGCAATAAAGCAAAGAGCACAAGAAAGCAAGTCACGCACACATTTTGGCTTCCCGGTGCATAGAACAGCTATGTTTATAGCATACTACATTCTATGATGTGTGCAATCCCGTCATGTCTAACACAAATGTGCATCCCTTACTCTTAAAGCGTTTTATCACTACAAGATGCTAACTGTCATCTGAGGCTGTTGGAAAATAATGCTGATAGACTTGCTCGATGCAGAGTTGCTGCAAACCCTCAATTTGTTTAAAAAAAGCAATATCTGCAAAGTGGTGTAACATGAACCTGTGAAAAGCAGGGACTGCCTGTACTGGGCTGCATGTATCCCAAACCAGGTGCCTGTCAAGGGCAAACCCACGTGTTAGTCGGTGCTGTCATTTCACACTGTCCCTGGCATAAGGCAAATCCCCAACACATCTCCATTGGTTGAAAAAAAAGAAAAAGGAATGCCTGGAATTAAAGAATAAACAACTGGCCATTCCCTGTTCTTACTACCCTGTTTCCCCAAAAGTAAGACATCCCCCAAAAATAAGACCTACTTCCAGTTTTGCCTCTCACTGTAATATAAGGCATCCCCCCAAAAATAAGACCTTTCCCAAACATAAGGCCTCCCCGGAATATAAGGCCCCCGAAGCTACCGTCAGGCGTCTGACTCCTGATTTAAAGCGACCTCGCACTGCCTGAACAGCTCCAGCTGCGCTGCGGCCAATCAGTGAGCTGGTTTGTGATGACAACTACTACCGTACCGTCTACAGGTCATAAATTTCCTTTGTTTTTTTTTGCTCAACAATAAATGTGTACTGTATTCTTCTTCATGGAAAAATAAGACATCCCCTGAAAATAAGACCTAGCGCATCTTTGGGAGCAAAAATTAATATAAGATACTGTCTTATTTTCGGGGAAACAGGGTGGTTACCATTTCAACAGAGGATGCTGGGCTGGGAGTCGGGAGACCTAGGTTTGAAGCCCAGTTCTACTGCACATCAACTCTTTGAACTTGGCCGAACACCACTTTGCTTTTATGAAAGACCCACGCTGGTACCCGTTTTCCCTAACCGAAAGAAACCCAAAGAGGATTTTTTGTTGTTAAACGAATGGTCATTGTTTCCTCACTCTTCTCCATTTTGGTGTCTTTTCCTCCTGAAAATGGTGACAATAATGCTTATCTTTTTTGGGGGGGAAGGGGAGGGGCGGCGGCAGGAAAGATGGGGTATGGTTAATAATTCAGCTCCACAAAATGCATAGCTAGCAAATAATTCGGTATATATTTGTGGAGTGAGCTGAATCAACAATTTCCAGACCGAAAGCATTTCACACTGCTCTAACTACCGTGAAGTCGTCATTCCTTATTCTTTTTAAATGCATCACTCAGGATCTGTCCTTGAAAGATGCTGGAAGTGAGGAGACCTTCAGGGACAAGGTCAAGAGCATCAAAGGTGGAAGGGAAAGAGAGAAGAAGGTGGAGGGGGGATAAAAGGGAGAGAGAGATTGATTGAGATTTTCAAGCACAGAAATGCCTATGGGTGGGGAGAAGAAGAAAACAAGTGAGGGAGAAAAACATACTGAGAAATTACTAATCAACGAAGCAGCAGAATGCTTACATTAGGAACGAATGCCCGGGAAGAGGCTGTGAATAAATTTGAATGGCAAAACGACTAAACCATGAGTCATAGCTGAATGTTGAAACTAGGGTATAGCTGCAACTGGTTTGGCTCAGTGGATAGAGCGTAGGCCTGAAGACTGAAAGGTCCCAGGTTCGATTCCGGTCAAGGGCATGTGCCTTGGTTGCTGGCACATCCCCAGTTGGGGGTGTGCAGGAGGCAGCTGATCGATGTTTCTCTCTCATTGATGTTTCTAACTCTCTATCACTCTCCCTTCCTCTCTGTAAAAAATCAATATAAAAAAACAAACAAACCCTAGGGTGTACTTTTGTTGTCAAAAGCGTTGGCCCAAGAACTGGAGGGCCCCCAGTTCGATTCTAGTCTATCGAGGTACAATAATTCAAGTACCTCAGTTTCTGGCTCAATCCTGGCCCTGATTAGGCTGTGTGCAGGAGGCAACCAGTTAATGTTCTCTCTCTCATCGATGTTTCTCTCTCTCTCTCTCTCTGTTTATCCTGCTTCCTCCCACTCTCTCTAAAAATCAATGGAAAACACCCTGAAGTGAGGATTAACATCAACAACAAAGACTCAGAGAGGAAAAATACAAAGACGTGTGGCAGTTTGTACCTGGTGACTCTGAATAAAGGATGTACTAGAGTTGATAGGAGAATATCCATTTAATCCTTTAGGAACAAACTGAAGTTAATTTTTTTTAAAAATCAGGTAACCAGTGGAAGCATCTGAGACTCGGAATGAGATTAACCTACTTCCCAAATCCAGAGTCAGGATTTAGATGAGACACCTGGTTCCATCCTCGGGCACAGAATCTCGTTTCTCTGTGGCTCCATCTCCCATGTGCACAACGGGAATAATAAAGGCACCTCCTTATAAGGCAGCACATAGAACGTGTTCATTTAATGCTGTTTTGTTTTTATTTTATACTTAGAAAGACCAAAGATATCCATAAAACGAGTATTCTACAGCAAAGACAATGAAGTAAAGCAACACAAACTATACTATGGACATGCCTCACAATCATGTTGAATGGAAGAGGCAACACAAAACCATACATGGTTCTCTTTATGAACATTTCACAACCAAACGATAGTCTTTTTTGTTTCTTTTGTTAATCCTCAGGCTATTTTTTCTATTTATTTACTTTTTTTTGGAAGAGTGGAAAGGAGGGATGGAGGGATGGAGGAGGAGGGAGAGGGGGAAGAGAGAGAAACATTAATGTGTGAGAATCACATACTTCACTGCCTCTCAGACATGCCCTGCCCAGTCCAGGATTGAACCTGCAACCCAGGAATTGAACTTATAACTCTAATCACTGAGCAATACCAGCCAGGAAATCAAAACTATATTCTTTAAAATATATATATATTTTTTAAATTGATTTCAGAGAGGAAGGGAGAGGGAGATACAGATATAAACATCAACAATGAGAGAGAATCATTGATCGGCTGCCTCTTGCACACCCCCACTGAGGATCGAGCCCACAATTCCGTATGTGCCCTGACCAGAAATCAAACTGTGACCTCTAGGTTCATAGGTTGATGCTCCATCACTGAGTCGGGCAAAACTACCGTATTTTCCAGCGTATAAGACGACCCCCAACTTTTCCAGTTAAAATATAGAGTTTCGGATATACTCGCCCTATAAGATGACACCCAGCATATAAGACAACTCCCGACTTTTGAGAAGATTTTCCTGGGTTAAAAAGTCGTCGTATACGCCGGAAAATACGGTACATTCTTTACAGATGCAGACAAGGAAGGTACAAAGGGGAAGAAAAGTAACACAATAAGGAGCACCAAGTCAGCAGATGGTTCCTTTGGTGGAAAGAGGCAGGGGGACTGTGGGAGGGCAGGGAGCGTGCAGGTGGGCTCTGCGGCGCTGGGGTGCTCTGTTTCTTGATCCAGGTGCTGGTCACAGGACCACATTCTCCATGTAATTACTTGTTAACTTGTAAATCTGCCTTACCCACCTGTCTGTATGTAAATTACAGTGCACTACATATATATACATATATATGTATATATATACACATATAATATGTGTATATGTGTGTGTGTGTGTGTGTGTATATATATATATACATATACATATATATATATATATAGTGGAAAGGAGGGATGAAGGGATGGAGGAGGAGGGAGAGAGGAGACACATACACATACACACACACACACACACACACACACACTGTATTTTCTGGCGTATAAGATGACTTTTTAACCCAGGAAAATCTTCTCAAAAGTCAGGGGTCATCTTATAAGCCGGCTGTTGTCTTATAGGGCGAGTATATCCCAAACTCTATATTTTAACTGAAAAGTTGGGGTCGTCTTCTACGCCCAGTCGTCTTACACGCCGGAAAATACTTTAGATAGATAGATAGATAGATAGATAGATAGATAGATATAGATAGATATAGATATACAGATAGATATAGATATAGATATAGATATAGATATAGATATAGATATAGATATAGATATAGATATAGATATAGATGATATAGATATAGATAGATATAGATAGATTAGATAGATAGATAGATAGATAGATAGAGATAGATATGTAATAAAGAGGGGCAGAAATCATGGCAGGGCAAACCAGAAATGTACATTTTGAGAAAAATAACCAAGGAAATGAGATGGCAGGACAATGAGAAGACGCCAGCTATGCAGCACTCTCTCTGCCGGGCGTTGTGCTGATTTCACTCGCATCCACTGTTCGCCTAAGCTGTCAAACCATCATGTCAGGAAGCCCTGTGATCCCGCCATCCAGGTGAGGACGAGGCCCACAAAGTTGAGGAGCCGGCTCGGAGGCACACTTCTGCAAAGTCACAGCTGGAATTAAACCCAGCTCTGCCTTGAGAAGCGAGGCAAAGACAGAAGGAGGCCAGAGGAAGATCGCAGGCTGGGGTGGGTGGCTTCCTGCTGTCCCAGGCGCTACCTCGATGACAGTCTTATCTGATGTGCAAAGCTCTGCTCTTCTCCAGGGAACAGGACAGTGTGCTTTCTGGCTCAGCGCCTTTTTCATCTGACCCCGAGAAAGCTACTCCACCCTCACTGTGGTTACCGTTTGCTTGCGGTAAAAGATATAAACACATACAGCAGGCACATAAATACCAGCCAGAATAAAGGTGGGATCGCTTTACTGAAGACAAAAAGGGTCAGTAAGTAATGATAAAGGGTTCAGGTTAAGTTCCTCGGGAAGAACTTTTTAAAATGGGCCTCAACTTTCTTCCTTATATTGTGACTGAAATTCATTCATTCAAAATTCACTGACTGCCTACCACTCAGGGTAGACCCGGGCTGGGTCCAGGTAGGAGGTGGTGCTTGAGGAGGTCTTTCTAAGGCTGATGAATTAAGTCTAGAAAGTGTGTTTCCTCTCAGCGGATAAAAACAGATCTCTCTAATTTTACGATAAGGACGATAAACACATCGTGGTGTTTGGCATCTGCTCTTCCATATGATTTTTGCAACAGCACGAGGAGGCAAACGGCAGCAAAAGCATCCCCTGTATCTTCCGCCGGACCTGAGCGACCCCCAAACTCCTGGAGGTCAAGGCCATCCCCTACGCATCTTCTGCCGCAGTTCCTGGCTCTCCCTAATGCACAGAAGTCACCATAAATGTTTGCCAAAGCCTCTCGTAAGCTTTCAAACACTTTAACCATCATCCCCACATTTTAGACACTGTGCCTGCGATTCCGCTCAGCTTCCCTTTGACTCTATGAGAGAAAAGCCCTAAAGCTCTTCCTGGACTTCCTACCATCCCTACTCCACTCTGTTAAAAACTGCACCCTGTTAAAAATCGTATATTCTGCCGAAACTGGTTTGGCTCAGTGGATAGAGCATCAGCCTGTGGACTGAAAGGTCCCAGGTTCGATTCCGGTCAAGGGCAGGTACCTTAGTTGCAGGCACATCCCCAATGGTGGGTGCGCAGGAGGCAGCTGTTGATGTTTCTAACTATCTCTCTCCCATCCTCCCTGTAAAAAATAAATTATATTAAAAAAAATTTTTTAAGTAAAATGATAGACACATACTTAAAAAAAATAAAATCAATCATATATTCTATTTCCAATTTTTCTGGAAGCTTATCATTACAATGGAAAAATGACAATATTTTCTGCCTCTTCTTAACTCTCCCCGTGATAACAGGCAGTTTTGGGTTTTACTTCCAGAACCTACAAGTGTGCCTGCACTCACAAAACAGGCGTTGAATTGTTTGTTCTAGGAAATTCCTTGGCAGCTGCGGTCCGTTTATTTAGGATTATGTTCTGGTAGAAAATGCGCACGCCGGTTACAAAGAACATCATGTTTTACAGGAAAAGATTAAAATGCTTCTGCGCGGGATCAAAGTAAAAATTTAATTAATTTTACCCCAGAAACTTCTAACATGGGAAGGGCTGAAGGTCAAAGGATAAGCTGGACATGCTTTTGCTAGAGCTTCTTCCCCTCCCCCTTTTTTTAAATTGGTTTTTTGTGTGTTTGGATACAGCTTTATTTTTAATTTAATTTTTAAAAATATTTTTATTGTTGACAGTATTACAGATGTCTCCCATCCCCCTTCCCCTTTAACTCCTCTGCCCAGTCTCTACCCACCCCACCCCCAGGTCATCACCACCCTATTATCCATGTCTACGGGCTGCGTGTGTAAGTACGTAAGTTCTCTGCAGCTTCTTAATCGAAAGGATCCTAACTGGAGGTCAGCCTGAGCGTCTGGACTGCATAGCAACAAGCCTGCCACGTGGTAGGAGGCAAACACAAGAGAAGGCACCAAACAGCCCTTGGCTTGATTTCGTAGCTAAACCGTGAGTGGCGGGCAGTTGATGGGACCACACAGTGTGGACACATTTGCTCTTTTGTGCGTTCGATGACAAAAGTTCTTTCGCTATTTGCAACAGGAAAATGCATAGTATACTTGTGGGTGGTGTACAGACCCCTGCTGTCCTTCCTTCTGTCCTTCAGTCGGTGGGACAGCTAAGTACTGATCACCTACTATGTGCCCTGGGGGATTGTACAACCAATAGAGGGGAGTGCTCCTTATATTCAAAATCAGTGGTTCTCAACCTTCCTAATGCCTCGACCCTTTAAGACAGCTCCTCATGTGGTGGTGACCCCCAACCGTAAAATTATTTCCGTTGCTACTTCATAACTGTAATTTTGCTACTGTTATGAAGCATAATGTAAATATCTGATATGCAGGATGTATTTCATTGTTACAAATTGAACATAATTAAAGCATAGTGATTAATCACAAAAACAATATGTAATTATATATTGTGAAATATTTACTTCTAATTACAAATAAATGAAATTTTGTCTTGAATCGTGGTGTAGCATGGGCAACAGTCTTCATATGACAACAGTAAACTACATTGCTACACTTTGCTACACTGAGGAGCGGTGTGTTGGTTCCTAAGACCATAGGAAATAGGTGTTTTCCAATAGTCTTAGGCAACCCCTGTGAAAGGGTCGTTCGACCCCCAAAGGGGTCGAGACCCACAGGTTGAGAACCGCTGTTCTAAATGAAGAGTGTTAGGGAGAGGACTTAGTCTGAGAGAGAAGAAGCAAGTCAGATGGGAAGGCTGAACAGGAAGGAGGAGGACGCCTCAGAAGGCAGAGGAAGATGTGTTTCAGAACAAGGCCCAGACACTGGAGAAAACCTGAAACCAGCCACGCTAACCCCCCTCCCTCTGTAAGAGGAGGACAGCTAGGGCCTAGGGTAGCAGGAGAGAGGCGTGGTCTGCTCCTGGCGAGCCTGGTTTGCCAAACTAGGGAGGTGAGACTTCCACCTGCAAGCAGAGAGGAGCCCTTGAGGAGCCTAAGAGGAGTGACAGCATCAAATGTGTATGCCGGCTGGGGAGAGGCCAGGACGAGGGGCAGGGAGACCAGCTGGGGAGGTGGCTGCTGCAGTCAGGGGGAACACCAGTGGCAGCCCGGGCAGCAAAAGAGCAGTGGGCAGGGGAGGAAAAACAGAGGAAGACTTTGAGGAAGACAATCCACAGAACTTGGTGGTTGACAGAGAGGCAGCTGGTAGTAACAGCTAACGCTTACTGAGTACTCACTATGTGCCACTCATAGGCACTTACCAAGTACTATTGCACTTAAAACCGCGTCAGGACCCCATTTTACAGAGAAGGAAACTGAGGCACAGAGGATGAGTTAATTTGCCCGAGGTCACTGTATATAATGGAAAGAAAGAACTCAGAGGACTCCTGAATTCTGACCTGGGTGACTGAATAGAGCACGCTGGTCCCTGCCAACCTCTCCTGGCTGAGATATGATGCTTCACCAATGCCATGCTGCTGGCAGCTGTATCCGAGTCCCCTGCCATCTCTCCCCTTCATCTCTGTTCATGTTGTCCCCCCTCCCTGGAATGCCCTCTCCTCCTCCCAGTCGGCCTTTTAGCACGTGTCCTCCAGGTAACTGTTCCTGATCTATCCGTCACTCCTCCCAGACCCTCCCCTACAACCGGGCATCATCATTCTCAGTTGAGGGATCTATCTTCTCCAGCTGACAGCGCTGTCCATGAGAAATGGTGAGATCTCCTTTCTTCTGGGACCCTGGGTTCAGGCTAGAGTCGGGGCTCACAGTGTGAGTCAGGAGCCACCGTTATTCTGCAGGAAACAGGGAGGGAAGAAGACTTCTGCTCTGGACACACTGAGTTGGAGGCACTGGGATGGCAAAACAGATTGAAAACGTCTAGCAGACAGCTGGGGATCCCAGTGTAGCGCACACTGGAGAGAAGTTCTGAATGGGTGATTGGGGGGTGGGAGTCAATCGAATAAAGACGAAGTCACAGGAGAAGACATTATGTCCTGGGGCAGTGGTTCTCAACCTTCCTAATGCAGCGACCCTTTAAGACAGCTCCTCATGTGGTGGTGACCCCCAACCATAAAATTATTTCCATTGCTACTTCATAACTGTAATCTTGCTACTGTTATGAACTGTAATGTAAATATCTGATATGCAGGATGTATTTTCGTTGTTACAAATTGAACATAATTAAAGCATAGTGATTAATCACAAAAACAATATGTAATTGTATATTGTGAAATATTTCTAATTACAAATAAATGAAATTTTGTCTTGAATCGTGGTGTAGCATGGGTAACAGTCTTCATATGACAACAGTAAACTACATTGCTACACTTTGCTACACCGAGGAGCAGTCTGTTGGTTCCTAAGACCATGGGAAATAGGTGTTTTCCAATAGTCTTAGGTGATCCCTGTGAAAGGGTCGTTCGACCCCCAAAGGGGTCGAGACCCACAGGTTGAGAACCACTGTCCTAGGGTCTCCTCTCTTTGCTTCTCCCAGTCCCCATGTGGCATGCTTAGGCTCAGCGCTCACTACACCCCTCTCCTTTACCCCCTGCCAATCACAAGTCCTGAACGCTGGTCATGCACTGCCTTTAAGCCTTTGCTCAAACCACCCCTTCTGCCTGGAATTACCCACACATTTGGTTTATTTTCTGCCTCTTCTTAACTCTCCCAGCGTCAGGTGTCACAGCCGAACTCTCCAGACCTACATTTGGACTCCATACTGTTATGGGAAGCGAAGTAAACTCTCCGATCTGTGCCTCAATGAATATGGGATTACCTTCTTCAAGGCTGCCGTGAGACTGAAATGAGCTAGCTCACAGAAAGGGCCAGTTATTATTGCTCATGTCCCAGCAGAGCCCACACTTCAACTTACAGTGCAGAAAACTGTGACCCCACTCTACAGGCCTCCCCCTGAGAGACTGGCCCTGCGCTTGGGGCCATTGTCTCGCCTTTAGTAGGTGACTGATCGATGCCATGAGCATGACATTGTAGAGAGTGAGATTATAAAGTCAAGGACAGAACCCAGGCAAACACCATTATACTAGTAAACCGAAGGAGGAGTCCACAAAAAAAAAAGATAGAATTTAAGAGGCAGGAGCAACATGAGAGAGAATTGTAATAACAACAATACTGGCTCTGACTGCATTTCCTTCTGGTCTTCTACTTGCATTCTCTGCTCGACCCACAGGAACCTTCCTTGAATATGACATGCTTGTTCTGCCCTGGGGCCTTTGCACATACCATTCCCTTTGCCAGGAATGCTCTCCACATAACAGAATGGCTTATTCCTTCCCTTCATTTCAGTCTCTGCTCAAAATCACCTCCTCCAGGATATCTGAGACAATGGCCCCAAGTGTAGAGTCCCTCTCTCAGTGAAGTTCTCTGCATTGTCAAGTTGAAGTGTGGGCTATGCTGGGACAGGAAGAGATATTTGAGCAGAGGCTTTGCCTATCTGAAGTAACCCCACTGTGCTAAGCTCCTCCGGCCACCCAGTACGTCTCCTCAGATCTGAAGCTACTAGCTCAAGGCCAGGGTGACAGGTCCCACCTTCCTGGTTCGGCCTGACACACAGCCCTGCCCCTTCTCTGGCATGGCTGAGAACGAGTCAAGTCCCAGTCATTTCTCTCTAAAAAAGACTTGTCACCCACCCTTGGTCTCATGCATGCGGTTATATAATGAGCTAAAAGCAGTTAAGAACCTAAACCATTTAAAGGACAAGAAAAGAGAAAAGCCAGCGGTGAGCACAAAAGGTCAAAGCACTAAAAATCCAGAATTTTAAAAACTGCATCCTCCATTGAACATATATATTTTTTTAGAGGACATATTATAGTTCTTGCTTTCCCTAATCTCAATTCACAGTTCTGGAATATATGAATCTAGATGACTGCCTGTATGCTAAAATACAGAAAGAGCCCATTCCAATACAGGATCAAAGATGCATATTTAGATGGGAAGCTAATGAGGTTTAATGGAAGCTGCTGCTGATGAAATGCATGCATAAGCCCCATTTCTCTCTCTTCTTAGGAAAAACACACACACACACACACATACACACACGGTCTCCAGTATAAACTGTTTATTCTCTTGGCAGCCCCTACACTAAAGCTAGGACCTAAACCTTAGGTCCTAAGGCATTTTTTTAATCCAGCAAGCGAATATAAAAATTGAACCCTATAAATTCTAGGCAAAAAAACAAACAAACAAAAACCCTCAGATCATCCCTCTTCATGATATCTTAACCCAAATCCAAGAGAACTGAAAGGGAACATTTTGAAAAGAAGCAAGATTATCTGAGGGATGATTTGTAGAAGGTTCCAGAGCTGGGCCAAGCGCTCACCGGATAATGATCTGGACAGCACCAGAGGGCGAGGAATATATTCAATGCGCTCCGTTTTGTTTTTCCTTAACGTTTTCACTAGGTGGAAACCTGGGTGGACTAATTTATCTTGTCCTGTCTCAGCTCACATCGCTATGGACCAAAGAATTGATACACACTTTGTGGCCAAGTATATTCATCACGTTAGGGAGCAGGGGAGGAAGCAGAGTGTGTCGGGAATATATTTAAAATAGCACAAATCCTAACTGGCATATATATATTTAAATCTGCTTCAGTTCCCTCTGAGGTTCTAAAAAGGAAACTGTGTGATTCCTAATGGCCCCCACCTTTTCCTTTAATTACTGAAACATACTTGCTTTTCAACAAACAGTTCCACTCCTTCTGGCTTCATTTACTCCACCTGGGTGCCCAATTAAGCTTTTAAAACTTCTAGAAATTTGCAGAACTGATTATTAGGTAGACCTGTGACTGACGATTTCCACAGGGCAGCTAGTGACATTTAACATGACATACAAAAACACAGAAGTTCGATCCCTTGGAGAGAAAAAGGAATAAGATAGATTTCTGCCCATGGATATGCCTAAAACACCACCAGAACGTTGAATTATCCCGAGGGCAACCCAAGACTCACAACGATGTGTGTCACCTGTGCAGCAGGGACAAGAACAACACGACCCAGCAGAAAATGCTCTGAGAAGGGGTAAGGGGAAAAAAGCCACTAGTGTGTCATTTGTAACCAGCTCACCATTTGTTAGTAGCGCCCAAGCATCGAGGCCACCCGAGTGACCATCTGAAACAGCTTAACTCCTAAGAAGGAGAGCCGGGCCTCTTTAACCTTGGGGACAGGTGCAGGGGGTGTCATTGGCCTGGAGCATGACCCCTCCCCTGCAAAGAGCAGAAACTTCCCTCCCCCCAGCTCCAGGCTTGATCAAAGACGCCCCTTCAGAAGAACACTCCCCGACAACTGCTCGCCACCTTCACCTTTAAAATGCCAGAACGTGATGGTATCACAGCAGCTGATTGCAAACCAGGCAAAGGAGGGACGCCTCTGTCTGAGCATCTCTGTCTGAGCTTCTGCCGCCTCTAACCCCGTCTCTGCAGCATCTCTGCTGAAGGACCAGAAAGGGCCACGTTCCCCACACCAGAGGGATACGTATTTAAAAAAAAAAAAAAAAAAAACATCCTCACGGGCTTCCCCAGCGCGCTGAGATTTCGAAGTCCGAAACCTCCGCCCTGTGATGTTGTTTTTCTTCAGAATGGTACAGTGCCCTTTAAGAATAATAAAAGCACACATTGCTTTACTCAAACTGTGTTAACAGGAGGCATACTGCCTTGTATTTCCATGGAATTTTTCTTCCCAAACTGATTTTTTTTTTAGCATGAAGAAAAACGTCTTTTGTGTACCAGTATATATTATTGAAGCCCCAGAGCATCTGTCAGAGAGATACCCTCATCTCTGAGTGACAGATGCAGGAATTCCAGAACACCAAAGTTTAAATAACTTGGCCAAGGTCAGTGGGGACGAGCAGCACCGACCGAACGCGCTTCTCAGACCTCCAAGCCCCACCGGCTTACAAAGAAAAAGAACTCCAAGCGGGTTGCACAGAACTTCACAAGGGAACCCTCCCCCGGGGTGGTCTGAAGCGAGCCGGCTGTTTCTGGGGTCCCCAGCCTCCCAGACACCCCTCCTCCACTTCCACCGCTTTTACTCCGCCGGCTCTGTCTGCAAACGCCCCCTTCCCCAGGTCCCCGGCAGCCTGCAGCCGCCGGAGCATCCTGCCCCCAGGTCCGCGCGCGCTGCAGCCGACTCCCCTTCTCCCCCACCCGCCCGGGGCCGAACCCCGAAGTTCCCCGGGGGAACAGGGTGGCTCCCGGCCGCCCCAGCCGCCCCGGGGGCCCGCCGGTACCGTAAGCCGAGAGGGAGTCCATCCTGCCCCGCGTCCGGTCCAGGCTGGCCACGGCGTCGGCGAGGGCGGCGGCCGGAGCGCGGCGCCCCTGGACGGCGGGCGCGCGGCGCGGCGACTGCATGCGCTCGGCTCCCGCGGCGCCCGGCCGCCCCGCTCCTGGGCATGCCCCGTGCGCCCCCCGCAGAGACGCCCCGGCGGGTCCCGGCTTCCAGGGCGCGGGGAGCCTGTGCCCGCGGCAGGGAAGTGAGGCTGCGGGGCGGGGTGCGCGGCGGGGGAGCGGGGGGGCAGAGGGGGTGGAGCGGGCGGTGGGAGGCGCCGGCGGAGGCGCGGGGCGGGCGGCGGGCGGGACCCCGGCGCGGTCTCCGCCCCCCAGGTGCCCCTCGGCTGATGCGGACCCACGTGCGCGGTGGCCAGTCCGGACCGGCCACAGCCTCCGGGACCCGGAGCCTTGCGCGCCCGCCTGGGCCCCTGGAGCGCACGCCGCCGGGGGTGGGGGGGGGTGCCCAGGGAGGGTGCCGTCGCGGGGACTCGGCGCGATCCCCGCCCTCGGGGACGGTCAGAGGAGCGGGCGTCCCCGAGCCGGGGTCCCCGGGAGCATGGCCGCGCCTGCCTGCGGACTTTCACAGCGAAGCGGACCGCGAAGCACCCAGTTCTGCCACCCGCAGCCCAGCCCGTCCCGGCGCCCCTCCCGTCGCGTTATGCGCGCGCGTGTGTCTCCCCACGAGGCTGCGCGACGGTCTGAGGGCGCTCGGCCCCGCGCCGCGAGCCGGGAGCTAACTTAACCAGGACCCGCTGGACGGCCCCGGGTCCGAGCCCCTCCCAGCTCGTTCCCCCGTTCCCCTGGGAGCCCACACATCCTATTGTGGGGGTTCTCCGTTTGCAATAGGCTGTGTGGGAGGGAAAGGGGAGTAGGAGAGGGAGAGAGACCGAGAAGCCAGCGGCACCCATCGTGAGGGTGCTAGGGGAGTGGGGAGAACAAGAGAAAAGTGGGGGGAGGAGGGGGGTACCCAACGTCCCCGCCCGGCCAGGCGCACCGGAGGCTTTGTCATTCCCCGTGTAAGGTCACCCCACACGGGGAGCGCCACGAGCGTCCTGGCTCGGGCTGGCCTGAGCCCCGGAATCGCGGCCGCTGCGCCCTCGCTTTCTCTTATCTGTAAAGGGGAGGTCACTGGCCTGTCTGGTCCACCCCACGGGCCCGTGGCGGGAAGCAGGCGGGGTGCAGGGAGCAGGCGGGATGCGGGCAGTACCATTCTCTCTGAGGCGTCGTCTGGAAAGCTGCTCTCTGCCTGGAGTTTGCCCCCCTAAGGGCCTCGACCTGCCTCTGCCCCAGGTACCCTCAAATTCACCCACCTCCAGACCCCAAGTCTAGAGCGATTTGAAAACCTGTCCTCAGCCCCAGTCTTTGATGTAAAGGGGATTTGGGCATGCCCCCACCCCCACCCCCACCCCCACCCCCCTCAGTGCACTCATAAGCCGGCATTACATCTTCGGGGAGCCTCTCTGCTCCCCCTCCCCCAACACACACCCCTCCAGCTCCTCAGTATGGGGCTCAGGGCGCTAGCCTCAGCCTGTTCTACCCAGGGTGCCTCTCTGTGTCGCCCTAGAGGCCCAGGCCATTTGCAGGTTGTCTTAAGCCCTCCAGCTCTTTCTCCTCTCCTTCCCTCCCCGTTTCCGCTCAAGGAGGGTCACGAAGAAAGACGACCGAAATGAGTGACAAATTGCGCTGTAACTCTTCTTGGCAGCTCTTTTTAATTAGGGCAAACGAAACCGTAGCGTCTAATTAATTTACCGCGCTGAAGGGCACCTGCACTTCTGCCCACGCCATCCCATCCCAAATCCTGGAATTAAGATTGAGAACACCGGGTCTGGTGGCTGAGGAGGTGATGGCGGGATAGATGCTCCCCATCCCTTCCTTGTCAGGTTTGCAGGGAGCCCTCCTGTTCTTCACAGGCCGGGGCATCGGGGACACAGACCTTCAAGCAGCCCCCCTGTCTCCTGGTCTGCAGCAGGATTGGGTGGTCTCCCTACCCCCATTCTTGAGGGGAACATAGGCCAACAGGGAATTACCCTGTTTCCCCAAAAATAAGACAGTGTCTTATATTAACTTTTGCCCCCAGAGATGCGCTAGGTCTTATTTTCAGGGGATGTCTTACTTTTCCATGAAGAATACAGTACACATTTATTGTTGAACACACAAAAAAAGGAAATTTATTACCTGTATATTGCACCGTAGTAGTTATCACAAACCAGCTCACTGATTGGCCACAGCACAGCCGGAGCTGTTCAGGCAGTGCGAGGTCTCTTTAAATCAAGGAGTCAGACGCCTTACGATAGCTTCCGGGGTCTTATATTCCGGGGAGGCCTTATTATCGGGGAGGTCTTATTTTCGGGGGATGCCTTATATTACAGCGAGAGGCAAAACTGGAAGTAGGTCTTATTTTCGGGGGATGTCTTACTTTCGGGGAAGCAGAGTATGATGCTCTGATGAAGGAGAAGTTGCTGAAGAAGCCACGTGGTTGAACAAGCGATTCCGCCTTTGCAGCATTCACAGGGGAAAAATGACATCCAGGATTTGTGTTGTTGCCAGTAGAATTTTCTCATGTTCTTGTAGTTTATTCATTCTCCGTGTTTTCAGGAGTAAAATATGAACTGCCACAAACTGGATGAAAGCTGGGTTCTAAAATTTCCCGGGAAAATGCTTTGTTCCGATGATTAAGGAAAAAATACTTCTCTTTTCAGCATGCTCTGAACTTGAACTAAGTGACTTAGTATCAGCTGCCCTGAACGTAATTAGATTGCATCTGACACGGGAAGAGGCGGACTCTCTGATTAACATTTTTAATAACTTACTTTGATTTTGTCGTTTACGAACTACTCTACAAATACTCATTGCATCAAACTGTTTGCATATGAAAAGTAATGTAGTTTGCATTTGCCCACAATCAACTTGACTTAGAATTTGATCCGTTATTAAAGATTTAACAAGTTGAACATGTAAAAATATTGCTGTTTTTAAAGTAAAGAACTTATATACTTACTAGAGGCCTGGTGCATGGAAATTCGTGCACTGGGGCCGGTGCGGGGAGGGTCTCTCAGCCCAGCCTGTATGCACTCACAATCTGGGACCGCTTGGGTAGGGTCCAGTCCCATCCTAGCACGGCTCTAGTTCCCCAGGCCTGTGGGCAGGGGAGGGAGGGAGGGACCAAGAGGCCAGTCCAATGGCAGCATGGGTCCGTTCCCACAGCTCCCTCACTCTGCCATGCCCGGGTGGTCGGGACCCAGGACTGACTCCCGCTGCACCAGCGGGGACCCTAAACTGGTGTTTGGTCATCTGTCCAGTCATTTAGGTCATGACAGACCCTCGCTTTTTATATATTAGGATATGCACAGCCCATGGGCATGAATAACAGGGTAGTGAAGACCTTGAGAGGCAGGCAGGGGCTAGGAGGAAGGGGTAAAGAAAGGGAAGGAATGGGAGACATCTGTAATACTATCAATAATAATATATATATATTTTTTATTAATTTTTTTATTTTATTGATTTTTACAGAGAGGAAGGAAGAGGGATAGAGAGTTAGAAACATCGATGAGAGAGAAACATCGATCAGCTGCCTCTTGCACGCCCCCTATTGGGGATGTGCCCGCAACCAAGGTACATACCCTTGACTGGAATCGAACCTGGGATCTTTTATTTATATATATATATATATATTATTGATTTTTTTACAGAAAGGAAGGGAGAGGGATAGAAAGTCAGAAACATCATGAGAGAGAGACATCGATCAGCTGCCTCCTGCACGTCCCCTACTGGAGTTGTGCCCGCAAGCAAAGTACATGCCCCCGACCGGAATCGAACCTGGGACCCTTCAGTCCGCAGGCCGACGCTCTATCCACTGAGTCAAACCAGTTTCGGCAATATATATTTTTTTAATTGCTATTTTTACCTTTTATGTTCCTGTCTCTTATATATTCCCATAATGTTGAGTCTCTCTATCACATCATGGATCACATCCTATTATAATTTTCCTATTTACCCATCTATCTTTGCTGGAAAGCAGGGACCATGTCTTATATTTCGTTGTATCCCAACACCTACACATTACTTGGCCCATATTAGTTACTCAGTAAATTTTAGTTCGAGGAATAAGTGTGATTATGGGGAGGAGAGGTTGGGTCAGTGCCTAAGCGATCTGAGCTGTGGCTGACTTTATTCTGTAGATCTCAACCATCTTCCTCACTCAAGAAAAACTACTGCGTGAAAACCATTGTGCTTTGGCCAGGACAAAGAACTGCAGTGTCTGTTTAGTTGAGGCACAAACAATGAGTTTCTTATTCCAGAATCCATAAAACTCTCCCTGGAAATGAAGTGTTTGGGAAAGGGTCTGTGGATGGGTTTCATGGGATTTATGAATTCCCTGAAAATGACATTCAGAACTGCGTGTGTACACACATTTTTTTTTCTGAGGTAGGGAAGCGATCCATAATTTTCATCAGATTTTTAGTGGTGACTGATCCAACAAAGATAAAAAATTAATGGCAGAGCAAATCTTTCACATCCCAAAATAGCCTTTAAAGAAGAGGAATTACAATGATGGAGCATTATAGCAGCATAATAGATCCTTTTGCTGTAACAACGAATAATGCCCTGTTAGAATCATGCTCTAATTTGCTACAACCTGAAAAAAAATATAGCTAAAATGAAATGACAAGCTTTGCTTTTAAAAATCCCAAAATTAAATAAATTTGAATTATATAAAACTGTCAGCTCCTCACAATTAAATTTGGGTTTTTTTTAATGGAAGTGTTGTATAATCATCAAACTACATTTCTAAAAAAATATATCAAATAAGCAGGGTTATCAAGTTCATATTTTAGAACTTAATGTTTGTAACACATTCCCTATAAAATTTGGCAGATTTGTAATAATAAATGTAGCTGAGTTTATTATATATATAATATTCATATTCCATTCTTAATATATATTTAAGTACTTACATATAAAATATTATTTATATCTTTTGTATATATGCACTCATTCCATATTTAGACTAATGAAATAGATACTATCGTTATCACCATTTTATGGTGAGGAAAACAAGTCACAGTGTTTCCCTATTAACTCTAGTACTAATTAACTATTAGTGAGGGATGGATTCCAGATGTGAAACCAGATTCCAGAGCTCATGACATGCTTCCAAATGTTGTTGAACATACATAAACCATCTGATTGTTTTGCCCTTGAAATCTTATATTTCAATACAATTTTATTTATGCTTCTTTCTTAAGAAAAAAAAATGAGTAAATTGCACTGAAAGGCATTAAGGAGTGATGGTAGAGAAGAGACCAAGTGAGACTTTCCTAAGTACATCAGGGCCAGCCAGTTGCAGCAAACTGCAAACGTAAACTTAACAGTTACGAGTCTCTTTCTCATCTCAAGAAGAGAGTGGATTCTTTTCGTTCTAGCTTCACTTCTCAAATGACACAAAAATTTCTCTTCAGTTCATAACAGAAAAGCTTTGCCCTATCAGCTATGTTTGGAAACTGCTTCGTGCATTCTGTCCTTGTATGAATGCCTTTTATAACATATCACACACTAGCCGAGACCGGTTTGGCTCAGTGGATAGAGCGTCGGCCTTCAGACTGAAAGGTCCCAGGTTTGATTCCGGTCAAGGGCATGTACCTTAGTTGTGGGCACATCTCCAGTGGGCGGTATGCAGGAGGCAGCTGATCGATGTTTCTGACTTTCTATCCCTCTCCCTTCCTCTCTGTAAAAAGTCAATAAAATATACTTAAAAAAAAACATATCACACACTAATTATTGTCATGACTACTAAACTGAATTTAGGATAAATAGAATTTGCTTGGTGGGGAGGGAGAGGCATTGCCTCTGTAACAAATACGGTGCAGAGAAATTTTATTCTGGGAACCAATCATCTTTACCTTAAATACGCTTTACGTTGTTTTATATGTGACATGATTCTTTCCTAAAATGGCACATGTGGCAATGTCTGTACAGCTTAAAATGTTTATATTCACATTCATTCCTCTGGAGTTCAAGTTAACCGAACTCCAAAGTCATATCGACATATAATATTACCACAGACTTCCATCTCAAGATGAAAGGCAAAAATTTCTATATTCAAAAACAGTTTCTCCTGTTCTAGAAAGCAACCTATGAAAATATTGCCCTTCTGATCTGCAATGAACACCATCAAAAAGAGTCCTATATGCCAAATATTTGCTCTGGAATTTGCTCATCAAATGATGTCTCTGACATGGAGAGGGACGGTGTGGGTCTGTGCTGACCAGAGCAGGAGAAGGGGAACTTGACTGCATGCACTAGATCAGGGACAGGGAACCTTTTTTCTGCGAATGGGGATTTATGACAGCATTCTCAGGCCATACAAAAATTATCAACTTAAAACTGAGCCACTGTCTTTGGTCAAACATTTAACATACATCTAACGCTTTGATAGGACCAGACCAAATGATTGCATGGGCCTTATACAGCTCAAGGGCAGGCCATTCCCCCACCTCTGCACTACATAATGAGCTACACGAAGACAGGATTTAAGCCTTTTTTTTTCCCCATGTGCTCAGCAAAGTGCTCTCCATGGCAGAAGCCCAATAGATGCTCATTGCTTAGAGACTAATGAAAGGTCAGAGCCATGAGGAGACTTAGAAAACAGCCCTGGTTCTGGGGTCAGCCCGAATTCAAATTCAAACTCTACCACCTGTTAGTTGTGTGAACGTGGGCAAATAAGTTCACCTGGATCTCAGTTTTGCATCTGCAAAATGGGGTAAATAATGATAGCTATAGCATAGAATTGTTGAGAGTGTTGGGTGGATACATATGTAGAAAGCCTTTAGAACTTCTCAACAGATGTTAACCTCTGTTATTATTATTTCCACTTTACCAGGATTCCCTCAGGAATGCTGATCAAGTAGTAACTCCTTGTCATTCCTTTCACCAAGGAATAATCCTATATAATAAAGATATATTCATAACCAATGAACACAAGAAACTGGGGGGTTAGGGTATGCCTGGGAGGGGAGACAATGGGAAAATATGTATACCTGTAACACAATAAAAAAAAACATTTGGGAAAAATCATATTCCCTTTTTATAAGCTAGAGAAGAAAAAAATGAATTGTTAATAAATGAACTGGAATGTAAAAAAAACATTTGGGAAAAATCATATTTCTTTTTTATAAGCTAGAGAAGAAAAAATGAAGTGTTAATAAATAAACTGGAATGTAAAAAAATAAAAAAATAAAGCAATTATAATTTTAAAATATATATATAATATGCAAATTGAACCTCACACCCTCGTGTCAAAAGATGGCTACCCATGTCATCACAAGATGGCCATCCCCACATCATCACAAGATGGCTGTCCCCACATTGTCACAAGATAGCCACCCCCACGATGTCACAAGATGGCCAGCAGGAGAGGGCAGTTGGGGGTGATCAGGCCGGCAGGGGAGCAGTTAGGTGTCAATCAGGCCAGCAGGGGAGTGGTTAGGGGGCTATCAGGCTGGCAGGCAGAATGGTTAGGGGTAATCAGGCAATCAGGCAGGTGAGTGGTTAGGAACCAATAGTCCCACAGGATCGGGCCTAAACGGGCAGTTGGACAATCCCCCGAGGGGTTCCAGATTGGAGTGGGTGCAGGCTAGGCTGAGGGACACCCCTCCAGAGCACAAATTTTTGTGCACTGGGCCTCTAGTAATAATAATAATACTGAACAATCAAAACAAACCAGGCACTGGTAGTTAAACAGGGATCTCCTAGCATGCCAGAAATATCCCTTTAACTGGTGGGTTGTGGGGAAGTCCAAAGAACCAAGGTGCCAAACAATAGGGCTCTTAGGGCAGTGCCTGTTGTATACCAACCAGTATAGAAGTATTTCAATAGTTTAAGACTGATCACCAGTCCATCAGTTCTACTTCCCACCTTCCCACCCTAGACATCAAACCACTGCACTTCCTAATCACTCCACAAAGCCAACTAGACCTTCTCATCTCAAACATGTTTTAGTTTCTACATCCCTGCTGAGATGAAAGCAAAACATAATGGGATGATCAGAACACACATAACAAATTGATATTTAACATGTAAACACTGTATTTATGAGCATATTTTAATAAGGGCTATTTTAAATATCTATTGAATAGAGCATGTATGGGAAATAGTCAGTAATCTCCAAGGGATTTTTAAAATAACATCAACTAAACATCAAAAATAAATAAACTAATAACCGAGAAAAATGACAAACAATTGTGTAAATTTCATGTGAGAAGAATAGGTCATTAGGGAAGAGCGTATTTGCCTCTGCTGCAGGAAGCACGCTAAAAAATAAAAAGTAAATAAAACCGAGAGAAGATTTAAGAAACAGTGGAGCAGAGTCCTGAAGTTAAAAGAACATATTGAATGAAAGAATTTCCCAATTCTCTATTGATTGACTTGAACTGGGATTTCTCCATTTGGTGAAACAACCCAAAGCCCAAAAGAGCTGACACTGGATCACAACAAATTCTGTCCTTCGTATCTGATTAATTCTAGGAAGGTTTTTTTGGTTGTCAATTCTTTTGGCTCCTCCACATAACTGATCTTGTCATTTGTGAACAAAGACAGTTTTATTTTTTTCTTCCCTGTCTGGAACACATACAAAATTTAATTTGAAATGGATCACAGTGTTAAAAGTAAGAGCAGAAACAATAAATTTTTCAGTAAAAAGTGTCGGAGAAAATAATTGTAATCTTTCATTCTAAAATGAAACATAAAAATTATGAACCATTTAAAATATTAGATTTCATCAAAATTATAAATTTGCTGTTCAAAAGATACCATTAAGAAATTAAAGACAGCCCTGGACAGGAAGAAACTATTCACACTATTTATATCTTTCAGAGAACTTGTACCTAGAATATATTTTTAAAATCTTACAATTCATTAATAAGACAAACAATTGCCTGTCAAAAAAAAAAAAAAAAAAGGGCAGCCCAATCAGTGTGGCTCAGTGATTGAGCATCAACTCATGCACCAGGAGGTCACAGTTCAATTCCAGAACAGGGCACATGCCCAGGTTTCAGGCTCCGTTCCCAGTTGGGGGTGAGCAGAAGGCAGCCAATTTGATGGTTCTTTCTCATCATTGATGTTTCTATCTCTCCCTCTCCCTTCCTCCCTGAAACCTATATTTTAAAAAATGGGCAAAATATTTGAACAGATACTTCCCAAAAGAAAATTACAAATAGTCAATGAGTACATGAAATATATTCTATTTCTCCACAGTTCTTACCTGATGCCAAAAATATTCAGCACTGGAATCAATTCAGTGAACTAAGGCACTATCTCTTAAGTTCCCTTTTTCATTTCAAGCATTTATTTAGGGAAGAGTTATTGAGTAGCTAATTATGAAACAAATCTTCTCATATTCAGCAAGGAGGTAGCCTGCACTTGTTCATATATCAGCAGTGATGAAGGGTCAAAAGGGCATCAAGAAAGGACAAGCTTTGCTGAGCACATAGTTTGCAAACCTCTTCTGTGTCATGTTTGTGGGCATCATTTGTCCAAAGCAAATCACATGACCAGGTTCAGACTCCATGTGAAACAGTCCTTAAAGTTATAGAGCAAGTGGGTGTGACCACATGGAGGGGAAGAATTGGTAGCCATTTTTGCAGTCTATCTTTACAAGTAACACTACCAAATTCAACCCAAGTTAAGCCATTATTGGTGGTTTTTTTTTATTTAATTTATTGAGGTGACATTGATTGTTAAAATTACTAGAGGCTCGGTGCATGAAATTCATGCATGTGGGGAGGGGCGGGGAGAGGGAGGGTGTTCCTCAGTCCAGCCTGTACCCTCTCCAATCTGGGACCCCCCTCACAATCCAGGGCTGTTGGCTCCCAACTGCTCACCTGCCTGCCTTCCTGATTGTCCCTAACCACTTCTGCCTGCCAGCCTGATCACCCCCTAACTGCTCCCCTGCCAGCCTCTTTGCCCCTAACTGCCCTCCCATGCAGACCTGGTCATCCCCAACTTCCCTCCTCTGCTGGCCTGCTCACCCCTAACTTCCCTCCCCTGCTGGCCTGATCACCCATAACTTCCCTCTCTTGCAGGCCTGGTCCCTCCCAACTGCCCTCGCCTGCTGGCCATCTTGTGGTGGCCATCTTGTGTCCACATGGGGGCAGCCATCTTTGACCACATGGGGGCAGCCATATTGAGTGATGGTCAATTTGCATATTACTCTTTTATTAGATAGGATAGAGGCCTGGTGCATGGGAGGGGGCCAGCTGGTTTGCCCTAAAGGGTGACCTGGATCAGGGTGAGGGTTCCCTTGGGGCATAGGGCAGCCAGGCCAGGGGCCTGTGGTTGTTTGCAGGCTGGCCATGCCCCCTGGCAACCCAAGTGGAGGCCCTGGTATCTGGGATTTATTTATCTTCTATAATTGAAACTTTGTAGCCTTCAGTGGAGGCCTGGGCTTGCTAGGGTATGCAGAAAGCTTTGCTTCTCCCATTGCCTAGGAAACCCAAGCCTCCTGCTCACTCCATGGCTGCAGCCATCTTGGTTGGGTTAATTTGCACACTCGCTCCTGATTGGCTGGTGGGCATGACTTGTGGGTGTAGCAGAGTGATGATTAATTTGCATATTACTCTTTAATTAGATAGGCTGTTTCAGGGATACAATTGTATAATACAGTGGTCTGCAAACCGCAGTTCACGAGCCACATGTGGCTCTTTGGCCCCTTGAGAGTGGCTCTTCCACAAAATACTACAGCCTGGGTGAGTCTATTTTAAAGAAGTGGCATTAGAAGTTTAAGTTTAAAAAATTGGGCTCTCAAAAGAAATTTCAATCATTGTATTATTGATATTTGTTTCTGTTGACTAATGAGTTTGCCAACCACTGGTATAATACATCATCTGTATATTGTATTATGTGTTCACCAACCCAAGTCTCCTTTACCCTCTCCTACCTTCCACCACCCCAATTCCCTTTGGTAATCGCCATACTGTTGTCTGTCTATGAGGCTATATGTTTTTTGGCTAATCCCTTCACCCAGTTCCCCAATCCTTTCCCCTCTGACAGCTGTCAGTCTGTTCTCTGTGCCTAAGAATCTATTTCTATTTTGTTGGTTTATTTTGTTCATTAGATTCCACATATAAGTGAAATCAAATAGTATTTGTCTTTCTCTGACTGGCTTATTTCACCTAGCATAATATTCACCATATCCATCCATGCTGGGGAAAAAGAAAGATTTCCCTTTTTTTATAGTTGAGTAGTATTCCACTGTAAATATACCACAGTTGTTTATCCACTCATCTACTGATGGGCACTTGAGCTGCTTCCAAATATTGTCACTTGTAGATAATACTGCAATGAGCATAGGGGTACATATGTTTTTGTAATTAGTATTTCAGATCTCTTTGGATATATTCCCAGTAGTGAAATCACTAGATCATAAGGCAGTTCCATTTTTAATTATTTGAGGTAACTCTAGACTGCTTTTGACAGTGACTGCACCAATTTGCATTCCGATCAACAGTGCACATCCTGACCAACACTAGTTTTTTGATGATTTATTGATCATAGTCATTCTGACAGGTGTGAGGTTATAACTCATTGTGGTTTGAATTTGTATTTCTCTGATGATTGTTGAACATCTTTTCATATGTCTATTGTCCATCTGTATATCCTCTTTGAAGAAGGATCTATTCAGGTCCTTTTTCCATTTTTAATTGGATAGTTTCTTTTTTGGTATTAAGTTTTATAAGTTCTTTATAAGTTTTGGATATTGACCTAGTTCAAATTATTGAATATTGCAGAGAAACAATTATGGGTGAACCCAAGGGTTCAAATGCTACCAGTAGAACTCAATCTCACTCTCAGCATTTTTTTTTCATCTTGGAAAGTACTCACTTTGGTCACAAAATGACCTTCAGCAGATACAGACTTTCATCCTATCCTCTCAACAACCCTATGAGAGGAAAAGTGGGGTCCCCTCCCAAATCAACTTAAGTGAAGCACCCATCTCTGAACCTATTTCAGTGGGCATATGACTTGGACTGAAAGAATCAATTGATTCCATCTTACTGACCGCTGAAATAGGGAATGGAAGAAGGACTGGAGATGTTAGTAAGTGGTACTAAAACATAACCTAGTCAGCTTCCCTCATCACCAAGCTTCCAATGTGCTCTTTCCTGCACACAGAATCCACTCACACTTCCCCAGAAGATAACCCAGTAGTGCCATTGTTCTCAGGGTCCAGGATAAAGCATACTTCAGGTCCAAATTCTGCTTCTCTTGATCATAGCAAAGTTCATGAAGTGTCTGGCATGGAATAAATTCATTATGACTACTAGTCAGTAAGAGTAGGTTAATAAGAGCAGCAATAGTGATGTCTTGCCAATTATGTTATAACATAACAACATCATCTTAGTTTGGACATTTTTATAGCTCAGGACATCCATTGTTTTGGAAACTGAATATCCAGTTCTCCTCTTCTTCGGGAACTCACCTCTTCTCATCTCAGTCCATGTGATTTTGATGGGCATCTCCAGTCCTTCTTCATGCTGGGCAGACAAGCATCAGATTTCCCCAGCTTGTGGAAGTTAGGCACTTCCATGAAACTATGTATTAGTCAAAGAAATGTGAACAGAACTTATATGTGCCACTTCTAGGCTAAAATATTAAATTGCCATGGTGATCATGCAAGAATATGTTAATATGCAGGTGCCAATAAAATAGAGGCAAAGTAGAATGTTGAGACTGAGAGAGTCACCTACACCCACTGTAGACTGCTTGAGTGAGAAATATGCTTGTGTTATGGAGGTCACTGAAAGACTTAGAGACATTTGTTACTATAGTAGAATCGAGGCTAATTGGACCATCACACACTGAATAATGCTATAAGTATATTTCACTTTATAGGGGAAGATACTGAGGCATAGAAAGTTTGAACAAACTGCCTAGAGTCCCCATATCTAGTGGAGGGGAGAGGAGAAAGAAGGAAGGAAAGGAGGGAAGATAATATAGCAAGAATGAAGACATTATTTAAAATAGCTTTAGCCCTAGCTGGTTGGCTCAGTGGATAGAGCATAGACCATGGACTGAAGGGTCCAGAGTTTGATTCTGATCGAGGGTACAGATCTCTGTTGCAGACTTGATCCTAGGCCCTGGTAGGTGCACCTGTGGGAGGCAATCAATTGATGTATCTCTCTCACATCAATGTTTCTCTCTCTCTGTCTCTCCTCCTCCTTTCCACTTTCTCTAAAAATTAATGGAAAAATATCCTTGGGTGAGGATTAACAAAAAATAAAAAAATAAAAAAAATAAAATAGCTTCATCTTCTCAACCTATCCTCAAGCACATATATACAAAATACAAAAATATAAAAAGGGGATTTTTTAGCTGAGTAAGCTTGCAGTTCATTTGCATCCATGTTTATTGGGAGACTCAGTGTAAAGATAAGAAAACCCAAGTTCTACTTCTGATTCTCTGTTTCTGTGTCCTCTATATCACTTCTCTGATTACAATATGTATTTGCATAAAAGTTAATGAGATACCAGGTTTACTAACAGTGTGATAAATGAGAAGATGCCTCTTCTAGCTGCCTCTCCTTGTGCACCCATCCCAACCTCCTTCTCATTTTCCAAATGGTCTATAAATTGATTGCTCTCACCAAATGCATCCATTGAAGTTGGAACATCATTTTATTTGTTCAGATTTAAGGAGGTGCTAGTTCATTCCAGGTACACACCATCACTGTGCAGTATATCTGTATAAATCCACCTTAGACACTGCACCAAGTGGTCATCGGGTTTGAAACAAATAAACACATATAAATGGGCCTTAAGTTATATTAGGTTTTCTTGCATACTATTCTATAGTTGTCAGATTTCCCATGAAGAACATAATATTAAAGCATCACCAACTTTTTAAAAGGAAAATATGAGGCCTTAACAATGTAAACATATTAGAACAAAGATATTAGGGAATAAGGCAATTATGTGTAATATAAATATATGCTACAAGCCAAGGACTTGTATTTATCTTACCCGTGACACACACATAATTAATTAACTTTTAAGCAAGATTAAAAATAAAGCTGAAATGAAGACTACATCTTTCCATTGTCATTTCTGACAAACATAGTTCAGTGCCACACAGATGCAAAAAAGTTTAGACTGGTTCTTGCCCAGCTCTCACAATGTTACCCAGTCCTGAAGACGGATCATTTTTGCAGAATCAGGGTCCAAAAGTTCACGTTGCAGGCATCTTCATGAGAAACTCCTGAGGCATGGCCTATTTTATATTGCACACCTCAGGACTCTAAGATCTATTTATATTCTGCTTAAGCTCCTGATGTGGTTTGAATCTTTTTCAAAACTTAATTTGTGAATTTGAGCACAACTAATGTCAGTTAATTAAAACTGACCTCGCAAACAAATTCTAGCATGTTCTTTTCCCTAAAAACATGTTTCAGAAAAAATCAAAGTAATTTCACAAGAATCTCTATTACATTCTGTAACTGTGGATAAATCATATTACCATGACATTGTTATAGCAAAATGTTCGCATGACTAAAAATATGATTTCTAAATTTTAGCACAAATATTTCTCAGTATAGTGCAAGTTTAGAGAGAACACTGTGGACACCTCTTTGAAGTCTCTTGTGATATGTTTTAATCTCCAGTAAATTCACAACATTACTCCTCTCGTTCTTCCCATGAAGAAAATGATAGTGGATCCAAGACATAAACATCGATAGCATTTCTAGGCTTGCCTCTGAGAGC
Source organism: Lasiurus cinereus (assembly GCA_011751065.1). Lineage (NCBI taxonomy): Eukaryota > Metazoa > Chordata > Mammalia > Chiroptera > Vespertilionidae > Lasiurus > Lasiurus cinereus. The sequence continues at coordinate 40,227,245 of JAAGEH010000311.1, read as the reverse complement.
GGCCTGTGTTGGTTGCCTTCCCAATATACTTTCTCAACTTTTCCTTACTAATAGAATGCTCAGTGTGTCCTGGATAGCAAGGTGCCCAGCTAAATACACAATTTCCCAGCTTCCTTTGCAGCTTAGCCACACAGATGTGCACAGTCTTAGCCAATGAGACATATGCACGGGTTTGCTCATACTGACAGTCTGCTGGGTATTTGTGGGAACTGCTTAATCCCTACTCTTGCCTCCTTTTTCTTTGCTTAACTATGGCCACAATGATAGAAATTCCCGTAATATTTTGGGACAATAAAGGAAAGGCAAAAAGAGTCTCAGAGCTATAAGCATGGACATCATTGAGATGATAAACCAATACCTGCAATTATCTATTTCTTAACTTGGTTTTATGTGAGCATAACAGTTTGCTTAAGCCACTGAGTCATATATTTTAGTACTTGCAGTTACTAACATTCCTTTTGGTTACCACCCTCAGCCCAGTCTTTTTGTGTAATGAGATAGAGAGCAAAACTTTTCTTTGGTTCTTCAGAGAAATCAAAAATGAGGATTCCTAACACATGAATTACACAGCTGCCCTTGTACCTGTCCCAATAATGAGCCACGCAAAAAAAAGACTTCTTGCTGTCATCTGTAAAATCAACTGTCAAATAAGCAGTATTTACATTATTCCCCAAACTTCCCTACTCCCAAACCTCAAACCCCACATCTGCTGAAAGAGTCATCTGTTTGAAATGGGGCTGTGTGAATGACAGGTTTCCTCACTTCTTCGTGTTGCTATTATGGTCCTAGTCTGAGCATTACAGACAACAGGCTGTGAAAGGAAATTACACAAGAGGGAAAACACGGAGGGCAAGATTATTCCAGATGATTAAATGAAATCTCGAATGGTTGCAAAAATCTAAGCTTAGAGGAGTCAGAGGGTGCATTAAACACGAGATGCAATTTCTGTGAAAGGATGAACCATGTAATTTAGAATAAGTACCACCTATACGAAGTATTCTCATAAGAGTTTTAAGACTTGAAATACACTATAAAAATCTTTTGGTTAAAATTAAAGATAAATATACCAAATGAAACTAAGAATACCTAATTATAATAATCCCAGTGAACTTTTATTAGCGCTTGCTCTGAGCCAGGCAATGTCCTTTATGTTTATTTTTCTCATGTAAGCCTCTCCACCATACCATAAGGAAGTCACTATTAGTATATCCATTTCATAGTGGAGGAGGAAACAAAGACTTAGAGAAGTTATAGAACTTGCTGAAGGTTAGGTAGCTAGTGAGAAGCAGAGTATGGATTCAACCCCAGGCCCATCCGATGCCAAAGCTCATGCTCTCAGCACTGCTCTGTAACCACTGAACTGCACTGCCTCTGCTGGGGATCAGAAAATGTCAGATCTGGAGACCTGGAGCAAGCACCTGGCCCCATGGCTCCCAATATTTTCAAGCATGAAATCCCATTTTAGTGATCATTCTTTTTAAATTTCCTGACTGAAAACATACATAGTGACAAAAGTAGCTATAAAGTCAATAACACTCTTAAATGATTCTACATTCTATGCATCCTCCATATTTCGTTGGACAGTCACAGTTCATATCAATGTAAGACCCAGGATTCCCAGAGTCTGAAGGCATTACTTGCTGCACATGGAATTTCTGGACCCTTCGAAGTATTTCCCTGATCCTCGCACCCAGGTTGGAAGTTGTGTGGGTGCTGGTTCTCTGAGTAGCAGAAACGAAGACAGGATTCGATTTTCAAAAGTTTTATGGAGGGAAATTTCTGTGGAGGATGAATGGATGGCGGCAGAACCAGGCCAGTAGAGCCTTGAAATCAGTCTGCAATCCAACATCTTGGCAGGAGAGAGGGAAGGAAGGATTGAGTGGGAAGAACCTCAGTGTAGTTCTGAGAAAGTCTTGACCAGATGAGGAGTTTCAGAAGACTATTGTGAATTTAAAAAGAGAAAACACCTGAAAATGCTTAGTACAGTACGTAGGAAATAGCAATAACTCAACAAATGGTAGCAATTATTATTTCTAATCCAATGTTTCTTTTACTGGAGATAGAAGAACTAAAAATACAAACACCCTCTTATTATATCCGTATACCTTCCAATTTATCCTCTGGATTCATGAAAAGTAATCCAGTCCCATGAGAATTATTCTTAAATTACTCTCCATGTTTGCAAAAATCTCCAAAGTTTAAAAATATCATGAATATTCTAAATCTTTTAAGTCAGGTGGCCTCTGTGCTCAGAGGAGACAAATGTACTACAAATAAACTTGTTCTAAGAAGACAACAAGGATTTCAAGTTGAATCATTTAGTGCTTTTAATATGAACTCAGTTAAGTTTTATTCAAGATAAAAATAAGCCTCTGATCTTTAAAATTCATTTCTGTGCCTTAAAATATTTACTAAAGTAGAGGGAACAAATCAATGCTACAAGGTCAGGGAGGAACGTAAAGATTCTTGGAGAGTCACAGCTGCTCCCAAGACCGCATCTCAGGCCTCTCAAGGAGCTTCCTAAAAGGCAAAGGGGAGCAAACCCCAGCCAGCAGCTGCCTCAGGTGCCCCATGATAACGACAAGTGAGAGTCTTATTAAAAGCCAGGAGCTCTCCCTCCCAGGGAGGGCACAGATTCTTCCACCTTGGTTTAAAGACTGCTCTCCACCCTACCTTAAAAACAAATCAAAACACATACTAGCCCAACCATGTGAGCATAGCTGACTCCAATGAACTGTGCATTAAAAAAATACTTATTTTGTGAAAAAAAAATAAAAAAGCATTGGGGAACTCTGTGTAAGGGGTGGGGAAAGAAGGTTTAGAAATTCTACTTACTGCTAAATTTTTCTATAAACTGAAACTGCTCTAAAAAAAAATAAAACTCCTTTATTTAAAAATATTATAAAAGATTGCCGAAATCATTTTGGCTCAGTAGACAGAGCGTGGGCCTGCGGACTGAAGGGTACCAGGTTCAATTCCGGTCAAGGGCATGTACCTTGGTTGCGGGCACATCCTCAGTAGGGGGCTTGCAGGAGGCAGCTGATTGATGTCTCTCATCGATGTTTCTAATTCTCTGTAAAAAAATCAATAAAATATATATTTTAAAATATATATAATATATATTTTAAAATATATATATATTTTAAAAAGCGCCATTTAAAAAATAAATAAAAATATTATAAAAGACAAAAGGTCATATGTTTGATTCCATTTATATGAACTATCCAGCATAGGCAACTCTGCAGAGACAGAAAGTAGACAGGGGTGTTGAGGTGGAGGTGGTCAGGAAGAGATGAACAGGCAGAGCACAGGGGGTTTTTAGGGCAGTAAAATACTCTGTGTGATATTATAATGATGGATACATGTCATTAAGCATGTGTCCAAACCCAAAGAATGTACAACACCAAGAGTGAACTCTAAAGTAACCTATCAGCAATGGGAAGATATGTATACATGTATTACATTAATAAAAAAATTTGATAAAAAATAAAGTAACCTATCAGCTTTGGTGATTATGATGGGTCAATGTAGGTTCATCCTAGCTAAAGACTGTACCATTCTTGTGAGTGATGCTGATAAATGGGGGAACCTCTACACGTGTGGGTGCAGGGGGTATATGGGAAATCTCTATAAAGTCCTCTCAATGTTGTTGTAAACCTAAAACTGCTCTAAAAAAATAAAGTTTTTAAAAAAGTAGAGAGTGGAGTGAGGAAGAAATGGGGGTGACAGCTAATGGGTATTGGGGTTCCTTTTTGGAGTGATGAAAATATGCTGGAATTAGACAGTGGTGATGTTTGCACAACTGTAACCAAATTAAAAACCACTGCACTGCACACAAGTAAAGGGTCAATTTTATATTATGTAAATGATATCTCAATGATAATTTTAAATGCCAGCATGCTGGGTATAATGAAGGTCACATCTTTTTTATTTGACCAAGAGACAGTGGAATGCTGTCCAGGAGAGTGGAGTGTGGAGAGGAAGGACCCGGCAAAGCTACTGCTCTCTCCTGCCTGGGGACCATGCCCATCTCCCTCCGATGTACCGTCCAGAGATGCCAGCTGCTGAGCCAGCTCTCATCCTCTCACGCTCTCATAGTCCCTGTGGTTATGTGTGTTGGAAGGGCTATGAGGTCCTCTGCTGCAAATTACTTCTGTGCTTTTATTTGTCTTTTTCTTAATTTATCTGCTGACTATAGTTATATTATCTCTTGATTTCTCTTTCACTTCTTTCTGTTCAATACACACTCTTTCTATCGTGCTGTTTATTGCTCCTCCTTCATCTGTTGTTCTCACAGAGAGATGAAAGCTCCTCTGCCAGGCTTCCTTCCTTCCTTATTGCCTTCTTTCCTTCTTTCCTTCTTTCCTTCCTTCCTTCCTTCCTTCCTTCCTTCCTTCCTTCCTTCCTTCCTTCCTTCCTTTCTTCTTTCCTTCCTTTCTTTCCTCCTTCCTTCCATTCACTGATTCACCCATCTGTCCATCTAACCATTATTTCCTTCCTTCCATTCATTCACTCATTCACCCATCAATCCATTTACCCATTATCTAGCTGAGGAATCCCCACTATTTCAGAAGAAACAGTCTTACTTCCTGGCAACACCACCAGATAAACAGCTCCCCAAGGAAAGAATCACTGTTATCTTCTAGCTTCTGTGACTAGAAACTAGTGAGTTTCTTCCCTTCATAATATTTCTAGTTGCTATTGCATGAAAGAGAAGGAAGCAGCTGTGCACTGAGGCCAGGATCTGTCCAGAAGACTAGCAGGTATATTGTTTTAACATTTCGACAAGGACTATTTACAGAAGATGCTTACATGATGATGCTTACATGTTGACACAAATGGCTTAAGTGCTGTCTTGGTATATTCTGTGTATTTTATTTATAGAGAAAACCAGTAATTTCCTACCCCCCAAAATACCTCTCTTTTAATTTTATAAACTGCAGATTTATACAGGGGGTAGATTGAAGGAAATTTGGTGAGGAAATTATTATTTTTAGTTTCAAATATCCCTTTAGAGGAGTATGTTTACTACTGATTCAACTATTGCTATCATAGTCACACCTGGATAGAATCAGTCTGGATTGGAGCTTGATATGTGAGGAAGAAAGGACTGGCCTAGCGTTGGGTCATCCTTCACTGCCTTTGAGAAAGCTTCACCTGGGATCTCTGACATTCTCTATTTACCCATCCACTGACTCTTCTGTCAAGTCTGAATTCAAGAGCTGACTCTTCTTAGAAAAAAGTTTTTCTTCATGTCTCCAGTTTGCGGTTATTTATCCTTTGGTTCACAAATAGCACACTATGTGAGATACAGCTGAGAAAAATATATTAGTAATACATGTACTAGTACTTGACAAGGAATTTTTATCAAGAATATCTATAAAGTGTTCTTACAATAATAATAAGACAGCCCAATTTTTAAAATGGGGAAAAAATGTGAAAAGAACATATATAAATAGCCAATCTATATATATAAAAGCCTAAGCAACTGTTACAACTGAACAATAGCTATGATGTGCACTGACCAACAGAGGGCAGACATTGCAGGAGCTGCCCCCTGGCGGTCAGTCGCTCCCACAGCCAACTTCCCATGGTCAGCTAACCTCCCACGGTCCCTTCCCCTGGCTGGCCCCAATCAGCGCTAATGGACCCTGATAGGGACTGGGGGAGATGGCCCCAATCTGCCCCAATTGCCAGCCAGGACGAGGGACCCCACCTATGCATGAATTTGTGCACTGGGCCTCTAGTTATCACATTAAAAGATGCTAAAAATAGGTTACCAAGAAAATGCAAATCAACAGACCATTAGAATGTCTAAAATTAAAAGACTAATGATACCAAGAGTTGGTGAAGATGTGGAGTAACTAGAATTCTCATTCATCGCTGGTGAAAATGTAGAATAGTTACAACTTCACAGAATAGTTTGAAACAGAAATTCTGCTTCTAGCTAGTTAACCCAAAAGAAATGAAAACATATGTCCACACAAAGAATTGTATATAAATGCTCACAGCAATTTCTTAAGAGTCCCAAACTGTAAGCAGCTCCAATGTCAATCCGTATGTGAATGGATAAACAACTTGTGGTACACGCAGGCCATGGATAAATGAAAAGGAACTAATGGCTGGTATAAGCAACACCATGGATGAACCCCAAAATGCCATGCTGAGCAAAGGAAGCATGACACAAAAGTGCCAGTACCACATGGTTCCTCACTGAGAAGTTCAAGTTAGTCTGTAGTGACTGACTGCAGATCAGTGGTTGCCTGCGTTCAGGAACGGGCAAAACAAGGAAACTTTGGGGATGATAGAAATGTCCTACATCTCGACAGTGGAAGAAGCACTGGTATACATGTTTATCAAAACGTTTCAAACTGCCGAGACCAGTTTGGCTCAGTGGATAGGGCATCGGCTTGCGGACTGAAAGGTCCCAGGTTTGATTCCAGTTGGGGGCATGTACCTTGCTTGCGGGCACATCTCCACTGTGGGGTGTGCAGGAGGCGGCTGATTGATGTCTCTCTCTCATCTATGTTTCTGACTTTCTATCTCTCTCCCTTCCTCTCTGTAAAAAAACAATAAAATATGTTTAAAAAAAAACTCTTCAAACTGTACACTTAAAATGTGTGTACTTTATAGTTTATAAGTTATTGTTTATAAGTTGATTTAAAAATATGTGGATTCTCCTGCATCCAACTCTTAATCTCCTGTAATCTACCTACACTCTATATCTCTTCTTTCCTCTTTATTTTATTTTTCAATTTCAGAGAGAGGAAGGGAGAAGGAGAGAAGGAGAGAAGGAGAGAAACATCAATGATAAGAGAGAATCATTGATCAACTGCCTCCTGCACGCCCCCTACTGGGAATGAAGCTCCAAACCTGGGCATATGTCCTGAACAGGAGTTGACCGGTGATCTCCTAGTTAGTTCATGGGTCGACATTCAACCACTGAGCCGGGATCTCCTACTTCTTATAGACCCTGGCAGTTACCCTTATAACCTTCAAACTCAGTCTACAGAAACGCTGAGGCCTCAAGTCCTTCTTTCCATATAGTCACCGATTTCCTTCTGCTGTTAACCCTGTTTGGCCATTTCTGACCTCGGCCTTAGTCAAGGGAATGGCCCAGAGGGCAGCTGTTTTGCATCCTTCCTGAGAAGTCCTGCATCAGCCATCCGCCTCCACCTGCAGCCTGTGTGCATTTCTGGCAGATGTCTGGGGACTGTCTAAGCTTAATGGAGATACTATATTCTTTCTTCCTGCCCATGAGTGAAAGTGATTTGTGGACTAGAGACGCGTGCTCGCTCTCACCTTACTCCTTGAAGAAGGTGATTTTCTGATCAATAGGACAGCTGGCCAGGCTTCTCTTTCCCCCTGGTTTGCTTGGCCAAATTCACGCGCGCACCCATCTTCCTCTTTACTTCAGGTCACGCTGGCAAAGGGCCAATTTGATCCCTTGCAAAGCAGTTTCACTCCAACTGTGGGAAATGATCTTAATTTTTCTAAATTCTTTCTCTGGGTCACAACGGTGGAGCAGGGTTGACCATTCTGCACGTGCCAAACGATAATTCCAATGATTCAACCCCTCTTGCCTTCAGTGGTTTGGTTTGCTAAATGGAAGGTTCTTCTTAGCAGAGAACCTCTTAAGGAAAATTGCTGGGCTTAGCAACCATTACAGATATTGTGGAGAGTTCAATTTACTTGCTGAGTAAAAAAAATAAATAAAAGGGAAAATCAAAACCACAGAAGTAGTCAAGTGAACAGAGCCCCTGGACTATAATGTCTTGTGGGTGTAGCTGCTGCGTTGCCAACCCCATTTCTACCCCAGCATTCCTCTGGGGCACACTACAAGCAGAAAACAATTCGAGCTGTTATGTGACAACTTTGGATTTCTTAGAATGTTTGTTCAATGATTATAAAGATGTTTCGAGCTGCCCCCAGCCAGCGACAAGAATATGCTGCATGAAAGATCCTGCTCAAGGCCCCTAACAGCATCGGACAAGATAGCTCATGCACATAATTGCAGGTTCAAGGCTAATAAGTCTGTCTTTGAAACTGATCTATTTCAACAGGGCTGTCCTCATTCTTTCTGAAGTTTTCCAAATCTTTGGGATCACAGAAGATGACTTGTGAAAGTCTTTGGTAAACTTCACTGTTATAAATAGAATGTGATGACTTTTAGAATACGAGCGAAAAATCTTCCTGACAGTAAAAGACATTCTCCTGCACCAGGCGGTTCATAAAAAAAGACACACAAGTGGCCCTTAAATACATACATTAATAAGGCTCAATTCCACTCACAATAAGAGAAATGCAAATTAAAATTACATTCAACCATTTCTCAACTATCTGATTGGCAAAAAGTCAAGAGTTTCATAACACGCTCTATGGCAAGAGTATGGAGGAAAAGCATTTTCGTATGTTGCTGGTGGGAGAGAAAAATAATACAGGCCACATGTAGGAGAATTTGACATTTTCTAGCAAAATTATATATATGCATTAACCCTTTCCTGTATGAAGCCCACTATTAGAAATTTACCCTGAAAATACACCGTCACAATGCAAAAAAAAAAGAGTACTAACTAGTCATTACATTATTTATAACAACAAAATATTAAGAACAACCCAGAGAGTGCATTATTCATAAATTATGCTATATCGACACAGTGGAATATTATACAACCACAAAAAAGAATAAGGAAGGTGTCTATTAATTGCTATCTCTGTTAACTGCTATGAAGTGATTTGGAGGATATACTGTCAAGTGATAAAAAGCAAAGTGCAAAAGAGTGTTAAAAGTATGCTTTTTTCTATAAGGAACAAGGGGAAATAAGAATATATGTATATATTCCCCTATTTTTATGTAGAGAAAATCAAGGACAAATAAAAACTAATGAAGATAGCTGCCTATAGGGGGGTATAGGTGGACAGAGTATAGGGAGTAGGATACAGTCAAGACTTCTCAGATTAGAACTTGACTAGTTTTAACTTTTAAGCTATGTAAATATTTTATATATAAAAAAATTAAATAAAATGAGAGATAAAAGAAAACCTTAATATCAAATATAGAAAGAAATGAATCTTACTATACACTAGATAGATAACACAGAAAAATAAAGACTGTCTATTATTAATAGGTTATATCTTAAGATCACAAGATTGTAAAGGCATCTTGAAATTTACTTTATAAATTTACTTCATTTACTTTATTTGGCAGTGTTTTGGGTTGTTTTGTTTCTGAAGCTATTTTGTGACTATTAGACGTCAGCATAAACCCTTAAACATACTGTATTAACATTGAAAACCAAGACATTCACTGTGGGATAAGGAAACCACACATTTAGGATGGGGAAACTAAGGTTTGGGTTTTCTTAGAATTTGGATTGAGGAATCAGTATGAATATATCATTTAATTTTTTTTCCAGCTCTGTATAGGAAAAGGACCAGACGCAATGATACTCCAGAAGTAATCAGCACACCTCACACTCAGTCCTTCTTCCCTAAGTAGCACTTTCCACTCAAAGAAACAAGGGTTTTTAATGGACATGCTGGCTCCAAGTTGGGCAGGGGAAGGAAAAGGTGAGATCGAGACTTCTTGTGCCAGACAGCAAGGGCATGCTCAGAGGTTATGAGGCGATGTCAAAAGGACAAAAAAGCATTGGAATTTTTTAAAATTATGATCCACATTAATACTCAAGAAAGAAGGAGGGGGAAGCTCTTCTTTAGGAAGACTATCAGCAAAAAAGAAAAAGAAAAAAAGAAAGAAAATGGAAGAAATAATAGAATTAAAATCTCACAATTTTCCCACCTTCAATATATTGATTAATGCAGGTACCATCAATAGATGCTAAACACATTGGAGGAAAGATTTTTGGGGGATAGTCACAAAATCTCAAATAATCATAGATAATTCATTACAAGGGGAAAGTAATCTGAGCAAAGAGGAGAGCTATAGCCGAAACCAGTTTGGCTTAGCGGATAGAGCATCGGCCTATAGACTGAAAGGTCCCAGGTTGGATTCCGGTCAAGGGCATGTACCTTGGTTGCAGGTACATCTCCAGTAGGGAGTGTGCAGGAGGCAGCTGATCGATGTTCTCTCTCATCGATGTTTGTAACTCTCTATCCTCCTCCCTTCCTCTCTATAAAAAATCAATAAAATATATTTTTTTAAGAAGAAGAAGAAGAAGAGAGCTATGGTCATTCTATTGACCATGTGATCAAACTGCACACCCCCAGGAGTGGGACAATCCGGGGCAACGTAATAGAAGATCACCTATAGCACATTTCAGCCAAAACTGTTTCAGCAGAGTCTGGGCAAGAGGCAGCAATGCTTCCAGAATCTACTCAACAACAGGCTCAGACCCTTGCAATGCCAATGTCATGGGAGGCTTCGGGGAAAGCAGAGGCTCTGTTCTGATTTAAATAGATTAGAGAGACATGATAGGGGAATGCGATGCATAAAATTTGAAGCAAAAATGAAAACAGGTATAAAAGACATTCTCAGGGAAAACCCGGCGAAGTTTGAATAGACTGTCTATTGGGCTATATTAGAGAACTGTTCATTTTCTCGCATCTGATAATAGCATGGCGAATGCAGAAGAAAGTCCTTTTTTTAGGAAATGCACGCTGAGGAACTTAGGAGTGAGATGCCGTTCTGTCTGCACCTTATTTTCATATTTTTAATTTAGGAAAGACCTATCTCCCAGTCAGAGAAAGTGCAAATGTGGCAGAATGCTGACAACCGGCGAATTTAGATAAAGGAGATGGGGCTGTGCATTGTGTGACCCTTGCAACTTTTCTATAATTAAAAATATTTCAAAAGAAAAAGGAAAGAAATCCGACCTGATAGGAACCTGACGAGGTTCCTCTTTGTGTTGCAGACCAAAGTGTGAGAGCCACACCCTCAGAGCCTAAAGTGAGAAAGAGAAAGGGGATCCTCTTCAGATGCAGGAAAATCTCCAATCAGGGCGCTGCTTACATGCTTGGGCTTTGGAGACAGACCCTGGCTGGAAACCTATGCACGTTTCTCAAACTCTCTGAGCTTCACTTTCTTTTCTTTCCTTTTTATTTTAAATATATTTTATTGATTCTTTACAGAAAGGAAGGGAGGGGGATAGAGAGTTAGAAACATCGATGAGAGACATCGATCAGCCGCCTCCTGCACGCCCCCTACTGGGGATGTGCCCGCAACCAAGGTACATGCCCTTGACTGGGATCGAACCTGGGACCTTTCAGTCCGCAGGCCGACGCTCTATCCACTGAGCCAAACGGGTTTCGGCGAGCTTCACTTTCAACTATAAAATGAGGTTAATAACAGTACCCACCTCGAAGGATTGTGGGATGAATGAGATAATCCATGTCCAGTGTTGGCAAGAAATCCATCCAGGACACGCACACCGCTCACAGCTGTGAGCTCTGATTTTCAGAGGATGAGGTTTAGGCTCGGCCTGGTATTTGCCTGGGGGAGATAGATGATAGCAGTGCTTCTCAAACTTTAACTGCATTCAAATCCCCTGGGGGTCATCTGGTTAAAATGTATAGACTCTGATTCCCCAGGTCTGCGTGTCCACTTTTCTGACAAGCACTCAGGTGATATTGATACCACTGGTCCAGTGACAGACACACTGTTAAGTAGCGAGGAATTAGAGGCACTTTCTTGCTTGGATGTGGTTTCCTGATTTGTTCCTAAAATCCTCTTCTTGATGAAAATTATTCCTCCCTATTTACATACGAATTTTGGGATTCTCTGGTTTTACATATTTTTACATAATTAAAATTCATCTTAGTGGCTTCTTAATTAATTACACAAGTATTAATGAGGTATTTTTGTACCTCATGTCCTGTGACTTAGTTTGAAATGCTGGCTTCAATGTTCTCAACACCACCCACTTATCTGCTTACCTATTTTTTATGAGTTTTCTCTGAAAAGTCCTAAATTAAGAATGTAATGGAACTCGTAAGAGATCCCGTAGAGAGGAGATAGAAGATGACTTCACGTCTCCAAGATTAAGAAAGTACCAGTGGGGAGGGGAGCTAAAGAGAACGTACCTCAAAGTAGAGGTACGTACCTCAAGTTTTCCACCAGGCAGGAACAATTTCAGCAGACCTTAATTTGTGGGGAGGTGAGGTCCCAGAATCCTTTTAGAATCTGATAGGTTCACGACCCAGAAAAACAGACACAGTGACATGAATTAGGAGCTCCTGGGCCCTCGGAGGCTTGGTCATGGATCAACAGGTGAGCGTTACTGCCTCATACAGAGGAACACTGTGGAACCAAAGGGCCAAACCCTCACTCTCCAATGCCTCCACGGGAAGATGCATGCAATCACCAGAGAAGCATTGTGCTAAGCTAGAAAAGGAGAATCGACTCAGGAGAGTGTGGGTTTTGTGATTCAACCTTGGGAGTAAAAAAACAAAACAAAACCAGATTTGAAACTTGTGAGCTGCATCAGAAACATCAGGCCCCTGGGACAGATGTTCTTAGGGAGCAGAGAGGCAAAGGAAAACAGCCAGATCCAAGTGTCCTGCTTGCATAACGTGGGGAGAACCCTGGGAGGGCGCTGAGGGCCATATTTTGCTCACGTGGAGAACCTTGACTCTCATCCTCACTCGGGCTCCTCTAGGTCAGAATCCGGGGTCAACAAAAACGAAGAGCGTGTGAGCTCAGGAACTGTGCAGTTCACAACATGATTGATTGGGCCTGACTGAGCCCACTCTGTTAGGAGGACTATTTATTTATAGTTGTGGCATACACTCACCGACCACACTTCGGAGGATGTACAGCAAGTTCCAATAAGAGCTTCCAGCCTTCCTCCTAAGTATGTGGTAAGAGAACTTTCGGGGGGAGGTTTTGTCCGAATCCTCATCCGGGTGCCCTGCACTGCCCTTGTCGCCACAGACACCTTGCTAAAGAGTCTTCATCTTTCCTCTCGCAGGCACTCCAATTACAGCCTTCCCTTAGCTCGGGTCCTCATCCACTGATTACATCCCTCCCACAGACCCTGCGAGATGCTGTTTATGGGTTTGTGACTTGGAGCGCTTCTCTCTCTCTCTCTCTCTCTCTCTCTCTCTCTCTCTCTCTCTCTCTCTTTCTCTTTCTCTCTTTCTTTATGGGTTTGTGACTTGGATCTCTCTCTCTCTCTCTCTCTCTATCTCTATCTTCCTCCCTCCCTTCCTCCCTCCCTCCTTCCTTTCCTCCCTCCCTCTGGTCCTGCTTCTCTCTGCACAACTGCCCTTCTCAGCCCAGGGATAGCATTCTCAGAGTTGTGCCAGCAGGGGCATTTGAGAGTCTTTTGAGGAGCCTCCACACTGTCTTGCCCGGTGGCTGTGCCAGTTTAGATTCCCAGCAGCAGTGAATGAGGGTTTCTTTTCCTCCCTAGCCTCTCCAACACTGGCTATTACTTGTCTTGATGAAATAGCCATCCTAACAGATGTGAGGTGGTATCCCACTGTAGTTTTGCTTTGCATTTCTCTAATAGCTCATGCAATGGAGCATCTTTTCATATCTGTTGGCCTTCTGTCTGCCTTCTTAGGAGAAGTTATCTGTCAGCTCACAACATGATTTATTGATTGTGGCTGAGCCCACTCTGTTAGAACTATTTATAGTTGTGGCATAAACTCACCGACCACACTATGGGGGATGTACAGTGGGTTCCAATAAGTTTCCAGCTGAGCCGAAACTGGTTTGGCTCAGTGGATGAGCATCGGCCTGTGGACTGAAGGGTCCCAGGTTCGATTCCAGTCAAGGGCATGTATCCTGGTGCAGGCACATCCCCAGTGGGGGGCGTGCAGGAGGAGGCTGGTTGATGTCTCTCTCTCATCAATGTTTCTAGCTCTCTATCCCTCTCCCTTCCTCTGTGTAAAAAATCAATAAAATATATTTTTTTTAAAAAAGAGTTTCCAACTGAGGCAGGAACGGACCTGGGGTGATGGAGGAATACCAGAAGGCTGATGTGTCTGGGGTGAAAAGAACAAAAGGGAGAAAAGTAGGAGCTTCCATCAGAAGGGAACATTCCCACTGCATGGCCCCTGCAGGCAGCCGGAGTGCCCCTAATTGTTCTCCTTTACAGACGCCTTGTCATTCCTATCCTCTGTCTGCTGTCATTTCCCCCTTCTCTAGCCTTTACTCAACAGACATCGTCTTTCCTCTTTCTTGAGAGCATTTGTGATTTTGACTACTGAGAATCCTAGTCCTTCTTTTCCAGAAATAGCAAGGTAATTGTGGGGGAAGGGAGGTGGAGAATAGCATTGCTTGTGTCAATCACAGTGCTCCTCATCCCCCTCTCCCAGCTCAGCCAGTCATGCTGTCTGAGCCCGGAACTAGATTCTTCATGGGGATGGAGGATAATCGAAGTGTAATTGACCTGACTACGGTGCCCTGAAAAGATTGTCCAGGAGTTTCTGGTCCCCTTTTCTCCACAGCTGCTCTGGTTTCTGTACTTTCTGGGACTTGACTGTCCAGATTTTTCTCTCAATTCCATAAGCTAACCAAGACCTTCCAGTAAATTCATTTTAACTTCACAAAGAATCCCTAGCTCGTCACCAATCCACCTGGCTCTTCTTCCTGTCATCACTGCTATCATACGGTGTTCCCATAAGTGCTGGGTTATGGCCTTGTGGGAATTTGTCCTTTCATAGCTAAAATAAGTTTGTCATTAAAAACTAAATTTTCAATATGAAAAAATTTCTAACATTAGTCAATCGATTTATCAGTTTAGTTTTTTTTTTTTTTTTTTTAAGTAAACCCATCATTTGCTATGATTGGACATATTAGAAGAAAAAGATCTCACCATTGCATGGGGTGGAATTAAAAATTAATTAATAAAGATAAGAAGGGATTGTGATTAAGCTCTCAAGCTTTGCAATAACTAAGCCTGAGTCTGTAGCTCAGCTCTGCCCCCTGGAGGCTACACAATCTTAGCCAAGGACTTATCTTCGGTTTATATAGAAGCAGACCCTCCGATGAGGGTTCCAGTGAAAGTATTTATGTTGGAAGTGATTGCAGGAAACATCAGTAAGGAAAGTAAAAGAGGGAAGTGGAGGAAGCCAATATAAGGTACATTTTTGCCAAAACCGGTTTGGCTCAGCAGATGGAGCATCGGCCTGCAGACTGAGGGGTCCCAGGTTCAATTCTGGTCAAGGGCATGTACATTGGTTGCCGGCACATCTCCAGCAGGGGGCGTGCAGGAGGCGGCTGATAGATGTCTCTCTCTCATCCATGTTTCTAACTTTCTATCCCTCTCCCTTCCTCTCTGTGAAAAATCAATAAAATATATATATTTTTTAAAAAGGTACAATTTTCAAGCCAGATACCTATAGGCCACTGGAGCACCATCCTATAGGAGTCTCTGGGAGCCAGCATACAAAATGCACCTCAGTTCTCTCCCACCTCAGGAACTGGTTAAACTCCATTCGTCACCGGTTAAAGGCTTCTGGGTGGGGATGGGCATACTTCCCCAGAACCCTGGCCCAATCCAGTGGCCAGGGAAAGCCCTAGGGCAGACAGACACAGACCCTGGCATTGAGAAGTCAGCCAGTGCCCAGGCACACAGGGAGACCCTGAGGGACCGGGAGGACAGTCCTGACAGATTCCACTACCCCACTCCAGCTGTGTGCCTCAGTTTCTGCATGTGTAAGCAGGAATAACCTAGCACCTCATGGGGCAGCTATGAGGATGAAGTGAGATGATGTGTGTGTCATCCATGTGAACATTGGGAAGGAGACAAAGAGGAAAGCTCAGGGAAGCCCAGGGAGGGAGAAATGGGAGCTGGGAAATATTTTTTTAAAAAGCTTACATGAATTACAAACACAAAACCAAGGTTGTGAAAGCAGCGATGTTCTCCAGTACATTCCAGCAGCCATGGGCTTCCTGCAAAGAACTTTCAAGAGATTGGCTTCTTGAGGTCTGGAAGAAGGCTTAAGCAGCAAAACCCTCCATTTCCCAAAGGAGGATAATTTTCCAAAGACAGTAGAAGGGGAGACAAGAGAAGAGAACGGATCTCTTTTTCTGAAATTCTGCTTTACCAGGGAGGAAGGTAATTAGTTCTTTCCAGATGACAAGTACGCAAGTTCCTGCCTTTTCTAAGAGGGAAAGAAATTTGGCTCAGAAAGATGTTGGCTCTATTAAAAAAAGAGAA
Organism: Lasiurus cinereus; assembly: GCA_011751065.1. Classification (NCBI taxonomy): domain Eukaryota; kingdom Metazoa; phylum Chordata; class Mammalia; order Chiroptera; family Vespertilionidae; genus Lasiurus; species Lasiurus cinereus. The sequence goes on along the minus strand of JAAGEH010000311.1, from coordinate 40,211,118 downwards.
TAAACTCTTTATCAATGATAGATTAATTTATTTTTATCAGCTTATTCATAGTGGGCCTGGGCTCTGGTGTTTTTTTTTTTGTTGTTGTTGTTGTTGTTGTTCGTTTGATTCCAACAAGCCTGTTCCTCCTCATTCAGTTTTTTTCTGCTCCCTCCTCAGGTCAGACTCTCATCATTCCATTTCTTGCATAGATGTTGGATGCCTCATTCAACAAATACTGACTGCATACCTATACTGTGCCAGGTACTGTTCCATCACTGTTCCAACAAAGTCCCTGCTCTATGGAGTTTACACTTGCGGGGGAGAGGTATGTTGTTGGGGATAAGGGTGAGAAACAATAGATGATTCACCATATGTGGCTCAGGGGGAGTCTAAAGGAGGAAATAAAGGACCTTCAGTGTGTGAAGGTGGGTTTGTTCTGCCCTTTGGGTTCAGGCGAGAAGGCTCTGGTAGGAGATATTTGAGTTGAGAGCCGAAGGGACTGGGAGGGCATGTAAATGCCTTCAGAAGAGAGCATTGCAGGCAGAGGGACATGGCCGGTCCCCAGGCCCGAGGCTGGGAAGTGCCTCACCTGCATCTAGCGCACAAAGGAAGCCTGTGCGGATGGAGAGGGCTGAGCAAATGCGAGTCTGGAAGCAGCTGGGGATGCCATCTGAGGCTGAAGTGAGCATGTGAGGGGGCGGGGGAGGAGGGGAGGGAAGGAGGAACATCAGGATGGGACTTGTAAGAACTTGGGCTTTTTTTTTTTTTTACTATATCTTTATTGATTTTTTTTACAGAGATACAGTGGTACCTCGAGATACGAGTGTCCTAACATACAAGATTTTTGAGATACGAGCCGTCGAGCGAGTTATTTTTGCTTTGAAATACGAGCAACATTTGAGATAGGAGTCATCGCGCGGATCGGCCGGCTGCACACGACCCACCAGTTTACCTCGACTCGAGCGTCTCATAGTTTCCCACGCCTCAAGATTACGGAACGAATTAAACTCGTATCTTGAGGTACCACTGTAGTTAGAAACATCGATCAGCTGCTCCTGCACACCCCCTACTGGGGAATGTGCCTACAACCAAGATACATGCCCTTGACCGGAATCGAATCTGGGACCCTTCAGTCTGCAGACCGACGCTCTATCCACTGAGCCAAACCGGTCTTGGCAGAACTTGGGCTTTGATGGCACATGAATGAGATAGAAAGTCAGTGGAAGACAGTGAGCAGAAGAGTGACATGATCTGACTTCCGTTTTAACAGGATCCCCTGGTGCTGTTTTGGGAAGAGCCTGTCCAGAGACAAGAGTAGAAACAGGAAGCCCAGGTGGAGATGCTCTGTGAGAATCCAGGTGAGCGATGGAGCAGGGTGGTGATGGGGGAGGTGGTAAGAACTGGTCCTATTCTGGATCTGTTTCAAACAGAGAACTCACAGAAAGTGCCGATGAGTCGGAGGTGGGGTGTGAGAGAATAAAGGGGAAAGAAGGATGGCTGGATTTATACAGTGTGTGCTCCCTGCCAGACCCTGTCCTCGACACAGCGAAAGAAACAAGAGTTCCTGCCCCCATGAGGTTCTTCCTAAGTGGGCAAACTGAACACACACAAATATAAATATGAAGTATGTTGGAGGGCGGTCAGCACTGAGAACAAAAGGAAAGCAAGGATCGGGATAAGGAGCACCTGGAGTAGGAGTTGCAATTATCAAGAGAAAACGCTCGATGAGAAGGGGAGACTGGAGTAAAGATCTGAAGGAGGTGAAGCCGTGAACCCTGAGACTATCCTGGGGAACAGCATTCTTAACAGAGGGAATAGCAGGTGCAAAGGCCCTGTGGTTTCAAATATATTGATTTTGAGATGACAATTCAACATCAAAGTAGGGCTGCCCCTGGGGCAGCTGGATCACAGAGTCTGAGGTTTGGGGGCGATTCCTGTAGGGTCCCGTGGGACTAAGGAGTTTTCCTGGATACACACTCTCAGTGCTGGATAAACCAGAGAAAGAGTGGGTCATCCTACTTTCTCCACCCTGATGCCAGGGGGATACTTCTAAAATAGAACCCTAAAAAATGCACCCTAAAAATCCTTCCATTATTCCTTCTAGCATGAAGGATAAAAGTTAAAATTCTGTAGAACTGAACACAAACGTCTCTTCCCACCCCAGCTCTAACAGCTCTCCTAGCCCACCCTCACCAGTACCCCATCTTCTACTGGCTACCCCCACAGCCAACACGCCATTTGGGCCAACCACCCAGCTCTATGGCATCCTTGAGCTTCCTGAATAAGTTGAGGTATTTTAAACCCCCTCTACCTCAGCCTTCACACATCCCGTTCTCTTTGCCCACTCCAGCCCACACCCTTCACTTCTCTGTGAGGCAACATCCTTCTCTCGCTTAAGTCTCATGCTAAGCGCCACTTACTAGAAGCCTTCGTGGCTGATACAGAATCCAGGCTTGTTGAGCCCTGAAGTTCAGACAATCTGAGGGGAGCTCTTTAAGAAAAACAATACAAAATTACAAATACAGATTTAGGTATCAAAGTAGAGACTGGACTTAATCGGTGTGGCTCAGTGAATAGAGCATCGGCCTGCGGACTGAAAGGTCCCAGGTTCGATTCCGGTCAAGGGCATGTACCTTGGTTGCGGGCACATCCCCATAGGGAGTGTGCAGGAGGCAGCTGATCAATATTTCTCTCTCATCGATGTTTCTAACTCTTTATCCCTCTCCCCTCCTCTCTGTAAAAATATCAATATATATTTTTATATATATATAAAATATATTTTTTATTGATTTTCCACAGAGAGGAAGGAAGAAGGATAGAGAGCCAGAAACATCGATAAGCCGCCTCTTGCACGCCCCCTACTAGGGATGTGCCCGCAACCAAGGTACATGCCCTTGACCGGAATCGAACCTGGGACCTTCCAGTCTGCAGGCCGACGCTCTAGCCACTAAGCCAAACCAGTTTTGGCAAAATATATATTTTTTAAAAATAGAGATTTAGCTAGAAAGGACACATACAAATGAGGATTCCTGAAGCTTAAAATTTACAATATATCACCCTCTGATGCCACTCTGTCCATCCCAGGTGTTGTAGGTTCACTTGTCTGTCTGTCTCTCCAGGCTCTGAGCTTCTTGGGGGCAGAGAATTTACCTGAAATGTCCTTGCATCCCAGGTGCCGGGTACGTGAAAGAAGAACAATGGGTGTTTGTTGACCCTCACTAAATGAATGGTCAAGTTGGGGGCAACAAAGAACACTGGTCTTTGAGTCACATCCTGGTTTTAGCGAGCCCCACCACTGACCAGTAGTATTACCTGGAGACAAGGAGCTTAACCTCCCAGAGATGACAAGACACTAGTGGAGCTACTAGTGTGAAGCAGCTAGCTGAGCTATTAGTGTGAAGCAGCTAGCTGAGCTA
>JAAGEH010000311.1:40138532-40207710 GCA_011751065.1 Lasiurus cinereus | reverse complement strand
GTGAAGCAGCTAGCTGAGCTATTAGTGTGAAGCAGCTAGCTGAGCTACTAGTGTGAAGCAGCTAGATGGAAGGTCTGGTGGAAAGATGTGCTTCATAACTACAGTGGTACCTCGAGATACGAGTTTAATTCGTTCCGTAACCTTGAGGCATGGGAAACTATGAGATGCTTGAGTCGCGATAAACTGGTGGGTCGTGTGCAGCCAGCCGATTCATGCAATTACTCCTATCTCAAATGCTGCTCGTATTTCAAAGCAAAAATCGCTCACTCGAAGGCTCGTATCTCAAAAATCTCGTATGTTAGGGCACTCGTATCTCGAGGTACCACTGTACCTGTTTCTCCTCTTTTCTCCTGCTGGGGTCTGTGTGTCTTCCCTCAGTCCCACACCCCCAGGGCTGAGAGGCAAGCCAGGAGATGCGGCTGACTGTGAGAAGTACATGAACTTGCATTTCAGAGCCAAAATCAATGTGGTAGCTAGAATATTTCCCTGCCACTCACGCGTTGAGATGATCCAATTGATCTTTGACTCTTATATTTGTCTGCGGGTCGGAAGGTCCACCTATAATGTGCCACGGGGCACCTGAACTGGGTCCAGGCCTGTAAGTAAGGATGAGAGAGTGCTGTTTCTGCTACTTAAGCCAATCGATGGTCCTGTTTTAAAGGAACCGATTTCCTTCCTTGTAACCCCAGTATATAATCAGTGAATAATTCAGCTTCCCTGAGATGTTTATTGAAGATGTGTGGTGTGCTGCTCTCTGAGAAAAGCCACGTGTCTAAGAATCGGATGCATTCGGGCAGCGCCACCACCAACCACAGCGACTGTGTCGGTTGCTCTCGGTCATCTGTCTCGTGCCCACAGCAACCTTGGGGGTTAGAAAGAGCATCTCCATTTTAAAGATGAAGAAACACAAGAAACATCAAATTAGGTTTCAGAGCGAGCAAGTTCGGGAGACAGTATTCTAACTGGTCTCCTTCGGGCACACCACTCCCCTCTAACGAAGTTCTTGTGGAGAACTATCCCTAAAACTTTTTTCCCCGATAAGCCATTCTGCCAGCCCACCCCTGCTGGAAACCAAACATTGTCTCACTAATAGAAAGATATAGACAGGAGACCAGAAGGCTGGTCAACCTTAATTGCTCTGAAAGGTCAGAGCTAATCACTCACTGTTTAGTTGAAACATTGTTAGTTGAAGCAGCCTCTACTTGTTTGTTTCATGTAAACTTCTGTTATTATACTTTCCTGCCTAAAGGTCATGGGTGTATCCCATAGTCTTAATAAAAGGGATAGCAAGGCCAGTGGAAGGAGTAGTGTTTCCTCTAGAGGAAGGCTCCCACCTGGCCCCCCAATATCACCAACTTAATACTTTTCTAGTCTCTCTTTTCATTTGCGTACAGCCTCCTCCAGAACCCGAACCCTGAACTGGGAACCCTGAACCACATGGGATGTGAAAGGGGATCCCACACACCCCACCAGCCTTTCCCTGTGCAAACAGATTCAGGAAGAGAGAGAGACTCCTCTTCAGTCAGGTACCTTGGAACCAATCACCTGTTTCCACCACCCAACCCCAAAACATAATGGAAGTCGTTGGGAAAATGGGTCGGTTGACTTCCACACAGCAAGCCCAGCAGATTCTCCCCTTCGCAGTAGATTTTCCAGGCATGAGTGGTCACTCCTGCACCCTTGCCCCCCACTGCAAACACTCCACAGACTGAGCAGAAAGTCCAGTGCAGCCACAGGCTCGTGCCATGGGAAAGCCTGCTGCAGCCCGAAGCTCTGTGTCACCTCCACGATCTTCCAGGTCTGAGGTCAGGACACCTGTTAGCTCCCACCTCAGGTGGCCCCTTCTTAATGGCTGCTCAGGAACTTAGCACAGGAATCAAGAATAATACAGCAAAATAATAATAACCCTATATAATAAAACCCTAATATGCAAATTGGCCAAACAGCGGAACAACCAGCCACTGGGCACTGACCACCAGGGGTCAGATGCTCAATGCAGGAGCTGCCCCCTGGTGGTCAGTGCACTCCCACAGGGGGCGCACCGTTCAGCCAGAAGCTGAGCTCACAGCTGGCAAGTGCAGTGGTGGTGGCAGGAGCCTCTCCCGCCTCTGTGGCAGCACTAAGGACCCTCGGGGGATGTCCAACTGCCGGCTTAGACAAGGGGTCCTGGACTGTGAGAGGACGCAAGCCAGCTGAGGGACTCCCCCCGCCCCCAGTGTACTAATGTCGTGCACCAGGCCTCTAGTCATAATAATATTGTAATAGCTATGTACAGGCCAGGGGGGGACTTAAAATATCAGGGGCACCACTCTGTAAAGTATATGGTTGTCCAACCACTATGTTGTACACTTAACTCATACATAACAATATTGAATGGGAACTATAATTGGAAAAAAGAGATGGAAAATTGTGTGTTGTGTGTTTTTCATCACAATAAAGAATAAAGAAAGAAAAATAAAAAAGACAAATACAGCAATTGTGAGAGCCTTTGCAGCTCTGGAGCCCCTGCTCCATGCCTGAGTGGTGAAGTTGCTTAGGTAAACCCAGGGCTCTTTCTTCTCCTGGGCATTTCACTTTTCAAAGACTATTTGCCCTCGGCCTCTGTGACAGCAACAAATATGAGGATACTGTGGGCTCTGACAGAGCAAATTTCCTTCTGGAAACCGTTGCAGAAAGGGGACAAATGAGGCCAAAACACATACAAATGGTAACAGAAAACCTACCAATCCCAAGGTGTCTTTCTCCCTGCTTCCATCTCTTTCCCCCCACCCCCACCCCCCACCCCTCGAGCTTCAGCCTGAGTTCACACAGGGACCTCAGGGGATCCAGGAAAGCCTGCTGCCAAAAATGTCAATGCAGTTAAGTTCTGCTTAGCCTCGCCCATGGCTCCTCTCTCACCTGGCAATGTAATAATTACCTGACAGACTGAATGCCCTCGAGATGTGTTCAACGCTCTGTTCATGTACCCGTGCGTTCAGGACAAATGGAGAGAATATAACCGAGATGTTGACAGTGAGCAATGACTACTTCCTGACCAAGCACTGTTCTCAGCAGAGTCTGATTCAGTCTGGGCAGAGGGAGGGGAAATTCAAGGGCACAGAGCAAATGGTGGAGCCTGGCAGATGCCCTAGACTTTGGTACACGCTTCTAGCGTTCACTGGTTCTCTAGTAAGAGGCAGGCACTGTGAAGCACTTACCTAGTTCCCTCCTTAATCCGCCAAAGAGGCACCCCTGAAGTGGCATCCCTGCTGCCACCTGGGCTCCTCTGTGACTTGCCGTGGCTTCCACCTGGCAAAGAAAAATATCCCTGAGAGAGTCTGACCAAGCTTTTAAATCGTGACTGTGTTAGTCAAAACTCAGTTGCAAGAGATAGCAAACATCATTACTTCTAGCTTACGGGGGAATTAACAGATGATCTAACTGACTTCAGGCATAGCTAGACCCATCCTATATAATAAAACCCTAATATGCAAATCGACCGGACAGCAGAACAAACAGTCACTATGATGCATGTTGACCATCAGAGCAGATGCTCAACACAGGAGCTGCCCTCTGGTGGTCAGTGCACTGCCACAGGGGGAGTGCTGCTCAGCCAAAAGCCAGGCTCGGGCTCCCGGCTGGTGAGCGCAGCAGAGGTGGCAGGAGTCTCTCCCACCTCTGCCGCAGTGCTAAGGACCCCTTAGAGATCCCAGACTGTGAGAAGGTGCATGCTGGGCTGAGGGAACTCCCCGACACACACATACACACACACACACACACACACACACACCACAGTGCACAAAAGTCATGTACCGGGTCTCTAGTAGACTAATAAATGTTACATAGACTATCCCTGTCTCCACTGATCTTTTTATTTTTTAAAATTGATTTTAAGGGAGAGGGATAAAGAGAAACATCGATAAGAGAGGAACGTCATTGATCAGCTGTCTCCTGCATGCCCTCTACTGGGAATTGAGCCTGCAACCAGGGCATGTGTCCTGACTGGGAATCGAACCGGGGACCTCTTGGTTCCTGGGTGGATGCCCAACTGCTGAGCCATACTGGCTGGGCTTCACTTTTATCTTGGCTTGACCGGCTTCACTGTGTGTATGAACTTTATTCTCTTCTGCAGAGGTTGCCCCATGAAAGCAGGAAGATGGCCACGAATGGTTCCAGCCAGCGTTTTCATTTGTCTCCTGATCCCGGGGGAAGAGGGAGCCCTCTCTTTCAGAATCCATGAGTAATCTCCCAAGGAGGACTGCTTCTGTTCAGGTCACTTCCATCCCAGATGTGATGAGAGGTCTATTCCAGATATGATGAAAGGAACATTCCAGAGGTGATGAGAGATTCACCCCAGATGTGAGAAGTTAAATCCCAGGATTGACAGAGTCCCAGGCCACATAGCGAGGGAAGCAGTGGCTCTCTGAAAGGAAGGTTGCTGGACCAATGACACAGGTGTCCATCAGAAACAGAATTTAAGAGAGGTGGGACTAACTTAGAAGTAATTCATCATGAACTTGGGTCAACCATGTTCATGGTGCTAATTACCTTTTGTTTGAAATGCTCCCCAAGATCTGTGATATAGCTGTGAAAATGGGATCCGAGTGACAAATGAAGATGTACTGATAGAATATGTGTGTGTTTTTATATTAAGAACCAGTGATTAGGAATTTTCTTTCTAAACAAAAGTACCTTGTTAAAATAGAGTTGCCAGAATCTATAAAACTTTTTAAGAGAATGCAACATCACCTTCTGGTGTTCTTGCCAAAAATATTTAACCAAAATCTAATCATGAAAATATAATCAGATAAATGCAAAAAATATATATATTGGTCTGGATTCTCTAAAAATGTCAATTTCATAGGAAATTAATTTTAAAAAAGCTGAGGAACCACTCCAGATGGAGACTCAACTGTCAGGACAAATAAATACAGGCTGTGATATTTTTTATTAGATTCTGAATTTATTTTTAAAAGTATAAATGACATTTCCAGAACAATTTCAGAAATTCAATACAAAGATCTATATATTAGATAAGGATAGAGGATACTGTACCAAGTCGCATTTTCTGAGTGTCATTGTGGTTGTGCAGACAAATGGCCTTACTCAGGACATATGCTGAAGCATTTAGGGATAAAGAGTCAGGGTTATGTAACTAATTTTCCAACGATTCAGGGGGGAAGTTGTACACATATGAGAAGGGGGAGGGTGGAGAATGTGGTCAAATGTTAAGAATTGGTGAATCTTGCCAAAACCGGTTTGGCTCAGTGGATTGAGCATCGGCCTCTGGACTGAAAGGTCCCAGGTTCGATTCTGGTCAGGGGCACGTACCTTGGTTGTGGGCACATCCCAGTAGGATGTGTGCAGGAGGCAGCTGATGGATGTTTCTCTTTCATCGATGTTTCTCTCTCTCTCCCTCTCCCTTCCTCTCCATAAAAAATCAATAAAATATATTTTTTAAACAAAGAATTGGTGAATCTTAGTGAAAGGTATATGGGTGTCCATTATATATTGTACTAGTGTAGAGAAAAGTTACAACTTTTATCACTATTTCAAAATTTTCCAAATAAATATTGAAGAGATAGGAAAAAATTAAGGTACAGCCTTATAACAATCTAAAATTAATAAATAAAACCCAAAAAACCTCAGCCATGAAAATATGAGGCCATTATTGCCAGGTTAATTAAATAATAGGCCAGTTTTTTGTTTTCTTCATCTTTATTGAATTTATTGGGGTGACATTGCTTAATAAAAATGATATAGGTTTCAGATGTACAATTCTATAATACATCACCTATACACTGTACTGAGTGTCCTCTACCCCAAGTCATCTCTTTCCATCACCTTTTATTCCCCCTTTATCCTCTCCCACCTCCCTCCCAACCCCCCTTTCCTCTGATAATTACCATACGATTGTCTATCGGATTTTTTTTTCTTTATGAAACCCTTCACCTTTTTCATCAAGCCCTCCACCTCCCCCCGTCTGACAGCTGTCAGTTTGTTCTCTGTGTCTATGAGTCTGAAAATCGGTCCTGTAGTAACACTTTCTTTTTTTAAAAAATATATTTTATAGTTTTTTTACAGAGAGTAAGGGAGAGAGATAGAGAGTTAGAAACATCGATGAGAGAGAGACATCCATCAGCCGCCTCCTGCACTCCCCCTACTGGGATGTGCCCGCAACCAAGGTACCTGCCCCTGACCGGAATTGAACCTGGGACCTCTCAGTCTGCAGGCTGACGCTCTATCCACTGAGCCAAACCAGTTTTGGCCGGTCCTATAGTAACACTTTCATGTGCCCTGACCCACTACTTGCTCTTTTTTTTAATGAACAATGAAAAAATATTTACAAGATTGAAAAATCATCAAGAGAAGAGATGAGCAAGGAGTCAGCTAAACAGTCACAAATTTAGTTTTAGATTTCTTGGTGAGCATAAGGAAAATAAAATAGGCTACTGCTTCTGGATCCTCACCAGGGTCTAGTCTGGCTGGAAGAATTCCTCAATGAGTAGAACAAATAAGAGACAAAAACTGGCTCAGAGGCAGCATCTGATGATACTCAAACAAGAAAAGGGGCATTGTGAGGACAGGGGTGAGAGGCCAAACTCTGAAGGTCACAGGAGCACTCTGGACGGGCTGGCCAGGCAAGGAGCCCAAAGCAAGGAGACCAGAAAAGAGCATTCCTAACAGCTGTTGGCCACAGCTGGAACACAGGCCAGCCATGGGGTGAAAGGGTGTACTATACTGAGGACCAGGGATGTAAAGAACATAGATAGCCGAAACCGGTTTGGCTCAGTGGATAGAGCGTCGGCCTGCGGACTGAAGGGTCCCAGGTTCGATTCCGGTCAAGGGCATGTACCGTGGTTGTGGGCACATCTCCAGTGTGGGGCATGCAGGAGGCAGCTGATCGATGTCTCTCTCTCTCATCGATGTTTCTAACTTTCTATCTTTTTCCCTTCCTCTCTGTAAAAAATCAATAAAATATATATTTTTTAAAAAAAGAACATAGATATATCTCTTTGCCCCATAAGAGAAATCTATGTTCATCTTTTATATAAGAGGCACTGAGTCACACTGTGACTCTGAATTTTGTAAATGAAACAGAAACATTCTTTTCATGAGTGCTTCTCCTAACACTCATCTACAGAAGATAAGACCCATGGTAAAAAAAAATAAAAATAAAAATAAAAACAAGAGCTAAATGCATTTTGTGAAAATCAATAGCATTCTATCTGAGAAGCTACTGGGAATATAATGAGAAAGAGATTCCAGTTACAGTCGCTGGAAAAAGATAAGGTACTTTGGAGTTTTTATGAGAAATGTGTATGAGCTCTCCGAAGAAAATCCAAAATTTTATTGGGAGCGTTAAGATACTTGATTAATGGAGAGCTGTGCTTTATTGGAAAACTAAAAGCTTCAGATGTCAATTCTTCGCCTTGGTTTTCATTTCTGATGCTGTATTGTATATCGCTTAGTTGATATATATATTGATTTCGTATTTGCTCCTAGAGACTTAAACAGTGAAGAGAGGTTAATTGGTTATCTGGCCCATTGATTTTGTTTTTGCTAAAAGAATGAGTTTCATTTTAGCAATCCTAAGGGCTAATTGCAACACATACCACGAATGGATTCTCCAAGCTAACTTCTGTTGGCGTCTAATATGTTTTCTGAGTCACACAATATTCCTGTGGTGATTGCAGGACTTGGTCATGATTGCTTGATCTCACACTTCATTCTTATTCCCAGGTTCCCTCAAGCATTCCAGGTGTGTGGGAGGTCTCCAGGGGACCCCATCTCTCCCCCGCAGTAAATAGTAACCCTATTCTTTTTTTCTTAATTTTTTAAAAAATATTTTATTGATTTTTTATAGAGAGGAAGGGAAAGGGATAGAAAGTCAGAAACATCGATGAGAGAGAGACATCGATCAGCCGCCTCCTGCACCCCCCACATTGGAGATGTGCCCACAAGCAAGGCACATGCCCCCGACCGGAATCGAACCCGGGACCTTTCAGTCTGCAGGCCGACGCTCTATCTACTGAGCCAAACTGGTCTCGGCAGTAACCCTATTCTTTGTCCAGGCTCTGAGCAAGTTGAGAAATAAAATAATGAGTAAAGATAGAAACCAAAATATTAATTTTATAATAAAAGCTAGATGGTAAGGTAAAGTTTAGGGACTTAACTGAATGGGTCTGCTGACTGACTGGATTAGGCAAATGTAAGCATCAAATTCCAGGCAGAAATGAACCTGAAAAGCTCTCTCACTCACTCACCCATCCACCTGCCTATGGGCAGGCAGGCTCCCTCCCAAAAGGAAAAAGGGGAGAATTATTCAGAAATTTGTCATCTCCCCAAGGTGGAATGAGGAAAGGGAGAGAAGACAGGTGTTACACTGACTGAGACTTTTTTTATGGGAAGGAAACATCAGAAGATGAGAAGAAGGGTTCCCCACTAATGAGATGCATATTGAGAAGCAATAACAAGAAACGGAAAGAACAAGGTGAAAGGAATCAAAAATGTTGGCATTTGCCCTGATGGAGCCATATTTTCTAGCCACGAGGACTTGAGAGCAAATAACAGCACCTCCCTGAGCCTCCGTTTTCTCATCTATAAAACAGAGATGATAGCTCTTCTTATCCAAAGCTTTTCAAGATAATGTAAAATAAGGCAACATAAAAAAAAAAAAACCTGCTGAGTCTGAGGGTATATTAGCAGATAAAAACTTCCTCAAAATCCTGATCATCACAGGATGAAGAGTTTGTTCTCTTAATCGTTTCTTTCCCCCGGCTTTGAAGCAGGGTGGCTATTTTTAGACTTGGTTTTTAAAAGGTTCCTCCTAAGTCCCTTCCCCTTCCTTCTGCGGACTTCTTACTGTGCCTCTGAGGTGACCAGAGATTCCCCAGGGATCTCCTGGCCATTTCTTGCACATTTCCTCCCCTGTTCTTTCTTGCAATCAGGGAACAGATAAAAGCCCTGAAATAGTGTCTAACCAAGCAAACGCTGGGCTCCCGGGAGGCCTAGTGTATCCCACCCCTCACAGGAGCCCCATCCTTCCTAACTGATGGGCTGGAACTCTGCTCCTCCGCCAAGGCCATCGCTCCCTGAACAGCAGCATCGGCTTCTCAGGTGCTAAACCAGAGACCCGGGCCTCCTCGCTGCTTCCTCCAGCTCCCGCTCTGTCCCAGGTGAAATGACCGTTATCATTCGCTGGGACATTGTTGCTTGAGGTGCATTTTGAAATGCTTTACACATCTTGTCTTATTTAATCCTTCATAGTCTCAGGAGATAGGCCCTATTTTTATTCCCAGTTTGATTTCACTGTTGAGGAAGGTTAAGGCCCAGAGAAGGTCAATAACTTTTGTTAAGTCCCACACCTGCTAAGTGGTCTTACTGGCACTTGAACTTCCACATTTTGCCAATAGCCAAGACCTGTATATTGGATCTCCTGTTTTTCAAATCTATCCCCATCTCTTCACCCTTATCGTCTTTGTCTCGTTCAGGGGTGGGGAACGACCAGGCCATGGGCTGTATAAGGTCCACAAAATCATTTGGTCTGACTCTGCCAAGCCATTAGGGGTGAGTTAATTAAATGTCTGACCAAAGAGAGCAGGCTAATTTTTAAAAGCTGATCATTTTGTGTGGCCTGGAATGATGTTATAAATATCCAAGGGGCCCTTGGCAGAAAAAAGGTTCCTGAACCTGCTCTCGTATCTGGTTGAGGCCTTCTTGTCGCTCCTCCAGCCGCTTGCAGCTTATAACTGAAATGCCCTGCCCTCTTCCCCTGGCCTCTGCCTGCCATCGCCAAATACTTCTTCTCTAGTTCTGCTCACGTCACATCCTCCATTCACCCCTCGTTTTGCAGGTCCCAGGATATAGTTTGTTATTTCAAGTTTCCATGTCTTTAAAATCCTTCCCGCTTTTCCTACTATTTCTACTTGGCAAATGTCTACTAGATCTTAAAACCCAGCTCAAGTATCTTCTCTCCAAAGGCTTTCCAACTGTCCCAAGCGTGGCTGAGCATCCCTTCTTTAAGGTTTAGAAGTATTTGTCTATTTAAGCATTTATCAGTTTGTCTTCCTAAATTAACACAATCTCTGTGAGAGAGACAACTGCTAATAGTGACAGTCGTATCGGTTTGAACTAGCACAAGTTCCCATTTACTAGATGCCTGGCATGTATCACCGGATACTCTACTGGGCACTTACAATCTTCACCTCTACTCTTTACAACTGCCTTGTATGGCACTCGCCTTGTATGGCACACGCTCTGACCCCATTTTACAGAGTCCAATAGCAGAGGTAGTCCAAACTATCACTGCTAGATAGATCACAATAAATGTACATGGCTGCACCAGTTTGGCTCACTGGATAGAGCGTCAGCCTGCGGACTGAAGGGTCCCAGGTTCGATTCTGATCAAGGGCATGTACCTTGGTTATGGGCACATCCCCAATAGGGGGTGTGCAAGAGGCAGCTGATTGATGTTTCTCTCCCTTCGATGTTTCTAACTCTCTATCCTTCTCCCTTCCTCTCTGTAAAAAATAAATACAAAATATATTTAAAAAAATAAATAAATGTACATGGATTAAATTTATATAATGAAGAGATTTCCAAATTGAATGAAACAAGCAAAAAGAGGATTTTTGCATGTGAAACACCTAAGTGGGATCATTCTAGTTTCTCTGAGCTGAGTGTGTGTATGTGTGTGTGTGTGTGTGTGTGTGTGTGAATGTGTGGGTGTTGGGAGGGGGTGCTAATTCAGTAAACATGCTTTTGATGATTTTGGTGGCACTTAAAAGTTTGGGGACCCAGCAGCACAATTTTAATTTTTGTATACATTTTTTACAAGGTGTAATCTAATTAAGATATTTTTCACTGAAAGTCCTTCATCTGAAAAGTAAAGAATACTGAATATGAAGCAGATCACATGAGTATTTAAAAGGGTTATACTAGTGAGAATGGTTGAAGAGACATCCCCAGCCCTGACTGGTTTTGCTCAGTGGATAGAGCATCGGTCTGTGGACTGAAGCGTCCTGGGTTCGATTCCAGTCAAGGGCACGTACCTTGATTGCGGGCATATCCCCAATAGGGGATGTGCAAGAGGCAGCTAATCGATGTTTCTAACTCTCTATCTCTATCCCTTCCTCTCTGTAAAAAAATCAATAAAATATATTTTTTAAAAAGAGAGACACCCCCAAATATCAGCAGGTTTATTCACTGTATGGGAAATAGGTTAACATTACCATTTTGTTCTAAATGTGGCCATTAAAATCCCAAGGAGGGAAACTTTCACATATCACTGATTATTCTCTTGGTAATTTTAGCTGGAAGATCTTCATTCTTTTCAGGGCCCTGTATAAATCCATTGTAACGAGCTGTGCAATTATCATTCTTGCAACTGACTGCTTGTGGCAGATTTAAATTCCATTTTGCAAAGCAGCCAAAAACTGTCCTTTGCCTCCTAAGTGCTAAAGCCAGAAAGCAGCCGAAAGTGGTCACTGCTTTGTTCTTGAATGGAGCTAATTGCAGAGTTGTCTGCACCAGGCAGTCGGGGTGTAAATAGGGACAATGAGAGCTCGTTTTAAACAGACATGACTTCTAAAAAAGGCAACAGAGCTGCAGAGTTTAATTACTCTCACAGGAATTGCGACATCACACAGACCTGACCATTTTTTCCCCCTCACAATTCAGTTCAACAAACATGACAATTCTCTGTCATAAGAATGTTCTAATTTTAACTTTCTACAGATGGTTTGGTAAGAAAGCGAAGTTTAATTCTTCCCTTCTTTCCTCACTAGATTTATTTTAACCCTGCATCACGGTCGGTTTAAAATAATTTGCATAACATTGGAATGTGTATGTTCTTACACCTTCTTAGAATCATTTTTTTTTGCATGCACGCATGCATATAAGCATAATCAATGGTCACAAGACACTGGGGGGTGAGGGCATATATGGGAGTGGAGTGGTGGGGGCAATAGTAAGATATGTACACATGTAATACCTTAATTTAAAAATGGGAAAGTAATAAATAATAATTCAAGAATTAAAAAAAAATTTAACCAAGCAACCATTTAGTAAACCCTATGTATAAGGGTAGACAAAGTAGATTTGCAGTTGTGAGTACATTGTGGATGAAAAGAGGCCACATGAACCTGACAAGCTCAGGGAAGGCCTGCATGGCAGCCTTGCAAACTCAGAGACCTAAAGCTGTTACAGAAAACCAGAATAATCAAACCACGCTCGGAGAGTTTGGAGTTACATTTATTACGCGTGGGTCCAGAGGAAAGGTTTCTCAAATTCTGGGCCCCCACATGCAGAAATTTTCTCTATTCATATGTTTTTACCTTCTTTGCCTCCCAAATATGGGATGTTTCCCACCCCTTTGCAAGTTCTTAAAGGGCCCCTATGTGCTGAGGCCCTGAGACCTCAACCAAAGGCCTGGCCTGGTGCCAGCACTGATAATTGTGTCCAGGGAAGGTTTAATGGCCTCTCTGAAGTGAGAATAGTCTCATTTCCCTTATTATTTAAGCAAGCAAACATTTACAGAAGCTAATAGCAAGGTTAAAATTTCAAACAGCAGTTTTTCTATAAGATGGATGCTTCAAAGCCGTGGTCGGCAAACTGCGGCTCACAAGCCACAGGCGGCTCTTTGGCCCCTTGAGTGTGGCTCTTCTACAAAATACCATGGCCTGGGCGAGTCTATTTTGAAGAAGTGGCATTAGAAGAAGTTGAAGTTTAAAAAATTTGGCTCTCAAAAGAAATTTCAATCGTTGTTCTATTGATATTTGGCTCTGTTGACTAATGAGTTTGCGGACCGCTGTAACCACAAGGATGGTCTGAAGTTAAAACTTTAACTAAAAGTAGTTTGTGGTGGGTAGTTTTGTCCTCGCCCATTATCTTTCCTGATAAAGGTCAGTCTTTGCCTTTACTGAGCCTTTCTATTGTCTTTTTGCATCTTCAATAAAATAATGTTGGACAGTCTAATTATTTTTCCTTTTTCCAGACCCCTCAAAGCACAGGCGCCACTCTGCAAAGACACAAATCCCCTCTTTGTTATTGAGTAAATTGTTGGCCGTTAATTATCTGCACCCACCAATGTAAAAGAAGTATGTGTCTGTCATTTTACTTTTTATCCAATGCCATTGGCTTCCTCGCTTTGCTTTCTCCAGCCTCCCTAACCTATCACCAATGGATTTCATGTAACCCACTTACATCTCTTTTGATGGTAACACATAAAACAAGCTACAAAACTGCCATTCTCCAGAGCATTATCTCAGTCCGTTGAGATTCTGCTTCCCAGCATTTGTCAACAGTTTGGCTCAGATAAACTCCCCAAAAAAATTCTTCAAAGGCTTGGATGTTCCTTACGTTGACAACACAAATCACAGAGTTTATTCCTGTATTAATTATTGCATTACTTATTTGCATCACAACTGTAAGCCTACTTTTGCCCACCGCCGTATATTTTCCAAGCATTTCATTTAGTGATTTGCAAACATTTTCTTGCTTGATGTTGAAATCTGCTTCGTGAGGACCGCTATTCTCATTTTATAGTTCAGGAAATGGAGGTGTGGTTACTTGGACAAGGTCGCACACCCACTAAGTGATGGAGCCATCCTTTAAATCGAGTCCAGAATCCTTTCCTGTCAGCAGAATTTGGAAAGCAAATGTTGCCTGCCCCAGGAAATGTGGCTAAACCGCTGTAGGAATTGTGGCCCCGTGTGTGTGTGTGTGTGTGTGTGTGTGTGTGTGTGTGTGTGTACTGGGAGGGGATGGATGGGGTGATAGCAAAGAAGCACCTCAGATGAGCTAGCCCATGCTCTTTTATATTATGGTCCAAGATCAAGGGATGGAGCTTTCTCTAAGACCTAAGAGCCGATGACTGCTTTTAGATGCTCCTTCTTATTCTGATTTATTTATATTCTTCTGGGTCAGTCTTCTGACCCTGGCCACATTGCATTACCTCACTGATTTCCCGTCCTCTCTATTTTATTGTTATGCTTTTTTTCTCTCTCTCTCTATTATCCACATTATACAATGTGGTGCATTCTATGTGGTTCTAGACTCTGTTTATTTGTTTTCGGAATGCACGCTTCTGTTCAGACACAGCCATTGTCCTTAAATGACTTATTTGGCAGGAACAGCAAAGCCGGGTGCCAGAATGTTTTCTAACCCACAGAGTCCCTCCACGAAAATAAAAATTGTATCATTTTCTAACTGTTCATTGAAATTAATCAGCAATTCTTTTTCCTTTCCTTTTTATAGCCAGAGACCCTGTTTAGTCAGGCCTAGAATTCTGTATAGCATATAGACTTGGGATTTTAAAATAAAGTGGGCTACACGGGGCCAGGTGCTAAAGAAAAAATAGAGGTAGGCGAGTTAGTTTTCTAATTTCTGATCTCTCTCTCTCTTTCTCTCTCTCCCCCCTTCCCCTCTTCCCTCCCTCCTTCCCTATTTTTTTTTTCCTGGAAGGACAGTAACACAGTGGAGATTTCCATGTCAGGTCAGCAACTCTAGGGAAAGGACAGAAGAATCCTTAGAGCAGGATTGGGAAGAAGAAGGTGAGTGTGATGCTAATCACAATAGACATCTCAGCTGATTTCACAGGGAGGGCTGGAGCCGGGATAACCTTCCAGAATGGTCTCAAGTGGAGGCAGGGAGGGTGAGCCTTTCTATCCGTATCGAATCACTGAGACTACTGGTTGCCCCAACAGATGAAGTGTGTCTACTCAAACAAAGGGGATTGAGGACATTCAGTAATCATCTCAGAGTAAGGAGACACCCACCAAACTCTGGGTGCTTGGAAGAGAGTGCTCAGTACTTGGAGCCGAGTGAATTTGGGGGGCACACCACAGTAGCCACTCCAGTTTTTGTTTTGTTTTGTTTTGTTTCCAAACATATTTTTCTTGATTTCAGAGAGAGAGAGAGAGAGAGAAACATCAATGATGAGAGAGAATGATTGATCAGCTGCTTTTTGCAACCCCCGACTGGGGATCCCAGGCATGTGCCTTGGCCAGGAATCAAACTGTGACCTCCTACTTCACAAGTCCACTCTCAACTACTGAGCCACACCGGCTGGGCTTGTGCTGTTTCTTAATTATGAGACAGTTCAGGCATACAAATGGAGGTTATCATAACAAACACACACATACCCTAAATCTATCTTAGGAAATAGAACATTACAAATTCAGCTGAATTATATCCAGTATACCTTTGCCCAAACCTACTTCTCGCCCTCAATCAAGAAATAACTGCCGTTCTAGGCTGTTTCCAAATCTTAGCTATTGTAAATTGTGCTGCTATGAACATAGGGGTGTATAAATCCTTTCTGATTGGTGTTTCTAGTTTCTTGGGATAGATTCCTAGAAGTGGGATTCCAGGGTCAAATGGCAGTTCCATTTTTAGTTTTTTTGAGGAAACTCCACACTGTTCTCCACAGTGGCTGCACCAGTCTGCATTCCCACCAGTAGCGCACAAGGGTTCCTTTTTCTCCACATCCATGCCAGCACTTCTCATTTGTTGATTTGTTGATGTTTGCCATTTTGACAGGTGTGAGATGGTACCTCATGGTTGTTTTGATTTTCATCTCTCAGATGATTAGTGACTTTGAGCATGTTTTCAATGCTGTCTTCTTTCAAAAGGATTCTATTTAGGTCCTTTGCCCATTTTTTTCTTGGATCATTTTATCTTCCTTTTATTAAGTTGTATAAGTTCCCTATAGATGTTGGAGATTAAACTCTTATCAGTGATAACATTTTCAAATATATTCTCCCATACACTGGGCTTTCTTGTTGTTTTGCTCATGGTTTCTTTTGCTCTGAAAAAGCTTTTTATTTTTTCTGTAATCCCATTTGTTTATTTTTCTCTTTATTTTCCATTGCACTGGGAGCTGTATCGGTGAAGAAATTGCTTCGGCAAATATCTGAGATTCTGTCCATGGATTCCTCTAGTATTTTTATGGTTTCCCATCTTATGTTTAAGTCCTTTATCCATTTTGAGTTTATTTTTGTGTATGGTGTAAGTTGGTGGTCTAGTTTTATTTTTTTCATGTATCTGTCCAATGTTTCCAACACCATTTATTGAAGATACTATCTTGACTCCATTGAATGTTCATGCCTCCTTTGTCAAATATTAATTGAGCATAGTGGTTCAGGTCGATATCTGGGTTCTCTATTCAATTCCATTGGTCTATGTGTCTGTTCTTGTGCCAGTACCAGGCTGTTTTGAGAACAGTGGTTTTGTAATACAGCTTGAAATCTGGTATTGAGATCCCACCTACTTTATTCTTCTTCCTCAGGATTGCTGTGGCTATTCGTGGTCTTTTTTTGTTCCAGATGAATCTTTGGAGAGTTCTCTCTAGGTCTGTGAAATATGTTGTTGGTATTTTAATGGGGAGTGCATTGAATCTATAGATTGCTTTGGGTAATATGGACATTTTAATGATGTTGATTCTTCCATTCCATGAACACTGTAGGTTCTTCCATCTGTTTACGTCTTCTTCTATCTCTTTTTTCAGTGTCCTGTAGTTTTCCTAGGAATAAACTTAACTAAGGAGGTCTTTTACCTCCTTAGTTAAGTTTATTACTAGGCATTTTAAATTTTTTGGTGCGATGGTAAATGGGATTCTTTTTTAGTCTCTCTTTCTGTAAGCTCACTATTGATGTATAAAAATGCCATAGATTTCTTGGCATTAATTTTGTATCCTGCTACATTGCCAAATTCATTTATTAAGCCTAATATCTTTTTTGATGGAGTCTTTCAAGTTTTTTCTGTACAATTATCATATCATCTGCAAATAAGGACAGCTTTGCTTCCTTTCCAATTTGGATGCCTTTTATTTCTTCTTTTTGTCTGATTGCAGTGGCTAATACTTCCAGTACCATGTCAAATAGGAGTAGTGAAAGTGGGCATCTCTGTCTTGTTTCTGTTCTTAGGGGAAATGATTTTAGTTTTTGCCCATTGAGTATGATGTTCGCTGTGGGTTTATAATATATGGCTTTTAATAAGTTGAGGTATGATCCTTCTATTTCCACCTTGCTGAGAGTTTTTATCAAGAAAGGGTGTTGGATTTTGTCAAATGCTTTTTCTGCATTAATTGATATGACTATGTGATTTTTATCTCTCAATTTGTTTATGTGATGTATCATGTTTATTGATTTGCGGATATTGTACCATCTTGCATCCCTGGGATAAATCCTACTTGGTCATGGTGTATGATCTCTCTGATGTACTGCTGGATCCAATTTGCTAGAATTTTGTTGAGGATTTTGGCACCTATGTTCATGAGGGATATTAGCTTGTAATTCTCTTTCACTGTGTTGTCTTTGTCTGGTTTTGGTATTAGGGTGATGCTGGCTTCATAGAATAAGCTTGGAAGCAATCCTTCCTCTTTAATTGTTTGGACTAGTCTGAGAAGGATAGGTTTTAATTCTTCCTTGAATGTTTGGTAAAACTCCTCTATGACACCATCTGGTCCTGACCTTTTGTTTGCTGGAAGCTTTTTGATGACTGCTTCAATTTCTTCCATAGTTATTGGTCTACTGAGATGTTTGGATTCTTCATGATTGAGTTTTGGGAGGTTGTATTTTTCTAGGAATATGTCCATTTCCTCCAGGTTGTCTAGTTTGTTGGAATAGAGTTGTTCATAGTATTTTTTAGCAATCCTTTGTATTTCAGTGGGGTCTGTTGTAAATTCGCCTCTTTCATTTCTGATTTTATTTATTTGGGTCCTTTCTCTCTGCTTCTTGGTGAGCCTGACTAGAGGTTCATTAATCTTGTTTATTATCCTTTCAAAGAACCAGCTCTTGGTTTTGTTGATCTTTAATATTTCCTTCCTTCTGCTTACACTGGACTTTTCTTGTTGCTCTCTTTCTAACTCTTTGAGTTCTAGGGTTAGATAATTTATTACCATTGTTTCTTGTTTTTTTGCAGTAGGCTTGTAGAGCTATGAATTTCCCCTCTCAAGACTGCTTTCGCTGTGTCCCATAGATTTTGGATTGATGTTTTCATTGTCATTTGTAGCCATGATGTTTTTTATTTCTTCTTTGATTTCTCTGCTAACCCAGTCTCTTGTAACCCTATTTAATAGCATGCTATTTAGTCGCCATGTGTTTGATTTTTTATTTTTGGGGGACTGTTTTTATTGTAGTTGATTTCCAGTTTTATGCCACTGTGTTCTAAGAAGATGCTTGCTATGATTTCTATCTTCTTGAATTTGAAGAGACTTTGCCTATGATCCAACATATGGTCTATCTTTGAAAATGACCCATATGCACTTGAGAAGAATGTATATTCTGTGGCTTTGGGGTGAAATATTCTGAAGATGTCAATTAATTCCATCTGGTCTAATAAGTCATTTAGGATTGATGTTTCTTTGCTGATTTTTTGTTTAGAGGATTTGTCCAATGGTGATACTGATATATTAAAGTCTCCTACTATGATTGTATTGCTTTCAATCTCTTCCTTGATATCTTCGAAGATTTTTTTTTTAATGTACTTGGGTGCTCCTGTATTGGGTGTATATATGTTTACCTGAGTTATTTCTTCTTGTTGGATTGCTCCCTTTAGTATTATGAAGTGGCCTTCCTTATCTCTTTTTATGTCCTTCCTTTGGAGATCTAATTTGTCAGAAATAAGTATTGCTACCCAGCTTTCTAGTCATTTCCATTCGCCTGAAAAACCATTTTCCATTCCTTTACTCTCAGTCTGTGTGCATCATTTTTTTCTGAAGTGGGTATCCTGTAGACAGCAGATATATGTGTCATGTTTTCTTATCCAATCCGTTACCCTATGTCTTTTGATTGGGACATTTAACCCATTTACATTTAAAATTATTATTGATAGGTACTTGTTTGTTGCCATTTTTATTCTTTACCCCTGTGTTCCTTCTTCGTTTCCTATTTCCATTTTCTCTTTTTACAGCAGACCCTTTAGCATTTCTTACATTGATGGTTTGGTGGTAATAAACTCCCTTAGTCCTTTTTTGTCTGTGAAGCTCCTGATTTCACCTTCAATTTTGATTGAAAGCCTTGCTGAGTACAGTATTCTTAGATTCAGACCCTTCTTTTTCATTATTTTATATGTTTCATTCCATTCCGTTCTAACCTGATGTGTTTCTGTTAAGAAATCAGTCACTAGCCTGATGGGGGATTCTTTGTAACTTTCTGTTTCTCTCTGGCCACTTTTAAGATTCTTACTTTGCCATTGGTGTTTGCCAATTTAATTATAATGTGCCTTGGTGTCAGTTTTTTGGAGTTCATTTTGATTGGGACTCTGTGAGCTTCTTGGATTTGTGTGGGTTTTTTCTTCCCTATATCAGCGAAGTTTTCTGTCATTATTTCTTCAAACAGGTTTTCTATTCCTTGCTCTGTTTCCTCTCCTTCTGGCACCCCTATATGTAGATGTTGTTTTGTCTCCTGTTATCCCAAAGTTCCCTTAGACTCTCCTCCTACTTTTCAAATTTTTTTTCTAGAAGCTGCTCTACTTGGGTATTTTTTCCTACTCTGTCTTCTAGCCCATTGATGTGGTCCTCTGCTTCTTCTAGCCTACTCTTGATGCTTTCTATTGAGTTCTTTATAGCAGTGATATCATTTTTCATTTCTTCTTGGGTCTTCTTCATTTCCTCTTGGTTCTTACACATATTGTTGAATTTGTCTTCCATTCTTTTCATCCACATTATGACCATTTCCCTGAATTCTTTCTCTGACAGAATTTTTCTCTTGCCTCCATTTCGTTTACTTCTTATTCTGGTGATGCCTGCTTTTCTTTCATATGAGGGCTGCTTTTTTGTCTCCCCATGATCTCTCCTTTCCATGTGTCTGGTTATGTAGGTCTCTCTCTCCTGCATTGATTTAAAGGCACAAAATATAACACAACAAGATACAATGCACAAGGCACTGAACATAAATGTATTCACAATATTAATAACACCAAATAAAGGTAACCACCAGAGAAAAGCAAATTAGAGGATTCGAAGAAGAGGGAAAAATAAGTAAGAAAAATAAAAGAGTGCAAAAATGAAATTGGGAAAGGAAAAATAAAGTAAGAGAGAGAATAAGAAAGAAGAGGGGGAAAAACTATATATATGGGGAGAAAACTCCAATAGAACAGCCACTAATCCCAACAAATGCCAGCAATAAGTACCTGGAGGTGAATGCAAACTACAAATATCAAGCAAGGTGAGGCAAAACAGAAGCAAAAAACAAACAAACACAAAACAAAAAATAAAATAAAATAAAATAAAAAGCAAAACAATCTAACAAATAAGCATAAAAAACCAATATAATCAACAATCAAGCAAACAACAAAAGGACAGAGAGAAAACAAATTTTGAATAATGAAGAGAAGAGAGAGGTGTGTATGAACTTGGAGCAGGGGATTGGAAATTAGATATATAAATAGGATAAAATTTTAACAGTGGGTAAAAAAAGAAATAGGGAAAATCTAAAGCAGGAATAGGGTAAGAGAAACAGGACCACAAAAACGAAGAGATTGTTGGTATAAAGGTAAAGTTGAGATAGAGTAAAATGATGCTAAAGGAAAGATGAAAATGGAATGTAGAACACTAATCCCAAAGTAAAATCAAGAGAAAATAAAATGATACTTCTTTAAAAAAAGATAAAATAGTAGTAGTAATAATACTGATTGAAAATAAAAATGTAATAATTAAAAAGGTAAAATCAAGTGAGGAAAAAAGAAAAAAAATTGGTTTCTTAAAGTGAAAAAAATAAAAATGTGTGGTAGTGAAGGTCATTCACTTCCTCTACTTTTTGGCATGCCTGTTTCCTATTCAGGAAGTTCCTTGTGTTCCACTGCTCCTCAGTGTTGTAAGCCAGTCCTGATATTTTAAGCAGGCAGTACATCTCTATTTCATATTTTCCTTTGTTCTTACACAAGAGTCAATTTGTGATTCAGCCCCTGGGTGGCAGTGTTTCTGGATTGACCTCCAGGTCTATAGGTCCTCTCTAGCTAGTGTTTAGATTTGTTTTTCCTGTGGCACTTAATACCGGTTTGGTGGAGTGGGTTGCCCCAGAGCTGGTTCTCTGATGGTTATTCCCAACTCTGATCCCCAGGTTCCAGAAAAACAACTTTCTCCTGCAGTCTCTTAGAGCGACCCCAATTGGGTAATCCTATGTATTAGACTTAGTAATCAGAAGCAAGGATTTAAAGAGGAAAAGAAAAAAAAAAGAGCCAGAGTAAGTGTGCAAATTCCAGGGCTGTGAGCAAGTCTGTGCAGTCTTTTATCCCCTTGAGTCTAAGCAGCTGGCACACCTTTAAAATTTGTAGGCTATTCTTTGGCGCCCAGATCTAAATGGGTTGCTTTTTAGAGTTCCCTTCTGTTAGCAGCTCTGAGGACCCCCTTCCACATTCACAGATCACACCAGCCCCAACAGCCATGGATTTTCCTAGGCGCAGACTTCCCCAGGTCTCCAGCTCCCACAATGCATGCACATCTCTCTCCTGCCTGGATGAGAGACCTCACCTTATCCCAGGCGAAATCTGACCTTTCCTTGTGGTGTGTAGTGCTCCTCTGAATCTGCGTGCTTGTACCACTCGGGGACCAATGTTCTCTGGTTCGCAGCTGTTCGGTTGTTGTCATAGTTGTATATTTTCAGGCTTCCAATAATATCCACTTCCCCTTTCAAGATGGCACATTCTCTGCATCCAATCCAGTCGCTCCGGGAGGGAACCCAGCAACAGTGGGGTCTGCCTGGTTGGGGGATCCCCATCCAGCAATCCCCCACTGTCTCTTGGAGTATAGCTGTCCCTCAACTCACCAACAAACATCCCCCGTACGACCACATACTCTCCCTTTGTTTTCTCACTCACACAGTATCTTCCAGTCTGCCTTCCCATCGGCAGCCATCTTCTTTCTCTCGGCAGAAAGTTTTAAAATTCATATTTGTGGAGTAAGAAACACTGACTCTCAAGTCTTAAAGCAAACAAGCAACATGGTAAAGAAAGGATCTGTTCAAGGAAATGAGGTCTGGTTGTGGCCTGCAGAATGTGATCATGTGAAAAGTCTGGAGTCTGCGGTCAAACAGAGGCTGCTGCAAAAGCCAGAGGCTTAGGAGCCTCCTAGACTCCCTTTACACACACACACACACACACACACACACACACACACACACACACACCTACCTGCATCCAGGGGGTGGCCACGTTAAGTACTGGCTATCTTCCACAAACTCAACAAAGATGTATTCATTGCCTGCATGTGCTAGCTTTCCTGTCTCCTCGGTAGCTCCTGGAGTCACAATGCTGGCAGGTGATTTTCCTAAAAGGCAAGTCCCATCACGTCAGTCCTCTGTTTACATCCATCAACCGCCTCCTTACGCCTCATAATAAAATCCCAGTTCCACAGGTTCCCCGGGCCCCACAGGTGCTGGTTTTGCCCACCTGTTCCCACACCCTCAGAACTCTGCATTCCAAACTGGGAACGATGTTTCACATCTCCGTACCTCGGCGTCCTCCACTCTTCCCGCTCCAAACAGGGGTCCCCGGGTGGCTGGAAACTCTCGTTCTTTTGAGGTCCAGTGACAGCATCCGCTTCTGGGAGAAGCCTTTCCTGGACACTGGAATGAAGAGGTCACCTCTCATCCCCAGGGCACACCTTCATGCTTCATTCATACTGTATTTGTACTTATGTGTACAAGTTTGTGCTCTCTGCTGAAGAGTAGGCTTTTTGACAGCGCAATCTAGGTCAAACCATGCGCGTAGATAGCACTTTCATTAGACTGGAAGCTCAGGAAGAGCTTGACTCATATCTATTTGTTTACCTTTACGCAAAGCTAAGCACATATAGGTAATAAACAAACCTTTGTTGAGTTTGTGAAAGATAGCAAGTACTTAATAAATGTGGACGGATGGACGGACGGACGGATGGATGGATGGAGTTGCAAATGTTAGGTCATGGCAGAGGAGTTGGACTAAAATTTCCAACTACCTTGGGACTGAAACTTTTTGACCCACTTATTCTTGGTTAGAACATTGTGAAGCTAGTCATCTGCAGGAACCCAGGTAAGGTAAGACAATGTCCCCTTTGTGATATGTCTAATATTGTATGGCTCCCAGCCACGCCTTTCGTTGGTACATCTGCATTGTAAGATGATGATATCATTTATCACAGGACCAGTATCCTGTCTGTGATTAAAGAACTGGAAGTATCAAGGCATTTAGTAACTATCTCAGTCTCACTCCCTGAAAGGTACAAATTCTTCCGGTTTAGGTGTACTGCTCTCACCCAGAGGCATATACCTTCTTAGCCGATACCTTTTTTTTAATGCATATTCCATCAACATCATTTGCAAATGAGGTCAAGCCATTTAACTTCAAACAAATCCCGCCAGAGCATAGGACCTTGAGATTTAAAACCACAGAGTGAGGACAAAGTGAACGACCATTTTTATGTACTTCCTGGACACGACAGATCTTTTTTCAGATCTTTTTTCATTACATGGGATGCTCTCCTGCAACTTCGAAAGGGGAGACATTAGAATGGTCCAAAACCTCAGCACAGTGCCAGCCCATAATATGTTCTCGCTGGAATGAATGAATGAATACAAGCATGAATGAGTGAATGTTCACTCCTGATTTGTTGTAAGTATCAATGATGGCAACCATATAAAACTTGGGGGGGGGCGGAGGGTAGGGAGCAACTCTTTATTAATTTGTGATTTTTATTCTTTTTTAAAGTACATTTTTATTGATTTCAGGAAGGAAAGGGAGAAAGAGAAATATCAATGGAGAGAGAGAATCATAGATCGGCTGCCTCCTGCACACTCCCCACTGGGCCTCAAGCCTGCAACCCGGGCATGTGCCCTGACCTGGAATCGAACTGTGACCTCTTGGTTCATGGGCTGATGCTCAACCACTGAGCTATGCCAGCTGGGCCTCTGTAACATTTTTTGACCAAATTATTCTCATATCAAAACCTATTAAGTAAAGTTATAACTACTTAGCATCTCTTTTAAGATCCTTCAATATAGTCTCAACCTTCCTACTTCCCCTGTTCTCCCTATTTTTCCTAGCAACTGGGAGGACTCACATAACCCACAGGACAACTACCTTGACTATCTGCTGCTCAGAGGCTGGTTGACTCTGCAGCTAATAGGCTCTATCAACACATTCCCTGGCCTGGGAGTTTCCTTATCTGTCAATGCGAAGAATGAACTAGGTAGCAACAGGACTGTGCTAATCTAAGTCTAAATGTTATGCGCTGAGTATGTTCTCACAACCCTGAAAATAAGTATTTTACAGCAAAAACCTGGGTAATAAGTTGGAAAATTTTAAACGTTTTCATCTGTACAACTGCAGCATTCTCTGCAGTGTAGATGTAACAAGAGATCTGTATCTTTAAGAGACATTCTCATGATCTCCCTTCTCCTCTTTTCTCTACTCCTCTCCAAACTAAGGTCACGTTGGCAGGCTTCTTCAAACTCTACTATGACATTGATAGCAGGTGGATCAACAATAGTAAACTAGAGGCCCACTTTACACACACTCATGCTTATTTCCATCTGTAAAAGGACATTTCTTCCTTTCCTCCACAAACATTTAAACATTAAACGCAGGAGATGCGACCGTGAACACGTGCAACATGGGAGTACCCATCCGAGGTTTGGTGAGGAATTTAGGTAAGTAAATGGGAACTAGACTAGGTGCACTGCAAGGACAAAAAAAAAATGTCAGCTGGGAAGAAAGTACTTTGGAGGCTTCCAACCCAGGCTTGGAGGGACTAGAAGTTCCCACTATGAGCTGGGTGAAGGGGTGGGGAAAGAGAGGGTCAAGTCAAAAGAATAGTGACTCTCCTGCTAGAATGTCCTCTCAAGGCTCCAAACTATCCCTTCTTACGGTGCCCTTTGAGCTTCATTGATCTCAAAGGCTCGCGTTCTCAGCAGTGTTCTTTAACCTGTAAGGATACCTGGGACTTTATGAACTTCAAAAATGGTTTTTGCTGATGCTTAACAGAAATGGAAACTATTGCAAATTGCTACTTCACGGCACTTACTTTCACTTTATCCCAGTGCTTAGGATTAAAATGTTAACTGTCATATTTCACCTTCCCAATGTGCATCACGGTTTGGCCTCTTCTTTCCCGGCAGCTAATTGGGCTCCCGTGCACCTAGCACGTGCAATGAGGTATTGGAGGGACCAGCATGACATAACTTTTACATTTTCAGGGCTGTGTGAGAGAAATTTATTTATTCCTTTTACAAGAAGCATAGAAACCTGCTCACTTATTTTAAACTAGAAGCTGGATGCACAAAATCTGTGCACTCGAGGAATGGTCCCTCAAGCCAGCCTGTACTCTCAGGTAGTCCTTGGGGGATGTCCGACTGATGGCTTAGGCTCACAGACATCATTAGTGCTGCTGCAGAGGTGGGAGAGGCTCCTACCATCACCACTGAGCTCACCAGCCATGAGCCCAGACTTCTTGCTGAGCAGTGCTCCCTGCATTGAGTGTTGCCCCCTGGAGGTCAGTGCATGTCATAGTGACCAATCATTCTGCTGCTCCATCCATTTGCTTATTAGCCTTTTATTATGTAGGCTCGTTTTTAAAACAGAAGTTCTGGGGCCACCTACAGTCATATCTTTTACCAACATCTGTTTTCATGGCCCTGTCAGAAAATTATCTTCATTGCTAATATAATTATTTTATGCTAGATTTATTTTTCTCTCATCATTTTTCATCCAGCAAATTTTACAGAGGATTTGATTTAGCAATTCATTATTCCAAGAACAATGCTTTGAATGTAGTTAAGTGCTTTATAAACGTTAAACTAGAAATATGAGCTCTGGCCAGGTAGCTCATTTGGTTGGAGCATCATCCCATACACCAAAAGATTGTGGGTTTGATTCCCACTCAGGGCACATGCCTAGGTTGTGGGTTCGATCCTCAGTCAGGGTGCATACAGGAGCAACTTATTGATGTCTTCTCTCTCTCTCTCTCTCTCTCGTCAATTAAAAACACACACATAGCCTCAGGTGAGAATGTAAAAAAAATATAAGAATACACTAATAGTCAATCTTAAAATATTTAAAATAAAGATTAATTAAAAACAATTAAATCAAGACTTTTCTCAGAAGAAATAAAGAAAAGCCAGAATGAATTTTTTTAAATGCAAATCCTATTTTCTTTATCAGATCAACCTGAAAAATGTCAAGTTTGTGGAAAAGTATAAATAGGTATTTAAAAAAATGTATCTTTTAAATAAAATTTAATTAGTCAATCCTAGAATTTTTATATTTATTCTTGACTTTCTTGAGCATTAGATTCCTCATCTACAAGAAAAAAGAGTTCATTCATTTGTTCACAAATATTGACAGAACTAGAGGCCCAGTGCATGACAATTCATGCACTGGAGGGGGGTCCCTCAGCCCAGCCTGCCCCCTCATAGTCCGGGAGCTCTCAGGGGTCGGAGGGGACCTGGTGATCAAAGAAAGGTGATGTCCCATCACACCTCTGCTGCTGCCACTGCCAGCAGTGCAAGCCTCGGCTGGCCCTGGGCAGCTGGGGGTCGAAAGGGACTGGGGAACTCTGGAGGCAGGCATGCAGAGTGCCCAGGCCCACCCTTGCTGTGCACCTGCCACTCTGGCGGACTGGGCACTGCCATCTTGTGGCTGTGGGTGCTGCCATCTTTGAGGGCAGGGCAGTCAATTAGCATATTCCCTCTTTATTGGCTGTGGGCAACACCATCTTTTAGGATGGGGCAGTCAATTAGCATATTCCCTCCTTCAGGAATCGGCTGTGAGTGCCACCATCATTGAGGGAGGGAGAGTCAATTAGCAAATTCCCTCCTTATTGGCTGTGGGCATTACCATCTTCATGATGGTATGAGGGTCAATTAGCATACTCCCTCTTTATTATATAGGATGCTTAGTATGTGCCAGGCATTGGTTTAGGCTTTGGGGACACAGTAGTAAACAAAACAGGTCAGTTCCTGCCATTTTGGTGCTTATACTCCAAGAAAGATCATTCTTACTATCCCATAGAATTGTTCAGAACACGATATTATTGTAATTAAGTGTTTTGTGAGTAGTAAAGTGCTATATAAACCCTAGGTTCTTGAATGTGATGACTGTCTTATTCCTCTTATTCCTATAATTCAGTAAATTTTAATAAATGGTGATTTGAGTAGTGTTTCAACACTGCCACATTTGACCACTAGAGGTCCTCAACAGTCATACCCAACTCTAAACCATTCTACCTATTATATTTATTCATTTCAATATGACAACTTGTGAGATAGATTATGAAAAAACATTTAAGAAAATTAGTCCTATTAAATGAAAAGGTGTTAATTATAATAGATAACACATGTTATGTGCCCACAAATCACGCAATAAGTAGTGTGGTGTTCCTGGCTGAATACAGAAAATTAAGAAATATCATTTGTTAATAGTTGATCACTACAGTCTCTCAAAACAAACTCCTTCATCACCATACACAATTGTTTCAAAATAAATCAAGACTACATAATTTTTAATGACTGCATGGTCTTCTATTGTGTGGTCATATCAATATTAATGCCATGCTATGATTAACATTTTTAGCTGATTTTTTGTGTATATTATCTCTTCAAGATCAAGTCTTATTGTGATTTTTTACAGGAACAGTAAGTATATCTATAGGAAAAGAGCTTAAATTTAATAAAACATGTCTTTATATTTTTAGATTTACTTAAAATATTTTGTTAATATTTTCCTATTACTCAAAATTTCATAAAATAAGTTTAAAAAATTTAAATTCACAAATGGTTAGAAAAATTTAATAAATATTTTGCCTAAGTACTGTTTTTCTTGTTCTTTTTTCTTTTTTAGTGGGAGGAGGGAAACATCACAGGAGTATGTAGTGAATTAACTACTTTTTATAATTGCTCTAGTCATGAACATAGGAAAAATATAGTATTTCAAGACTATTCTCACTGTATTGAACTTTCATTAAAACAGACTTATAGAAATTGAAAATTCCTACTATCAGTAGCTTTCTGTGAACACAAGTATTGTGTGACCTATGGAATTCTGCTTTAAAAACTGATGAATTAGTTCAATTATCTCAGAGATTAATAAATATTAGTCTAGCCATACTGAGACAAACTTTTAACAAATATAGCAACTTGGGGATCAAATATTGTTACTTAATGGCGAAATCTTTTAATCTCCTGGTGCAATAAAATAGTTCCACAAATATAAGGAAGGCATTTTAAATAGCAATAAAATTAAAACTATTCTCAAATTTATGAATGCTTCATATATGCAATTTCTCACGTGAACCAAGTGATCAGAACACACAAAAAAAACAAACTGGGAACTTGGATATATGCTTATTATTTTAATACTTGAGAAAATATAAATCTGATACAAAAACTGCTGGCACAAGGAAAGAATTACACAAATTTGTATTCAAATAGTGTCAGTATGTGATCCCAATGTAAAAATGTATGAGAACATCATATGGAAGCCTTTTAAAGAAGTAACAGACTTTAAAATCACAGAGATAAATAGACCGTAGAAGGAACAGTAATTTTATTTCCTCAGAAAATCTCCCTCATTCATTAAGAACTGTAAACTCACTGTGGGAGGAAAGTTAAGAGGAAATCTAATTTATCAAGGCATTTTGAAGATATGCCTTAAACACCTAGTGTAAGCCCAAACAATGTAAAAACAATCAGAATTTCATGTTTCCCTGAAGATTAATTGGATATATTAGTCATGTTAACATAGCAAAAAAACTTTATTCCATTCTTTTTTGAAAGTACACATTATTTCTTCTAGTTATTTCAGTAATTTAAGCTTAATATTAACTTATTAAATATTAAACACAAAATTGTTTTTACGATCTTGCACTATTATTAAAAAGAAATAAAAACTTTCCAATTTCAACAATATATTTTTTTAATTGTGAAAATGATTAGAGACACTAGCCTTTCTTTTACAGCATTTGAAAATAAATGTGAAGAAAGTATTTTGCAGGCATTGTTTATTTCAAAAAACCTTTATTTTAAAATAAAATTCATTCAACATGACTTTAAATGGAGAAACTCCCTACTAATGAAAAATAAGAAAAAAAAGAAAAATAAGGCTATTTACAAATGAATTTCCAATTTTAAAAAAAGCAACACATAATTCTCGGAATTTGTGCGAGTTGTCTGGGATACTCATATTCCTGAAGACTCTCAACACAAAAGTTCACACACTGTAAAATTTACTTAGATTCAGAGCTTGGCTGTAATATCATTTCCTTTTTTTAAATTCTAGAAGTTACTTATACAGAAGTATTGTTTCCTCTTACAAGGAAATAAAGTACTTCTTCTTTAAAAGGTAAAATTCTTCCTCTTTGAAAGATTCATTACATATTACTGACCATTACAAATGGAAGTTTCTAGCATTTCTTAAACACGGACTTCACTTTCCAAAGATGTACTACATGTTATCTGTCTCAATGCCCAGATCAACAACAGAACTAAGCCAAATATTTGCTGGCTCTCTTTTATGAAGAAAAGCATTAATTATCCCCAAAACTAACTTGCATATATTTTTTACTTTAACTATATGCCTCAGACAAAAGGTCACTTAGTTTTATACAAAGTTTTCTTGCTTTATAATCTATACAGCATTAGTAGTCGGCTTAAGATGCTTATTCTCTGATTGCACATTTGTAAACCATTATTTTTCCTTAGAAAATCCATTAGTTTCAAATAGAGAGACACAAACCTCAATATTGAATATAACCTGTGATAACTGATAATACTATAAAGTTATTAAAAATACCCCTAAAACTTCTGAAAGTACATTAATGTTTTAAATATTCACAATCTCTTAAAAAACAATTTACAACATCACCCTAGATTGATGGAGTCTATGCGGTAATGCATAATGTTTCTTGGAGAATCTGACTACGGAGCAGAAAATGTTGCATATAAACTGTTACTTGTCATTGCAAAACTGAAGGCAGCATGATTTATAAAAGAAAATTAACGTAGTGGAAGAATCTAATTAAAACTAGCATTGTGCCTTCTAAAGAAAAATACCCACATGAAAGAACTTTTATGCAGCACCATTCTAAGCTTCTTTATTGCCTTAACTTTAAGCCTGTTAAAATGTAATTCTGATGTTAAATTATATTCATGTAAAAATTCGTATCTGCACTGGTAGGAAATTACATTATTGAAAATATTTTCAATATGCTAAAAGCTACTAAATCAGTTTCCCCTTTCCCACTGCACAACATCCATCTAAAATGAAATCCATAAATTATGATAATATTAAAAAATGTAGATCTTACTAAATTTCTGTTGACCTTTCAATATCTTGTTTCTTTTTTTAAACCAAAAATATTGGTAACAAATTATTACCAATATTAATAAGTCAGTTAAAAAATAGTTCCCACGGGGCAAGAGTAGTTTGGTGGTTGAACGTCAACCTATGCACCACAGGTCATGGGTTTAACAGCCAGTCAGGGCACATGCCTGGGTTACAGGCTCAATCCCAGGTGGGGGCATGCAGGAGGCAGTTGATCAATGATTCTCTTTAATCATTGTCCTTTTTATCTGTCTCTCCTTTTCCCTTCCTCTCAGAAATCAATAAATATATATATATATTTTTAAAAAAAAAATAAGTTCCCTCTAATTTGGGAAGCTTAAAAAAATTAGTAAGCATTTGCCAAACACAGAATAATACTAACCTAATGAGCGGCAGTCATTGGTACTTAGTGCTGTTTGATCAGACAATCCTGATCAGAAAATAAAGTTAGGTGCCTTTTGAAAGACAAGTGCCAAACTGTTGCTATTTTACTAAAATGCAGCAGCTAATATTAAAAGCACCCCTGTAGCAGCTCCTAGCAGGTATGCAACCTCTCTATAAAAATATTAACCTATACTTAATATTTAAAAATATAGCAACCGTAGTTATAGCTCTAGTAGTGTTATTGGACTTTACAGTCCCCTTAAAGGGCAGATATTAACAAAGATTCTATGTACTAAAAATCAGATAAATGTTTATTATTCATAAGAACCTTGTGATAATCTTATAGCTGCCTGTCTCAAGATACGGAGACCTCAGATCTGGAATTCTGATGAGCCCTCTCCTCACCACCCCTAGCTCCATCCCAACCTGCACCCCCATACTACTGTACTTAATGTCTGAACCGATTTGGACAAACACCAACAGAATTTTTTCACTTGTGAAGCTAACACATTCACTCTCTTCTTTTTCTGTGTTTTTTGTTTTTTTTTAAATGACACATTTGTATTCACTTCCTAGGTTTCTTACTTCCAGTCATAACAAAATAGTGATCATCATCTTCCTTTTTCTTTGCTGTAGGCTTTTTATCCCCACTCGCTGCTTCCTTAACGGACGAGGGTGGCTTCCTGGTGGGAGGCGGGGCTTTGCCACCTTTGGGGGGCCCTCTGGCTGAGTGCGGGCTCCTGGGGGCAGTCTGTGCTGCCTTTGGCACAGCGTGTGCTTTGGCAGAAGACTGGGGCAGACTCACGACAGAGAGCGGGGTGCGGCCAGGGGACTTTTTGGAGCCGGGTCCTGTCTTCTGGGAGGTACTGATATGCTGAGGCTGCTTTTTGGCAACTGAGACTGTCTTCTTATCTTTCGATTCCTGTGCTTTCGCAGATGTGACCGAGGATCCGGAAAGTGGCTGGTTGAAGTTCAAGGCTGACTTAAGTTTCTGTGCTGGCACGGCTCCATCTGAAGGCTGAGACCGTGTTCCTAGACCCGGGGTTACGGTTTGGGAACTGGGCTTTGTCCTTCCTGCAGGGGACTGGACAGAAGGAGAAGGTTTTGGTAGCTTCGGACACTTGGATGATGAATTCAAATGGGCAGCTGAGTGATAGACTGCCTTCTCCCTGGAAGATACAGGATTGTGCTTCAAATGCTTTAGTTCCGTTTTTCCCGGACACTTACTTGGCAAAAGTGTAGACTTGGGCACATCTCTTAATTTCTGGGCTGGAGTAAGCTTGGCCTTCGGAGTGTTGGGTGAGGAGATACATTTTCTCAGTGACTCAGAGCCACAAGGTGCAGTTCTTGGTGGGGCTGGAGAAGAAGTGCTTTTACCTGCTGAGGTTAAAGAAGCAAGTGAAGACGCCGCGTTGTGGGAAGGAGCCTGTGGCTTCTTTGCTGCGCCTTTTGAAGATGGCAGTTTGCGATGAGAAGATGCTGCTGGAGGCTGTGGCGTTTTGGAACGGACCGACCCAGAGCCCGGGTGACCTCCTTTTAGGGAAGGTGCCGGCAGCTTTTCTTTGCTCCTTGGAAACCCAACCAGCGTGCCCACCGGTTTTGCTTTCTCTTTCTGCATCATGCTAACTGCTGACATGGGATTCATTTCAGGAGGCTGGGGTGTTCTGGCAGGTGAATCAGGCATGCTCTCATTAGAAACGCCTTTTTGAAAAGCTAGAATTTTTTGTTCTAGTGTAGCAAACTGTAATATTCGACAGGGGTCATATTTAAGCAAAAATCCTTGAAGAGTATCCCAGCCTCCACCAACACGGACCATGACATGTTTTCCATGAAGCATCTTTCCCCCAAAAGAAAGTAAAAAACAAAGTTGTAAAACTGCAAGGTTCACAGTTACAATTCACTAGTTAGTAGTCACAATTTGTGATGGCTGTGATCTATGAAATTCAGAGTATTTGCCAATAGCTTTACTGTAAATTGACAGTCCCTTCTTTGTATTATTGAAGGAATAAATTTAATCCATATTGAATCATGTAACTGTCAAAGAGTATCCTCCAATTTGTAAGAAGTTTACACACTACTTGCAATCCTAAACAATCCAAATTACTAATAAACAAAGTTTCAAGGGCAATCTTGTTCAACAAAGAATTAAATATTGAAGGAATAAAAGAGCGAAAAGAGAAATGGGAATTTACAGGAAAAAAAGACTCATAAAAAAAGCAATTATTATGAAAGATAACAATCACTAAAATGTGTATTTTACAATTTAATAAATTACTTTCATATGTTTTATATCAATTTAAATTTTTAAAAACTTTGATATAATTTATTACTAGTTCTTCGCAGATGAGAAAATTACGGCTCAGAGAGATTTAAGAAAATTGTCCCAAATCACACACCAGATTTCCCCAACCCAAATGGTACTTTTGTGTGGATAAGATACATCCTGAGTCTGCTAACGCAGAACAAATTAGATTTCAGCCCCTGACTCCCTATCCATTAAGCAGGAAAATCTGCACAACTGTATGAGATTGCCCTAAAAATGTCACCTCTAAACCCCATGCTCTGTTCCCTATCACTATGTCAAACTGCTTTGAAAGAGAAAGCAAACTAAAAGAAAGTACACATAGGTGTTTCTGCATGTTGGAGTTGTAGGGAGGTAACGATAATATATAAAATAAAAGAAAATATGGATGTCAAAATTATTTTAAAATACTTTTATATTCTATTACTAAGTTAGGAATAAAACAGTGCTTTTATCCAAAATACACACATGCTGAACAGTGAAACTTCAATCTCCTCAGCAAAGGAGATGATCAGTTGCAGACTGCAGATGGGACAAAGGAAGGAAATGAACATATATATCAGCGTATTGGTATATATACCGATGTTATGTCGATGTAAAAAGGTTTTATACTTAACACAAAATGTGCATATTACTATAAATGGCAATGTATCTATTTTCTTATTACTGACTTTTAATCACATTAGATGTGTTGGCTTTTTATGATGATGAAAAATGATTCCTTTTAGAAAATCTGAAAAATGGAATAAGTTACCCTGAGATATACAAACATTTCCTCCTCCAATTATATTCAGTGTCAAAATAGCCTCCTGCAGTTAGCAGTTTGTTGTGTTAAAGGTGTTAACCTAAATTCGTTTTATATTCATGAGAGCAAGAGTTTCTTATTTTTTATAGAGTGAAATTCTTTTATAATACCCATTTTTTAAAAAGTAAAAGCGGAACAAAAGATTGGTAAGGCAATAAATCCAATTTAAAAACAAGATCTGTATGTAAATAGGATGTAAATGGTGGACTTACTCTTATAAAGAGTATTTTATCTCCCAGTCGGTACCGTCCTTCAGATAAGTATTCAATAGAAAACCGATGAGAACAACTGCATGGGGGATCTTCAGCAATGTGCGTGACCTAAGGTTAAAAATAAGTAACAATCAGTGCTTGTGACAAAAAGCATTTTGTTCAACACTAAAATGCAAGGTTATGTGATAGCTGGGACAATCAAACTCAAAGATAAAAGTTTAGCCGAGGCCGGTGTGGCTCAGCGGATAGAGCGTCGGCCTGCGGACTGAGGGGTCCCAGGTTCGATTCC
This sequence comes from Lasiurus cinereus, assembly GCA_011751065.1. NCBI lineage: Eukaryota > Metazoa > Chordata > Mammalia > Chiroptera > Vespertilionidae > Lasiurus > Lasiurus cinereus. The sequence goes on along the minus strand of JAAGEH010000311.1, from coordinate 40,173,442 downwards.
GGTCAAGGACATGTATCCTGGTTGCAGGCACATCCCCAGCAGGGAGCGTGCAGGAGGCGGCTGATCGATGTCTTATTCTCATCGATGTTTCTAACTCTCTATCCCTCTCCCTTCCTCTCTGTAAAAAATCAATAAAATATATTTTAAAAAAATAAAAATAAAAGTTTAAAGAAATTCAACTTTTAACTATCTCTTCTCCTTCACTTGTTGACAAATGTTGGGATTAGACATTAGCTGACCATTAAAACTAGCAGCGCTGCAGTCCCGAGTGTCTCTTTCTCTCCCCAGTGCCGGGCTTGTGGTACTGTGACATGTACAGCAGCAGAGTCCATTCAAAGCACGTTCACTAAGCCACATTAGTTCATTAAGTTTGAATTCTTTTAAGCCCTGGACTAATGTATCTGTGCCAAATCAAAGATAGGTCAGTCAGATGAAGCGTATGTAAAAGCTCTCATTTGTCTCTAACACTATGCTAACTTATTATGAGGAAATACTACATCTATTCCAAATAAGAATAGAGACTTTAAAAAGGCAGAGAGATTTATATCTATTCACCCAAGAATGGGTCAAATTCTAAGAACTGCAATGCAAGAGGCATTTCCTAAAAGTGCTCACTTTGTTTCAATAATCTGCTAAGGAGATGAGAGTCAGGGAGAAAACCCTACTTCTACCCCTCAAGAAGCTTATGAAATTTTTAATTGCAGCAAATAGCTATAAAATGGTAATAACTAGAATATAAAAAATACTATAGACTGTTATTACATTAAAAACACTTTCCAAATATTTATTAGTAAATGATTTATTTTTTTTTATTTTATTGATTTTTTATAGAGAGGAAGGGAGAGAGAGGGATAGTGAGAAACATCGATGAGAGAGAAACATCAATCAGCTGCCTCCTGCACACCCCCTATTGGGGATATGCCTGCAACCAAGGTACGTCCCCTTTACTGGAATCAAACCCGGAACCCTTCAATCCGCAGGCCGATGCTCTATCCATTGAACCAAACCGGTCTCGGCAATGACTTATTTCTTTAAAATTTTGTAAATTAAGCACTTTTAGAAAATACTACAACCCAAAAAAGACCACAAAAATCTAAGCAACAACTGAAGCAGAAATAATGTTTGATACTCAGCTCACCTCCATTCCTTGCCATAATGTAGTCAATGGCAGCAGGCACAGCCTGACCAAGTGCAATTCTATTAACTTCTAAGTAATAGAAACAGCTGAAGTTAAGAAGACTTTCCAGTTGAGACTCGCCATCTAACATATATTCTGTCACGGGGAACATCCAAAAATCCCCATCCATCGGCTCCCACAACTTTCTGCCACCTGCACTCTCCAAGCACCAGTGTACCCTTCAATTAGTTAGATACCTTAGTAGTCAGCCCAGATTTCTCACTCCTTGTCCAGAGTTAGAATTCCTGCAATCCTACCTTCTAAACAGAAAAATACCTGTGTTCCTTTTGCCTTAGTTCTACTACTACCGCTCGAATTCAGGTTCTCATCATCCTATGCCTGGATTATTACAATAAACCAACATAACTTCTGCATGGCCATGAAAGTAATTCTTATCATTTATAATTCGATGATAATATTACTATGTTAAAAAAAAAAAGAATCAATGAATTCTTATGGCCCATGGTACCCTTCATAGTGGATTCTAGGTTTTTTTGCCCCAACTTCATTCCTCACCTTACACAAGCTACACAAAGTCACCTTTATCATTTAGTGCCTTGAACTCACCAGGAGCGGAAATTAGTACTAGTGTATATTCTAAGTAAGAAACGTTATTTTAAACATAGCATCACCTGGGGCACACTCGAACACTAACACATTATGGTCACAAGTGTGGCAGTTACTTACAGCTTCATGCAGCTCCTCATGCTGACAGCACGATTTGGGGATGCTGATGGAATCTTCAGGCCCAGAAGTATTAAGTAAGGTCTCTTCTAACTCAATTTCCTTCTCAAGTTTTACTAATACCGGTGGCTCAACTCCATACCTGAAAAACAATTAGGAGATTTCCTCATTCCAGCAGTCTTTCCCAAGCACTTCCCTGCATATCACAATTGGGCTTATTTTATTTTTAAATGAAGTCTGTATGAGTCTCTTCCACTGATTATTTCACTGGCATATCTGCAAATGCTTTTTTTTTAAATATATTTTATTGATTTTTCACAGAGAGGAAGAGAGAGGGATAGAAAGTCAGAAACATCAATGAGAGAGAGACATCGTTCAGCCACCTCCTGCACGCCCCCTACTGGGGATGTGCCCACAACCAATGTACGTGCCCTTGACCGGAATCGAACCTGGGACCTTTCAGTCTGCAGGCCTACGCTCTATCCACTGAGCCAAACCAGTTTCGGCTGTAAATGCTTTTTAATGTCCCACAGATTGCCAGAATCAGATGATACATTTCACACCAGAGCATATATTTGGATTACTGGATTCTCTCAATACTCAATCAAAAGTTTGGAAAGGCACCTTAAAAATCAGCCTGTGAGTAAAGATGGGGCTGAGGCAGGTGGGGAAGATGCAAGGCTCAAGCCTCTATCAGCTCCTCTTTGTGTCCAGAAGACTTGCTCCCCTTAAACTGCTAAAAGGCCACATGCACTTACTTTATTCTTAATATAAACATTTTATAACTACTTTTACACTAAATGAAGGCAAGATATATGAGCAAGCAGATGCTGACAAATGATATAGTTCACACAAACAAAATTTAAAAAAAAAACAGGAAGACAAAAATAGAAAAAAAGTTACTTTATTCCAATAAAATTTACTTTTATTTATAGAAAATCATGTGTTATCTAAAATAAAGTAGCTTAAAAATACTTAGTACATGAAATCCTGAAATACTGTGGAATACATACCTTGACACAATTCGACCAATTTCAAGAAGACAAAGATACACCTGTCTTGGATCCTTGTGCAAAACTGTAAAAAAACAAACATATATTTTAAGGGACAAAATTAAATAAAGAAATATATATCTGCATGGAATAAGTAAAATAAAAGAATGATGAAGACATTATTTGTTTGGATATTTTAAAAAGACATTTTTGTTATCCCCACATATTATCATCTTCCATTATTTTTTTTAAAAAAATGTTTGACAAGAAGAGGATGAAAACTTGACATGCACCCTTATTTGTATAGCATTTTAATTCTAAAAACAACTAAGGGATTAGGTAACATTAAGTTATTTATAATTCAGACCTCACAACAGGAAATATATTTGAAGAGATATATCATCTCAATTTTATTCAAAACTATCTTTAGCATAGGACTATGTAGTAAACGATTTCTTAAACTCTTCCAAAAAATAGAGGTGGAGGGAACACTTCCTACCTCATTTTATGAGGACAATATTACCTTAACACCAAAACCAAAAAAAGACATCACAAGAAAAGTAAAGATCAACATCTAAGGCATTTGACAAAATCCAATACCCTTTCCTGATAAAAACTCTTAGCAAAGTAGAAATAGAGGGATCATATCTCAACATAATAACAGCTTTCTATGACAAACCTACAGCCAACATCATTGTCAATGGGCAAAAACTAAAATTATTTCCCCTAAGAACAGGAACAAGACAGGGATGCCCACTTTCACCACTCCTGTTTGACACAGTACTGAAGAGGGGTGGAGGAGGAAGAAAGAATAATAACAAGTATTGATGAAAAGATTAAGAAATTGGGACCACTATGCATTGCTAGTGGGAATATAAAATGGTATGCCCACTCTGGTAGTTTCTCAAAAAGATAAACATAGTTCCCATATAACCCAACAATTCCACTCCTAGGTATGTGCCTGAGAGAATTTAAAACAAATGTTTGCCCAAAAACTTGTGCACAAATGTTCATAGCAACATTATTCATAATAATCAAAAAGTAGAAGCTGATAATGAATTTTTAAAATGTGGTCTATCCATACAATGGAATATCATTCTGCCATAAACAGATATGCAATACTGTTACATGCTACAACATAAATAAACCATTATGCTAATTAAAGAAGCCTGACCCCAAAGGCCACATATTATATGATTGATTCCATGTATTTGAAATGTCTAGAATATATAAATCCATAGAGAGAGAAAAATAGATTGGTGATTGCCACAGGATGAAGGCAGGAAGTGAATAATTGGGCCTAACTGCAGGTATGGCTTTTCTTTTTGAGTGATGGAAATGTTCTGGAATTAATTAGTGGTGATGGTTGCATGATATAGTGAACATATTAAAAACCACTGAAGGGTATATTCTGAAGTGATGAATTTTGTTAGATAAAGTATATCTTAATTTTTTAATGCTACAAAAAAAGAAGCTTCACATACTTAAAAATGGTTATGATCATACATTTTGTTCTGTATATTTTACCACAATTAAAACTGTTTTAAATTAAAAAGGAACCTAAATACTAAGCCTAAGAGTTCAAAAACAGATCCTTAAAAAATAATTAAGCAAAACAAAAAAACCCTGGTTATTAGAACTTGTACTAAATGCACCAATATGGTAGTTATGTAGATCACCTAACTTTCTTTTCCTGTTCTTGGAGTTAAAAACTCTAGCAAACCATAAACCCTAATAATAGTTATATGATAAATTGCATATACTTATACTGACTCCCTGAATGGAAATGACAGTTCTCTAATTTACAAATAACATCCTATCTAATAAAAGAGTAATATACAAACTGACCATCACACCAAGACACAAGATGGCCACCCCTATGTGATCAAAGATGGATGCCCCGATGTGGACACAAGATGGCCACCATGGCCTGCAGGAGAGAGCAGTTGTGGGAAGTTAGGGGTGACCAGGCTAGCAAAGGAGGGCAGTTGGGGGTAACCAAGCTGGCAGAGGAGGGCAGTTGGGGGAGACCAGGCCAGCAAGGGAGGGCAGTTAGGGGGGACCCAGGCCTGCAGAGGAGGGAAGTTAGGGGACCCAAGCCTACAGGGGAAGGCAGTTGGGGGGAACATGGCCCACAGGGAAGGGCAGTTGGAGGGGCCAGGCCTGCAGGGGAGGACATTGTGGGCAAGCAAGCCAGCAGGGAGGGAACTTAGGAGTGATCAGGCCAGCAGGGAGGGCAATTGGGGGGGACCAGGCTTGTAGGGGATGGCAGCTGGGGGGTACCAGACCTGCAGGGGAGGGCAGCTGGGGTAGCAGGGGGAAACAGGGTCTGCATGCAGTAGAGGAGAGGTGGGGGAAACCCAGGCCTGCAGGGGAGGGTAGTTGGGAGCCAGCAGTCCTGGATTGTGAGAGGGATGTCTGACCACCTAGGCGGTCAGACATCCCTCAAGGGGTCCCAGATTAGAGAGGGTGCAGGCTGGCTGAGGGACATCCCTCCCCACCATGCACGAATTTCTATTATATACTCCAAACAGAAAGCAATAAAAATCCCAATGTTTGACTTAAAATTCATACCCAAAGGATTTTATCTTGAAAAATTTATTCAACTTGTTTCTCTGAACAGTCAGATTTGCCTTTGAATACTTTATTTATTTAATTGGTTTGAGTTGCTAGCAAAATGTAAGAAATGAAGCTGCTCATCTCTGAGACCTTTGGAAAGTGAAAACATTAGTTCTTCAGCTCAATGCCTAGGAATGAATTAATGTTATTGGCAGTGCTTCATTTAGTTTTATACTGACTGTAAGGACAGTGTGAAGATGTCTTCTACTGATAATGAGAAATATACAATCTTATATCCTTTCAGAAGTTATAAAATGGAGAATTGAAAGCACTTCCTCTTCCCTCTGATCGATAGAGCTGAATATGCCATTAAATCAACCACATTGTCAATAATGATCAGCACGCCCGGATTAAAGCAGGGTGCAGATTGGGGGTAAAACATCAACCAAAGCCATATTGTTTTTTATTCTCTAGTGTACAGGAGCATCCAGAGGCACAGTAAATGCGTAGCAGTGGGAGCAGCCCACCCTGCATGCAGGTGAGGGTGTGCAACATCAGTCAAGAATTTTAAAACAATAATAAAACCAACTAAAAGTCAGTTTGGTTTTTATTATCACCATGAACCAGCAATTCTAAACAGTGTCAGTGATAAAATACTTCTCTCCATCAGGGCAGACTACCCGCCCTTGGAATGCTTTGCTTCTATCAAAACATAAATTCTGTGTCTCTGTGTATACACATATATAGAGAGATAGATAAATATGTATATACATGTATAAATACTTTGAGGAAATATATAGTCTAAGTTAGCTTTCACTTTAGTCACTGCACAGAGTGTATCAATAATTATTCAGTAGGACATGACTTTTACAAATGAATTGTCAAAAACAATCCATTTAGATAATCAAGTTGGCAGCTGCTGTTTACAAGGCAAATCTAAAACCATGAATATGCAACCCTTACTCTTCTGTTATTTCTATAATTATCTAATTAAAAAGGAATTACTAGTCATTTAGACCTGGTAAAGAAATTCTTGACGAAAACATTAATTAGTAAAGCATTCCTCCAGAAACTTCCTGTAGCCAACTCATTCAGGAAGTAAAATATTTCCAGGGTATTCTAGATATAAAGATCTTTAACTAGACATAAAAAGTTTAATATATTTAATTTAGAATCAGATTCTCTAATTATTTCACATATACTTAAAGTATACATTTTCCTAGGAAAATGAGATGGGGCATTAGAGTCCTTCTTTGGAAAGAAAAATTAGAAATGAGGTATTAAAAAATACCAATAAACATTAAACAAAACAACACTTACCTAAACCTTCAGATTCAAAGAGGTATGTCTCATCAACCCCAATGTGCCTACACCAGTGAAGGAAGTTCGCAGTATTGTCTCTAGCAAAGAATGAACCAGAGGCAGCATCTTTCTTACAGGGCACTTTTCTCATTGGAAAATTCTGGAAAAGACAAAAGAATAACTTCAGAAATGCATCATGGATATTTTCATTAGCTGTCCATTCTAGTCACTAAAGAAATATTAAGTGCATTGAATGCAAGTAAAAAGTATACAACATCAGGTATCTTCAAAATTATTTCATCTTATTCTCCTTTAGTAGAGTTCAGAAAACAATCTGGTTAAAATTAGCAGTAGGATCGAAGCTTTTCTAACCTCTTTCTTTTTGAAATGACACAAGAATCTTTTCAATTTCAAGTAAATTAACTTTTTAAAATGACATTCTAATAATTCCAAAGTTTATCTCCATAGTATCTTTCCATACTTAGTTCAATATAAACACAGAATTACTGCCCTGTTAAAGATTAATAGACACTCTCATGTTTGCTTCCTTCCCTATTTGCAGATTCATAAATATAAATCTGAGTTTCCTGAGGAGACTATCAAATAAGGAAGTAGTAGCTCATCCCTAATTCAAGTTCTTTGGAAATTGATGATCTAAGTTTTATAGAAGCCTAATTATTTGAGTATCTGAACCAAGAATATTTAGATAATCCTGCTGAGGTTGAGAGACCTTTAGTTTTATTTCAGTTTAAATTTTTACTTGAATAAGCAATTCGTGCATACGATTTTTTAAGTGCATTAGTCATAGTAGACATAACGTAAGTCTCTCTCCTACCTTACCCCTCAGTTCCTCTCTCTAAAGATAACCACTATTACCAGTTCCTTATATATCCTTCCTGTTGCTATTATTTTCCAGAATTAAAATAGTCTTGTTAGTTTCTCTAATGTATACAAGAATATATGAGCATCACCAAAAACATAAATAAATAAAATCAAACTACACAGCTGAATACAAAGATGGTCAGTCTCAAATGAAATCTTCCCACCCACATTTTAGCAAGACATCCTCGGGCACAAGTATGCACTTAGTAGGTATCTGTACCTACAGAAGGTTACAGAAACACACTATTCTACAATCTGATTGTGTGCATGGCTCATCCACATTTAACAGTAGGTTGTAGGCATCTTTTAGGGTAAAAAAGAACAGATTAAAAGAGTCATTTCTCATGAATGAACGGATAATCATCAAGTATGTTTAGGTACCATAACTAATTTCTAACAACTTCTCTATTGATGAACATTTAGGTTGTTCCTGATTTTTTGCATTTTTGTGAATTTGTGATTTTTTCCATAGAACAAATTCCTGAGAGTAGAATTATGTATCACAGAACGTGCTTTATTTTTTTTTTTCATTACACTTTACATTCAATATTATTTCATATTAGTTTCAGGGTACAGCATTGTGGTTTGATAATCATATACTTATAACAAAGTATTCCCCCTACATTTCCAGTAGCCACTTGACACCATACCTAGTTATTACAATATTATTGGCTATATCCCCTATGCTATACTTTACTCCCCGTGACTCTTTTGTAACTACCAATTTGTACTTCTTAACCCCGTAAACTTTTTTTTAGAATGGGCTCTATTTTCAATGTGATATACATCATCCACTGTCCCCCCCCAAAATGACACCACTTTATACTTCACCAACACTGTGTGAGTGTCACCCCCTGTGAAAATGCCGTGCTTGTTGAAAAGAAAGAAAGCCTTCTCTCTTCAAATCACAACTTGAGGTTCAACAGAGAAAAACTGGCTAATAAATCATTATTCATCAACCAATATTTATAGAATTTACTCACCAAGACAATATATGAAGAACATAAAGGTGATGATGATGATGATGATAGCTCCTATGTACCAGAAACCACCCCGAGTTCTTTTCTCATTTAATTCTCACAACAATCCTATATTATTGTTCTCAAGAAGAGCTAGCGACTGGATATTTCCTATGCACCAGGCACTAACCTAAATGCCAAATCCTTGTAAATAAATTCTACAAGTGGAGATAAATGTTAATAACCTCACTTTACAAGTAAGAGTATCTGAAAAAGATTAAGTACATTAGCTAAGGTCTTACAGATAGCTGGGGTGGGAGTTTACAACCTTGTGGAGATCAGTAGAAATGTACATAAACAAATGAGTATGTACCAAAGTGTAAGACCATTGCTGTCTGTCCAACATCTCCTTACCCCCGGCTCTTCAGAGCTGCAGGCTTTCAGCATGTTCTGAAGAACATCGATCAGTTGGCATAACAGCACTCCATTATCAAGCTCTTCCAGGAGTCTTTCTGCCTTAATTTCAATACCTAAGAGCATATCCCACATTAAGATTCTTCTAGAAACAATAAATTCAAAGAATATGGTTGAAATTTAATTAAATGTATCTAGCAATATTAGACAAATGTTAGATCAGACTATAATCATTCATTCTTCGAAGGTACAGCAGAGAATGTCAAAATAAAAAATGACAACTGAAACAAAAACGTCTATGATGTAGTGTAAGAAAAAATTATTTGACATGTCTTTTATTTCATTTTAATTATTTTATGTTTTATTATTTCATTTTTAAAAGGCCCAAGTGCTGTATGTTTCAATATTCACTATTAAGGTTAACTTTTGATTCACTGCACATTACTACTGCTTACACAAGATAAAATTTGTTGCAACTTAAAAATTAAAGATAGTAACGTAGCAAAGACTCAGGGAATACTAACTTTTCACCTCTAAAATACCTTCTTTGGAAGCTTTATCACACAATAAACTTAAAAAAGATTTTTTTCTAAATCAAATCGATACTAGATATCTGGAGTGTTGCTGTGTTTTAATGATCTCGGAAAGCTCACAGATGAGCTCCATATATCTTTTTGCACAAAAACCTTGCAATGCTACAGGAAATTCTGTATTAAAAGGAGAATTTTCCTGCAGAGAAAACTCAGGGCACTTATCATATTGTTTAACTGAGTAAAGCAATATGATGCCAGACGGTCTCCAACCTGACATGAAAATGTTGATTATTCAGAGCTTAATGACCTCTTCTGTTAAGCCTCAAACTTCCTTACTCTTCAAGCCCTAAGGGGCAGGGTGAAATAGAACAGTGGTTCTCAACCCTCCTACGAAAATAATTTTATGGTTGGAGGTCACCACAACATGAGGAACTGCATTAAAGGGACCAGGCATTAGGAAGGTTGAGAACCACTGAAATAGAATATCCTCCCAACCAGAATATAAGCTTTGTGAGATTTCATTCACAGGAGTATCCCCAGCGTCTAGAACAAGCACTCCTTCACAAAGAATAAGGTTCTGGATAAATGTTTACTAAATGCGAGAATGTGATTTTGAATGTCTTTTCAAGCCTTACCTAGTAAGCCGGATAACCAGATTGACAGATCTTCTTGCATGGGCAGCAGCGTGGCTTTGTGCCTCACAGCTATCCACTCGTCATACTGACAAACGTCAGCCAAACCGGGCCCGTGCCTGGGGGTCAGTGGGCTTCGTGGGCTTAGAGGCAAGTCTTCCCCAAACCACACCTAGAGGAAATGCCAACCAAATGAATGGATGTGACCGTGTGACGTCAGCAGAACCCACATCTACATTTAAACACGAATTACAGACCATGCAGAACACAATATATGCAAAAAATATATCAACTAGAGGCAAACTATTAGTCGGGATACTTGAGGCATTGTCAATATCTACTACTGTGGTACATGTAAGTGAACCCCCTAATTAATGAATGGATTCTATTATCAAGCCAAGAGAATAAAAATCAACAAGTTATATTCTTACTTCACTTGTTAGATAAGTAAGTTTTATAAATTACTTGACCAGAGTCTCGGCATCTTGGCTGTAAAATGGGTTAATGAATACTGCCTTATGAGATACATCCTTGTAACATCTAGCATTGGTCCTAGCAATATTTGTTGAATAACGGGTAAATTGAATGAATGCATAAATGGCACTTAAAATTTTAAATCATAAGAAGAGTATTATCTTCAAAAAAATATTCTAAATAATCTGGTCTGTCATCTGATTTTGCATGGCCCATAACCAAGCATGGTTTTTACATTTAAAAATGGCTTGTTATATAAGTACCTACATAATTGCTTCGATATTGCCTGTTGACTCTCAAAGCCAAAAGGATTTACTACCTGGCCAATTCCTAATTTAGAATAAAAATGGACATAAACATACTATCAAACCAGCACTTGCAAATTTTTGAAAATTTAAATATAATATTATTTAGAGAAAAGACTATCAATACTCAATGCAGAAAGGGGAATAGAGCCCAAGTGTAGTGATGGGTAGGGGAGGGGGAGGGAGGAGAGAGAGAAAGGGTTCTTGCAGGAGGGTAGCTTGAAATAAAAAGTCAGAGTTTGAATGAAGTAAGAGGACGTCCACCGATGAGGACAGCCCTGGGCAGAGTGTCAGACCCTGAGTAGGATATAAGTCAGACCCTTTGGGGATGAAAGGCAAAGGTCCCAGTGCAGGGTGTCAAAGCTCAAGTGAGCTGAGAAAGGCAGCAGCTCAGGGTGGGGTGGAAACAACAGAAGATGAGTTACACACACGGAGCTTTACCAAAGGGAACCAGGTCACTGCCAAAGAATACTGGTACAAATATGGAAGGAGAGAAAACTAGAATGAATCCTATGGTGTTACGAAAGAATTTCTTTTGTCAAAAGCAAAGAACTGCTCAAAGAATGATGAGGACATGCCAAAAGGAGACAGAAGCCAGCCTGCAGAGACTCTAGTGGCTAAATCAAAAGCAATTTAAACATAATGACATAAATGGATTATAACACAAAGAGTAAAATAAATGTAAGTCCATCGATACATATAAAAGCCTAGCCAAAACTGGTTTGGCTCAGTGGATAGAGCATCAGCCTGAGGACTTAAAGGTCCCAAGTTCGATTCTGGTCAAGGGCATGTACCTTGGTTGTGGGCACATCCCCAGTAGGGGGCATGCAGGAGGCGGCTGATCGATGTCTCTCTCATTTATGTTTCTAACTCTATCCCTCTCCCTTCCTCTCTGTAAAAAATCAATTAAAAAAAAAAAGCCTAAGTGACAGTTTGACCATTCAACTGGTAGCTATGATGTGTACTGACCACCAGGGGGCAGAGACTCAATAAAGACACATGGAAACATGGAACAGACTAATGAATCTCAGAGGGAAGTGGGGAGGGAGGAGGATGGGAAGAGATTAACCAAAGATCTTATATGCATATTAGAGGCTGGTGCATGGATTCGGGCACCAGTGGGGTCCCTCGGCCTGGCCTGCGGGGATCAGACTGTGCACAGGTGTTCTGACATCCCCCAAGGGGTCCCGGATTGCGAGAGGGCACAGGCCAGGCCGAAGGACCCCACTGATGCATGAATCTGTGCACTGGGCCTCTAGTATAGATATAAATGAATAAACTAGAATTTTGAGGAGGAATGATATTTTTATATAGCTTCAAAGTACTTCCCCCTAAAATAGTTATTATAAAGAGAAAAAGAGAGTCATTTTACAGTAGAGAAAGCTGACAGGCAGCATCTTAACTGAGTGACACAAGTGAACACCATTAATAATGGGACCACCAAAATCATAGGCCACCGGATAGAATGCAGTGAGAAAACATAGCAGCCCTCTGTGATATTGCTGCCAAAGAGGCATAACCTGAATTGAATCATGAGGAAACATCAGGCAAATCCAAAATGAGGGACACTGTACAAAATAACTGATAGCTAATACTATTCAAAAAGGGTCAATGTCATTAAAGGCAAGCAAAGGTTGAGATACTTCAGACTGAGGACTAAAGGGAGATGACAATTAAATGAAACCCATGATTCTGAACTGAGCACTATTGGGAAAACCAGCAATTTCTAAATGAGGTCTGAGAATTGGATGGTAATACTATGTCAGCGTTATCATCCTGATTTTCATTACTGCATCGTGATTGTTTAGAAGTACGTCCTTGCTTTTGAGAGATACACACTGAAATATTTGGAGATAATGGCACATTAGATTGGCAACTCATTCTGAAATGGTTCAACAAATATTTCTGTTCTATACTTAACGATTACTTTATAAATTTGCAATTACTTGAAAATAAACGTTTTAAAGTATAAGTAATACCAATATCCTTTCTTGGTTTTTAAACATAGTTAATTTTCTCCCTAAAATATATTAAACTTACTGAGGTTTATTTGAGGCAAGTCTTACTATGCCAAATCAAAAGCCATAACACCATAGTTAAGCCAGACAAATTATGGGGAAAACAACAGCAACTATTTCTAATCCCCCAGGATAAGGGAAAAAAACATGCTTTTGAAAAAAAAAAAATCCCAAGAGCAAAGAAAGAACATGAATATATACCACAAGAGGCAAGCAGGAGTAGCAAAACTCTGAGGGTAGGGTTTGGGGAATGAACTCCTAAACATCTAAGAATCCTATAAAGTTTTAGAAAAAAGATAATATTTTATTTATTTAACTGAATTCTCTTAAAATTATTTCAAAGAAAGTACAGCAAAGATTTAAAATCTAAATCTGCCCTTCATAAGCATGTATAATACCTAGCACATGGTATTCAGCCAAAAATATTTATTGGTATAATTAAAGAACTAGTTATCAGCAAATGACTGACATCAAAATCAAGATGCATCTACAATCAACAGTATATTATAATCAATGGAACATGTTATTTGTCCTTTAACCATTTGGCTGAGCTGAAAATAGAAAGATGCAAATGTTTGTCAAGGCAAAATGTGCGTTAGAACGGTGGTTTTGAAATAAGCTAATATTAACAAAGGTCATCCTAATATCTTCCCACATGAGGAAGAAGAGTATTTCAATTTTCCAATTATTGCAGGCAGAAGACTATAATTACCTGGGCTGGTCAGTAGCATATTAATGTTGTTAAAAGTTAGATGTTAGCCCTGGCCTGTGTGGCTCAGTGGGTTGTGTGTCGTCCTGTGTATCGAGTGGTTGCCAGATTGATTCCCAGTCAGGGAATATGCCCAGGTTTCAGATTTAATCCCTGGTAGGGAGCAAGCAAGAGGCAGCCAATTGATGTTTCTCTCTCTCTCCTTCTACTCCTCTCTCTAAAAATCAATAAAAACATTTTTTTTAAGTTAGATGTTAATAAAGCTTCATGTACAAAGGTTGTTCTCAAACATGCAGAAAGCTGTCATACTACAGAGATTCTTAATCCCTAGGCAGTCTATAGATGAACCTGAGTAGGTACATAAACTTGCTTACATTTTAGGCAAAATTTTTTGCCTATGTACAAATAGCCCTTTTTCTCAGAAAGTTCATACCTTTTTTCAGATTCTCAACAGAGGGCTGAACCAAAAGAGATCAGGAACTATTGTTCATTGGTTGTTAGGCTGTACTTTTATATACTACTCAAAAGGGAAGACCAAAAGAAAAAGGCAAGTAAGATCATAATGTATTAAATTAATAAGAACCAATTGATATTAGCCATTTACTGATAACGCCTCTCTGTAAGGCACTTTTGAATAGATAACTAAAATAGTTAGCAGAGAAAGAGGTTTATATCCTGGGAAGTTCTCATATTCATCACAGGTAGAGAAGCAAAAGTTTCCATGAGAGATGTCAAGAATGTGCTCAGAGAAGAATCAATATAGATGGATCTGTGGAGTACAGATTAGAGGTTTTAGGAAACTCCTAGAGGCCTGGTGCATAAAATTCATGCACTCGAGGGAGGGGGGTCCCTTAGCCCAGCTTACACCCTCTTGCAGTCTGGGAGCCCTCAGGGTTTGTCTGACTGGTGGCTGAGGCCTGCTTTTCGTGGGGAGCAGGCCTAAGCCAGCAGTTGGACATCCTTAATGCTGCCGCGGAGGCGGGAGAGGCTCCCACCCCCACTGCTGTGCTCGCCAGCCATGAGCCCAGCTCAGGGCTTCTGGCTGAGCAGCGCTCCCCCTGTGGGAGCGCACTGACCACCAGGGAGCAGCTCCTGCATTGAGCGCCTGCCCCCTAGTGGTCAGTGTGCATCATAGTGACTGGTTATTCTGCCGTTTGGTCAATTTGCATATTAGCCTTTTATTCTATGGAACTAGAAGACAAAACTATGAAAATATTCACAAAGTTAAGAAAATAGTCATGGCCATTAGTGTAGAAATGAGAAGAGCATGGCCAATGTGGCAATGATAAAAAAGGACATATAAGAAGTCAAAAAAATATAATCAACATGAACCTTAAGACATTTCTGAGACTAGGAGAAAAAGAGAACACAAAGAATAGTCAGATAAGAAACGTTTTTGAACAATAAAGTACTGAGCATACTCAATATGGATTTGAGAAGACCAAAGGGAAGACTAAAACCTGCTAGGAGACTGCCATGGATTCCCAAGTCCCACGAGGAAAGCAGGAAATAGGACTCTTTATCAGTGGAGTAGAAGGGTAAGCTGCATAGCACAGGAGGGAGCACAAGCAGGGTCACGTTCAGAGTTGTTCTGAATCACTTGATAAATTCTCTTCTCTGGCTATCACCCACTGTTAGCTAGATAAGCCTCCATTCTTAATAAAATAAAATAAAAGAAAACGTAAAAAGAAAGGTATGCATGATGCAGGTATAATCTCCAGTGTTACATCTTGATAATTTTGTTGGACAAATGATATAACCAAAGTTCTGAAGTGCTTCTTATGCAATACACATTCTAGTAGGCACTTTGTGCATGTGATGTCATTGATTCCTCACTGCTCTCCTACAAAATAAGTGCAATGACCCGCACTGGAGGCATGGAAGCAGGCACTGGGAGAAGTAAAATAAAATAACTTGTCCGAATCTCACAGGGATGCAGAACTACGACCAGAAATGAAATCTGACAGACCAAAGCTTTCACTTTCCAAGCAATTTTATTAACTGATTGCATCTTTCCAGATTGATGTTCAATGTGATTTTTGTCTTTAAGTGACTAGTCAATCATGTTCTATTTATAGCAAAAGAAAAAAAAAACTTAAGAGGATATCAGGATAATATAGCAAATACTGTACCAAGCCTGGAAATCATTCAAATGTAAGATCATTCTGGTTTATCTCATTATCCTCATCTTGCTTCCCCATCCCTAACTCCCCCCCCCAAAAAAATAAACAACAGAGAAACAACAACAAAAATAACCAACTCATTATATTTTAATAATTAGTTATTTACAGGCATTATGAGGCACATGTACAATTATCTAAAATAAAAACTAGGTATTTACTGAAAGCTTTTTAAATACAAATATATACTAAATTGTAATGAGAGGAACACTACAACATATTCGACTTCTTTTCTCAGGACAGTATAAATAAGATGAGCCCACCTAACTCTAAGATATTTTTTATTCTTATAAATATTTAATACAAGCCTTAGAATCCTTTCAGGAAAAGAAAGTGAAAATACAGTATTCCTGTTATTAAAATATGATGCTTAAAAAACTAGCACAATAAAAACATTTTGATAATTTTAATATTTTACTAATTATTATAATTTTATTATGTTAATCTCATAAAAATATTTTTTCTAAAACACTTACTTGAATTGCAGGCAGCATGGTCAGTAAAGCTCAAATCAAATTGCTTTTCTGAAAATAGAACAAAACATTAATATGCAGACAATGGCAGCTTTCCTACTTACTCCCCCAAAACTTCAAATTACAAGGAATCTGTTTTATTCTACTTGATTGAAAAATCTAAAACTTTTTCTTCTAATTGGAATCATTTGACTATAAGATCAGTAATCATTCCTAGCTACTTACTTCATAAAAGTACTCTTCATTTGAAACAGGAAAACCTGGAACACGTTTTAATATTTAGTTTCTGATACTAGCACCAAAGTGATTTTTTTTATTTTTCCTAAAATAGAGAAAGGATTCAAGACAGGGAATAGGGATGATGTGGCTCAAGAGTCCTATTGCACCCCCACCTCTCCCCCCTTTTTAAATTTAGTAATCTTCCAAAAAAGAAAAGGCTGCGTAATGGGAGCTCTAACTAGCTATCTGATTGCAGGCAAGCCAATTCTTGAAACATCTGGCTTCAAAGTAATTCCTGAAGCTTCTGGCTAGCAAAATGAAATTAACAGTAACACTTAGCCAATAAGTCTTCCAGAATTCTCCCTTGTGAACATAATGTTAATACATATATCACAGCAACTGAAACTAAAAGTTAAGTATCTCCTATCTGATCTTTACTTTGCATGGGTGTCATAAAAGTTCATCTGGACTTTGTATAAATTCACAAGCTTAACCATGAGCTTCTTTTGCCAGAGGAAAAGGTAATAGACACAAACATCAATTTTAATCAATTTTAACTATGAGACAATACGCAATACCTTTCTATGGTAATTTTTCATAAGTTATTTCCTCTACTAGGTGCTAAAGATAACAACAACAAAAAGAAACAGCACAATTTAGCTACAAAGTACTCTTCTTGAAATCTACAAGAAGGAAAACCACAACTTTAATTATGTTAGGTTAATAAAACTCTTTATTGCATTATCAGAGGAAAATAAAAATGAAGCATAAAAACATTCAGAATAATAAGACCATGTAAAATCTAGAAATCTTCACTGCTTAGAGCTGTATAATATCCTAGTTATTTTTTATTGTAAACCACCATTGAAAGAGTCTAAGAAAAAAAATCTAGGTTATAAGGCTATAATGCTATCAACTTTCAAGGAAAAGTTACACCAGACATACCTCCCATACAGTGCCAACTACACATACTGCCTTCCTCCTTTCAGGAACATGTCTTCTGGTACTGAAGTTGAACTTGAACTAAACCTAACTGCAAAGTGTAATATTGCATCATATTTTCTTTGCGGGAAGGCAACGGATAGCAGAATGTCCTTTTTGATGTCATTTTTCCTCTCTCTGCCACAGCAAAAGGGCAAAGTACAACTGGGCATTACTAATGAGCTTGTTATGCTTCCCACGAGCCAAGTCGGTGGGGAATACATTTTCCTTTAGCATAAATAATCCTTTGTCCCCAACAAAGATCCACAGTAAGAAGCTTCCGAGACCATTTTTTAAAAATGCAGCGGAGAAGCTGCTTCCATTAAAATAAGGAGT
Organism: Lasiurus cinereus; assembly: GCA_011751065.1. NCBI lineage: Eukaryota > Metazoa > Chordata > Mammalia > Chiroptera > Vespertilionidae > Lasiurus > Lasiurus cinereus. Next base: position 40,155,613 of record JAAGEH010000311.1, on the reverse strand, counting down.
CCCACACAATTAGACAAGAACTCTAACAGTTGGAACTGCCAACCCCAAACAAAAGAAGGCCTAAATGACCAGCGTGTGCAAATCAGGGACAGTGATGCTTTCACAAAGAAGCTAGCATAAGAATGTCTGGTCGTTGCATTTTTATAGAAAATTCAGCAAAATTGGTTTTATGAAAGAAATGGAGAATGTGTGCACAACCTCCATCGCTTGAACTTCAGCAGAAAGGTTGTTGAATTACACTTCTTGTGCAATGGAAAAATTACTTTATAATGATGGCAGTAAGAGAACCATCTGGGTTACCTTCAAAAGCAAATTCTTTAATAAAATACTCAGGTACTCAGGTAAGTTATAACACACCTTCGTATATGAAACAGTATCATGCACACAAATATATGCTTTTACGTGAAAACTTCTATAAAGTGGTGAGATGGTATCAGTGAATCATCAACTAATGAGTACTCATCGTGTCCCAGATATTAAGAGCTAGTTATTGATATTTTCTAGTCACTCATGTGTCTTAATCCTAAGAGTAGCATCTTTTCTATGGGTAGTCCCAGTCCTCAATCTGCACCACAATCCATTCTTAATTGCTTCTCACTGGTTTTATTACCTATTTTCCTCTCTTCCCTAAAAGTCTTGGTCTCTACTTTTTCCCATAAACCAATCATTCTGAAATAGAAATATTTTGTTTTTGAAGCTACATATCAACAGCAACTGATGGGCTTTATTTTGTTCCTGTTTTTGTCTCTGTCCTTTTCCAGAAGCCTCATTCAAGTCTTTGCCAACTTGAGGAAGTGGCTTTGTGGGGAAAAGACCTCTCACATGACCATGACCAAGTACAAACTATACTCTGATCCTGCTGGGAGTCTCTCACAAGACAAGGAGCTTCTGTAGACGACATTACACTTGATTATGGAACTTGAGGGAAATGTTAGACACTGAATGTGCTCATCCACCTGAAACCTAACCCACTCATCTTAAAAAGTTTCAGTCATGAGGCCCTCAGGATTATTTATAGTAGGCTCTTTATTCCAATCTGACTCCAGATCATGGTGGAAGAAAAGGCCAACCTGTTGAACTGATCCTTTGTCCCATAGCTGTAGGCTCTGAAATTGAGTACATTTTTATTCCTCGCCCACATTATAAGATACGGTGGGGACAGCACAAGATGGCATGACTCAGTGCTGGTACAAATCGGAGGTCAGTTTAGAAAAAATAATGGCAAAACACGTGGTAAAATTTCTTCAGAAAAAATAGTAAGTAACATGGGCACCATTGCAACACAGATACTAGTACATTCAGCACTCAGCCACCAGGTCACTGCCAAGATACACACGCTGCAAGGATATGGCAAGCGCCAACGCAGGGATAGAGGCTACTACTGAGGAGACAAGGATGATGAGCTCAGGAGGAATGCACAGAGGCCTTCCAACAGCCTGTAAGACTATGTCAGGATAAGTGGTGAGGGCATAGGTGTTAGGATATATGTCTTTCTAAATGTCAAACAAACATTTTGTCATTTTTTTAATGCTTCATTTAGAGAAAATAGTTGAAGATATCCTCTGATATCTTCGGAGGATACACATTCCTGGTGTATTCAGAAAACAAAAAAACAACTTTCACCGAAACCGGTTTGGCTCAGTGGATAGAGCCACAGCCTGCGGACTGAAAGGTCCCAGGTTTGATTCTGGTCAAGGGCATGTATCTTGGTTGCGGGCATATTCCCAGTAGGGGGCATGCAGGAGGCGGCTGATCAATGTCTCTCATTGATGTTTCTAGCTCTCTATCCCTCTCCCTTCCTCTCTGTAAAAAATCAATAAAAATATTTTTTAAAAAAGAACAAACAACTTTCGTGGCGTTAAATTTCTCACTTAATTATTTCCTAATTGCCTAACAGAGAAAATAGGAATGTTATATCCATACCAAACATATTTCAGGTATTTTTATGCGTACTCACCATAAAGGCACTAGCAGAAACATCTGGTGCGAATTCCAGCTCTAGCAAATGTTAGTTATAGGACCCTGGGACAGCTAACTCCTCTGAGCCTCAGAGTTCCCATTTGTAAAATGGGACACCACCTCCTCCCTCGTGTGGCTGTTACAATGATAATATGAAATGATACAAATAAAGGACCTGGCACACAGCTAGCACTTAACAAATGCTAGCTGTTATGATTAATACTATGATGAGACATGATTACAGTTCATTTTCTATAACTTATCAAACTAAAGAGATAAGAAAACAAAGCAAATCATGCTGAGAAATCATTAAGTGTAATTTGGAAAGCTTCTTTTACTAACATCAGAGTAAATATGGTTATAAATAAAAGTAAAAGCTTTTAATACCCACATCCTAATTGGGAGGATAGTGAGGGTTACACTGCTGGCTTGGAAGATGTGGAGGAGCCAAAGAATGTAGGTGCCCTCTAGAACCTGGAGAAAGGCAAGAATGGGCTCCCCACTGGAACCTCCAGAAACAAGACAGCCTGACCGACGCCTCCTTTTCAGCTCATTTCAAATTTTAGTTTTTTTAAACTCTCTCTCTCTCTCTCTCTCTCTCTCTATGTATCTATATAAAAGCCCAGTGACCAAATGGTGGAGTGACCAGAACGACCAGTTGATGAGTTGCTATGACACACACTGACCATCAGGGGGCAGATGCTCAACGCAGGGGCTGCCCCCTGGTGGTCGGTGCGCTCCCACAGAGGGAGCAGCTGCTCAGCGGGTGGGTCCACAGCTGCTCAGCTGACCAGGTTAGCAGAGCCACCACAGTGGGCTGATCCTGCAGGCCATACCCCCCACCAGTGCACGAATCCCATGCACTGGGCCTCTCTAAGATAATAAATGTGTGCTGCTTTCAATTGCTAAGTTTGTGGTTATTTGTTCCAGCAATAAAGGGAAACGAACATACTACTTAAGTGAAGAAAGAAAAATTTGTCCAGCGGGTCAAGCAAGACATTTGACCCAACCTAGAGAAAGCAATAGGTATCAGCGAGCCCAGCATGTTGAAATTATACGGGGCACCAATTTTATACAGCATGCTTAAAAAAATGTAAAATTTATAAGTAAATCAGATTATGAGTGCCATGTATTTGCTATTATCACCATCACCAAATGCCCCTGCCTTTGTATATTTAAGATCATTTTTACATTCATTCATTCAAATATTTACTAGGCTTCCTGTATTTGGTTTCTTAGGAAATGACATCAAGATTCACAAAGTTACCAGGTCATCCTTGATTCCTTCCTAGCTAACATCTCTACTTCCTCCTCCTGGGTCCCTCATCCAAAATTTATCAGTGACCATATCCTGTTACTTTTATTTCTAAATTTTCTCTTCAATACCTAGAGCCACTCTGCTAGTTCAAGCCACCATCATCTTCTCCCAAGTTTACTGAAACAGACTCCAACCAGGCACCCTTTCTTCAGCCTTATAACCCTCCAACTGTTTTCCATGTACGACAGCCACAGTGACCTTCACAAACACCCATCTGAGGACATGTTACTTACTCTCCTGCTTAAAACCCCTGATGGCTCTTCCCTGCCTTTAGGATCAAGTCCAAACTCATTAACAAAGCAAATAAAGCCTTTCAGGACGCCCTTCCAAACTCATCTCTTGACCCTTACACTCCCACCATATGAACTTCTTCTAGACCTTCAAGCATAAGCTGATCCATCTACATGGAACACTCCCTTCTTCCTCTTCTTCCAGACTCACTGCTACCTATCATTCAGATTCAAGTCTCTAAAAGTGACACTGAATCCGCTCCTCAGTTTAGGTTATATAGCCATGTATGCTTCAATTTTACTGTACCCTATACTTTTTAAAATAAGGTCCTTGAGATAGTAACAGTCTCCATTTCTGCTATTTCTATGTAGATAGAAATCAGTGCTGAAATTATTCCTAACTATAGTAAATGTTGTATAAAACAACTAGAGGCCCAGTGCACAAAATGCATGCACTTGGGGAGCAGTCCCCCAACCCAGCTGTGCCCTCTCACAGCTGGGAGCCCCACAATCGATCACCCCAGGAGGTAGGCCCCACCCACCTGTCACAGCACTGCTGGATGGTAGCCAGGGCCTCCCTCTTTGGGGCGACTGTGGAGCCTCCCAATTGATTGATTGCCCCACCAGCCAGTGGCCTGGGCCTCCCTCTGCAGGGTGATCATGGGGTGAAAGCCAGGCCCCTGACCAATCGCACTGCACACGCCTTGGCTGGCCTGGCACCAGTGAGTGTCATAGCATGGTCATCTGGAAGGTCATCTAGTCTGCTGTGCAGTCTTTTGGTCTATTTGCATATTATCCTTTTATTATTATAGATGATATAAATGTGGGGTGTATTCATTTAAGAGAAAGACAGCTTCCAAAGCCAAATAAAGGCTTTGAAGAGAAAGAAATAAGATTCTCACAGTTTAATAAAATATCACACATTACTTGCAAAATATATAAACTGTTCATTTGTTGAGAGTCTTTTTTGGGGAGCAGGGGAAAACTAGAGGAGTAGTGCACGAAATTTGCATCCGGGAGCCCTCAAGGGATGTCCAACTAATGACCGACTCCTGGGAAGCGGGCCTAAGCCGTCAATCAGACATCCTTAGCGCTCTCCTGCCATTGCTGCTGCGCTCGCCAGCCATGAGCCCAGCTTCTGGCTGAGCAGCACTTCCTCTGTGGGAGTACACTGACCACCAGGGGAAAGTTCCTACATTGAGCATCTGCTCCCTGGCGGTCAGTGCGTGTCACAGCGACTGGTCTCTCTGCCATTTGATTTGCATATTACCCTTTTATTAGATAGGACAGGATTTTCCTTTCAATGTTTGGCAGAGATTCAACCTGAATAACAATTTTATATTAGACAGAATTATTACTTTGTCATAAAATTTTGTGGGATGCAAAATTTTTTTTAAAGAACTTAAAGTCAGTTTGCCATTACATTTGACAGACTAAAAGACTTTATGGAAAACAGACACTTTAATAAAGACATGGAAAAACAATACTAAGTGTTCATTAGCAGGAAATTGCTCAAATAATTTATGGGACATTCATACAGGATTAGCCACTTGAAAGACTATATGATACAGTTTCATCTAGTAATCTGGAAAGATATTTATTATATCTTATGCAACCAAAAGTATATGTAATTATATTATTGAGGTCACAGTGTTTTCTAAATTGTGTATGTGTGTGTACTAGTAAAAAGAAAAACTTTTTAACATAAACAATTTTTTCACCAGCCAATTTTTTGGGTGAATCTAAAATATTAACAAGTCATTTATCAACGGAAACAAAAGTCATGATGTTTAAAACTTTATAAAGTATGCCCTTCACCATAGCTAATATACTTTCTTACGAAAAGTTTATGCTGTGTAACAATAGGAAGAAGTCTCTGTCAATCAGCCCTTCAACAATATCCAGCATATAATGGTCATAATACTGTAAATTCATATGGAACTTTCAGCATCAAAGATGAATTGCATTTAGCATATCTGCTACATTTTATTACATTCCTGGAAATTAGTAATTCATTTAGGAAATACATGGAAATTGGTAAATAAGCAAAAACTAAATATTTTTGCAAAAATATAAATTAGAAAACATTATTTCTGAACTGACCAATTCTCCAAAGATCATGGGACTCATTTAGTTTTTTTGGTAATAGCATGTATATTGTTGACATTATTCTCTTATCACACACTTTGATTTATCATCACAAGTTATTTCTTATTATTTTTTAATTAATGAAGTATCAAAATAAACCCAAACAGCAGAAACGAACCCCACAAACAACTCTGTGCAGAGAAGTCTGCCTAATGCTAGGAATATAAATACAAGGGCAATCAGTATGATACAGAAAAGCAGCTAGATGTTTGGAGTGAGGCATCCTGGGCTGAATTCTGATGGACCTTATTTAGTAGGTTATGTCTCTTTGCTAAGCTTCAGTTTCCTCACAGATAACAAATGAGGTAACACCAACTACAATGCAGGATTACTACGAGGTTTAACAATAATATAAGAAAAGCACATCATATTTGGTACATTCCAGGCAATAATGAATTTGATAATCAAGAAGGTTTAATATGTTCCAGATACTATTTAAGTGTTTTGCATGTACTAATCAGTGAGTGATAACTATCATACCTCTGCCCTGCCTTCACCTCTGCTCCTCTCCGCCCTTTGGGGATAACTTGAAACATGTAACACAAATTAAACAGCACAGAAATAATGATACCTGTGTGTCAGGCATTGAACTGAACTAGTAATATAGATTATTTCATGTAATCCTCAGAACAGCCCTTGCATCAATAAGGTAGAATCTATTATTAACAGTCTTTTACAGAGTAGGAAATTTGGGCTTAGAAAGATTAAATAACTTGCCTAAATTCACACACATAGTAAAGTCTGAATGCAGAACCCTGCATACAACTCTGCTAAACTAAAAAGAAAGTGTTACTTTCAATCTCCAAATAGCAGAGAAACCCACTATTATTTATTATTATTATTACTAGAGGCCCAGTGCACAAAATTCGTACATGAGGCCCAGTGCACAAAATTCGTACATGAGGGAGGGGAGTGTCCTTCAGCCCAGCTTGCTCCCTCTCCAATCTGAGACCCCTTGAGGGATGTCCGGGATCGGACCTAAATGGGTAGTCGGACATCCCTCTCACAATCCAGGACTGCTGGCTCCCAACTGCTCACCTGTCTGCCTTCCTGATTGCCCCTAACTACTTCTGCCTGCCAGCCTGATTATCCCCTAACTACTCCCCTGCCAGCCTGATTGATGTCTAACTGCTCCCCTGCCAGTCTCTTAGCCCCTAACTGCCCTCCCCTGCGTGCCTGGTCCCTCCAACTGCCCTCCCCTGCTGGCCATCTTGTGTCTACACTGGGGCAGGATCTTATGACCACATGGGGTTAGTCATCTTGGGTGTTTCAGTAATGATCAATCTACATATTACTCTTTTATTAGATAGGATAGAGGCCTGCTGCACAGGTGAGGGCTAGCTGGTTTCCCTGAAGGGTGTCCTGGATCAAGGTGGGTGTTCCTTTGGGGTGTGGGATGGCCTGGGCAAGGCCCGCACCCCCAACCCCCCCTCTGCAACTCAAGTGGAGGCCCTGGTATCTGGGATTTATCTATCTTCTAAAACTGAAACTTTGTAGCCTGAAGTGGAGCCAAGCCTTCTGCTTGCACAGCCATTGAAACTTTGTTGCCTTAACCTCCCCCAGCTTCTTCCATTGTCAGGGGCAACCCAGGCCTCTTTCTTGCCTTTCTATGGCCACAGCCATCTTGGTTGGGTTAATTTACATACTTGCTCCGATTGGCTGGTGGGCATGGCTGGTGGGTGTAGCTTGTGAGTGTAGTGGAGGTATGGTCAATTTGCATATTGCTCTTTTATTAGATAGACTTATTTTGTTTTGTTATTATTATTATTTTTAATCCTCAACCAAGGGTATTTTCCCATTAACTTTTAGGGAGAGTATAAAAGAAAAGGAAAGACAGAGAGAAACATCGATGTGAGAGAAACACATTGATTGGTTGCCTCCCAAATGGGGTCCTAAGGAGGAGCCTACAATCAAGGTACATGCCCTTGACCTGAATCGAACCCGGGACCTTATGGTTCACAGGCCCATGCTAAGCAAAACTGGCTAGAGGCAGAGACATCTACTACTCATTGCACATTGTGGGGGGGTTTTCATCCTCACTGGAGAATATGCTGAGAGAGAAAGAGAGTTAGAGAGAAACATCAGTGGGTTTGGGGGAATAGAACCCAAAACCTAGGTATATGCCCTGAGAAGAATCAGGTACAACCCTTTGATGTATCTGACTGATACTCCAACCACTGAGTCCCTCCTGCCAGGGCTGCACATTGGGTTTTAATGAGCTTTTTAAGCAAATGAGTCAGACAGACCTGTATCATTTATCTACTCCAGAAGATTATCAGCAGAGTTTCTATTTTTTCATTCAAATCAATTCCAATCTCCTCCCAGAGAGAATAGGAACTGGCAAGAATTCCAATTCCTAATCATTTAAATACCAAGAGAAATTATCAGATGGCGGTGGTTCAGCAAACGGCTTATCTCGAGACAGTAGCTATTAGCACTCTTTACACAAACAAGCAAAACCCAAGCGGACTTAGACTGGGCCTGCAAAAATAACATTTTAATACTTCTTCACCATACATATAACAGGGGAGCACTCTATATCCGCATGATTCAATCCCTCGGTATGAAAAGATGAGTAGTTAACCCTCCAAAACTTTCCCTCCCATTTCCTAGGCGATCTACAGGCACCCCCATCCACCCACCCAACCTCGCAAAAAAAAAAGGGGGGGATGTGGGTAGGTAAGCTTCCCGCGCAGCTTCCAGAGATATCTCCCTGTTCCTTCCATCTGAGAGGACAGCAGAGGACAAACGGGGAAGCGAGCGAAGGGGAAATGAGTGCATGGCTGGTTCTCTTTGCAAAGTCTGCGACTTCATCTAGTCGTCCAGAGCAGCGGTTCTCAACCTGGGGGTCGCGACCCCTTTGGGGGTCGCACGACACTTTCCCAGGGGTCGCCTAAGACCATCGGAAAACACGGGTATTTACATTATAATTCATAACGATAGCAAAATTACAGTGATGAAGTGTGGTTGGGGGGTCACCACCCCATGAGGAGCTGTATTAAAGGGTCGCGGCCTTAGAAAGGTTGAGAACCGCTGGTCCAGAGCGTGACGTGGAGGAGTGAGGCGCCTCTAAATGGGCTGGGCGCTGCTGGGGAATGAGGGTGCCCCCTGGAACCCCCCCAGCGAGCTCCACGCTCTGGTCCCTGTTTAGACTCTAAAGCCAAGGTGGTAGAGGCTCTCCCTGCCGGAGTGGCTCCGCGGCTGAGCGTGCACCTATGAGCCAGAAGGTCACGGTTGGATTCCCGACAGGACACAAGCCCAGGAGTGGCGGCCCCATCCCCAGTGGGGGGCGCACAGGAGGCAGCCGGCTAGTGATTCTTTCCCATCAGTAACGTTTCTATACCTTCTCCCTCTCCTTCCTCTCTGAAATCAATAATATATATATATATATATATGTATACATTTATTTAAAAAGTGGCAGCTGCTCGCTACCTCTTCCTCGCACTAGCACACCTGTTGACCCTCGCACCGCACCAAAGGCAGGGAAAGGCGGGGCTCACGTCACCTTGACGGCGCCAGGAGCCAATCAGAGCACGCGACTCCCGCCGCCGGCCAATCGCAGAGCGTCTTGGGTTCCCCGTGGAGGGTCTCAGGCTACCCGCCGCTGGGACGAGGCTGAGCGCGGGGGGATGCCTCGAGCCCGTAGGCTGGAGCCCCGGCAACCCCGAGGGGAGCGAGTCCAAGTTCGCGCGGAAAAGAGAAGGCGAGCAGGGAAACACTCACCAGCACGGCCGCCGGAGGGTCACTGCACGCGGCGGGGCGACATCTCGGCTCAATCTGTGCGGCGCCGGCACGCCCCTGACCAACCGCCGCCGCCGCCCGTTTCGAAGGGACCAATCAGCGGGCGGGAGGTGGGCGGGACTGGAGGCCCCGCCCCCAGAGCCCCCGGAGCACGAGACCTGCGCGCGCCTCTGAGTCGGCGGGCGGGGGGCGCCCGGGCTTCCGCGTCCACGCCTGCCTTTCGCCCGAAAGACTGGTTTGGTTTGCAGCGCAAGTCCCCCCCCCCTCCCTTATTTGGCCCCTCAGCGGAAGCAGCAGCCCCTCCTCCTCGTCCCGGAGGCCGGGGCGTGGAATCCGCCTCCCCTCCTGGAAGGTCGCCCGCGGTGCTCGGGGCGCGGTCCGGAGTTGCCTCCCCATCGGCGAAGAGCCGCTCCCGACCTGAAATCAGCTCCCGGTGCGGTTTCCGGAGAGGAGCTGTCACCTAGCAGGAATGGGAGTCCCCGCAGAAACCCTTCAGAGAGAGGCCCCTCTCCTCCTAAGGGAAGGGTGACGGATGAAGGGGAGGAATCCGGTGACTCCGGCCACCACCTAAACCAAAAAGGGGGTGTCGGCACTTCCTTCAGAAAAGGCGAGAGCCACGGGGGAGGAAAGTTAAACTCAGCCCCGGGAGACATGCTTACTAGCTCTTAGGGGTGGGGTGGCTTGTTAATTGCCAAAAGAGAATAAATAAATAAATAAATAAATAAATAATAAAAATTACATTATATATACATATATATGTATATATATACACATATATATGTATTATATATAATACATATATATAATATATACATATTAAATATATAATTTATATATATACATATATATATGTGTATAGATAGATAGATAGATAGATAGATATATCAGTGGTTCTCAACCTTCCTAATGCCGCAACCCTTTAATACAGTTTCCCATGTTGTGGTGACCCCCCCAACCATAAAATTATTTTCGTTGCTACTTCCTAACAGTAATTTTGCTACTGTTGTGAATCGCAATGTAAATATCTGTGTTTTCTGATGGTCTTAGGCGACCCACAGGTTGAAAACCGCTAATATATATGTGTGTGTGTGTGTGTGTGTGTGTGTGTGTGTGTGTATAGTCAGTGGACAAAAACCTGGAGTCCGGGCACTTCTCCGCTTGTTAGTTCAATTTTGTCAAGTCATGTCACCTCTCTCTGGGACTCCATTTCCCCCGTCTGCAAAGTGTGGGGATTGACCTGGAATGAAGGTCTGGCGCAAGCTTTTATTCATTCACTTGTCAAAACCAGTGAGGAAGTACTATTGCTTGTTGAAGAGAGTAAAATGAAGAAGATAGTTCTGCTTTCAAAGGGCTCAGTGGAAGTCTGGAGGTCTGTGAAAGAAGGAACCCCTAACAATCTTGGGGGGGACTCCCGGTCGGAGGTTTGGAAGAAGCTGGATTTTGAAGGATGGATAGGAATCTGCCCAGAGGAAGGAGTGCTTCCAGGCAGAACAACAAGGTTCCAGAGATGAGAGGCTCAGGATGTTCTGGGAATAACAGTTAGGAATAACTCAACTTTGGGGATCAGGGAGCCAGATGAAGAGTAGGCACAGAGGAAAGTCCCAGTAAGTGCCAAGGAGTTTAGATTCTTTCCAATAGGCAATTGGAATTGATTATAAGGAGCAACTGGTAGGAACAGGTTTGTGTTTTAGGGAAAAAGTCATTTTCAAGGATTTTTGAAGAAAGGGAACAATTCTAAAAATTAAAAGGTGACAGTTACCTAAACTAGCTCCGAAGGGATGGTGAGGAAGAAGAGTCTGGAGAAACCCAAGAGGCTGAAGTGTCAGCAGTTGGTTGCCAGGTGACAGGGATACCCAACCTAGGAATACAGAGAAAACAACTTTGGGGGAAGAACAATGCATTTTGCTTTGGGGTGTGTTCAGTTTCCAGTAGAGAGGAACATGTAGGTAGAGATATGCAGAAGATAGTTGGAGAGTGAGGTCTGCAGCAGATTCAATTGATTTGTGCAAGAGATACAGATTTGAGAGATCAACCCAGCAAATACTATTGAGCACTTGCTCTTCACCAGACTCTAAAGCACAGAGGGCCTGCTCTCACAGAACTTACCTTTTGGGATGAGTGGGTGAGGATGGTCATCAAAGGTTGACATATAAGTGGTAATTGAAGCTGATGCCCAACAGCTGTCCCAGAGCACTTTGCTGCTGTTCATGAGTAGGATAGATCAATTTTTACAGGACCTGTTGTTCAAACCAAGCTGTTTTATAGTGTTTCTATTTAAAACCTTCCTCTCTGAAATCAATAAAAATATATGTGTGTTTCTTTAAGTATATCTATATGTATAAAAGGCTAATATGCAAAGCATCCCCTTGGGAGTTCAGCCAGGAAACCAGGAGTTCAATCACTCTCTTTGTGTGCTGACCACCAGGGAGCGAGTGGCACGGAATGAAGGAAAGCCCCGGCCATCAGCCAAAAGGCCCCAATTGGCCCTGACACTGGCCAGGCCTAGGAACCCTCTCCATGCACGAATTTTATGCATTGGGCCTCTAGTTGTGTTATATAGATCTTGTTGGATGAATCATTAGTTCCTTTATTGTTTCTTACATGCAAATAATGTGCCTAAACATTTGAAACTATGCTATATGAAGTATATACATAAATATTCTCTCTGTGTCTCTGTTTATTCTCTCTCTCTCTCTCTCTCTCTCTCTCTCTCTCTCTCACACACACACACACACACACACACACACACACACACACAATATTTCTAAACCACTTTTGGTAGCAGGATATTTTATGGTTGCTTACTTTTTATTCTCATTGTTTTTTCTTTAATATATACTTTTAGTAATTTCAGAGAAGAAGGGAGAGGGAGAGAGAGAGAGAGATGGAAACATCAATGATGAGAGAGAATCATTGATGGTTGCCTCCTGCAGGCCCCCTTCTGGGGATCAAGCCTGCAACCCAGGCATGTGCCCTTGACTGGAATCAAATCCAGGACCTTTCAGTCTGCAGGCCAACGCTCTATCCACTGAGCCAAACCAGCCAGGACTGTTTGGTTTTTCTTGATAACTTCTCTTCCTTATACAGATATAAGATGCTAGAGGCCCCGTGCACGAGTAGGCCTGCCTTCCCCCAGCTGCTGGCACCAGCTTCCCTTTGGCACCTGGGATCCGGGCTTCCCTTACAACCCCAGCTTAGTCCAGAAAGACATCCAGAAGGACGTCCCGTCTAATGAGCATATTATGCATTTATTATTAGAGATTATGTTGGAAAGTGAATCCAAAGCCACTGTAAGTCGCTTCTAAGCCCATCTTCTTCTGACTAAATGTGGGGATTGAGTGAGGAGGTCTCTGATTATTGTTGCTTTTCATGTCTTATAAGAAAGAAAAACTGTTCTCCTTTTTGCTTTCCCAACCTCACTTCTCCATTAATTCCCAGTTAATAATCGACTCCCTAAGTGCACTCACCATCTTACCTACTTTGATTTAAACACTGCAATTAGTAATTGAGGGTTCCACTTAATGAACTGCAATCTACTTTCATGTGTAGATTTTCTAATTGGTGGTTAGGTTAATAGCCATATTTTAGAGATTCTCACTTTACTTGAAATTGACATGGCTGTTGTAACATGCAGAACAAGCTTTGCAGTTTGCTTCCATCAGATGACAAAGTCTGTCACTTCTGTCTTTCCCAGAATTGTGAAGATGTACCCCACTTTAATAAGTATTGAATCTGGAAATCTACATTTTTAGTTATTACATTAGGAATAATAATTCATGTGAGTAAACTTCTCTACAGAATACAGAAGAGACTCTCTCATATACATCCTGGATATTGAAATATGATTTGGCTCTTTCACAGCCCTACAGTATATACCATAGCAGCTATGGTAGCTGAAGATTTTTTATTTTTGCTTTTGGTTTATTAGTTGTTTTGTTCTGCCTTTTTTGGTTGCTGTTGCTGTTTTTAATGCTTTTACAGTACTGACTGTCAGTCTATGGATTGTGCATTGGGTAATATACTAGATGAAGTTTGGGGGCAATAGAAATCTTGATTAATTTACAATTAAACTACTCATTCAGCAGATAATCTGCTGAGAACCAGCTACATTAAAACAATACTAAGCTCTATCTTAAAAGAATGTTTCCAATTTACATTGACAGTGCATGAATTTGTGCATGTCTGGGGGCTGGCCCGGCCCCAATCAGGGCTGATCAGGGCTGGGCCTGTTGGGAGGAGGAGATGGCAGGAGGTTGGCTGACCAGCCCATCCCTGATCAGGCCTGATCAGGGCTGGGCTGACTGGGGGAAGGGGCCTCGAGCCATTGGCTGTCAGGCTCCGCCCCCGAATGAGGTTGGGGAGATGATTGGGGGACGGGCCAGCCATGGGGAGGGGCTGTGGACAGTGGGCCAGCCACACCCCTGAATGGAGTGGGGCGTGCCAATTGGGGCCAGCAGCCTGGGGGAGGGGCCATGGGTGGTTGGCAGGATGGTCCTGTCTCTGATCTGGGTGCGCTGCATGGGAGAAGGAGCTGCAGGAGATTGGCTGGCGGGCCCCACCCCTATTAGGGTGGGAGTGTGATCAGGGGTGGGATGACCAGGCGGAGGGGGCATTTGGTTGCTAACCCCCCCCCTCTCTTTTTTGGCAACTTCACAACTTTTATTTTTGGTGCCTGTGCTATGTCTAGAAAATACCTTCTCCCCCTGTCCAGAACAGCATCAGGGAGGGGACAGCAGAAAATAGAAGGCATCCCTCACTATTGTACATGGACCCTATATATAGGCCCACCTGGCCCAGGCCAGCCCTTGGCATGTTCTCAGATCTCTGCTCAAGGGCGGGAGGGGTGACTGGCCCTCTAATAACACAGTTGGATCCTCTGGTAGTCTGCTCCCATCCAAAAGCATATAGAGTTCCACAAACAGTTACCCTATTAGCATAAACACAGGTAGAGTCAAAAAGAGCTCGCTATGAATAACAAAAGATGCTCCTATCCGCTTAGAAAATTCCCACGGCTTTTAGATGGTCCATGTCAGAAACTGGGGGCCAAGACCAAAAACATTGCTTACTGTATCACAATCTGTTTTCCCCGTGAGAAGCATTATTTGCTCTTACAAGGTCTTCACCACTTGAATACACCCAGACGAACAGGATTAACTCCCAGCTCTGTATGTCCACAGTGGCCCCTCAGTTCCAGCTCATTTCCCACCACTTTCCCCACAGGTGACCTGGACACCACACCCCGTTCCCCAAATGGGATCTACTCCTTCAGGTATTCCAGAAGTATAACTCTCTGTTTTAAACGTCCTTTCTCCCCTGGTGGGCTAGCAACTTCCCACTTATTCTTTTTTTTTTTTAATATGTTTTATTGATTTCTTACATAGAGGAAGGGAGAGGGATAGAGTTAGAAACATCAATGAGAGAGAAACATTGATCAGCCGCCTCCTGCACGCCCCCACTGGGGATGTGCCTGCAACCAACATACATGCCCTTGACCGGAATCGAACCTGGGACCTTTCCGTTCGCAGGCCAACGCTCTATCCACTGAGTTAAACTGGTTTCGGCCCCTCTTCCTCTTCATTCATCAGCTCAACCTCCTCAGATGGCAAGTGCAGATGCGTTCATTTTGCAATGGTAAGACGAAGCTTAAAGGCACTGTGCACCCTGTCTCTCCCTCCCCTAGATTACTTGTGGTCTTTTAACATCTGGACAACTCTCCGCCTCCCTCCTTTTGCTTCTCCCCGGCCCCCCCCTTTTCACTTTAAATCCCCTTCCCTCTTACTTTGACCCAGGCAAGGCCTGGCCATCCTTCGAAGCCCAGGAGGTGCCACCTCTCCCGGGTGACTTTCCCAGTTGAGTCCATACAACAGCCCTCTGTGCTTCTCTGTAAGCCCCTCCAGGCAATCACCGTGTCTTAATCATCTTTGGATAATCCTGCAAAATCCCCATGGAGTTCAGGGAAAGAATCTTGTACTTAGTGGGGATCCAAGCCTTTGATGTTGTAGCAGATGGGACCCAACTGATGGAACCCCAACTCGCTCCCTGTTCCACTGACCGGCTATTTTTAGGACGTCAGGGTCGCCCTAGCATTGTAATACACAAAGAAAGCCTTTTCTTGCTAAGCAAGCTCCATTTTGGCTGACTTCAGGAGAAAGGGAGAGAGAAGCCCATTACTTACAGAAGGTGTTTTATTGTATTCACCGAAGGATAATGGGGAGAAGAAGGCAACAGTATAACAGGGAAGGAAGGAAATGAACTAATTCCTGCTTTGGAGGGGGGAAGGTATACAATAGCTGTGCACCAGGCTGAAGGAGTGTTTTCAAAAGCAAACAAAACAAGATGATTAATTATATGCACTGAAACCCACAGCGAGCACTTCCAATAGAGAAAAGGGACTGTCCCATCCCTGGAGCTACCTGCATCCTCTGAATCTGTAAAGGCTGCCTCGAGACTCCGACTAGGGCAAGTAGTGCCCCTAAAAGCATAACTAATAAGCTTGGGGAATATTTTATGTGATAAGCACGAACTTTTCTGTACGTTCTGCTCTTAGAACGTCACAGAAAATGAAATGATCAGAGGACTACTACAAATGAATGAATAGTCACCAGGGATGAAAAACAATGTAGCATTCGTATTGTGACAGTTTATCCTTTCGCAGTTACCCCCTTGGGCTCAATACAGTGGTACCTCGTTCCATAACCTTGAGGCGTGGGAAACTGGTGGGCCGTGTGCAGCCAGCCGATCTGCATGATTACTTCTATCTCAAATGTTGCTCGTATTTCAAAGCAAACATCGCTGGCTCGACTGCTCGTATCTCAAAAATCTCGTATGTTAGGGCACTCTATCTCGAGGTACCTCTGTACTATGTCATTCATCATTTAAAGACATAAGAGTTTGTGTATTTTTTTTTCAAATTCTGTTCTCAAATAAAAGCCTGTTGCCATTATGTTCCGTTTATTGCCAAAAGCGCACCAACTGTTTAGTAAAATATATGCAACCAAGGGAAGATGAAGAGCCAACCGAGATTTTTTTCCCTTTTTCAACAAATAGAATTGAAGTGACATTCACTCAGGCACACAGGGCCATGCCCATGAGCAGGAAAGATTCCCTGAAGCCGTGTAAAATAACAAGTAGAGAAAGCCATCCTACCTCGCCCCGTATTTACAATTGTGGAAGTTACATAATTACTGCATAAATATTCGTCAACATGGTTGTGTGAAACCAGGCACGGATGAAATGAAGGAAAAGGTTCACACGGGCTTTATGAGAAGAGGAAAACGGGGGGCCGGCCCCGCCCCGGCGTGCTCCTCCTCACTGCACATCCCAGATCTCGCAGAGAAGCGGGGTGAACTTGTGGTCGTTGACGCGCCAGGACATCAGCATCTCCGCGTGGTGGTGGTTGAATGTCCGCAACTCCGTCAGGCGGCCCAGGAGGCAGGCGAAGTGCTGGGGGTTCTCGGGCTGATGGATCTTGCACAGCTTCTGCAGCACGTCCAGCAGAGGTTCCTGAAGCTTCTCTACGGCCTCTCGGTCCTTGATGTATTGTCTGTCTGTTTTAACGTTTAACATAAAACGACAAAATTAAAGAGTGGAAGGTTTGGTACAATTAGAGTAAGGCTAACCTTTAGAATACACACACACACACACACACACACACACACACACACACACACACACACACACACACA
>JAAGEH010000311.1:40010152-40138522 GCA_011751065.1 Lasiurus cinereus | reverse complement strand
ACACACACACACACACACACACACACACACACACACACACACACACATATATATTTTCCCCCACCCCAAAGTTGAAAGGAGAGAGAGATAGAAATACCAATGATGAGAGAGAATCACTGAGCAGCTGCCTCCTGCATGCCCCACACTGGGGATCAAGTCTATAATCCGGGAATGTGCCCTGATCAGGAATCTGAACCATGACCTCTTGGTTCTTAGGTCAACATTCAAACTCTGAGCCACGCTGGCCAGGCAAGGCTAACCTTTTTGAAGTGTAACTCACACATGTTGTCCAGTTGAAATGTACAAATGAGTGTTTAACTTGATGAATTTCACACACTCAGCGTACATGTACTCATATAACCATAACGAGATCGAGATATAGAACATTGCCGAAACCGGTTTGGCTCAGTGGATAGAGCGGCGGCCTGCAGACTGAAAGGTCCCAGGTTCGATTCCGGTTAAGGGCATGTATCCTGGTTGCGGGCACATCCCCAGCAGAGGGCGTGCTGGAGGTGGCTGATCGATGTCTCTTTCTCATCGATGTTTCTAGCTTTCTATCCCTCTCCCTTCCTCTCTGTGAAAGATCAATAAAATATATTAAATATATATATATATAGAACATTTATAGGCCTTCCTAAACTCCCCTTTCAATTAATGCCCCCTAAGTAGCATGTACAGTGAACATAAGTATTATTTCCGGTGGGTATAACCTGAGGACTAGAACTTGGGATGTATAACTTTAGTAGGTACTGCCAGAATGTTTTTCTTCTTGCCCAGCCAATGTAGTTCAGTGGTTGGACATCGACCTATGAACCAGGAGGTCATGGTTCAATTCCCCGTCAGGGCACATGCCCGGGTTGTGGGCTCACTCCCCAGTATGGAGTGTGCAGGAGGCAGCCAATCAATGATTCTCTCTCCTTGATATTTCTAAGTCTTTCTCCTTCTCCCTTCTCTCTGAAATCAATAAAAAATATATTAAAAATGTTTCTCTTCTTTTTAATAATTTTTATGATACAACAAAGTAACAAGTAGCTTCTGACTTAATGTCATGTATAAAATGGTTAAAGGTCACAAATTATGAATGTGGCATCACTTACTCCCAAATAAGTAAGCGAAAAATAAGTATATAGAGGTATCCATTTCAACATTGTTTAGAACAATGAAAAATTGGAAGTATTTTGAATATCCAAACATATGGTAAAAGTTAAGTAAACGACTTCGATACAATGGAATATGATACATGCATTACAATGAACTTTTCCAGGATAATTTTCTTAATGACATAGGAAAGACATTTGAAGAAAAGTACACTTTTAAACAAGACATTATGGTATGGTTCAATTGGTTGGAGTGTCATCCCACGCACTTAAAGGTTGTGGTTCTATTCCTGTTCAGGGCACATATTAGTACCTGAAGGCAACTGATCAATGTTTCTCTCATACATTGATGTTTCTCTTATCTCTCTTTCCTCTCTCTCTCTTTCTTTCTCCTCTCCCACTTCCCCTATCTCTAAAAATCTGTAAAATACATACTCAGTTGAGGAATAAAAAATAAAATAGCCCAGCTGGTATGGCTCAATGGCTGAGTGACAATCTAACCAAGAAGTCACGAGTTCAATTCCCCATCAGGGCACATGCTCAGGTTGCAGGCTCCCTCTCCAGTTGGGGGACTTGCAGGAGGCAATGATGTTTCTTATCGATGTTTCTCTCTCTCTCCCTCTCTCTGTTTCTAAAAATCAATTAAAACATATATTAAAAAAAAACTAAGATAGGTCTGACATGGTCAAAAAATAAATGAATAAAATAAAATTTAAAAGACAGTATGCTTTTGATTATCTTAAAAAGTATATACATAATTTCACTGAGGCTCCTGTTTAATAACCTCTGAAAAAAGCCTTACTTGACTAATTAAAATAATATTCTACTTCCTTTTTCCATCTTTATATTTTTGTAGCACTTTCCAGCTCAATAGTTAATACAAATTATTTTTATTTGTTTCTTCATTTGTTGTTTTTCTTACCCCACTAGAATGTAGTAAGCTCCATGAAGTTGAATCCTACTTAGTTTTTTATTTCTATATTATCCAATGTCTAGAACCATGTTTAGTACATACTAAGCATTAAAAATGCATTTACTGAATGAAAGCAAGGTTTAGAAGAAAGGCTGAGAAGAAATACATTGAAATGTTAACATGATTTAATTTGAAGTGGTGAGATTATAAGCCATTTTAATTTTTTCTGTTTCTGTGTTTCCCATATTTTCTTTAGTAAATATTATTATGATTATACTGGAAAAATGAACAAATAGCATAAAAATGAAAATATAACATCAAAATTACCTGGAGAGAGAATAACAATTGCTGTAAGCAAAGCATACTCTTCTTGTGTCATTTTCAATTCTGCCACACTTTTGTAAAAACTAAACATCGGTGTTATATATTCATCAGAAATACCTGTGGGGGAAATGTGAAAAATTCCAGAGGTGTGGTAAAGTTGCTGAATAACCGAAATTGTAAAATTACAAACACATCACATATACACATACATATGGATATTTACACCCATATCCACACGTTTCAATAGGTCAATATATTATACTAGAGGCCGGATGCATAAAATTTGTACATAGGGTGTAAGGGGGGTCCCCTCAGCCCGGTCTGCACCCTCTCCAATCCAGGACCCCTCGGGGGCTGTCCAACTGCCAGTTTGGGCCTGATCCCAGCCCAAACTGGCAGTTGGACATCCCTCTCACAATCCAGGACCACCAGTCCTAACTGCTCACTTGCCTGTCTGCCTGATAGCCCTTAACTGCCCACCTGCTGGCCTGGTCGCCCCCACCTGCTCCCTTGACCCCTCTGCTGGACTGGTCATCCTTTACTGCCCCCCTGCCAGCCTGGTTGCCCTCCAACTGCTCCCCCCTGCTGACCTAGTTGCCCCTAACTGCTTCCCCTGCTGGCCTGGTTGCCCCTTACTGCCCCCATGCCAGTCTGGTCACCTCCACCTGCTCACCTTGACTCCCCTGCTGGCCTGGTCATCCTTTACTGCCCCCCTGCCAGCCTGGACACTCTCAACTGCCCCCCTCTGCCTGCCTGGTCACCTCTACCTGCCCCTCACCAGCCTGGTTACCCCTTACTGCCCCCCCCCCACCGCTGGTCACCCTACACAGCCTGCTGTTCAGTTGTTTGGTCATCCCTCACTAATTCCCTGCCAGCCTGGTCACCCCACGCAGCCTGCTGTTTGCTCACTACTGTTACTGTGACAGCATCCCGGACAATTTGAATATTCCTCTATTATTAGTATAGATGTTTCAGCCAAAGGCCAGGCAAAGGTCAGCTAACAAAATCCTCAAAATATGACTAAATCAATGATTGGTGAGTCTTTAGTTTTGGCAGTGCCTTTGTTTTAGTCACTACCATCTGACAATAAATGATAACATTCCTGACTTGCCAAAAGAACCTTCTAACGTCACCCATTTTCCAGATGGGGTGTGCTCATCTTTTTCATATTAATACCTATAATCAAGCCATAGATAGCATCTTAAATAACCACCCCCCAATTATTGTTCTTTGCCCCAGAAGTGTAAACAGCTTCACTTAATAATGTTTAGAGTTCTTGTCAGAGTTCTAATCTCTCTCTGAATTACCAAACCTGTTCACCCATCACCTGCTAGGCATTGGTGCTCAGCTGTTTTCTTCAAACTCAACGTGTCCAAAATTAAGACAACGTGAACAAAATGAACCTCTTCCTCTTCCTGCAAACGCACCTCATTCCTACTGTTCCCACTCTCAGTGACTGCTACCCTCACCCACCCCAAAGCCCTGCCTAACGGTGAGATTCAGCCTCCTTCTCACGTGATCAGAGGCTGACTCCTGTGGTTAGACCTGCTACCTCTCATGGAGCAGCTCCCTCTCCTCTCCACTGCACCTGGAGTTAACTTAGTTTAAGTCTTTATCCTCTCCATCTGGAGCACTGCAATGGCCTCCTCACGGTCTTCCTGTCTTCAGTTTAGTCTCCTCCTACCCATCTCACCTTTCCAAAATTCACATCACACCCTGCCTCCCCACTTCCTACAAACCTTCAAAAATTCTCCATGGCTTTTGGTATAAATGTTCTCCCTTTGCACATGAGAACTTCCAGGACCTGTCCCCTGCCCACCCCACCACCCACTACTCGCCCACATGAGAATCCGAGGGATTCACATTTATTGAGCGCACTGTTCCAAACACTTCTTAGGCTACAGCTCATTTAATCTTCCTAACATTCCATGAGATAGGTACAGAGAGGTTATAGAACTTGCCCAGCCGAGATCAGTTTGGCTCAGTGGATAGAGTGTCAGCCTGGGGACTGAAAGGTCCCGGGTTCGATTCCAGTCGGGGGCATGTACCTTGCTTGCGGGCACATCTCCAGTAGGGGGCGTGCAGGAGGCGGCTGATCGATGTCTCTCTCTCATCGATGTTTCTGACTTTCTATCCCTCTCCCTTCCTCTCTGTAAAAAATCAATAAAATATATTTTAAAAAAAAAGAAAGAAAGAAAAGAACTTGCCCAAAGACACAGCTGGTGAGAGGCGGAGCCAGGATTCAAACCAAAGCTAGCAGGCTCCAGAGTCCTGGCTTGTAGCTGTGACTACGCTGCACAACCTTTCCGTTATATCGCACGGCCTTCATTCCAGCCATTGCAGTTCCTAAAGTTCCCATCACCCAGTTCTTAAAATCCTCACCTGAGAATATGTTTTTGTTCAATTTTTAGAGAGAGGAAAGGAGAGAGCAAGAGCGAGAGAGAAACATCAGTGTGTGGGGGAAAACTCAATAGGTTGTCTCCCACACTTGCCCTGAATGGGGATCAACCCACAACCCAGGTGTGTGCCCTGACCTGAATCAAATCTCAGCCTTTTGATTCATGGGACAACACTTGAACCAACTGACCACCTGGCCAGGGCACAGGTTTTTTTGGTTTGTTTGTTTGTTTAAATATATTTTATTGATTTTTCACAGAGAGGAAGGGAGAGGGATAGAAAGTTAGAAACATCGATGACAGAAAGACATCGATCAGCTGCCTCCTGTACGCCCCCTACTGGGGATGTGCCCACAACTATTGTACATGCCCTTGACCGGAATCAAACCTGGGACCTTTCAGTCCTCAGGCCAACGCTCTATCCACTGAGCCAAACCGGTTTCAGCAGGGCACACGTTTTATGCCCAGGTTTTATACATGTTGTTCTCTTTACTTGGAATATCCTCCTTTCTTTATCTAGCTTGCTCCTTTGTGTTACTTCCTCCACTGGTTCAACTAATGCTAGTTCGGTGCCTGTTCTGTGCATGGATCCACTCCAGAAGAGCTTTGACTGTGGAATGTGGAGACAGGAAAAAAAAGACTATGATGTGACCTGTGGATGAATTGAGAAGAACATAAATTCCCAGGATTGGGCCAGACTAGACTGCTCTATTCCAGTGGTCAGCAAACTCATTAGTCAACGGAGCCAAATATCAACAGTACAACGATTGAAATTTCTTTTGAAAGCCAAATTTTTTAAATGTAAACTTCTTCTAATGCCACTTCTTCCAAATAAACTTACCCAGGCCATGGTATTTTGTGAAAAAGCTACACTCAAGAGGCCAAAGAGCCGCATGTGGCTCCCGAGCCGCGGTTTGCCGACCACTGCTCTGTTTCATCCTACACCAGACCTAAAGCCATAAATCTTGGAGAGCCAAACCAGGATAAACTGGATTCCAGATTCTAGAACATATAAGTATCAACTGATATTACACTTTACAGAATCAGAAAGTCTAAATCCTCACCTTTAGAAGAACCTAAAGAAGCATTGCAAATCAGATCCTTGGCCTTTCTCTCTTTAGTCAAAACATCACATTTTTCTCTTCTTCGATTTTGATTCTTGAAACAATTCCCGTGGGCTCTCTTAACAACAGCGTGGTTGTGGAGCAGCTGGGGGACTGCATCCTGTGGAAGACTGCCCTCTAGCCAGCTGCTTCCTGGACCAAACTAGATGTCACTGAATGTCAGGACCAAACTAGATGTAACTTAAAATGCAGAGTGCTGGAGAGTGAGTGAGTCTCGGAGTATCAGTCCTGGCTTCTATCAAACAGTGGTTAAGAGGTAGTAACCAGTTCTGAGTTTGAGATCTGACCTACGACTGGGTCTTGGGCACATCACTTAAACCAGTGGTTGGCAAACTCATTAGTCAACAGAGTGGCAAACCGGCGAATCGCATGTGGCTGGAGAGCTACAGTTTGCCAATCACTGACTTAAACTTTTTAAGCCTCAGTTTCCTCATATGTGGAATGTGAATTATAACAATAGTAGCACATGAGGTAATACATGTAGAGTGCCTGGCTAAGAGTAAAACCTGCATAAATATTACGAATTTTCATGCACCAGGCCTCTAGTCATTATTATAAGAGCTACGATTATAGCTATTCAGGAGAATTGGATGAATGCATTAGTTCCATCTTAGTATCAATTCATCATAATCTTAGGTTAAGCTCAGATACCTTTGTGTATGCAAAGCTGTGTGGTTTTTTGTTCTTAATAATTCTTTTTTTTTAAATATTTTTATTGATTTTAGAGAAGGGAGAGGGAGAGAGAGAAACATCAATATGAGAGGGAATCATTGATCATCTGCCTCCTGCATGCCACCGACTGGGGATCAAGCCCGCAACCCGGGCATGTGCCCTTGGCCAGAATTGAACCTGGGACCCTTCAGTCCGCAGGCCAACGCTCTATCCACTGAACCAAACCAGCTAGGGCATGTTTTTAATAATTCTTTATTATTGAAAGTATTACGTATATCCCCCTTTTTTCTCCCATTGACCCCCTCCAGACTATTCCCACCCCCCACTCCAGGCCCTCACCACCCCATCATTGTCTGTGTCCATGTACCATGCATGTACATATGCATATAAGATCCTTGGTTGATTACCCACCCACCCTCCCCTGCCTTAAGGCAAAGCATTGTTTTTGTTTTGTTTTTACAGTCTGCTGTTTCCTAGAGATAAATGCAAATTGGCTGAACAATGATTTGCTTCAGCATTTTCCTAGGTAGTACATTTTCTTGCTAGGGTTGTCATTTTAAACCTTCAAACAATGTGAGTCTTTGGCACTTGGGAACTACACCTGTTAGTTGTGGTTATCTAAAATAATAACGTATGACTGTGCCATTATTTTAAATAGTCCATGAAAATCTGGGAGTAATATTAAAGGCAGCTGATTTTAAAACATTTAACTTTCAGAAATTGTCTTTGACTACCTAGTTTTTTAATTTTATTTGTCTTTCCAAATCCCCATTTACTTTCCAAAGATGTTACCTCTGTCACAGTGTAACAGAATCTAATTGCAGTTTATCATTTTAGAAAAGTAGGTTAAAATGTTTATTACGATTTTTCACCTTGTGCCTGTTTTAAAGAACAAAGTGAACAACATGGAGGAAGATGTAGAAAACAAATAATAGAAGGGTTTTAAAAAATATATTTTCCTACAGGATGGATCAAATATAAATCTGCTTTTGAATTAGAATCGATAATCAGAATTAAGCCTTAACTGGGTAGCTCAGTTGGTTAGTGTCATCCTAATATGCCAAGTTGGTGGGTTTGTTCCTCGGGCAGGGCATATTTAACAATTAACTAATGAATGCATTAATAAGTGGAACAACAAATAGATGTCTCTTTTCCCCCTTACTCAATAAACAAACAAACAAACAAAATATAATCAGAATTAACCACAACAGCACTAACAGAGAGATGTTTTAAGTCTCTATGAACAGCAATTTCTGACATAAAAAAATGTAATAATAACATCTTCCTGAAGGGGCAGTCTTTCCCCATTTCCCTGCTTCCTCCTCACTGGAGGCTTGCTTAAGGTTTGCTTCAATTGGCCTCTTTCTGCCCAATTTGCTGATTTTTGGTCACAAGGGGGCACTATTTTCTAACTTAAACATAAAGACTGCTATGAAAAAGTACAAAGTTGTGGAAAACCGTTCATATTCCTACTTTTCTGTTTCTTCTTTCCCTTTAGTTATCAAATGTTTTCTTGTTTTATTTTTTTTAAATAGGCCTGTGATTTCTACATTAACTGGCCAACGATCCGAAATGTTCTTTGAAAGAATAACTATTTGATAGAATCAATGCTATGCTGTTGTAAGTTATTTTAAATGCAATTGTCTTTTATTTCCTAATTAACTCTCTAGTTTTCATTGGAGATAAAAATAAAGCAGAGGTATGAGTGAGTGTGTGTGAGTGTGTGTGTGTGTGAGTGTGTGTGTTGCACAAATGTGCATTTTATACAGGGGATCCTTGTTAGGCTAGGACATCCCATTCATGTTTCAAGGTCAAATGCAAATTTTGTTCTCTCTCAGGAGCTTCCTCTGTCACTGTGTATCAGAATTAGTTGCTCCCTTCTCGATGTGCAATTCTATTGCATTTGTCACAACTCATTTCTTTCCAACCCATTAGAATGTGAAATACCATATAAATGTTATGAGAGTAGAAACCAACTATTCTCAGTGCCTGGCACACTGCCTGACCAGTAAGGCATGCTCCACAGATGCTTCTTGTTCAATTCTGTATCCTTAGTAACCAGTGTGCTGTTGAGGCATGGCAGGAGATTAATAAATGCATATTAAATTATGCAATATTACATTTTGCTAGTTCTTATGATGAAGGTGACATAGTTATGAGATGTGATGGGGGAAAGGATGCTATTAAGACAATGGAAACATTCTCATGATGCTGAGAGAATGGACTCTAACCTACAATTAACTTGCACTCAGAGTCATTTGTGCCACAGTGTTGGTCTTTGTAAAAACCTGCCAACAGCTCTAGCTGGTTTGGCTCAGTGGATAGAGCATCAGCCTGTGGCCTGAAAGGTCCCAGGTTCAATTCCGGTCAAAGGCACATACCTTGGTTGCAGACTTGATCCCTGGCCCAGGAGGCAACCAATTGATGTGTCTCTCTCACATTGATGTTTCTCTCTCTGTCTTTCCCTGTTCCACTCTCTCTAAAAATCAATGGGAAAATATCCTCGGGTGAGGATTTAACAATAAGAAAATATCTATATAATAAAAGCCCAGTGGTCGTAACACCATAACAACCAAAGACCAGTCACCAGGAGGTGCCTTGATGCTGGGTCCCACGGCATGCCAGGTCTGGGTCTTGCACGATTTCGTGCACTGGGCCCCTAGTTTAATAAATAACACACCTCCCATTAGCTCTATTGGCTAAAAGTTATTTGGTCAAATTAGATCTCACCAGTGCTTAGGAATATGTACTATCAAGTCCCAGATTCATCCCAATAAAATTCACCAATTTTTGTACATCTAATATGTGCCATGCGCTGAGATAGTGCTGGGAATGATCCTCAAGCAGTTGACAGATTAATGCAAGAGGCAGATACATAAAGAAATACATCATGACCAAAATGGGACAAATATAAAAGACTCATGGGTACAGCTGAGAGCTAATGAGAATATGAACTCATGTATTACTTCAAATACTTTCTCTTATTTTGAGAAAACTTTCTTCCTACAATTTGAGCCCCAAATTTGTCCATGCCAAAATTATTCCATGACCATTTTGAAAAACAAAAGGAGAGCTGTTACCAATTTTAAACTTTGTGTAAGCATTTCCTTTTCTTGTAAATATTCTGTCATTTGTTTCCTTATATTTCTAACCTTTTTTCAAAGATAGTATTGGAACCAATAGTTTACATCTTCTTTAGAAAAATGTAGTTCTTATCATTGTTTTCATTTATTTCCAAGTAAATATAGTATGCCGCATATAGTATATTTCATTATGCCACTATAAACTAGCTACAACGTTATCACTCTAGTAAGAATTTCTCCTTTCTCTGACCTCACCGTCTCTATTCATTTTATAATTTACTTAAAAATGGTTTTAAATTGCTGGCTGTGCTTCTACGTTATCTCTTCACCCAAGGGCAGGAACCATAGCTTACCAGTCTTTATTTTCCTTACCAGCTGATAGTTGGCAAATGTTAGCTCTTAGCAAGTAACAGGTGCACAGTAGAAAAAGCTGCTCGGCTTTGACTAGAACAGCTATGTTCATCTCATGGCACTGTGCTGATTAACTGTATAACCATGGCCAGGTCATCTAGCCTCTCTAAGCCCGTTCCCCCATCTATAAAATAGTGGCATAGCATCCACCTTCAGGGGCCGCTGGGAACTCTAACAGGATGAAATATGTAAAAACAAACCATAGCAAAAATCACAAGATATACTGTCATCCTGATAAACACTTAATTGAATATTTCATTTCTGTCTGTTACAGAAATCCCAAACGGCCACAAAATACTATGAATTTCAGAGGTTAGTTATATGTGTAACAGAACAAGTTTCGTGAGACGTTAGTGCTAATTTCTTTGATGTTAAAATATAAACTCAGTGTTAGCAAGCCTATTTCAATCCTAATGCCATATTTAATGGTATATGATTATTCCTATTTTAATAAGACTTCCATCTTAAAAATCTAATTTTCATAGAACTACATTGGGAATAAAACTATTGATGCACTAGAATTATATAGAAACAACTTAATCACAGGTTGTGTCAGATGTATGTGCTGAAGCCTCAGTTAACTTAAATAAACACTATAACCCTCAGTAAATAAGTGTATCTGAGGAGACCATATGTTTGCTCATAGAATTGGGATGTAATAACAGCAAAGAATGGTATATGAACTTGGAGAATAAGAAAAAAAAATCTCACATTATATTCTTTAAAGAGTTGTGTAGTCATAAACAGGGTAACAAACATTGTTACTGTGGAATTCAAAGTATAATATAAATATGAATGCGTTATATTTGCATAAGAATAAAAAGTTATTTTGAAAGGTCACCTGGCAAGATTAGGTTTTTATGTGGTGTGTGGAGGAGGCAATGTTCTGAAAATCCACTGGGAGAAGCAAATTCATAAATATGAATAAATAGAACCATCATGATAGATAATAAAATACTAATCAGCATGTGAATTTGGATGCTTTTTATTTTCCCAATATGTGGTCGAATTTTGGGTAAAGTATCTTATGAATTAGAGGCATGCATCTTTATTTATAGAGACCACATGCTGGAAAACTTTTTTTTTTCTGTTAATCCTCACCAGAGGATATTTTTTCCATGCTTTTCAGAGACAGTGGAAGGGAGGGAGAGTGGGAGACAGAGAGAAAGACAGGGAAACATCCATGTGAGAGACACATTGATTGGTTGCCTCCCGCATGTCCCCGACCAGGGGGTGGGGAGCCAACTTGCAACCCAGGCACATGCCCTTGACTGGGAATCAAACCCATAACTCTTTGGTGCATGGTCCAATGCTCTAACCACTTAACAACACTGGCCAGAGCTGGAAAACTTCATCTTTGAACCTTTTAACACTTGCAGATTCAAGTTCTGAAATTTATGTTATTAAGCAAGAATTTTTTATTACATATTTTTAGCCTGCAAAACCCTCATAATTTCTCACCTAGTTCCTGCATTGGTCTCTCTCTGCTTCCTGTCTCAATTTCTCTAACCCTTTCTTCATAATATTGTCAGAAAAATCTTTCTACAGTATCTCTATGGTCATGTCACATCTGGTCAGAATATTACAAAGATACCCCATTATATAATGATTAAATTAAACTACTTTTCTGGAATTCAGTGTCTTTTAATATCTAGCACCTACTATAATTTCAGCTTTACAAATAATATTTTTTAATTTTGTAATTAAAGGACTTGTGAGTCCTATACATGGTTCACCTCTCATCCCTTCACATCTTTGCACTTTCTATGTTATCCTATATAATAAAAGCCCAATATGCTAAGTGTCCAGTCATCCAGTTAACCAACCAAAGGGTAATATGCTAATGATATGCTAAGGCTGCTCAACTGCTCACTATGATATGCACTGACCACCAGGGGACAGATGCTCCAACCAGTAGGTTAGCATGCTGCTGGATCCAGCCAATTGGGACTGAGCAGGATGGGCCAGACATGCCCCAGAGCCCTCTCACAGTCCCTCCCTGGCTGCAATTGTGCACTGGTTGGGTCCCTTGGCCTAGTCTGTGCCCTCTTACAATCATGGACCCCTCCGGGGATGTTGGAGATCTGGTTTCGGCCAGATTCCATTCAATACAAGAACTGCCCCCTGGTGGTCAGTGTGCTCCCACAGGGGGAGCACCACTCAGCCAGAAGCACAGCAGTGGTGATGGGAGCCTCTTCTGCCTTCACAGCAGCGTTAAGGATGTCTGACTGCTGGCGTAGGACCATTCCCCTGACAGTCAGACATCCCCCAAGGACTCCAGGACTGTGAGAGGCCATAGGCCAAGCTGAGGGCACCCCTTCCCTCTCAGTGCACAAATTTCATGCACCAGGCCTCTAGTTATATTATAATGCTATATATCTTGGAATGCCTTTCTCAGACTTGTGGCTTGACAAGTTTCTAATCATCCTCCAAGATTCAACTGTCAACTTTGAAAGCCTTTCTGACTCGCCACATAGACTCACAGGAAGGCAGGGATTGTCACAAGGCTGAACCACGTGCTTAGAATGAGATGCATTTTGGGGTTCCCCAGAGTTTGCTGAGTCTGGGGCAGGACTAGACCCGTGGGGGGAATGGAATGGTTCTATATTCAGGGGAAGAACCATCTGAAAATAAAATAAATGGACTACATTCACAACTTCAGATTATATACCATCCCCATACATCCATGCATCTATCCATCCACCCACTTATTTAGCCACAGATATTTGTTGAGTACCCACTCCAAGCCAGGCATGCACTAGGTACCTGGGTTAAAATACTAAGTCAAAAAGAGGCAGTCCCTGCCTACAGAGTTTTTAATATGAAATCAGGGTGCTCTGTAGAACAAATATTAAAGTTAGCCATGATTTCAAAAAGATCAAACTAGTTATGGGGTCTATTTCAATAGTTTTTAACAAAAAAGGAACATACAGCTAATAAGGAGCAGAGCCTAGATTCAAGACAGATTCTTCATCACCATTATCTCTTGATGTAAAAACCAAGAGCACATCAACCAGAATAAGATTCTTTGATAACTGGAGACATATCTGTAAAATTAAAAATATTTTATTGTATGAGTCATATTAGTTTTTAAAAAGCTAGATTTGACTCATGTGTTTTCCTAAACAGAGCACTGTCACAGCGTATGGAAACCAGGACCAAATAGAGGGCCAGGTAAACTGGAGAGGTGTCTTCCATCACAGACCACATCCACAACTTTCAGCAAAGAGAGAACCACCAATTCACATTCAATCGCCTGAACAATGAAAATTCAGCAGCCTGCAGTTCATCCTTCCCAAGATGAACTGTAAATTACTCATTGCAACTTTAAAATAAAGATATTTGCCCATTAATTAATAATGACTTATTTCCTCCTTCTAATCAATGAACATAAAGTTTCTGTTAAGCAAGGTGAGTAAGTCCCAGAGATCTGCCATTAACAATACCACTTAAAGAGTTGTTTAAAGGGTATATTTCATGTTAAATGTGCTTACCATCATAAAATAAAATAAAATAAAATAATAAAGTAAAATAAAATAAAATACCAGGATACTTAAGTAGCCGGCCAAATGACTGGTTAAGCCATCAATCAGAAAAAAACATGGCAAAGAAAATCCAACTGAGAAGAATTAAGAAACACAATAAGACTTGTAGAACTGCAAGGTTACCTGATTCAATCCTTCTCCCTTACCCACAGTCTCCTGGAGTCACACACACACACACACACACACACACACAGTCCAGGACCAGAATCTGTATTTCTTGACAACGCAATGTCCTTCAAAGGGTAAAAGGCTGCCGTAATGTATTTCCTAGATCCTTCTCTTTCTCTCCATTTCTCCCAGCAGCAAGGGTCACACCCTTGATACCTCCCGTCTCCTACCAGGTGTCTCTCATCCTGGCTTATTCCAATATTTCTGGAAGGTTTATAAAGCATAATTTAATGTTTTCCCTTCCCACTCAAAAATCTCTGTCTGGCCATTACATAGGAAACAAAGAATAAAATATTGACTCCAACATTTAAGGTTCCCATATGTTTTCTTTTTATCTCTTTTTACTATAACTCTTAATCCGATCAAACTCAATTATTCACCCTTCTTTGGGTACAGAACCTGAGCTTTCTTGCCTCAATCCTTTGCTCTTGGCAGTCCTTATCTCCTGCACCTCCACTCAGTATCACATCAAACATCTTTCAAGGTCCGACAAAAAATGCCAATGAAATATTTCCCAACCCCTTCCAACTAGAGGTCAAATCTCTCTGTTACTCTCTTCCACACTTTAACTCTCTCAACATCTCTCTCTAGTTCCTATCTTCCAGGGATAGGGAACTTTTTTTCTGCCAAGGGCCATTTGGATATTTACAACATCATTCACTTAATATAATTCAGTTACTATAAATTTATGTTGCTATGGAAAAAGCTCCTAGATTTATTGAATTTTGTAGTTGTCTTGACAGGGCCAGTACCTGGCTCCTAGGAGTTGTTAAATAAAATATCAATGGGTATATAGGAATAAAGCATCTTTTAAAAGTGTTTTTTAAAATTTACCAATGATGCTAATTATGCTTTCAAATTTAAACTAAGAAAAAAAAACCATAATGACTATGGTAAGGCTCCCTTCAAAAAAATTTTAATTTTCAATTATTTTACTTACATCACAGGTGCAGAACCGTTCTTTCTAATCTCTAATCTAAAATACTGGTTTTGTGAGTATTTAAACTTGTTCCAGTCAATTATAGATTAATAATATTTGAGAGAAAAAATATCTTCAGAATTCATCTCATCTCATTCATAGCCCCAACTTATGTGTAAAATCTCCCATGAAAATAAGAACTTATTCTATTTTAACTATCTTCTGAGATAAATTGCATAGAATTTCTGGTAAACAGTTTTAATATTGTTGTTGTTGTTGTTGTTGTTGTTGTTATTGTTATTATTATTACATCTCCATTTCCCCCCATCCCTCACTCCCTTCCCTTGGCAACCATCACCTGTTCTCTGTATCTATGAGTCTGTTTCTGTTTTGTTTTGTTGAGACATTTTAATGTTTCTTGTCCCTCCATGTTACAATATTACTTCACAATAAGTTAAACTGAGTTCCTCATACTAATATTTCATTTGCCTTTTGAGATAGTACAGTGCAGTGTTTAAAACAGATGGCTCTTTCATCTATAAAATGGGAATAATAACATACGTATTTCAAAGGATATTTTCAAGGATTTGATGGAATCATATATGTAAAGTATTTAGAACAGTGACTGAAATTTAGTAAGTGATATATGTCTTGCTATTTGTATTTCCTCTTATTTTTCTTTGAATAAAGATGTTTAATAGTTTGATATATAGGTATTCGGACCTGGGGGCTTTGAATAAATGAATCTTTTTCTGGCCTGCATAACCACAGTTTCTTTACGCTACATTTTTTTACAAGACTAATTTTCCAAATTTTTAAAAATCCCCCCTGTGGCCCTTCATCTCAGTGAAGTGAAAAGAGTTCATATTTTGCTACTGCAACAAGGAATTTTTAAACCAGCCTCTAAAAGTCCCATTTATTTAACACATATCTTTATAGGGTCATTCTCCATGTTACTCATAATGGGCATATAACATTCTGTAAGACAAGCAAGAACCCTGCCATCATGGGTTGTACACATTCTTAGCTGCAGAAACAAACTCTTTTTATCATTAAGCAAGCCACATACCACTCTTTCGGATTCTCTCTTCCAATAGGTCAGCATGTCCAGCTGGAAGTTTCTTATTGAAAATCTCAGCTGAACGAAGGAACATAGCTTCAACTGCAGACCCTTTCAGCAAAGCAATCTGATCTTCATGGTCCAATGTCTGAAATCCTGCATGAAGGTGATAATGAAATCAGTATCAACGAGTCGTAAATGCTATAAAAGAGTATTCATCTTCACCATCATCCCCATCTTCCTCACTGATAAAACATTTTCATAAAATTATTTTGTAGTTGTTTTAAGATTGGATAGTCAAGCTGAATCAATAAGTATCTATTGTTCTCTCCTAAATAGAAGTTGCTTTTTATCTTCATTGAGTAGGATTTGATAAACAAGTTGGGTAAAAGAGGATACACACACACACACACTGAGTGGCCAGATTATGATCTCTGAACACATAATAATCTGACCACTCAGTGTATATCCTATCTTATATAATAAAAGACTAATATGCAAATTGTCTCCTCGACCAGGAGTTTGACCAGCAGGCAGGAGGCAGGCCGGCCAACTGCCCATATTCCATCCCCCTTGCCAGGCTGGCTAGACCCCCCACCTATGCACAAATTCATGCACAGTGGCAAGATTGTTATGCATTCAGAGATCATAATCATAGTAATCTGCCCATTCAGTGTGTGTGTGTGTGTGTGTGTGTGTGTGTGTGTGTGTGTTATGACAAAGACAGGCTGATGTAGATGAAGCTACCCTCAAAAGTCAGAGGCAAGCAGCTTCTCTTTGAGCCATTATTTTAGGTGCATTTGGTGTCAGAGGTCAACTCTGCAGAATGAAGTTTCCACAAGCCAGAAAAATCTTTATGTGTATCTATTTTAACTATCTTCTGAAATAAATTGCATAGAATTTCTGGAAATCCATTCTGATATCATTGTTGTTGTTGTTGTTGTTGTTACTATTACATCTCCCTTTCCCCCATCCCTCACTCCCTTTCCTTTGGCAACCATCATCTGAAATATTTGGCCAACTCATGAATCTTTAGTCAACCTGGAGAATGTATAGCATCTCCAATAGAAACAACAACAACAATCAAGGTCATGTTGTGCTATCTTCTCTAAGCTCAGCCCTCCACCATGCAGGGCGGGGAAAATGACTGACTAAAGTCATGAATGGGAAACAAAGACATGTGTACACATACCACGAATGGACATAAAATAATGATAATGCCTTCAGGGTCTAAGTGGCCTAGGAGAGTATCAAATAGCAATGGGAGTTTAGAGAAGAGAGTAACGCTAAGGATAAAGAAGTAATGTCACTGTGTCAGAGAATCTAAGCACTCCTTGGCGGGCAGGAGACATGCCAGGTCTCTTAACACTCTGGACAGGCCTCAATGAACCATGGAATGGAATCCCTCAACTCGGGTCCTTCACGAAACACTCTTCCATTAATAGTATTGCATAACTATCATTACTATTTGTAATAATGTCATTTCTGTAATTATTGTTAAAACATTTTTTTCCTTCTTGAGGGTTGTCTTTTCTTCTGTGTTTTTATTTTTTTCCTTCTCCTTTGCTCATTAAGCACACATTAATTATACTCTCTCCCTAATGACTCAATCCAGGCACAGGACTGAAGAGGTAAGATATTGCCATTGCTTTCAGATAAGCTACCTTATTATAAGTAAGATTTTTATTCGCCCTCAATATTTCTTGGTTAAAGATCAACTGCCCATTTGAGCTGAAAAATCTTTTCCCATAAACAACAAAAAACATCATATTTCTCCCTATCCAATATCTCTTCCCACAGTTTCTAACTCTTGAATAATCATGTTTTTGATCATGACTGCCTTCAGCTTAATTACCATAAAACAAATTAAGCTCTGTTTTTCATTGTTAATAAAGAAATGAGAGAATATTAATGTTTCCATGATAACGAGAACTTTCCACATTTTATGAGTTTTATGTAGGCTTATGTTTATCTCTGAATCATTTAATAAAATAATATCATAATGCTGGCAAAGAAGGCAAATTAACATGTTTAATTAAAATCCTGTCAGAAGTTAGCTTCTGTAATTTAATATTACGGTATTATGCAGCTATACAAGAGATTTGTTATATTCTTTAGGGGCTTAATCACAAGGAACAACAACAGCCTATAATTAATGGAATTGAGAGTCTAGGGCTGTGGTCGGCAAACTCATTAGTCAACAGAGCTGCAAGCTGCATGTGGATCGCAAGCTGCAATTTGCTGACCACTGGTCTAGGCCATGAGGTTTTAATGTACTAATATATTGTTTAAAACAATGAAACAACTTAAACCTATTGATTTAGATCACATTGAAATTGTATCTAAAAGAATTGGACTCGGAAGAAACCAAGATGGCGGCATAGGTAAACACCTAAACTGCTGCCTTGCACAACAATATCAAAACTACAGCTAAAAGACAAAAAGGACACTATCCAGAATCACAGGAATGTTGGCTGAGTGGAAATTCTACAACTGAAAGGAAAGAGAAAAGCATACTGAGACTCAGAGGAGCTGCAAAAGGCTGAGGTACAGAAATGCGGAGAGGACAGGCGGCTGAGTGCATGGGCGACTGAGTGCATGGCTGGCTTCCTAAAGCAAAAGGAAGATAGAAGCTCCCAACTGCACTGAACTCCAGTCCTTGGCAAGACACTGGGAAACCAGACTCTTTCAGGGGGAATCTAGACTGTCAGGAAGAGAGAAAGCACACTGAGATTTGGGAGCTGCAGAAGGCAGAAGTCTGGAGACACATGCACACAGAGAGGATGGGAAGCTGAATGCACAGGTGGCTGAGTACGCAGCTGGCTTTCTAAAGCAGGAGGGAGATGGAAGCTCCCTACTGTGCTGAACTCCAGTTCCAGGCAAGTTTCTGGGAATTCTGACTCATTCTGGAAGAAACTGGACTCTTTGGCAGCAGGTGAAACTTGAGGGCGGCTTTCTCTCAGAGGTGCTTGCAGTGATTACTGAGGGACACTGAGACCCAGGAGCCTCATAGGGCAGGGCTGATGGGAAGCCAAGACTGTCTGCCCTGCCCTAAAACTCTGCCCCATCCAAGCTCAGCACAAAGGCTTTTGCAATTTTGCAAGTCTTGTATCACAAGAGTGTCTCTAGCACAGAAGTCTTCCCAGTGTAGACACACAGCCAATTGGCCTGGAGGTCAATTCCTCTCAGTGATACCAACAACAATCAAGGTTCAACTACAACAAGGCTGAGCACACAGTCCACAAAGGGGTGCACTAAGAGTATCCACCTCAGGTAATTGGGGTGGCTGAGCCATTGTATCCTATAGGACACCTACCACACAAAGCTACTCTACCAACTCAGGGAAGCAGCAAAAATGCAGAGACAAAGAAATAGGTCTCAAACGAAAGAAATGGAGTAAAGCAAATGATTGGATATAGAGTTCAAAACCACAGTTATAAGGTTTTTCAAGAATTTTCTAGAAAAGGCCAATAAATTTAGTGAGATCTTTGAGGATATGAAAAAAAGACCAACTAGAAATTAAGTATACACTGACTGAAATTAAAAATAATAAACAGAGATCCAATAACAGACTAGAGGATTGCAAGAATCAAGTCAAAGATTTGAAATACAAAGAAGCATAAGACACTCTACTGGAAAATAAAAATGAATCTGAAAATATGAAGATAGTGTAAGGAGCATCTGGGACAACCTCAAGTGTACCAACTTCTGAATTATGGGGGTGCCAGAAGAAGAGAAAGAGCAAGATACTGAAAACCTATTTAAAGAAATAATGACTGAAAACTTCCTCCACCTGGTGAAAGAAATAGACTTACAAGTACAGGAAGCATACAGAACCCCAAACAAAAGAATTCCAAAGAGGACCAGACCAAGACACATCATAATTAGATTGCCAAGAGCAAGAGACAAAGAGAGAATATTAAAAGCAGCAAGAGAAAAACAGTTAATTACCTACAAGGCAGTACCCATACGACAGTCAGCTGATTTCTCAACAGAAACTATGCAGACCAGTTGGGAGTGGCAAGAAATATTCAAAGTGATGAGTAGCAAGAACCTACAACCAAGATTACTCAATCATTCAGAATTGAAGGTCAGATAAAGAGCTTCACAGATAAGAAAAAGCTAAAGCAGTTCATCACCAAACCAGTATTATATGAAATGCTGAAAGGTATTTTTTAAGAAGAGAAAGAAGAAAAAAGTAAAGATAAAAATTATGAACAAAAAATACATGTCTATCAACAAGTGAATCTAAAATTTAAGTGAATAAAAAATCTGATGAACAGAATAAACTGGTGAATATAAATAGAATCAGAGGCATAGAAAGAGAATTGACAATTCTCAGGGGGAAAGGGGTATAGGGGGTAAGGGAAAAGACTGGACAAAAACGTATATCTATGGATGAGGACAGTGTGGGAGAGGTAAGGGCAGAGGGTGGGGTGGGAACAGGGTGGAGGGGAGTTATGGGGGGGAGGAACAATTGTAATAATCTGAACAATAAAAATTTATTAAATAAATAATAAATAAATAAAAATTAAAAAAAATAAAGGAGTTGGACTCTGAGAGATAAGAAGCTTGCATTCCAATTTCCTGTATGACACCATCAGTATGACTGGATAAATCCCTCTCCCTCATCCACACATGATGGACACTTGTTCATCCAGTGCTACCAATTTTTAAATCTCTCCTTATTTTGTTTCCTCTTCTCTCTCCCACTGCTATTGCTTTATTTCAAGCCTTGTTGTCTGGACTAATGCAGTAGCATAGTAACTGATTCTCCTTGCCTATAGTCCCTCTCTGTTCATGTCCATCTAATATGAACCTAATAAAGTTATATCTCTATAACATAAACCTCATAATTTCCCTTTTTTAAAAAAAGCCACCAAGAACTCTTTATCATCCAGGGGATGAGAATTAAAACCCTTAGTTAGGCCCTCACTGGTGTGGTACCAGCTTACCTTCTGTCTAACCAAGTAGCCACAGAATTATGCTACAGCCACAGTGAATTTCCCCTTCCTTCTCGAATAATTCACTTCTTACTCACGCCTCATTATATTTTCACAAGCAGATTTCTTGAATTCAAATGACCTCTCTCCTTAATGCCACCTGAAAAGTTCTTTTTTTTTAGATCCAACTCAAATGTGATTCTCTCAGAAGCCTTCTTGTCTTTCTCAAATATAGTCAGCAATTACTTCCTTTTTGTTCAAATTTTGCATACACTTTTTTAAAATTATACCCTTTAATCACTCTCCTTGTAGGTAATAGCTAGGTACTTAGTATAGAGTAGGTATCAACAAACATTATTAAATGAATAAATGGATGAGTCACAAGTTAGCAAAGTCACTATTTCTTAATTTATCAATTTGGAAGAATTAACATTAACGATTTTAAATATCCTATCTGGCTCTAATATTTTACGTCTGTAGTAGACATATTAAATCAGATGTGAGATAATTCTACTTTTGAACCAAACAAATTTGCTTCTCTTAATGTCACAAGAATATCACACAGTTTAGCAGAGAAGTAACTACATATAAAGATACCTGGTAGCTTTTTTGTGAATTCTACAAGAATCTGTACATGACTGGTAGCCATTTCAGTTAAAATGAGAAAATTTTCTTCTGCACTGAATTCTTCTTTTAACTGAATTTTAAGAAAAAAGCAAGTGATTAATAAGTAGAGAAAAGGATAAAACAATATAAAATCATTATGCTAAAGAACCAGACTTAGACAATAACATTTAAAAACCTAGTTCACATTTTTCAGGTCCTTGGAGAACAATTATTATTACCAAGATAAATAGGAGACTTCTTTCTCATTAGTTATTTAATGCTGCTAAAAGCTTAAACGTATAACAAATTCTTGGCTCTAATCATTCCAAAGTAACATGTTCGTATATTAATTCCACCTCCAACATAGTAAATACCCCGGAAAATATTAAGTTGAAGCCCATGCATTTTCCAATAGTGTACGTACAATTTTATTTGTGATTTCCTGAGGCATCCTCTGTTTGCTATATGAATCCATAATATAATGTAGGAGATTCTGTTGATCCAGGGTGAGTTCAGTTTTCTCCTACACTGGCAAAAAAATAAAAGATGTTAGGGAAGGTGGCTATGAGACATTCTCTCTCTCTCTCTCTCTCTCTCTCTATATATATATATATATATATATATATATATATATATACACACACCCACACACACACACACACACACACATATTTATATATACATATATAGAGAGATCATGTGGCCAAAGTCTAAAATATTTGGCATTTTACAAAAGAAAACGGCTGACCCCTAAAGTAGAGAGTCCCCCATCTGCACTGTTCAGCCCCCCAAACATCTCTTCCTCCCTTACTAGCATCTTGGGAAGAGGGTGAATAATTGCTTCCTTATACCAAAGAGGAAGCACTATGGCAAAATAATACTTTCATATCCAATACTTCTCCTGTGATAAATATAAAATAATATATTTGAAAAACTAAATGTGGATGATTTTTCTGTCAGTAGTGTAATAAATATTAAGAAGGACATGATTTGCTGAAACCGGTTTGGCTCAGTGGATAGAGCATCAGTCTGCGGACTGAAAGGTCTCAGGTTCGATTCTGGTCAAGGGCATGTTCTTCTCTCATCAATGTTTCTAACTCTATCCCTCTCCCCTGCTCTCTGTAGAAATTCAATAAAATATATATTCCTTAAGAAAGGAAAAAAAGGACATGATTTGAGCAAAAAATGGATTCTTGTTTTTTTAGCTAATGGCAAATTAAAATTCCTTTAAGCGCCCTATGCATTATCAGTATGTTTAGCTCATCGTACAAGATGCCATTCCTCTATTTGTCCTAAGTTGCTCGAAGGATGACCTCAGCAGAAGGGCTTTTCTCTATTGGTGCACAGATGTGCATTCACCCTGTTTTACCCATTGATAAAGACTGACTCGTGCCCTGGCCGGTTTGCTCAGTGATTAGAGCATTGGCCCATGGACCCACGGGTCTTGGGTTTGATTCCTGAACAAAGGCACATATCTTGATTGCAGGTTCAATCCTCGGCCCCAGTGGAAGGCAACCAATCGATGTGTCTCTCTCACCTTGATGTTTCTCTCTCTCCCCCTCATCTTCCTCTCTTCTACTCTCTAAAAAAAACAATGGAAAAAGTATCCTCGGGTGAGGATTTTAAAATAAAAGACTGACTCACAAGCTTCTAGCGAGTCCACACCTTTCCCAGTCTGAACCTCCCTCCTCACTGGCAGGGAAAAAATAGCTATCAAAACTCAGTTTGTACCGAGACCGGTTTGGCTCAGTGGATAGAGCCACGGCCTGCGAACTGAAAAGTCCCAGGTTCGATTCAGGTCAAGGGCATGTATCTTGGTTGTGGGCACATCCCCAGTAGGGGGCGTGTAGGAGGCGGCTGATCGATGTCTCTCTCTCATCGATGTTTCTAACTCTCCATCCTTCTTCTCTGTAAAAAAATCAACAAAATATATTAAAAAAAAAAACTCAGTTTGAAAAAATCCCTTTTATACACCACACCATTTCTACTGGCAACCTCTGGGTAAGGAATGAAATGGAGCCAGGGAGAACTTGCCCTTTTTTTTACTGTATACACTCCTACTATCTGACTTCTACACAGGAGGATGTATTACTCTCGTGATTAAAAAGAAACTCATTCACCTGTGGACACAGACACTGGGGGTGGTGCGGGCCTTGGAGGAGGGGGGGAATGGGAGTGGGCTGGAAGAGGTTAATAGGGGGGGAACCTATAAATACTTTCAACCATAAAGATTTTTTAAAAATATATTTTATTATTTTTTCACAAAGAGGAAGAGAGAGAGATAGAGAGCTAGGAACATCCATGAGAGAGAGACATCCATCAGCCGCTTTCTGCACGCCCCCTACTGGGGATGTGCCCATAACCAAGGTATGTGCCCTTGACCGGAACCGAACCTGGGACCCCTCAGTCCACAGGCCGACTCTCTATCCACTGAGCCAAACCGGTTTCGGCCCATAAAGATTTTTTAAAAGAAAAAGAAAAGGGGGAGAAAAAAGAAACCCACTCAATGGCCAGCTGAAGTGAATTCTGCTCATGACTGTGGCTCTAATATGGAAGCCGCCCAGCCAGACCACGACAGGCCCAGCAGCTCAGCGCGCTGGCTTTGACCGAGACCGTGGCGTGTTCTTACCCTGCATGACTTAGTGGTCGAGGTCACTTGCCGCAGGTCACGCCCTTCGCTGTCTTCACTGATGGTCTGATCTGCATGCTGCTTCACGTTTTTTCTCAGTCGTTTGGACTTACACTGAATTTCCGTTAACAAGCCTGAAAAAATAAACACAGAGACTTAACCGACCACAGAAAGTGCTGTTGGGTGTGTGGTCACGAGACTTGGCCTTGAACGATAAATGCATCCTCTGTGAGTCTCAGCTTCTTTATTTGTAAAATAGGAATAATATCTACCCTGCGTGGTTTTGTGTCTATTAACTGTTATGTCATTTTTTTTTAAATTAGCTTTATTTAGAGGATGCAATGCAAAAAAAGCATTGTACAAAGGCA
Source organism: Lasiurus cinereus (assembly GCA_011751065.1). Taxonomy (NCBI): domain Eukaryota; kingdom Metazoa; phylum Chordata; class Mammalia; order Chiroptera; family Vespertilionidae; genus Lasiurus; species Lasiurus cinereus. The sequence goes on along the minus strand of JAAGEH010000311.1, from coordinate 40,114,264 downwards.
AGGTATTTGATCCATCCAAGGAAGAATGACACTCTGTATTCCTGTCCTAGGGAACTTTGAAAGTTATTGTTTCAGGACATGATATTAATAGTATAGCTGCACCATCAGGCATGTCTTCAATTGCACATTAAACACATTAAGTAAACATGTGGAATCAAACAAATGCCAAGATCCTTTAGGAAAAAAAAATCCTGTTCATTTTCAGAACTGTATCCATAATTGAGAACGTGGTTAAAGCTGAAAAATAACTCAAGGGGGACTAGAAATTGTCTTTTGAATAATCAGATAGCATCATCATTCATTTATCCTAAACAGAGCCATAAAAAAAATCACACAGACTTATCTCCCACATTCCTATTTAACTTCCTCATTCTCTCCATGCGAAGGGAAAGAAATCCCAGGAATGTCTTTGTCCCGGGAATTCGGTTTATAGGACCAGATGCAAGCTTTGCACCTGTTCCTGGCCAAGGCCAGGTGCCCAGATAATATTATAGACTCTTCTATTATAGGTGGCATCGTGAAGAATGTCCCCAGCGTTCCCATGGGGACGAGTTCATGTTTAAGTGATGAGCCAGCCACATGAGCCGCCTGGTACCCAAGCAGATGTTTCCGTGGCGGGATCGGGTTCCAGCAGCAGCCCCGCCTGCGGTCTCCGCTTTCATACACGCAGAGGGGAGATTGGGATCGGCCACCATAAAACTTTCATCCCTGCTGGCGTGGGATTCTTTACACTGACCTACTTCCCGCCTCCCGCGGGCATGATCGGTCTGGGTCCATGCCCGCTGCCCGTATGGTTTGGGAATAATAGCATTGGAATCGTCCTCCAAAGGCCTTTCTTGGGGGCGGTATTCCCTCCCTGACTGCGATCGTCCCCTGGGCGACATCTGTCTCTCTCTTCTCCTGGCGTTTGGAGGGGAACAGGACCTGTCTCAGGACCGGAGGGGTCTGCAGAGTTTGCAGAATGAAAAATGAACACGTTCTATCCCGGCACGCGTTCCCAATGTGGCTGGAAATGACGGCTTCTCACAAAGCCGGGAGTTAATACGCTGTCTTTTCTCTTATCAGATTGAAGGACCAAATGATATTAAAACTTGGGGGAGGAGGGGAGTTAATTTCCTGTGGAAATCTATACAAATTGGTTCAGAGCGGCAACCAAAAAAAAAGAAAAAAGGATTCTTAATAAAATGACCTGACTGGAAACTCTATTTAGACAACTCAGTGGCAGTTACACCTGATTCTTAATTTCCCCCACAACTGTGAACTTTTATGCTAATTAAACAAAACATTAGAGAGATATTCAATTGGATTTGGAGGAAACTTTCAGACTGTCATCCTTTGTAATTTATTAAAATATTGCGGCTTCGCTCCATGTCTCAGTGCAACAATGAACAACAAAGCCCAGCTGTGTGTTTTTTCAGGTGAAGAGAAATGCTCTTTTGCTGACAGTTTGGACCATTCAGTGGTCATGATCCTTTTCAGGAACTTAGATGGCTTAGTAAGTCCCTTCTTTCATGCGTGAAGTACCATTCTGATGAGATGAGTTACCTGGCATCTGCCCTCTTAAGAGATATTTAGTGGAATTTAATTGCTTGTTGCGAATACCTCTATACATACATTCAGCCAACATTCCCATCTCTTTGCATTTCCTTAGTCGACACTCCTGGCACTTCCTTCGCATGTACATGTCCATCACACAGTTGCCTCCGTTTTTACACTTGTACACGGCATTTTTGGTGATGCTTCTCCTGAAGAAACCTGTGGCAGGAACGCAGAAAGGAGTGAAAAGACTCCTAGCACCGTCTACTCAGAAAAAAAACACATTAGGACTGAGATGTTCGAGAATTTTCTCCTGGATCCCTGGAGAGCAGCGGCTGCAGGTAATCCTTGCGTGCACTGTTGACAAAGTGCTTTCAACTGCACTGCGTTACCCAGAAAGCTGCTGTTTTTCATTCATCTCTCAAAAAATAAAGACATGTTTCAATGATAGCCTCTCTAAGAAAAAAACACACCTTAGTTCAGTTTTTAAGATAAATTATGTTCATTATATCTTCACTGAGGGTCAATTATGGGCCGGCATACTTATTCTAAGCGCTAGTGGTACAAAGTTAGGTAAGTCATCCCGGCCTCTTAGCATCTACAGGCTGGCTGAGGACAAAGCCATGCAAAGAATCAAACAAGTAGCCAAAACCGGTTTGGCTCAGTGGATAGAGCATCAGCCTGCGGACTGAAAGGTCCTAGGTTCAATTCCAGACAAGGGCATGTATCTTGGTTGCAGGCACAACCCCATTAGGAGTTGTGCAGGAGGCAGCTGATGGATGTTTCTCTCTCATCGATGTTTCTAACTCTCTGTCCCTCTCTCTTCCTCTCTGTAGAAAATCAATTAAGTATATTTAAAAAAAAAAAAGAATCAAACAAGTACAATTAAGCCTTCCTAGGCTGTGCTGGGGCAGAGGAGGCAGGGGGAATGGCCGGTTCTGGAGGAAAAGGTCAGACTCAGAAGAGAGCGTTGAGCTAAATCCTAAGGTGGAGTCTTTATGGTGGAGAAAGAGAAACCATTACAGGGTTTGGGGTTTGGCAGGGGAGGGTATGACATGACATGCATGTAGGAAAGAAAGGTGGAACAGGGAGACTAGAGACAGGAGACTGTGACAGCCAAGGGGTGATCAGGCCTGGCTGGCCTTGATGTGGGAGGCAGTGAGAACGGGGAAGAAGCAATCCTGGAACAATCACACCTTGGTAACTAACTCAGTATTGTTATGCCCAGAGTTCGGGGTCCCCAATAATCCACCACTAAGGAGCCTTTTCCGATGCAAAAGCAAAGAGTCTTTATTTAAAACCCGGGTTTGGCTCTCAGCCTCTTTCTGGCGCAGCAGCGAGGCGAGAGAGCGAGCCGGGCGGGAACAATGAGTTTTATGGGGTAGGATAATTAGGGGGCTTAGGAAAGTGATGAGGGTTACAGAGATTGGTCACTTAAATTGGGGTCTTTCTGTGGTTAAGCCTAATTAGGACCTTAGCTGTGTCCATGGAGCTTCATTGGTCCATTCGGGCAGGGGTTGGGGAAGTTAGGACATGGCTGGCACACCTGTGGCCCCTCCCAGAAAAGGGAGGGGGTTTAGGCAGGGGTCCCAGCCCTATAGGACAAGATGGAGGGGAGTCCATTTCCTTTCAGTATGAACCAGCGGCTGAAGGAAAGTGAGATATCAAGGCTAAAGGAGTACCAGACTTGCTTGTGAATTTGTCAGTTGGCAAAACTTGCCGTAGAAAAGATGTTACCATTTTCCTAAATGTCAAATCCAACCACTGAGAGTCTAAAAAAAAAAGTCTGTGCTTCAGATCAAAGTTGATACTAGGAGTGCAAATACCAAACTATGCATTTTAAAAGAGACTACAGGCAAAAAAATATATATATATTTTCCTGATTCCAGATCATTGAGCTCAATGACAACCTTAGCCCACCTGAGTCAATCTTCCTATTAATCTTCAGCTCCTGCCAGGAATAATTCCACTTATTACAGTCAGATACTGATAGCTTAATAGTTACTCCAAGAGTCAACGGAACGGTGGCTAAAAAAAAAAAAAATCTGCAGGTTTTTTACTCTGATATTAACTGAGAAAATCATTATCATCTCAATAGCTGAATTGATCAGCTTTCACTCTGAGGTGGCAATATTATATTATCACTCTGTCACTCAAATAAAAGTGCATATACTACAGTTATACATATGCAAATCTCTCCATACACATATCTCTGATTCTATCGTGTGCATATTCCACAGTGCCCATCTCAGAGAAGTCATTTGAAAGTGAATGGAAAGGAAATTCACTGAGGAACAGAGGCGCCCTGGTAACAAAAGATGAGTCCACAGGGCTCGAATTGCAGGATGGGGCTGGCAGGCAGACAGCTTTAGGATGTAAAATGCATCCCTCCAATATGCAGAATATCGCACATTCTGCTTCTCTGCTTCTTTATACGCATGGAACCCGCTACCATACTCTCAACTCATACACATACGCGTGTATGTGCACATATGTGGGCACACAAACACACACGCACAAGCCAGACTTCAGTAACTGACAGTAGGCTACCCATTAATTGGAAACTATGGTTGTTTAAAACTTTGAGGGTCTCCATGTTTGTGGAAACAAACACAAAACTGAGCAACTAGTGAGCTTTATGGCCCAAACAGAGTTAGCCCTGAGACCTGTCTCAGCACAACGGAGGGTCAAAAGTCCCCTACTCTCCCCCCTCCAACCCCCATTCACTTACATAGGATTAATTTTGTTTCAGACACTGTTCTAAACACTTTGCAAATGCTGATGCATATACTATTCATAACAATCCTATGATATAGAGCCTATTATTACTTTCCTCTTTTTTTTAAATATATTTTATTGATTTTTTACAGAGAGGAAGGGAGAGAGATAGAAAGTCAGACACATCGATGAGAGAGAGACATCGATCAGCTGCCTCCTGCACGCCCCACAGGGGAGATGTGCCCGCAAGCAAAGTACATGCCCCTGACTGGAATCGAACCCGGGGCCTTTCAGTCCGCAAGCCGATGCTCTATCCACTGAGCCAAACCGGTCTCGGCTACTTTCCTCTTATAGATAAGGAGCCTGAGTTATATGGAGATGAAGTAATTCGATCAAGACCCTACAGAGAGGAAATGGTAGAGCTCAGATCTGACTCCCAATAAGGTAGGTTTCAAACTTGCTCTTCACCACCACATTCTGCTGCCTTTCTAGTAAGGAGTTTACATTCTTAAAAATTGTCTTTAGACATGAATCTCCCCCAATCCCACACAGCACGTTCAGTGCTCCGCAGTTTCTTCCCTTTCTGCAAAACTTCTTCAGAAACATCCCACTCTCCCCACTGCACCCCAGCTGTCCTTTCCGCCTCTATCTCCCTGTTAGGAAGCTTGAAAAGGGTACAAACTAGACAGAGGGCTGCCGATACTTAAAAAATAAGCTTTGGTTTCCATCACGCTCTTCTCTTTGAGCTTTTATCTGAAATTTTAAAAACTTGGTAATAAACTTCTGATCATCAGGCAAAAGTCATTTTCAGACTCTTGTTTCTGACAGAGAAAATCCTCAAACTTTTGGCATACAGTTAATGAAAATGATGGTTAATTATTTCATTCCTGTTGATAACCCCAGGTAACCACCAGTCCATTCCCCGCAAATCTCGGGGGAAAGGGTCCAACGAAGGGGAGAGGGACTCAAGTTCAGTGAAGTAGGAGTGGCAGATGGAAGCTGCTGTCAGTCTAACCTGGGAACAAAGATAATTGGCTGGAGTGGGTGGGGCCACTGCAATTCCACGAAAATATGGGGATTCCTAATCCCCAGCCAGACCAATCCTCTCTCGTGGCTCTCTTGTTCCTCTGGCTTTGCTCCTGCTTCTTTGCATTTGCCCGTGGCCACGCAGACCCCACATGCAGTGGACTGGTGGACGGCAGCTGGGAACAAAACTCAGCTAGCCTGATGCTGGGTTGTAGTGTGCAGACACGGGGCAGAGACTCTGGGCAGTGGCTTTAATCCCAGCTCTGCTGAAAGCAAAATGGGAAGATTTTCTTGGCAGGATGGAGGGAAATGGTACCTTGGAAACACAGGAGTCTAATCCCACGCAAATGACTATCTTTCATTCTCCCGTGGGAATCTCAGAAAATTCCTCTCCTCGTGATGCTGCAATAACCCCACTTCCACTGGCAACATGTGGGAACACAGAGAGCTCCCCACTGATAGCACTGCTAGTCATTGACTTTAAGGTTTTCTTTCTTTCTTCAATGTCTTAGACACACACACACAAATGTCTGCCTGACTTTCCAACACTTAGTTGTTGGTATTTTTTTTTAATCCAGTTTTTAATGTATGAAATCTGAATTCTGTCCAGGATATACATAACATGAATTTTTTAGGTCAGAGTTGTGGCTAAACTCACTTTTAAATTCAGTCTTAAGCAACTGAACCAGTTCTCTATACCTTAACAGTATTTCCTCCTAACTACTATAAGCTGTACTAATTCCATCATAATATGTATCACATTGCATTTTATTTTATTTTTAAATATATAGATATTATATTGATTTTTTACAGAGAGGAAGGGAGAGAGATAGAGAGCTAGAAACATTCATGAGACAGAAACATCGATCAGCTGCCTCCTGCACACGCCCCACTGGGATGTGCCTGCAACCAAGGTACATGCCCTTGACTGGAATCGAACCCTGGACCTTTCAATCCACAGGCCAACCGTCTATCCATTAAGCCAAACCGGTTTCAGCCTCATTGCATTTTAATTACTAGTGTATGGGTCTCATCAGATTGGGGTTCATGTTCACTTTGCCTTGACGTAAATACACAAATTATTTACTAAATGAGGAATGATAGAAAAATATTTCTATTCAAATGGTATGTATCCATATGATTGAGCATTAATTTCCAAATATTCTATAATTTGACTTAGAATCATCAAATTTAAATAATAAACTTATACCAAGGCTTTGACTTAGTTTATGCTAAATCAATTATAGCTTCAGGACATTTTATTATAAAAAACTGTTTTCATATACATTTCTAACAACTTAAAATTCACCTGACATTTACTTCATTTTTTAGCTTGACCAGTTAGTAAATCTTCAGCTTCACTGATCTTGGCTGCTATAGAAAGAGATCCTCCCTTGTCTGGGTGACCTAACAGCATCATTCGTCGGTGAGCATCTCTTATTTTTCCTTTATTAATGCTGCTTCTCGTTTTGTCATTTTGGGTTCAAACCCATCTCTGTAATAGGCACCACTGAAGGCAGGTTTGGGTAGGCTTTGAAAACCTCCTTTTACTTGAGGCTCCATATGCTTCATAGCTTAGAATACGGACCTCTTACAGTAAGTCAGCCAGCTCCTGTGCTTACACATGGGTAGCCATAGTATTTGCATGCAGCCTCCAGTAATGACTGTAAGGCAGAGGAGGTGGGCAATGGCCAGGAGGAATGAGACGACAAGGACCAGAACACGCTCTAGCCTGATCACTGAAAGCGGGCTGCGAAACCCGAACAGCCTCTCCAGAGAGGTGAGCAGGCAATCTCAGAGGCTCCTCAATGAATGAGCTCACTCTTCTTTCTCCAGTCATTAGGAATTGCTCTGTGGGAATTTGCCCAGCAGGCAGCTCGGAGTCTGTTTCTCCTTGTGCCCCCATCTATTAATAGAAAGGGCAGGCTCAAAGCTTAAGCCATTGGAAAGTACCCTATTGATCAGTTGACTGACATTAGCTACAGAATAATGATTTTTTAAATATTTCATAACAGAGTTTTTTTAAAAGCTCAATTTATTCATCAGTTCAACCATAGAACTGGGAAAGAAATTCAATCTACCTCATGTTAGCACTGTAAATGAACATCATAAATTTTCACCATTTTTTAAAAGGTTGGTTCGATTACTTGGCCTAACAATTTTTGAAGACCAAGAAATAAATCATCTTCCATTCCAGCTCAGAATAAAAGGCATTGTCATTAGCTGTAAATAATAACAATGATAATAATTATAATAATAAAGACAGAATTCTCACATCATTTCTTTCGGCTCAAATGTCACCACTTTACCTATAGCAGTATCCCTCATGAGGTCCACTCATCTCTTTCCCATTGTGTTTTTTGCATTCTTTACATTGCTTGTCTCTATTAAAATTATCTTACCATTTTTTGAAGAGTTCATTCTTTTCTATTGTTCAAAAATTAACATATATGAAAGGATATAAAGTAAAACATTTCCTCCCCATACCTGTCCTAATGCTACCTAGTTGTCCTTCTCAAAGAAAATCCACGGATACCCTCACCCCTACTTGGGAGGATAAAGGGAGAGGTAATGATACTCTGCATGAGCTTGGCTTTGCATGATTTTTAAGAGCCATTTAGATTCCCAGCTAGGCAAACTCTCAGGAGTTGGGGGCTTAACTAGTTTCTAGAAAGAGACATTGTTTTGAAGATAGTATATGCTCCTAATTAGGGAGACTGGATAAACAAAAAAATAACAATGATAAAATAATATTTAATAAGCTAACAATAGCCAATGCTCACTGAGCACTCAATAATGCCAGATATAGAGATAGATGTTTTAAAAACAATATCTATTTTTATAAGACCCAATAATAATAATAATATTAGCAGACATTTATTGAGGTTTTACTGTTGGCAAGTACCATGTCAATTGCTTTACACACATTAACTTATATTAAGAAAACAGAAAGATCTAAAATCAGTAATCTAACCTTATACTTTAGGAAACCAAAGATACTCCTGATAACCCCTAGATACCTACTCAAAGGGTTGTCCTGAAGATTAAATAAGTTAGTACATCTAAAGGCCCCAGATAAAGCCTGCACATAATAATCACTTGATATGTTATCTACCTTTCTTCTCCCTAATTCCTCCTCCCCTCTCCTCTACTTCTCCTTCCTCCCTCTCTTCCTCCTCCTCCTCCCCATCGCTACCACTGTCACTACTGCCATCATCATCATCTCACTCTCATTCTTGTCATCTTTATTGTCATCCTCATTTTGCAGGTGAGGAATCTGAAAGCCAGAGATGTTAAGAAACTTGGAACAGCCAAGATCGGTTTGGCTCAGTGGATAGAGCGTTGGCCTGCAGACTGAAGGGTCCCAGGTTCGATTCAGGTCAAGGGCATGTATATTGGTTGCGGGCACATCCCCAGTAGGGGGCGTGTAGGAGGCGGCTGATCTATGTCTCTCTCTCATTGATGTTTCTGGCTCTCTATCTCTCTCCCTTCCTCTCTGTAAAAAAAAACTCAATAGAATATATTTTAAAAAAGAAAAAGAAAAAAAAAAAGAAACTTGGAACAGCTGGGAGAAAAATGAGCTGGGTTGGAATCCAGGCTGACTGCTTTCAGAATCGCACTTTGTGTGGTTTTTCTGACACAGGACAAAAGACTTCCAGTACAGTGAAACGGTTTAAACACCATCCCTTTCATCACACTCTTAGATCATTTGATCTATAGAGACCATTGGGACCATGACTAGTATTAAATTTTATAGAATCATATAAAATGTGAGGCAAGGCACTTCAGCCCTGACCCATAAGCAAAAAAACTACTGAAAACACTCTGCATCTATTCTACCCACTACAGTAGTTTCAACAATTCTGGAATCTTTTCTAAACCTTTAGAGCTGGTTCACTATCTTCAAAAGGACAACAGGTCACCCATTTACTCATACAATGCCTTTTACGAATTCGCCCTTCTCTGTGAAAAGAATGTGACTGACAGTGACCTATTTGAAAATGTGACCATTTGAAACTGCCAGTCAGCTGCAGATCGGTTTTGTTAGTTGAGGTTTGAAGCAAAAAATTCATTCAGATATTAGCATATATGACTGATAACTGAGGGGAAAAGAAAGCTCTAGATTTAATCTATTGCTGAGCAAATGGCAGCCATTGTCACTGTGCAGCATGCTTGTGTTCTGCAGTTACTTTAAAAAAAATCAAAATTTCTCTCATTGATGCCATAAACGTCTACAAGAAATAAAATACTTGGAAAAATTAAAATATTTCTAATAGAAACAGATATAGGGACCAGTTAAGTCAGGAAGTTTAAACATGAACTTTGTTTTCTTTTGAACTTTTAAAAAATTTTCTCGTGTGTGTGTGTGTGTGTGTGTGTGTGTGTGTGTGTGACAGGTCTGACACATCTACAGTGAAGTCCTAAGGCAGAGAGTGGCCAGGATTTCACATATAAAAATTTAACCTAATCCTCAAAATGATCCTGTGAAATAGATATGATCCCTGTTTTGCAGAGTGGAGACTCAGAGAAGTTAAATACTTTGCAAACTAAGGATTGGCTAGCTGGATATCCATTATCTCCTTCTATTCTGGAGCGCACCAAGGAATCCAATCTCTCCCAGACTCCCTTGCAGCTAACATGCAGATATTATTTACCTTCTGCCAAACAGGTGCCCTTGTAAGACATTTGGAAATTGGAAGTGAAGCAAGAGCTGTGCTTTTGCTGCTCTTGTTTCTGCTGGCACGCAAGAGGGTGGAGTTGTGCTTTGTCAGCAAACCGGGTTCCAGTTGCTGGCTTCTAGGGTGTCGAAAGGCAATATACCGATTGTATGTACAGATTTATCAGGCAAGCCATGGCTCTGGAGCCAGTGATTGTGATGAAGGCAGCATCCTGATCCTCTGGGCATCGGTTCTGTGCCAGCTTCCTAATTCCCTGTCTTCTTGAACAACTGCCCTTCCACGGTGTGGCTCTGAGTGTCCTGAGGCCCAGCATAGAACCTTCTCCTCTGCCCTTCCAACTTCTCCTGTATTAATTCTTGATCCTTAAAACATGAGTCCCTGTTTTCTTTCACTGAACACAGATTGACATATGAAGTACCTTACTTACTGGGTCCAGAAGTGCAGAGCCTAGATCAATACGTGCCTGCCAAACCCTACAGTCCATGTTCCCTTTGGTGGGAAGTCCTAGAGTGAAATTCGTTTTGCATCTCATAGTGCAGATATTCAAGGGGTTTGGGGTAGGAAGGTCAGGTTGGCTCAGCCATTAAGCTGCCTGGCAGGGGACACTGGTTCTTTCACTCCTGTGTTGCCCTGTTCTGGGGACCTCCTCCCCATTCCCTAAGCGAGGACAGTTTTCATTTGTTTTCTCAAGAGAACATATACAAAAGCACAAAGGAGCCTTAACCTTTGGCTTTCAGTCGCCAAAAACTGAGCTTCAAGATCCCAGACACTGAACTTGCCCCAGTGAGGAGAGGCAGACAATCAAAGAGGAACAGAGCTGACACATGTTTGAGCATCTGAGAAGGCCCTGAGCACTGTTCCTCTCACCCTCCATGCCCAGGGAATCCTAGGGCAAAGGAAATCTGTCTCCTTTCCTGGGGATCATTGGAAGGCCCTCGGGGGTCCCTGCACCCAGCATGGCATAGAGGCAGTGGAGTGGCTGCATGGCTTTTCTGGGCATCCAGGCATTCTTGCACACTCCTGGGGCAGCATCAGAAACCCACTCCAGGGAAGCAGGCAGGCCAGACAGCAAGGAGGGGTGTGCCCAGGACCCCAGGATAAAGCTTTAGAGAGCTTTCCCACTGGTGACTGAAGACCAGTTAGAACAGCCCCAACACAAGCCATATTGTGTTCACTCACACTGTGAGACTCTCCCTGCCCAGGACCGAGACCCTCCACACAGCTATATAATCCCGGAATTTAGACAAAACCCCAGAAAAGTGATGTGTTGTTTTGTTTTGTTTTGTTTTGTTTTGTTTTTGGGGGGTGGTTTAGAATAATCTTGAATTGAATAAAATGAAGCTTTCACCAGGGCTTGAAAGGGAATTAAATCCAATCATACAAAAGGAGGGTACATTTCTTGTGCACAGGTCCTGAGTGCTGTGCTCTCTAACTACAGAGCCTCCTGTTCATTCTGACACTGGCCCTTGAGATCAACAAGGGGTCAGCAAACCACTGCTAGGTTCACGGGCCAAACCCCTGTGTTTGTATGTGTGTTTTTCAATTTTTTCTGCCTATTTTTTGTCAGCTAAGTAAAGCCACAGCCATGCCCCCTTCTTTTGCCCGGCTGTGTTTGCAGAGTGGCATAATTGCAAAAAAAAAGACCACTATGGCACAAAGCCTACAGCATTTACTACCGGTCCCTACAGAAAAAAAATGGCCAACCCCTGGAGTAGACCGTGGGCTCTGGCTGGCTCCACATCGTGTCCTTATTTGCACTCTGGTCCTTTGTGCAAGGGGGGCAAAGTCTCAAATCAAAATCATTTAAAAAACTCCGCCTCCTTCCTCTGCTCTTAAAACTGATCTATTTACAGATCCAACTTTTTCTTCCCGAATTCCCCTAAGCATTGGTCTCTTTTGACCACTTTTCGGTCCCCACCCTTTTCTCCTGTCACCCTGCACTTCTCTTGTAGCCTCCGTTTCCTTCCCTTTCTTTCCTTCCCTTCCCTATTCTATTCTATTCTATTCTATTCTATTCTATTCTATTCTAATTCTAATTCTAATTCTAATTCTAATTCTAATTCTAATTCTAATTCTAATTCTAATTCTATCTATAGAAGGTAGACTCCTATTCTATATCCTTTATGGGCATCTCCTCCCTTGCCTGCCTTTAGAGTCAGTGGTTCTTAGGTTTGAGCACACTGGTCTCACACTATTCACCCTGCCACACTCCTGAGTTCTTTCAGGAGGACCAGCTTTCACTACAGCCTTCACCTGTAAAGAGGTAAGCCAACCCAGGTTATTGACTTTAGAGACTCTTGTCCTTGGCTTGGGTAATCCCAATACCTTAACACCTAAGTGGGATCCTGATTTTCTTCCTTTGGCCACTGAATGAGTCAATATTAGCCTTGAATAAATAGCGTAAAGAGTAGAATGATCACTTAGTGGACAAGCAATAAAATGCATCATAACCCAGTGGTCACTCCAGAGGCTCTGGAATTAAATCTATAAGCTGTAGATATGAAGCTTCACCTCTTATTAATTGAGAAGCCTTGAGTATGTTGATTAACCTCTTGTGCCTCACTTTCTTCATTTATAAAATCGAGATAAGGTATTAGCACTTTTACTCCTGAAGTATAGGAAACACATCACATAAGCTATTAGCACCGGCCTCCAAATCTCAGCTTCTTTTTGAAATGATATGCTTATTCTTCACCTTTAAAATAAGCACAGTGATACCTACTTTCCACAGTTGCTATAGGGACCTGAGAAAGTGTCTGTAGCACTGGCATGTCATTGGCACTGAAATTGGTAGGATCATGTTTATAATGGGTTTTTTCTTTGGAGTCAGATTTTCAGAATGCATTTTTTTTCCCAAACAGGAACTATGACTTGGTTAGCCTTTGTGTGTTTCCAGGCAACATTTTTATCCATTGAATTTCCTTTGGATAACTGGAGGACAGCATCCCCACCTTTGAGAATTTCACAATGGCAATGCACACCCAAGCTGCTTGGCCAGATGAGTCAACTCGGGTGCTTTTTAGGTATGATTTACGTCAGTAATTCTCAAACTTTAGCAAGGAGGGCTTGCTAAGTCACAGAATTCCCAGAAATTCTGAGTCAGTCGGTCTGGGGCAGGGTCCTCAAATTTGCATTTCCCACAACTTCCCATGTGATACTGAACTGGTAATTCTGGACCAGGGACCACACTTTTGAGTAGCACTGGTCCACACAAAGAAGGGGACAGGCTTTTGGAAATAAGTCAATATCAAATAGAATAAGTCTTGCTAAACAACTGACAATGCATTGGGCATCAACCTTTATCAAGATAAGCAGAAAATAGTCACCCTGCCGGTATACTCGATGTTAACAGAATCTAAGACCATCACAACAATAACAACAGGCATTTGTTGATTTGGGGCTATGTATCAGACTTGTTTTTAAAGTCCTTTGCACATAATAAATTTATTTTTATAGTTTTATTTTTGGAATGTCCTTAAAAATTAATAACAGCATTCTCTGGATCATCCCTATGATCATCTTATACTGCCATTCAAACTAAATTCCCTCATTTTTGTTTGTGTCCATCATCTTACTAACAGCAAGAGGCATGATTTATTTGTCAAAACCTAGGAGAAAGTGGAAATATGCATGGGATGTTCTCAGCTTAGGGGTAGCCAGATTGAGCCCTAGAGGAACCAGTTTGGATGAATCAGTTGTTGGAAAAAAGACTAGCAGCAGGGAACTGAAGCATCACATGACCTGTGGCATAGGCATACCACACTCAAAAGAACCTGTGCTTTATTTTTATTTTTAAAATATTTTGTATTGATTTCAGAGAGGAAGAGAAAGGGACAGAGAGATAGAAACATCAACAATGAAAGAGAATCACTGATTGGGCTGCCTCCTGCACGCCCCACACTGGGGACCCAGCCTGCAACCCATGTATATACCCTGACTGGGAATCAAACCTGGGACCTCCTACTTCATAGGTCAATGCTCAACCACTGAGTCATGCTGGCTGGGCAGAATCTGGGCTTTAGTAACATTTTGAGCAACAAAACCACATAGTATAAACTATCTATTATTTTATTGATTTTATAGTTTTGTTTCTATTTAACTTTATAAACTTCTCTTTTGTTCCTTTGTTGTATAAAATCTTTTTGTATTAAAAAATAGCATGGGGGAGAAACCAAGATGGCAGCATAGGTGAACACCTAAACTGCTGTCTCGCACAACAATTTCAAAACTACAACTAAAAGACAAAACAGAGATCATCCAGAACCATAGGAAGGCTGGCTGAATGGAAATTCTACAACTAGAAAGAAAGAGAAAGGCACACTGAGACTCAGAGGAGCTGCAGGAGGCAGAGGGAATGAGATGCACGTGCGGAGAGGACTGGCAACTGAGTACGCAGCTGGCTTTCTCAAGCGGGAGGGAGACAAAAGCTCCTGACTGTGCTGAACCCCAGTTCTGGGCAAGACTCTGGGGATCCAGACTCATATAGGAAAGAGAAAAGAACACTGAGACTCAGAGGAACTGTGGAAGGCAGAGGTACTGAGGCACGTGCATGGAGAGCGTGGGCAACTGAGTTCGCAGCTGGCTTTCTCAAATGGGAAGGAGACAAAAGCTCCCAACTGCACTGAACACCAGTACCAGGCGAGACTTTGCGGACCCAGACTAATTCGGAGAGAAAATGAACTGTCTGGCAGCAGGCGGAACTCGAGGGCAGCTTTCTCTCAGAGGTGCTTGCAGTGATTATCACAGGATATGGAGATATTAGGGCAGGGCTGATGGGAAACCCATGCTGTCTGCTCCACCCTGAGACTCTGCTCCATCCAAGCTGAGCACAAAGGATTTTGCAAGTCCTGTCTCATAAGGGTGTCTCCAGCATAGAAGTTCTCCCAGCGTAGACATAGCAGATCCTCACAGCCAATTAGCCTAAAGGTCAATTCCAGTGCCTGCTACACAGTAAGTGTGGAATGAATGTTACTTGAATGACCTATGAAAATCCATGATCACCATTGGTACTTAGCATATATAACTCTACTTTGTAAAAATATTTTCAGACTCTATTATACTACTTAATTCGTTCAAACCTCAAAATGATAAGAGCAAATATTATCCTTCAACCCCCAGATTTGGTGACAATGTTTTTTCTTGAGAGGGCAGAGTTTTGGAGATGAAAATCTGGTTTTGTAACAGTTAAAAGAAAGAGAATTGCCCTAACTGGTTTGGCTCAGCGGATAGAGCGTCAGCCTGCGGACTGAAAGGCCCCAGGTTTGATTCTGGTCAAGGGCATGTATGTACCTTGGTTGCGGGCACATCCCTAGTAGGAGGGGTGCAGGAGGCAGCTGATCGATGTTTCTGATTCTCTACCCCTCTCCCTCCCTCTCTGTTAAAAAAAAAAATCAATAAAATATATTTTTAAAAAACCCTAATGACAGCACAGTGCCTAATGTAGTTTTTTTTTTATATATACAACCTGATCATTTGAACTTTCAAAGGTTTGACATGTCCTTGAGCCACTTTTATGTGACTGTTTGTTTTTATGGCAATCATTGGCATCTGAATCTGGCACACCTTTCAATAGATTCTGCTCAAGGGCAGTTATTCAGCTTCCAATGCCGCGGAAGCCAGCAGAGTGCCTAACACAAGGCAGGCATTCCATAAATATTTGTTGAATGAAGAAATACAAAGATACATGGCTTAACCTACTTATGGGTTAACCTCTCTGTCCTTCCCTCTGAAACTTTACAAACCTACTACCTACTATGAGATTATTCTCCTATTGGGAGAATAATCTCATAGGACTACACATTGCATCATTTTTATATTTCATGTGTCATTTTTTAATTCATTCTAAACAGATTGCAATTTCATCAATCCCACCTCCCACAGCATCTCACAGATATTTCCTGCTAGATGAAATCTTGGTTGAAATAAGCTATTATTATTTTCTTCATTCTTAATTCTCTTTTTAATGTATTTTATTGATTTTTCACAGAGAGGATGGGAGAGAGATAGAAAGTCAGAAACATCGATGAGAGAAAGACATCGATCAGCCGCCTCCTGCACGCCTCACAGTGGAGATGTGCCCGCAAGCAAGGTACATGCCCCCAACTGGAATCGAACCTGGGACCCTTCAGCCCGCAAGCCGATGCTCTATCCACTGAGCCAAACTGGTCTCGGCTGTTCTTACTTCTAAAAGAGGTAAATTCAAATTTCTCTTTTAAAGAAAACAGCAAAAACAAATAAAATCCACAATCAGACATGTCTTAACTATGTGTAAGGTTGTGAATAGGTAAAAAGTGACAATTGAAGCTACATATTTTAATAGGCTTTTCCTAGAGGTCTATGACATGCCAACCCAGGTGAGGAGATAGGAAGAGGTAGGAGTAAATGGAAAGTTATCTGGGAAGAGGGAACAATCCAGTTTGAGGGAATGATACAACCAATATAGTAAAGCCTTAACGAGGAGAACACGGCCAACCAAAAGATGCTTACCTTTGCATCCCTCACAGGTCAGCGCGTTATAATGGTACCCGGATGCTCTGTCTCCACAAACAACACATAGCTCATCGCCTTTTATCCTCCCTGCTGACGTGCCCATTCGAGCCTTCTTTGTCACAGGAATCTCCGCTGCCTCAGTCTCTCCCTGATAGAGGGTCTCCGTGGGCAACGGCTTGAGTTCGTATATTCCAGGAGAGTACCACTCTTCCGGCTGCTGGGGGTAGAAACCCAGGCTGGAATAATAGGATGAGGAGGAAATCTGTGGTTGAACTTGAGGAAACTGAATGTTGTTGTATTGTGAATATGATTCCGCTTCTAGATTGTGCCCCAGAGGACCTGTTGTTGGCTCTGTTAGTACACCTAAGCAAAAGTGACAATAAAACTGGGATTAACATTATCGCTCTATAAGTTAGAGAGGCAGCTAAGCGTACAGCATGTTTAGGAGTGTGGGCTCTAAGAAAAAAATGAAATATTTATCTACATAAAAATGAACCTTTTGTTACATAAAAAAAACCCTACATAGAGAATTAAAGGACTAAATTACAAATTTAGCTCAGAAAATATCTACAGCATACAAATAATGTTTAAAGAGCTCATACAAACCAGATATACTCAACGTGGAACAAAAAATAATGTGTTTTTTTTAAAAAAAAAGCATTCAACATGCAAAACATTTAACATTCCATGGATAAATGAGAGAAGACATAAATGGCCAGTTTTTAGAAATAAACACACAAGCATGTTATAAAGACATAAAAATGTGCTCCTGCTTGCCAGTAATTAAATTTAAATAGAAACTACAATCAGTGTTCATCCTTAAATATTCAAGGATTTTAAAAGTTTGATAATACTCTTGAGAAAGCAAAATTCTTGGAGGACAATCTGTCCATATCCTTCAGCATTTAAAACTGAAATAATGTTTTAGCACAACAATCCCCTGCTGGAAAATTCATCTTAAAGATATGATTTAATCTGAATGATGAAATGTTTGTGCTGAACTGTTCATTTGCAGCAACATTTGCAAGCATCCTAAATTTAAAATGATTTAAATATCCATCAATAGGAGTCTGGTTAAATAAATTATATTATGTCCCTACACTGAAATACTTTGTAGATGTGAAACAATCATTTAGATCTGTATGGGCAGATGTGGAAATATTTCTATGATATGGTACTTTATGAAAAAAAAATTAAGCTATAGAATACTGTGTATATTTATATGAGTATTAAAAACACAGGGTGTATCCTGAAACTAGTTTGGCTCAGTGGATAGAGCATTGGCCTGTAAACTGAAAGGTTCCAGGTTCGATTCTGGTTAAGGGCATGTACCTTGGTTGCGGGCACATCCCCAGTGAAGGGAGTGCAGGAGGCAGCTGATTAACGTCTCTCTCTCATCGATGTTTTTGGCTCTCTATCCTTCTCCCTTCTTCTCTGTAAAAAATCAATAAAGTGTATTAAAAAAATAAAATTAAAATAAAAAACACAGTGTATATGTGAGGCTTTTTTTTTCACAGTGTAAAAGAAACTGGATGATGGTGACTGTGAGAAGTGAGATTGTTGCTTGTTTTCTGAGGTGGGAGATTGCACAATCTTTTTCCTATTTGTAATTTTTTCATATATGTGTGTTGCTTTAATTATAAAATGAAGGAGAAGCTTAAAAAAAGAATGAAGTACCTAAAATTAGTTTACCAGGGTTCAAATGCTACCTCTGTTTATTACTTACTATCTGTGTATGCTGACAGTCTACTTAACATCTTTAAGTCTTGCTTTTGTCTTTATAAAACAGAGTAAAACTCTTACTTCACTCAGTTGATATAAGGTTTAAACAAGGTAATGCACGCAAAAGGCAAGCACGTTGCAAATGTGTGCACACATAAAATGCTAGATAAATTATAGCTGCCATTAAAATAGCAATAATAATTATTCCTGCTGCCATTATGAAATGAGGCCCTTATCTATAAAACCTCTAGGTCAGTGGTTCTCAACCTTTCTAATGCTGTGACCCTTTAATACAGTTCCTCGTATTGTGGTGACCCCCAACCATAAAATTATTCTCGTTGCTACTTCAAAACTGTGATTTTGCTACTGTTGTGAATTGTAATGTAAATATCTGTGTTTTCTGATGGTCTTAGGTGACCCTGCGAGTCACCTAAGGTTGAGAACAGCTGCTGTAGAGCCCAAGACCCTCAGAAAACACAGATGTTTACATTACGATTCATAACAGTAGCAAAATTACAGTCATGAAGTAGCAACGAGAATGATTTTATGGTTGGGGGTCACCACAACATGAGGAACTGTATTAAAGGGTCACAGCATTAGAAAGGCTGAGAACCACTGCTCTAGGTAATAGAAAACTATCAGGCTGTGAAAATGCTTCTATTTTCTAAAAACATAAACTATGGCTCTTTAGAATATAGCAGTGTTTAAATTATACAAAAATTTTTTTAAATGTTATGGACATAAATAAGATATAGGCGAGTATACAAATAGGTCTGATTCCTACTCCACCCCTGTGAACAACGAGACTTGGAGCAAATTAAGCTATTGATAACCTCCATTTTTACAGCAATAGGCTTGGGATGAAACTATCTATACTAAGGGTCGCTGAAGATTGAGATAATACAGATCCACAGTTCCTCATCTAAAACCCTTGGAGTCACCTGTATCTTCAAATTCAGAGTTGTTTGAATTTTAGAACAGAATGTAATGCTAGATCTCCGAGCATGGTCTGGGGCAGAACCCAGAATCAGACAGCAAAATTTCCCACAATGCAATGTATATATGCTCACACTAAGAGAATAAATAAAGGTCATAAATACCCTCAGTTCATTCAGGTCAGCTTTTGCCACAAAAGTTTACATAACACTTTGGGTGGGGGGAAGGCTTATTTTTAGAGTTTTTGGAATTTGGAATTGTCAATCAGGGATTGTGGGACTCTGTGCATGAAGAATGCTCTTCACGATGCTCAAAAGATGGTTGCTCCTACTGTGATTATTACTATTACTGTTAGGAAATTTTATCAGAGAGTTCTTTTTTTAAATACATTTTATTGATTTTTTACAGAGAGGAAAAGAGAGGGATAGTGAGTTAGAAACATTGATCAGCTGCCTCCTGCACGCCCCCTACCGGGGATGTGCCTGCAACCAAGGTACATGCCCTTGACCGGAATCGAACCCGGGACCATTTAGTCCGCAAGCCGACACTCTATCCACTGAGCCAAACCGGTTTCAGCTATCAGAGAGTTCTTCCAAGTGCCAGGGCACTTGTATATATATCCTCACTTCCTTCTCACAAAATCCTGTAAGGAATGTAACATTATTACCCCACTTGCAAACCATCAGCCTGTGGTGTAGAGAATTTAGGCAACTTCAGTCCTACCCACCCACGTAGCTGAGCTTTGAACTTTGGGACTCAGACTCAAAGCCCATGAGCTGAACTCTTTCTCTCTAGGAAAATTTCAGACGGGTGATGCTTTAGCACAGGAGTAGGGAACGTGCGGCCTGCAGGCTGTAGAAGGCCCAAAAACCATTTGGTCTGAGGCAAAGGGGTGAGTTAGTTAATTATTCAACCAAACATAGCAGGCTAATGTTTAAGTTGATAATTCATTACAAATATTAAAATGGCCCCTGGCAGAAAAGGGTTTCTCACCCCTACTTTTTTGACCATGATTGAGAGCCCTTCTCTTCCTCTCTCTACTCTGGAGCTCTTTAGTCCTCCAGTGCTTCTGCCTGCGGATAACCGACAGCTAGGCCTGCCGGGTTCGGTGTGATCTTCCCCTTTCTTTCTTTTCCAGCCATTCCTTGAGGTTCCTTGCTGATGCCAGACTCAGGGGCTTGCCCATGTGCTGATTTTGGAGGCTGGCACTTCCCTCAATATCCTCAATATAGTCACCCCCTGTGAGAGCTTCCTCTCGCCAATATCCACTTGTCTCTAAACTTCTCTTTTAGAAGTTTTCCCTGGCCGAGACCAGTTTGGTTCAGTGGATAGAGCATCAGTCTGCAGACTGAAAGGTCCCAGGTTCGATCCCAGTCGGGGGCATGTACCTTGCTTGCAGGCACATCTCCAGTGCGGGGCGTGCAGGAGGCGGCTGATCAATGTTTCTCTCTCATCGATGTTTCTGACTTTCTATCCTTCTCCTTTCCTCTCTGTGAAAAATCAATAAAATATATTTAAAAAAAGAAGTTTTCCCTGATTCTCCGGGAGGTTTCTGGGAGTCCTGGCTCTGAATGTAGTTATAAGATACTTACCTTCCCTGCCTGGTCCAATGTTTGCTCCTCTGTAAAGAGAAGACCCCATGCTGGATAATTTAATAGTTCTCTATATCTAAAATGTCTACAAGTATATGACTAACAGTCTATGGACGTTAACATTCAGGGCTTTTTGGCAAAGGCAAAGTGGAGTATATGTGTATTTAGTGCTTGTTGAAAAGAAAGCTGCCAACATTGACCCAGGCAAGGATTGACAAAGCACAGAGTATAAAATATTAGTGCAAATATCAATCTCCTCTCTTTTATGCTCAGCTCAACCATATAAAAATAGCATTGAGCTCTCACTGGTTTGACTCAGTGGTTAGAGCATCGGCCTGCAGACTCAAGGGTCCCAGGTTCGATACTGGTCAAGGGCATGTACCTTGGTTGTGGGCACATCTCCAGTAGGGGGTGTGCAGGAGACAGCTGATTGATGTTTCTCTCTCATTGATGTGTCTAACTCTTCCTCTCCCTTCCTCTCTGTAAAAAAATCAATAAAGTATTTTTAAAAAAACAAAACCAGCATTGAGTCAGAATATCTGACAGACAAAAGGATTTGTCTAATGATCACAAAATGGAAGAACACAAAAAATATGGAATTAGAACAGAAAAAAAAAGAAAAGATATGAAAACACCCTGACCTATTTAATAATTAAGTGTGACTAAAATTTCTGGAGTGAATAGGCTAGAAAAGAACTTAACATTAAAAACAGTTTCCCTTGCACTCATATCTAGATTTTATCCTCCAAACCACCTTACCTCTAATGA
Source organism: Lasiurus cinereus (assembly GCA_011751065.1). Lineage (NCBI taxonomy): Eukaryota > Metazoa > Chordata > Mammalia > Chiroptera > Vespertilionidae > Lasiurus > Lasiurus cinereus. Next base: position 40,092,798 of record JAAGEH010000311.1, on the reverse strand, counting down.
ACTCTACGTCCCCTCCCCCAAGCCCAGTTTCTCTCCACCTACACTTCCAGGAAGGTTAAGCAACTTGCCGGAGGTCAAACAATCAATTAAGGACAGAATCTGGATTCTACAGAATCCAAGGAAATACGTAAGTTTTTCTCCTCACGTGACAATTCCAAATCTCTGAGCCTTACTCCAACAAAACAAATCTTTTAATCATCAGGAGATGCAATGAAGTCCCAACACAAATCACATCATCATAACAATAGCATATCAATCTCTGGAACCATCTCAATTAAAACGAAAAGCTTTCACAAAAACATCAATTCTACTTCATGAAAACAACAAAACAGGCGAGAATATAAGATCAGTGCACAATATGAATAATGCCTCTATTCCCCAAGCACACCTACTTCTAATATTTCACAGTGTCTCCACCAAATCTCTACAGAGTAGACAGTAAATATCCAGACAACTTACAATTTTAAAAAAACCCACCATATTTCAAAATGGGCCACTGAAACAACTTCTCCTGTGCGACCTTGAGCTGCTGTGAGACATTTTTGTCTCAATTTCTTCTGTAAAATGGAGTTATGAACACCCAGCCTTGCAATATCCTAAGGTAGTTCTGAGTATAAAATCACAGCCATGGGGGAAAGTTTTGACAAGATGAGTGTCATAAAGAGATACTATGTCTGTTTCCTAAGGAACTGAGCAAAATCCCAACTCTAATGATAGTTCATTAGAAATTGTTCATACTTACCAGTCTGTTTTGATGACATAAATTATAGGATACTTTGTCACTTAAGTATGTATATTGAACACTTACTATTTGCTGAACACTGGGCTGGGATCTGAGGATAAAACAAGGAGTAAGACAGATAGACAACGGAAAAGGCCACAGTAAATCTTTTCTGTGTGTGTGTGTGTGTGTGTGTGTACACGGTGTGAGGGGAAAGTCAAAGATTGGGATAAAACCAAGTAAATAAACAACTGATAGAGTATAAGACACGAGGGGGCAGAGGCAGTAAGTCAAGTTTAGAGCGTGCTTCCTGAAAAGGAAATTTTACTTCTACTTCAATTTAAAGGGAAACACCTTAATTTAAAGGGATGCATATATAATTTAGAGTTTGTGAGTGCTTTCTTGGAGTCAGTTTATCAAGGAATTGGAACATTTGAATTCCTTATTACAGGAATTCTACACGAATGAGAACATGAGAGTTGAGGAAAGAGTTTTTCAATGGGAACACATGAATGGATTCAGGGGAGTCCGAGACATCCTGCAAAGGAAAGCAAAATTCTCCTGGGTGGAAAAACTCTTGCATTTAATAGTTTTTCTGGAGAAGCACCATCTAAGGAAATGTTGCTATACCTGTCACCACATTAACCACGAACCATATGGAGTACTGAGCATTTGAGACATGGCTAGTGATCATGAAGAAATGAATTTTTCATTTAATCTTAAATAATTAAAATGTTAATGAAACGGCTACATGGCTACTTAATGATATATAGTGCAGCTTCAAGGATTCTGTGGCCACAGCACTGTGCCCGCACTGGAGAATCAGGTCCTGTAGTTACGATGGCACTTCCTGTGATCGCACAGCTTCTGAACCTCATAGAGGTCCCGGTTTTATCCGGTTTTTCGTTTCTGGCACCATGCCACCCACAGTAAAAGTATCATGAATGTTTATGAGAACATCTCATGAATGGGAGAGTTGCCTTCGCTGCTTCATGTATTTCCTAATTCATGGAGACTGAGTTGGATGGACCAGCCTCATTGGTGGAGTTGTCTGCTTTTCCTGATGTCAGGCCCGTGTGATGTTGGGGCCTCTCCTTGGCTGGTCAGCTGACACCTCCTCCTTGAGGTCTGCCTGGGTTTCCCCTAGGTAGAGTTAACCTCTCCTGCCCTCTCTACCCACTTCTACTATGGCAGGTTTCAATCATTTTTGTTCATTTACGGGCTTATCTTCCACACTAAATTTGTGGTGGAATCACATACTGGTTGCCAGAGTCCTACTTCATGCCCAAGTCTCAATTCCACTCAACCACAATTTGCTAGATTTGATACAGCATTAACGTTCAATACGTTTTTGTTACTGTTGTGATTACTCTGTGAACTTTTAGAGAATTATATTGTATCATATCATATCATATCATATCATATCACATTACATTATTATATTATCTAATCTATATTAACTATATTAATTATATATATTATATTATATTATATTATATTATATTATATTATATTATATTATATTAATTATATATTATATCCCCCCTTTTTTTTAATCCCTGGCACCTTACACAAAGCCTGACACAGTACAATTGTTTAATCAACGTTAAATAGAAATAATAGAAAACTTTCCTGCCCAGCCTTTCAAGTAATTTCTATTTCTAAATCCAGTATCAGTCCCTTCTAAACATCGCATTGAAGCGAACTGGAATTCTGCCAAGTCCGTGGGCACAATTATGTTCACAAATTATAATCGTTGTAAAAAAGATTAGAGTTTCTCTTTGAGCTGAAAATTTAAAAGGCAAAACGCCACATTGAGAAGAATATTTAAACAAACAAAACATACTGTCTTCATTCTAATCTCTGTCTTAATTCTGATCTATGTTTCACTTCAGATAAAACAAACAGATGAGGCTGAAGCTGAACTCTTTACTCACCTGGCTCTCCAGAGACTACCAGGAGGAATGTGCTTTGGAAAATAAGTGCTTCTCACCACAACCCACAGTTTGAAATATATCTTCTATCTTGACCCTTGTCCACACTAACACATCTGTATCAATAACTGAAACAAAATTTCTATGAAGCAACACTCATCTTTACTTTCTGAGGTGCATGCTGACATTTCTATTCCATGCTACTCTTATTCTACTCTCCACTCCACTCCACTATACTCCAGTCCAGTCCACTCTACTCCATTCTACTCTAGTTTTTAATGCTGATTAAAAGCCACTAAACAGATTTCATGACCCACTGCATTAAATAACATACTTTCTAGTGTTATTTCAAATGTCCACAGGCATCAATGCCAGAACTGCCTACTGGTTCACTTAAAACAATGGTGCTAATTTTCCATCCTCCAAGAAGAATTTTAGGGGATATGTGTTCAGATTTCCTCTCCAAGAAATACTCACCTCCCTAGACGCCTATAAAAATCGCCCCACCTCCAAGTTTTCGCCTCAGACTTCTGGTTCTGACTGAGCCATTTTTGATAGAGACTTGCTACTGTCACCTGCCCTGCACTTCCTCCGTCCCTGAAGCTCGACCCAGAACACCTGTGAGCGGTGTCCTACCTTTTGCAGACTTCATGCTCATCATTTCCATGACGGATCCTGATGATGTGCAGCTCTGGCAAGGACCGATTTGAACGGGATTTTCTAACGCCTGAAACTGCATTACCATTCTTAACTTTATTCCCAGCAACTGAAAATGAGACTAGGCAAGAAGTGACAGAGGCCAGAGGTTGGGTGGCTTACTCATTAACTTCATTACTGAGCAGAATATTTGTAAATGTTTATGAGAAAAGTCCTCGATGCCAGATTGCCTGGTAAGCTAGAAACCAGTCTGTTAGGTAAACATTTGGGGGAGCACTTGCCACTTTAAGACATTTGAGAAGGTAGATTTCTGTTCGGTGGCTGTAAAAGTGGATTCAGGACGTTAAGTGTCACGCTCTAGGTCTTCGAATGTGTTCCTTTCAAAAGGCTGCAGAATGATACAGCACAATACTTAACACTGTGTGACCAACTGATCTGCGTTTAGATCCACTGCTATGGTGGAATTATGTCCTCTGCAACCAACAAAAAAATAAAATTGATATGTTGACGTTCTAACTCCAGTATCCTAGCAGGTGGCATTATTTTAGAGACAGGATCTTTATAGAGGGAATCAACTTAAAATAAGGTCATTAGGTTGGTTTCTAATCCCATAGGAAGGGTGTCTTCATACTAAATGGAAATTTGGACATAGAAACAGACACACATGAGGAGAAGACACTGTGAAGAGACACCGGAATGAACACAGTCTTCTACAAGCCAATGCTCTCCAGAGCTCTCCACGGTCAAGAACATAGATTCTTCCCTCGCAGCCTTCAGAAGGAACCAACCCTGCCAGCACCTTGATTTTAGACTTCTGGCCAAAACATTTCTGTTGTGTAAGCCACCCAATATGTGGTACCTCATTGCAGCAGCTTTAACAAACTAATACCCTCGGGCACTAGCTCTGTAGACCACAGACAAATTCCTGAACGGCTTTCTGTCTCAATTTCCTGAGAATCACACAGCCTCATAGAATTATTATGAAAATTAAGTAAAATAATATCTATAAAATGCTCAGCATGGGTGTCTATCTATCATCATATTGATGTCATGATTATTCAGCTTCAGACTCATGTTTTAGGGTGGCTTGCCTATTGAGTAGTAATAATTTCTGCAGCAGAACTGGTGGATTTCAAGGTTGTGACTGAGTTTGTTGGAAAGAAAGGGCTTTAGAAATAGGACTCAGCAGGTCCAGGATTGAACTCCGGCATCATGCAAGTAGATGCACTACATAACCTTAGGGCAGTCTCTCAGCTTCTACAGGCCACATTTGCATACGTCAACAGATGGTAAAACATAGATAATTCCTGCCCTACTTCGCTCATCGACCCGTTGTGAAGATAAAAGTGACATAATAAATATGAAAGCAGTTTTAAAAGGTGAACGTAATCTGTGTAAACCTATTAATCCTTGCTAAGATGTCTCTGCACCCTGGACAAGCTTCGGGTGGTTTCACATGCATTACCTCATCTGGTCCTCACTTGCACCTTTGAGGAAGGTATTGTTTATATTACCTACTCTTTTCTACCCTATTTTACAGACTCAGAAAAGCAACTCCGTGAAGTTCAGTGGTCTGTCCACAGCCATCCAGTTATTAAGGGCTAAAACTAAAACATTAATCAAGGTCTTCTGACTCAAGACCTCAGAGCTAAACAAGTAAAGCACACTTGCCCGAACTGTAGAGAAAGAAGAAAGGTATGATGGTCCATGGATGTATTTCAGTTTGGATTGTGCAATCAACGGTTACCATTTGCAAAACTGCTCTCCATTTTTTTTTTTTTGGTCTGTCCATGGATTTTTATTTATTTATTTTTATTTGATAAATTTTTATTGTTCAGATTATTACAACTGTTCCTCTTTTTCTCCCTATAGCTCCTCTATACCCGGCTCCCACCCCACCCTCTGCCCTTACCTCCCCACCCTAACATTGTCCTCATCCATAGGTATATGATTTTTGTCCAGTCTCTCCCTGCACCCCCTACCCCTTTCCCCCTGAGAATTGTCAGTCCACTCCCTTTCTATGCCCCTGATTCTATTATATTCACCAGTTTATTCTGTTCATCAGATTTTCAATTCACTTGATTTTTAGATTCACTTGTTGATAGATATGTATTTGTTGTTCACAATTTTTATCTTTACCTTTTTCTTCTTCTTCCTCTTTGTAAAGAGTACCTTTCAGCATTTCATATAATACTGGTTTGGTGTTGATGAACTCCTTTAGTTTTTTCTTCTCTGTGTAGCTCTTTATCTGACCTTCAATTCTGAATGATAGCTTTGCTGGGTAGAGTAATCTTGGTTGTAGATTCTTGCTATTCATCACTTTGAATATTTCTTGCCACCCCCATCTGGCCTGCATAATTTCTGTTGAGAAGTCAGCTGACAGTCGTATGGGTGCTGCCTTATAGGTAATTAACTGTTTTTCTCTTGCTGCTTTTAATATTCTCTTTTTCTTTTGCTCTTGGCATTTTAATTATGATGTGTCTTGGTGTGGTCCTCTTTGGATTTCTTTTGTTTGGGGTTCTGTGCACTTCCTGGACTTGGAAGTCTATTTCTTTCACCAGGTGGGGGAAGTTTTTTGGTCATTATTTCTTCAAATAGGTTTTCAGTATCTTGTTCTCTCTCTTCTCTGGCATTCCCATAATTCTGATGTTGGTACACTTGAAGTTGTCCCAGGGACTCCTTACACTATCTTCACATTTTGGGATTCTTTTTCTTTTTGCTTTCCCAGTAGAGTGTTTTCTGCTTCTTTATATTTCAATTCTTTAACTTGATTTTTGCATTCCTCTAGTCAGCTATTAGGTTTCTATATAATATTTTTTATTTCAGTCAGTTTATGTTTAATTTCTAGTTGGTCCTTTTTCAACTCCTCTTGGGTATCACTAAATTTATCCATCTTTTCTAGGAAATACTTGAAAAACCTTATAAGTGTGCTTTTGAACTCTATATCCAGTCATTTGTTTTCTTCCATTTCTTTTGTTTGTGGTCTGTTCCTTTGTCTCCACATTTTTGCTGCTTCTCTGAGTTGGTAGTTTTGTGTGGTAGGTGTCCTATATGGCCCAGTAGCTCCATCTCCCCAGTTACCTGAGGTGGACTCTCTTGGTGCACCCCTTTGTGGACTGAGTGTATAGCCTTCTTATAGTTAAGTCTTGATTGTTCTTGGTACCACTGGGGAGAATTGACCTCCAAGCCAATTGGTTGTGAGGATCAGCTGTGTCTATGCCAGGAGAACTTCTCTGCTGGAGTCAGCCTTATGATACAAGACTTGCACAATTGCAAAAGCCTCTGTGTTCAGCTTGGATGGGGCAGAGTCTCAGAGCTGAGCAGACAGCCTTGGCTTCCTGTCAGCCCTGTCCTGGGTCCCAGTGTCCCTCGGTAATTGGTGTAGCCCTCTCTGCACACTTGTGCTCGTGCGCCTCCAGACCTCTGCCTTTCCAGCTCCCCTGAGTTTCTGGGCACTCCAGGGACCTGTATGAGTCTGGGTCCCCAGAATCTCACCTGCAACTGGGGTTCAGTGCAGTCGGAAGTGGATTTCAGTGCAGTTGGGAGGTTCTGTCTTCCTCCCGCTAGAGAAAGCCAGTGGCACAATCGGCAGTCAGTCTCTGTGTGCACACTCATGCTCACCCACCTCCAGACCTCTGCCTTTCACAGCTCCCCTAAGTTTCTTTGCACTCCTCTCTTTTCACTGCAGTCCAGACTCCCCCCATATGAGTCTCACCCAGAATTGGGGTTTAGTACAGTCAGGAGTTTCTATCTCCCTCCCGCTAGAGGAAGCCAGCCAGGCACTCCACTATCCATCTTCTCCATGCACGTGTCTCCATACCTCAGCTTTTGCAGTTCCTCTGAGTCTCCGTGAGCCCCTCTCTTTCCTTCTAGTTGTAGAATTTCCACTCAGCCAGCTTTCCTGTGCTTCTGGATGATGTCTGTTCTGTCTTTTAGTTGTAGTTTTGAAATTGTTGTGCAAGGCAGCAGTTAGGTGTTCACCTATGCCGCCATCTTGGTTTTTCTCTCTAGGTTTACTTCTGACCTCATTCTATCTTCACAATCCAAGAACTATCTTTGCCTTGAAAGGATCTTAGGTGAAAGAACTGCCCAAAGGTTGTGAAGCAAGACAAACTACCTCTGAATTTTCTATTTTAAGAATTCTATACTGAGTTTTCCACTGGTCAGACACTGTCTGTTGCCCTCAGCTATTTCTATACTAAAAAAAGAGAGAGAACAAGATAATTTAGCTGATCTAAGAAGCCCTCATTGCTGAGTGAAATCCACACAAGATATTCTCATAAGAAGACTGATTGGATCTCTTTTCTTCTCTCAGTGATAATCAACTGCTTCATGTTATTTTTATAAAAATACATTTTCCTCTGTAGTTCTATGCTCTTTGAAAGGGTAAATACTAGCCATATATGGCTACCTAAACTAATTTAATTAAAGACATTAGAATCAATTCCTCAGTTATATTGGTCACATTTTTAGTGTCCAATAGCCACATGTGGATAGTGGCTACTGCATTGAAAAAAGTGGATCTAGAACATTTTCATCATCACAGAAACTTCTATCAAACAGTGCTGCAGTAGATTGGACCTGATAGCAATGTGAAGCTACACCAATCCTGGCAAGTGAGGGCATCAGCAATCCTATATAATTAAGGGCTAATATGCAAATAGAACAAATGGTGGAACAACTGAACAATTGGTTGCTGTGACGTGCACTGACCACCAGGTGGCATGTGCGGAACACAGCAGGTGCTGGCCACAGCAGAATGGTGAAGCAGGTGATTGGGGTTGCCAGACCAAGGCACTGGTCACTGTCATTGGGTTGAGCCTCTAATGGTTACTGAAAATTCTTTGCTCCCGTGCACTATGGCTCCTCCCAGTGCTCACACTCGCTGCCAGCACCGGAGCCGCCACTCATACCCACTGCCAGAGCCAGCTCTACTCCCCGCCACAGCTGAGGCCAGAGCCACTGCTCCTAACCACTTCTGGTACCCAGTGCCAGTCCATATCATTTGCTGTTATCAGGGCGTGTGAGCAACGGCTGCCAGCCCTGATCACCCTGAGGGCTTCTTCACCTCCCACCCTGTTCCTGAGGGCCGATCAGGGCAGCAACTGCCACTCACACCTGCTGCTGGCACTAGCCCTAATGGCTCTGCATTGTCAGTGTGTGCAAGTGGCGGCAGTGGGAGCAGGGCTGCCAGCAGACAGAGGATTGGGGGCCAAGGCAGGAGGGGCCGAATGGGGTCACGGAGGATGGGCCAAAACCCACCCCTGTGCCTACCACAGCCTCGCAGCCCACAGTTCCTTTGCCAAATTCATGCACTGGGCCCCTAGTGAAGCTATAAAAAGTGGGTGGGGAGTGGGGACTCCCAGAATAAATGTCAGCAATGCTTTTCTAAGAACTATCTTTAAGACAAAGTTGACCAACAGGCTTGGAGTGATACAATCATACTGGAAGGACTTTTGCCACTGAGGTGATCAGGAGCATCCTCTGAGCCTGGATCCTTAATCATTCAATTATGATTTCTTTTTTTTTCAATTATGATTTCTTGTGCTGAATATATTTTGATTGCCCACTTACTATCTATGGAACCTTAAGCATATTGGTTAGCACCTTTAATCTCCATTTTCTCATTAGTAAAAGGGGAATAGTAATGGTATTCACTCTACATGAGTGTTGTGAGAATTAATATTAATGGCAAATAGTTCTATAGAGTACTTAAGATGGGCTGGACATTCTTTTGAGAACTTTAATAAATTAAGTAAGTCTCTTGCACAAAGTTAAGTAATTTGCCTAAAACCACATACTAGAAAGCAGCAGAGATGGGATTGAATGTTGGAAATCTGTCTGCTAAGAAATCTAAAATCGTTACCACTCTCCCAATTCTTTTTATCATTGTAAAAGGTATAAATTTGCTATCTGATTTTATAGTCAACCTTTCTCAACTTGCTTATTCTGAGTGCCCTTCAAATATATTTCTTAGTCTGCAAGGTTGAGAGCCAGGCCCTGGACAATAATGGATTCACCCCACCAGCTGGCCAACTGTCTATCATTCCTTGTCTCATTGCATGCCTTTTACAAGCTATACCTGCCCTATCTAAAGAAGACAGTGATGTATTTTATAATAAGGAAAGTTCCTTTAGATACTTCTTTTCTTTCACCCATTTTTAACTTCACTAACAAAGAATACCAGATCTGAGATTCCTGGGAAAGCAAAAAACCAAAGTCACGGTGAATTAATAAAAATCGTAGAGACTGCTTAAATCTGTGGAAGAGATGTGGATAAGAAATATTTAAATTATGATCAAACAAAACTCCATTTTGCAAGGTTTATCTTTCCATCTTCTGAACACTTTCAGCTTTGATTCACCCATCAGCCCAGGACTGCATTCACTTGAGTTAAACTGAGTGAGATGAAAAAAAAAAAGTGCCTGAAACATTCCACAAAACTGCATCTCAAGATCTTTAATTGTATTTGAAAACACCTGCCTGCGTCTGTAACACCAGAAAGATGCTTTTCATTTAAGCAAAAGAGAGGCGAAAAAGATATTCCAATAACAATAAAGCTACCTGGAGAAAACAGGCATGAAGAGCGTACAGAAGCATAAAGTGATGAAAAATAGCTCAGGGAAATGGATTCGGAGTGAGCAGGATTATATGCAGTATGCATCCTGCCCCTTGCTGGGTCTCATTCGGAATGGGGCTTTACAAAGACTGCTAGATACAATAATCTATAATAATAAAAGCATAATGTGCTAATTAGACTGACAACCTTCTGGTCAACCTTCCGGACTAAGCCGTGGCGCCGCTGTGGGGGCTGAGGCAGAGCCCCTTAAATGTCCTGCATCGGGCCTCTAGGAAGGTAATATAACAACACACATGTCATGGCTGTTCTGGCCATGCTGCCACACTAGAATGAGAACATGTGTTTCCTTCCTCAGGGCAGCCAGGAATTTATTTCCATACTGCTCGCTTCTGTTGGCTCCTTGAAAACCCTTTGCACTCCATCATGTTAAGATAAAGAGAACTTCCTCCCTTTAATTAGGAGAGGGGTGTTTATCATTTCAACAATTTAAATAATAACAACTGCATAGCAAGCCCTGGACTAATTATACTGTTTTCCCACACAGCCAGGCAGCTCTCCCCCAAAAAGCTGTGGAGTAGATGTCATTAATTATCCTCGTTGTATCGGGGAGAACGCTGAATTTCAGAAAGCCTCGGTTGCCTCTGAGACTTCATTCCTCTCGGTTTCTTTGCTTATTTCCACTCACCTTCCGCGAACGCCTCCCAGTCTCACTGAGCTAAGCGAACCGCACTCATTGCACTGGGATGGCGGAGTGAGAGACTGCACCTCCTCTTGCTTATTCCTTGCTATCATTAGAATGCTTTTCTCCTTAGTCTAAAGGTCTGTGCTTTTTTGAGTTCTTAAACCACAATTTGCTAAAACAAAACACAAAACAAAACAAAAAAACCATAGATTTTCATTAACATGCTGCCTCCTGCTTACTCACTATGCCAAACCACAGGAAGCCGTGGACTTTGTCATTATTACCTTTTATTGTGCACTAATTACATAAAGACCCTGCCTTCTTCATTCAGCGGAGAAGTCTTTCTTAATCCACTGAATTAACCTTTGACCAAGTTTCTTGGCTTGTAAGAGCTCTGTTAGCTCCCCACGTCCTTCCATTCTGAGGCTCCTATGGACTGAGTTACTGATGAGCTAGATTTGTCAGGGATGTGTGGCAGCGGGATAAGTTCAAGGCCCTCACGAGATGATTCCAGCCCCGGTTTCATAATTCTATTCTATTCAAGAGTCTTTTCCTTTTTTTTTTTTTAATATATTTTATTGATTTTTTACAGAGAGGAAGGGAAAGGAATAGAGAGCCAGAAACATCAATGAGAGAGAGACATTGATCAGCCGCCTCCTGCATGCCCCCTACTGGGGATGTGCCCGCAACCAGGATACATGCCCTTGACCAGAATCAAACCGTGGACCTTTCAGTCCGCAGGCCGACGCTCTATCCACTGAGCCAAACCATTTTCGGCAAGAGTCTTTTCTTCTTTTCCATAAGAACCAGCCCGAGGAAGCAGAACTGTAGAGCAAATTTGCACCCCGCCCCCAATCTCAGCCTTCCTTTGAACATTCCGATGGATTGGGGGCTGAGGGGTGGAAGGAAGCCCATTATACTGTGTCACAGACACACCTGGTGTCACATGCTTTGGCTTACCTTTCATTTCACCCGGAGCTGCCGCAGATGATCATGTTGATAGATTCACCTCATGTTGACAGCCTGCCATTGCAACAGGCCACCCATCCTTTTGCATTGTCCCAAACTTATTCACTACCTCCAGAGACTGCCTGGCCTTGTTCCAATGGTAAAAGCACAGCCCAGGCATGCCGGCGAGTGAATGCCTCCAGGGGTCACCCTCCACCAACTGGAGCCAGAGGTCAGTGAATAAGTGCCCCAGTCCCCAGGCCCTCAGCGGACAATTCTCTGTTACTCCCAGTGGACTCAAAATCCCCTTGCCCATAGCAGGGATCTTCATAACTCACCTCCTGGTGGTTGTCCCTCCTTTCCTGTCTTGTCGCCCCAGTTTTTTGCTTCTGGGAACACCTCTCACCTCAACTGCCTGCACCTGAATCCTAGCTGTGGGTTCTGCTTCTCAGGGTAACCATTTATAGACAAGGGTCTTAGAATTCCAGGTCTAATCATCTCCTCTTACAAGTGCTAGCTAGTGGAAATGCAGGGTCCAGAGTCAGTTCTCTAGACTCTTCCAGCTGCCCTAAATGAAAATGAGAAGACAAAGCCCTTCCAAGTCCATTCTAGACGCTGGGCCTTTGCGTTTGCTATTTCCTCCATCTAGAATGTCCTCTTCGGCTTGTCTTTTGGTCTCAGCTTGTTAACTCCCAGAATCCTCCTCTGACCATACCATTTAGAGCAGCCCCATTCTTCGAGTTACTATGACATCACCCTGGTTTGTTATTTCCATAGCTCTTACCATTACCTAATATAATCTTGTTTATTTATTTGCATGTTTCCTGTGAGTCTTCTCTCCACTAGGAGCTTGCCTGTCTTGGTTCCTGCTTTGTTAACAATGCTCAGTATATGGTCAGTGCTCAACGTTCAGAGGGAAGAAATCCATGTGTTGTACCATAAACCTCACTTGCCCTGATTATAACAACATGACTGCTATTTTTAAGTACACAGACCGTTGGAAAAGAGTTTAGCTCTCTGGCTAGCTGAGCCCATGAGTTAACACTTCTGAATCTCTGGTGTATCTCAAGATCCAAGAATGGTAAGTTAGGCTCTGTGGGTTACTCATCCAGGGGCCACAATCTCTTCCCTGGTGCTCTGTATCCTAAGCTCAGGGTGGCAACATAGAATGCATCAGTGCCATCAGGACACGGAAGAAGTAAGCAGGAGGAATAGAGGAATCAAAATGCAAGCCTTCACCCCTTACTTTGGCACACCTTAGCTCAGATATATAGAGTGGAGTGAGACCGAGGCTCTGGGGGAAAGATGTGATAAAAAAAATGCTTAGATCTGTCTCAAGATCTTAATAGGGAAAAGGAAAAGGAGTCCCATTGGTCATACATGGTTCACATTAGTTTACCAGGGGAGGGGACCAGATGAAGATTTGAAGAAGCTGCTTTATCTAGCCGGGAATAACAGCTATGCATGGCAGCTTATGCATCTTGTGCTATTTAGTCTTGGGAACCTTGAATGAAGTGTAAGGAAAGTGGATGGGAATGTGGTCCAGCAAAGGAGAAAGAACAGCACTGACAGCAAGAGTCACAGTGCTTCCTCAGCAAGCACTTTCCGATGCTTCTAACTTGACTGTTCCTTCACCTCTGTTTTTCTGTCTCCTCACATCTTTCCACCTCATGGCTGCTGAGGTCAACCTTCAACCTGATGTGCTTGCTTGGAGAGCTTAACATCCAATCATAATTCAGAGCAGAAAGGGGAGTTTTTATGTGGGAAAAAACCTTAAGTGGAATTTTCCTTAGTCTGTGACGTGTAGCTAGCGTCTTAATTATTCTGTGCATTCTGACTGGTAGAGCAAAAATTATAAAAATGTCTACACACTGATTATTTTAAGGATTTGGAGGATAGGCCAGAAGCAAATGATCAAGTAGCTGGACATGGAGGTAGTGCCTGTTGGCCTTGAATGCATCCACAGGATGAAGAAAAGACAAATAAAAGAAATAAGATGCAGCAAGTATGTCCAAGAACCGGTATTTCATAAATAATGACTGGTCTCTCTGAGTTACTGATAAACATCTCATGTTTTCCTTCACCTCTTTTCTCCTTTTATTTATGACTTAATTCTTATCTATCAAATGCATACTAAGATTAATAAAACATTGTCACTGCTCTTGAATACTCTTACACTGTATGGGGGCAGGTAGGCATGTAAATAGGTAAGACAGGTAATGACCTCTCCTTGGAAAGGACCTGAGAAGCCATTATACACAAAGGTGGTAATGACTGGAATGTGATAGCATATGCTATTAACATCTCCCAGGATGTCTGCAAACAGGGGATCATGCCTTCAAACACTGACTTTCGTGGCCTTTCAAGCATTTGCATTTTCAATACCGTCTGCTATGGTCCATTTATTAATTCAGGGTGAATAACTGGGAACATCCAAGCTCTCTTAGCCGGGCTTCTATACCAAAAGGAATTATTTTAAGAGTAGCACAAAGCTTCCCTGCCCCACCCCAAATTTACCCCTGCTGACTCTGCTGATAGTCCCAATTAAAAGTCTTTATAATGAGACTTTTTTCATAAATGCATAAAATAGAGCCATATATCATTTTATGGTACCATCTAGTTACAGATCTACTGGAAACAACTTAGTACAATTTGTCCTCAAGCCAGTTGAAATGACTAATCCTGGCACTATGCCATATATCCCCCAACAACGGGAGGATGGTGGGTAGCAAGCCTACCGCAGACTATAACCTAAGTAAGTTCAGCCTTTAATAGGTATAATATTAAACCACAACAATCATGACTTCATACTTTAGTACATGCTGCAATAAGATCAGACTCGGCCCCAGAGCAGGAATTCGTTTCTACTCCCAGCTCTGTTAATCATCTAGCCTCATGGCCTTGGACAAGTCACAAAGCTCTCTGGGCCTTGCTGTCCTCATCTATAAATGAGAAGACCACTCGTTTCAATGAATCCAAGGTTCCAACTACCTCTAACCTTGATTAGTAGCTAATGTTGACTGAGTATTCAGAAGGAACAAAAACACTTTCTGGACTCTCTTTGGCAGTCATTATCTAAGCTTTGTTCTCATGCATTTCCAAATTGTAGCTTGTTCTATCTAGATTTCAATGAACTTGACAACTTACCAAATAAATTGTCAGAAAGAGAATATTCATCCGCAGCAGGTAAGTGGGAGTGTTGGATGAGATTCATTTTTGATCCAATCCAAACTTTTCTACTTGAGAATGCACCTTTGTTATTGTGGTCTTCAAAAATACACCCTGAAATGCAAATAAATAAATAAGAGAGTTTAAGGAACAGGGAAGGAGATGGTTAAGAAAGAGAGGGAGGGAGAGTTCATGCTAATTTACAGAACAGTAATTGGCTCCCTTTTGACATTTTGCCAAGGCCTTTCTGTATGTATTTGTTCTCAATATTTATCATTTTTACACCTCATTTGGACTTACAAGTGTAGAGATACTCTCCAATTTACTTGGGAAAACACCATATGTTTTCATTTAAATTTCAACACTTGGGAGATTTGGGCAAAGCATGATGACATTTTGATTGTTTGGGGTTGTTTTTTTCTTTTACATACACACACACTCAAATATAAAAGCCCTGATTTAAAATGGGATGTATCCATGATTTATTATCTTAAATTTTATTCTAAAGTAGAACAGGTCTTTGAACAAACACAAAGGTACTTTAAGACCCCTTTCTACTAGAATATTCCTAGGTTGAGTAGGCACTATGTCAGCAAATCAAAAATTTAGAAAGGATTCCCAAGATCTTCATCTTACCTTTTAGAGAAAATGTAAGAAATTTGCATTTTCACTCTCCTGATTTACCTTGGCTATATATTATCTGGGATTAAAAAAAAATAGTTATGATAAGCAGAAAAGTTATGGTAAATCTCACCAAAATGTCTGAAGTTTCATCCTGGGGAAAGGTCCAGAACTCATCCCAGAACCTAAGTGAAGCAGTGTTCACTTTTAATCTCCAGGTCTTCTTTCCTTCCTTCCTTTCTTTCTTCCAATGTGTCTTCTACCTCCCTGAAGAAGTAATATGAAAGGTCAAATGATGAGAAAGTGTGCTATCAGAACCTCTTTTCCAAGGCTGTTTTCTGAGGGCGATTTTTAAACCTTTTTTATCCTGTCCCCCAAAAGTAATCACTCTGTTTACAAATAATAACTATTTCTATTTTCTACTCCAGAAGAGAACCTAGGGTTATTTTTATTAGAATTTTAGACTAATAGGTCTTTCATTAGAATTTTCCTTTTATTCGTGTCTCTGTTTCTTTCTCTCTCACTCAGCAAAATGGTCCCGTTCAAGCAGAAGTGGGTAGCAGGTGTATGTGGCTGCTGGTAAGATAGTCCACCAGACAACGTTTGCTGTGTTTATTTGTTTATTCATGCTTTTAAAATACATTTGTTGGGGACTTATTCTGCACTAAGTTCTGTGCTGAATCTTTGGAGATAAAATGATGAAGGGAACACAAGCATCCATGATCTATGACATCAAACTTAATAAATAGAGAGGTGAAAAAAATAATCACAGCAATATACAGATAATTGTATATTGTACTCGAAGCTGATGATGAAGGCAAAGATTAGGATGCTCTAACAGAGAGGTATGTGAAAAGGAGTGAAGATGGAAAAGCAGCTGAGGGAGGAGGTGATTCCAAGGGTAGTTTTTATTTTTTGCAATTATAGTTTACATTCAATATTATCTTGTATTAATATTGCTTCAGCTGTACAACAGAGTGACATATACTTAAACAATTACATACTTTACAAATTATTTCCCCTGGTATTTCTATTACCCACCTGGCATCATACATCGTTATTATAATATTACTGCCTATATTCCCTATGCTGTATTTTACTAGTACATCCCCATAATTATTTTGTAAACTACCAATCTATACTTCTCAATTCCTTCACCCTTCTTACCAAGTCCCCCAACACCCCTTCTCTCTGGCTACCATCAGTCTATTTTCTGGGTCTATGAATTTGTTTCTGTTTTGTTTGTTCATTCATGGTAAAGAACCTGTATTTTTAATGACAACATTAAACCGCCTAATTAATCAATTGTAAGATCTACTTTACCTGCAGATATTCCATTATGATAGGCAATACCAGGGCACATCTGAATTGATGAAAAGATACCAGAGAGGTTGAAGAATTTAGTAACACACACACACACACACACACACACACACACACACACACCCTGGGAAAGGATACAAACTGTATCTACTGTGGCAATGCAGCATACCTGGGTCCATCTGATGAACCAATGGCATGGTCCTACCAAAGCCTACTTTCCAGTAAGCCAAAGGATTTGTTGGGAGAAAACTCATCCTAAAGTCAGAGGGAGCCAGGAACCAGGACTCTTGCCCCAAAGCAAAGCCACATTCATTAGGCAAGTGTGTAATTCTCAATGTAGCACAGTATTTGATCAACCTGTACTAGATTCAAGAGGCCGTCCTACCACCCTAATGGGAAAAGGGAGAAAATTCTAAATAAAAACGAAGCTTAGAAACCTTGAACTATAAGGTAGACCTTTCTAACAGGACACAATGAGTAGGAGAGAACTCATTTCAACTCCACCCTCATGCTCAAACAACTCTGCACATATCACAGTGGAACTTTGACCCCCACAGGACTCATGGTCATTCTGGGGCAATTGTGAAAGAGCAGAGCAGCTGAGGTATCACCTTAACCCATGGAGAATGCGCAGCAGAGTTTCTGTGACCACTGTTGGGTACTGGTATCTCCAGTGGACACAAAAAGTAGAAGAAGAAGTGATCAGAGCAGACTTGATTATGAACAAACATGAAGAGACCCCAACACCTCCCTGAAATACTTGGGGAGAAGAGGACTCTAGTAGGGAGCCAAAGGTCCTGAGGAATAGACCAATAAAAGTTGAGTTGTTCAGCCCAAATGCCCATCAGCAGATGAGTGGATTAGAAAACTATGGTACATCTACACAATGGAATACTATGCTGCTATAAAAAAGAAGGAATTCTTACCATTTGCTGCAGCATGATGGACCTGGAGAGCATTATGCTAAGTAAAATAAGTCAGGCAATGAAAGAAAAATACCACATGATCTCACTCATTTATGGAAAATAAAGAACATTATAACCTGATGAACAAAAGGCTAAATAAAGAGGCAGTAAAGCACTGAACAGACTATCAAATTACATTGGGAAGGCAGGGAGTGCTGGGAAGAAAGTAAAGGGCGGGGGAGTGATCAAACAAAGGACTTGTATGTATACATATAAGCACAGCCAATGGACACAAGACACTGGGTGGGTGGGATGAGGGCATGCGACAAGCGGTAGGGGAGGCTGGGGGAAGGTCAATGGGTGGGGGAGGAAAGGAGATATATGTACTAATACATGTAATACTTTAAACAATAAAAAAATATAATGAAAAAAAGTTGGGTGGTTGCTATTAATGGGACCTCATTCACATTCACAAGCTATTTGAGGACTTGAGAAATTCCAGTTTTAATATGTATGTATAAATTTTTATGTACACATTCAATGTGTATATATTATATACATGAATTATATATAAATATATCTACATATATAATAAATGGGTTGAAAAGTCCCTCAAAATTCATACAACTATTGAGTTTCTCTTATTTTTAGGAAATTCCAGTTTTCCATAAAAATTCCCAGGAACCTACAAAGTACAGAATCAGGAATTTTCCCTAATATTCAATCCAAACTTACACTCTGTGATTTAAGACCCAATTGCTCTGGTCTTTAAAACACAGGAGAATTCAGCTCTCTGACTCTTACATTTGGCTTCCCTCCATGCTAACTTTTTCTCATATTTGCCTTTGGAATCTTCAGGCCTGTTCATCAAGCTCCCCATACTTCTGTAGCACATCACAGCTCTCTGATAGTTCCCAGATGCCATCATCTTCATTTCCCACCAAAATCTTGTATTTTCCTCCATGTGTTCATATCAACTCGGCACCTTCCATTCAAGTGCCTGGCACACAGTAGGCCCTCAATAAATGTAGGCTCCATTAAATGGTTTGCATTAATTGTTTTTCTTGCTTAGTTCTGCCCAATTCCCTGACATTTGGTATGCTCATCCTGAATAAATGGTACAAGATAAGGATTTCATTCTCTTATTGCACAATGGACAGAATTTATCACTCTTACCCAAATGAAAGTCCAGTTCCACTAATTCTGTATCATTTGAGTTATTCCCGTCACTGGAGACCCACTATGTGGGTGCCCCTGAAGAGCTAACAACAGTGCCCTCCAGAATCCAGACAGGTGACAGAGTCTGTCCAAACCAGATGTGTTGAGTTTATGATTCCAGAAGGGGTTTAAAGGAAAGTCAAACTTTTAAAATGACACCACAAGCACATAATAAGCAATTCAAATAGTACACAGAAAAAGTAAGTTTTTTTTTCCAGCTCTGTCACTCGTTTTCTTTACCAAATACAACTACCATAGTCAGTTTCTTGTGCATCTTCCCGGTTACTATGCCCACTCATAGTATAAAGGGCCCTTAAACACTGTACTTTAAACTGGGGTTTGGCAAACTATTGCCCACAGGCCAAAGCTGGGCCTGTTCTTGTACAGCCTTCGAGATAACAATGGTTTTACATTTTCAAACAGTTTGAAAAATTAAAAGAAGGATATTTCATGTCACGTGAAATTCATTTTTAAGTATTCATAAATGAAGTCTTATTGGTATACAGCGACATCCATTTGTTTATTGATTATCGAGGTTTCTTTCTCCCTACAATGGCAGAGTTCAGTAGTTGCAACAAACACTCTATGATCCACAGGGCCAAAAACATTTACTCACTAGCCTTTTACAAGAAAAATTTGTTAATCTCTGCCTGAAACAAATCACAGAAGATTTTTTTAATCTAGTGATATTTAGGTAAGCTGTGAATAAATGTAACAAATACCCTCATTTTCAACAATCTTGTCTAATTTTCTAGGTGAAAAGTCCTATCTCACTGTTTTAAATTGCATTTCTTTGATTATTAGTGAAATTGGAAAATTTTTACATCTTTATTGCCTATATGTGGCCATTATTTTCAATTTTTTGTTTATACCCTTTGCCACTTTTTCTATGAAGTGTTCATCATTTTTTATTGACTTAAAATTGTCAGTCTACTTTTCCCCATGCTGTATGTGAAAAGCTTCCTTATCTGTAAAGATATGTAAAGTTGATACAGGGATTCATTCTCACATATACTTAAACATACATGTGTACATACATATTTTTAAGACTTTGAAGAGAAAGTAATTTCTTCCCATAAGATATATGGGGACCCTATCTGTGTTCAATATGGGACCACTGGAAATTCTTAATGACATAATAAAATCTATTTTTAAGAAGATCAGACTAATGAAAAAGTGGGACAGAGAAGGTAAGCAGTAAAGGAAGGAGGAAAATTCAGGAAATCTGTTGCTAACATGAGATGATCGATGCATACCATAGCGGTATCTGCAGAGATGGGAAGGGAGGGACTTGAGTCCAGTGCACAGAACAGAGAAAGGAAAGGAAAAAGCCTGGAGATACCAAAGTTAGGCCTTAAGTATTGGTGGAAACAGGGACAAATGTTTATTTTACTTTATGTTTACTTGTGTGATCTGTAGCCTAAGCCTTCACTTAAGGACCCAGCAGTAATTTCGGAAATGGTATGTGCTGTTTGTTTTGAATGTGATAAGACAGTGAGTGACTGGTAGCTTAGACTCCTACTTTCTGGTTATCAATTTTGACTTGTTTAGACACTGCGTGTCACAGGAAGTTCATGGTGCATGGAGCTCCTCTGATTTATCAGAAACCATTTGCAAATAGAGACCTCAGAAACACCCTGTTTCAATTAAATAGCTTTGACTCTGACTTAGAAGAATCGCAGGACTCAGAAGATAAAGATAAAAATTGGTTACATGTGCTGTTACCTACGAACTCATCACACTTAATGAAAATATCCTTGGTGGCATTTTTTTTTTTTATAAAACCAGTTGTTGATGGCAGAGCACACATTCTGTTAAACATCTATGTCATCCATTCCTAAAGGACAGGGCAAAGTGAGCTTTTTCTAGCCATCAACATTGCATGCCCAGGGAAAGCCCTGGATTCAGCCCAAAGGCCAGAAAAATGTTCTTAAGGGGAAAGAAAAAAATCATGATCTCTTCAAGCAGCATAGTGGAAAAGTCAGGCAATGAAAACGCATTTAGAATAGTGTGGGGCTTGAAAGAGATAGCACAAATCCCTTCAGGAGCCCAGCAAGGACCGTCATTCACTGAACCTTCTTTCATTTTCTCCTATGTATCAGGCTTTGATGGAGGTCTTAAAAACAGAATGAGGCAGGGGGAAAAAAACCCTGCCTTTACAGGGCTTATATTCTAGTGGGAGAGATGCACATTTGCAAGTAAACATATAAGATATCCAATGATGATAATCCTATCTAATAAAAGAGTAATAGGCAAATTGACTGTACCTCTGCTACACCCACAAGCCATGCCCACTAGCCAATCAGGAGCAAGCATGCAAATTAACCCAACCAAGATGGTTGCGGCCACAGTTAGGGCCAATCAGACTGGCAGGGGAGCAGTTAGGCATCAATCAGGCTGGCAGGGGAGTGGTTAGGGTGTGATCAGGCTGGCAGGCAGAAGTAGTTAGGGGCAATCAGGAAGGCAGGCAGGCAAGCACTTGGGAGCTAGCAGTCCTGGATTGTGAGAGGGATGTCTGCCTGCTGAACATCCTTGGGGGGGTCCCAGATTGGTGAGGGTGTAGGCTGGGCTGAGGGAACCCCCCCTTCCCTGTGCATGAATTTCATGCACTGGGCCTTTAGTCTATATATATATAAAAGCCTAAGCAACCATTATGACCGAATGACCAGAAAAAATGGTGGACCAGTTGCTATGACACATCTGATCACCCGAGGGCCAACATTCAATGCAGGAGCTGCCCCCTAGTAGTCAGCATGATCCCAGAGCCAACCTCCCATGGCCAGCCAACCTCCCGAAGCCCCTCCCCCCTCTGACTAACCTCTCACTGCCCCCATCAGGACTGGTTGAGACAACCCCAATCATCCCAATCTCTGGCCAGGCCAAGGAACCCCACTGTGCACGAATTTATGCACTAGGCCTCTAGTAAGAAAACAAAGATGATAAGGGATAGAGTGCTATGGTTGGAGAGGGTGATCCAGGAAGAGATCTCTAAAGAGCAGACTTTTGAACTGAAATGTGGAGGATAAGAAGGAATAAGCCACATCAAAGAAAATAAGTTTAAGCAGAGTGTCAGCAAGTGTTAAGGGCCAGGGCTTGGAGTGCAGGTGAATCAGTAAAAGCCCAGTGAGGCTAGAAATTAGTGAGAAGGGGAAGGGCAAGAGATCAGGTCTAAGAGTAGGTGGCTCTCATATGGCCTGCGAGCAGGGTAAAGAGTTTATTCTTAGTGGGTTTTAAGCAGGGATGTGACTAGGAGAATGAGGGTGGAAGGCTGATTCTTGAATTTCATCTTGAATGAGCAGGCATTAGGCTAGGCAAAGTCATGTAGTGGGAAAGATATAGGGAGGAAAAATAGCGCACTGTGTCCTGAGCAACCATAAATCATTCTCAATGCTGAAATAGTAAATTCAGCTCAAGCCAGTGGAGGGAAGGATGGCCTATTCAAGAAATAGTGCCAGGAAAATTGGCTATACCTTTGCCGGGTGGGATGGAATAGAGATTTCTATCTTGTGTTATTCTTGAAAATAAGAGAATGAAAGACATTAAGATTATGAAATTATTGAGAGAAATATAGGGAAATACATATATGGTCTTTATGAACTTAGGGATCTCTCCTTTTCTTTGAACTAGTGCCATTACTAAACAAAACATAAATTAAAAAGAATAATGTGATTACATTAAAATCAAGAGAACAGAAATCAAGACACCATAAACAAAGCTAAATATATGAAACAAACTGGAAGGAAATGTTTACAACATAAATAACAGCAAAAATTAGTACAAATAATACATAAATTACTCTTATAAATAAAAAACAGAAAGGATAAACAATCCAGGACAGAAATTAGCAAAGGCTGTAAAGAGGAAATTTAGCAAAAGGGAAATACAAGTGGCCAATAAGCATGCAAACATCTGGAACTGATTAATAATTAGGAAAATGCAAATTTGTGTAACTGGCTGCCATTTCCACCTATCAGAAGATCAAACCTTCATAACTGTGATAATTTTAAAAGTTGGAGTGAACATATAGAAATACACATTTTCATATATTGCCAGCAGGGGCATTAGTTTTTAGTCTTCTGCAGGGTTTTTAGCATTGTATATTAAAATAAAATGCAATTCTAATTCTTAGGTATCTTCCCTGGGGAACCTTTGCACATGTGCACCAGGATGTTCACTGCAGCATTGTCTCTTATGGTGAAAAGGTGGAAACCACCTAAATGAGCATCAACAGTGAAATGGCTAACGGCTCAATCAATAGTACCAAATATTAGGCTGTGGTTGAAAAAACTGAGGTGATTTTATATGTGTTAACATTGCAAGAGGGGAGTAGAGGAGAGTGACTTTGGGGAAAGTAAAGAGATATTTTAGACTCGGTTATAATATGGTGTGTTTTTTATGAGATTAATTCATTGAGATATCATTCTCTATTCTCCATTTGGCCATTTATACCATTGGATGTCAGAAGCAGACACATTTCTTTTTTTTTTCTTTTTTTTTATTAATTTTTTATACATATCTCCCCATTGCCCCCCCTCCCTCCCAGGCATACCCCAACCCCCCAGTGTCTATGTTCATTGGTTATGATTATATGCATAGATACAAGTCCTTTGATTGATCTCTTATCTACCTCACCTAACTTTAATCTTCCTGCTGTAATTTCACAGTCTGTTTGAAGCTTTACTGTCTCTGTATCTATCCTTTTGTTCATCAGTTAATAATGTTCTTTATTATCCCCCAATGAGTGCGATCATGTGATGCTTCTCCTTCATTGACTAGCTTATTTCACTAAGCATAAGGCTCTCCAGTTCCAACCAGGTTGCTGCAAATGGTAAGAATTCCTTCTTTTTAATGGCAGCATAGAATTCCATTGTGTAGATGTACCACAGTTTTCTGATCCACTCATCTAGAAGCAGACACATTTCAAATCTCTGGGAGAGAAGGTTGTTTTTTATAACCCTTGTTCCCCAAAATGCACCTCTCCCACCATCCACATCCACTGGATTTCTGCATTTGTTACACCTGATGAATCTGCGCTGACACATCAGATCACCCATACAGTTTACATCAAGGTCCATTCAATCTTGGTGATGTATATTCTATGGGTTTTCCATCATAGTATCGTACAGAATAGTTTCACTGCCCTCAAAATCCTCTATAAAATGCATATCAAAGGGTTCCTGGCCCCTCGAAACCCAGTCATGGCCTCAGATTCAGAATCTGGGCTGCAAGAGAATAAGGATCTTCCCACCACCCGTTTTTGGCATGACATTACTCTGTCCTTCCCTCTTAACACTGGACCACAACCAGCGTTTGCTCCTTAAGTGACAGGCTGGTGCAGACTTGGCATCCACACTGAGAGCTTGAGTAGCTCTCTAGGGAGTGGAAGCAGACAGTTCCCTTCTGAGTCAGGGAAGATCTGAGCCCCAGACCAGAGGGCCTTTCTCTGCTCAGCAATATCCCGCAGCAAACCTATCTCCTCCAGGGACCAGTGTCTTCCAGAGAACCCTGTTACACAGTCCTCCAGGACTCGAAGCTGCAAAGCTGCTATTTCCCCTTTGCTTTGAACTAGTGACATTAATTAAGGTATAAATATCTAAGTTATCTCAGGATGACCAGGACCAGGAAAAGGCCTTCTAAATCTATTTGAAAATGGGAACCCAGGGGAAAGAGATCAACCCAAGGACTTCTATGCATGCATGCAAGCACAACCAATGGACACAAGACACTGGGGGAGGTGGGGATAAGGGCATGTCACAAGGGGTAGGGGAGGCTGAGGGAAGGTCAATGGGAAAAAAAATGGAGATATATGTATACTATTTGTAATACTTTAAACAATAAAATTAAATTTTAAAAAATGGGAACCCAAATCTCAAAGTCCTATAAGAATTTTTATCTTAAAAAAATGAAGATTAATAAAAATTTATTTTTTATTCCCACATATTATTTTTAGTCACCAGAAGTCTATTCTAATTCTTAGACCTAAGAGTGCTGACCAGGCTCTCTTGTCCTGGGCAAGCGTTTTTTTTTTTTTTTTTTCTTGGGCAATAGTTGATTTCCCAGGAAATATTTACCTTCACAATCAGGTTGCATTACATTAGCGTTATACTGACACAAATTATAAAGAGGAGAGAAAGTATAGCAGACATTCCTTTGTTGTCAAAACTGGGAAGGGGCAAACGGAGAAGGAAATACCTCACAGTGGAGGGCAAAGAGGTTAGAAGATATAGAGAGAAGAGGGAGGAGGGAGAGAAAGGAAGAAGATGGATATTTTTACATAAGGTGACTTTATCTCCCCATGCAGCTTGGTGACTAAGGACTCTCATACAGTGTTGCCTTGTAGCTACATCTCCACTGACAGAAAATATAGGGGCAATAAAAAATAACTGGGAAAATGAAAATTGTTTCTATTTCTTTTTGCCCCTTCATGATCTATGCTACTGTGCTTTAAGAAGAAAATGAGATTGGGATTTAAGAGCAAAATGAAGAAAAAATACTCCCTACCAAGAAAATAACGTATTTGCCTAGCCAATACAGCTCAATGGTTGAGCCCTGACCTATGAACCAGAAAGTCACAGTTGGATTCCTGGTCAGGGCATACTCCCACATTGTGGGGTCGATCCCCAATGTGGAGCAGCAGGGGGCCAATCAATAATTCTCTCATCATTCATGTTTCTATCTCTCTCTCCCTCTCCCTTCCTCTCTGAAATCAATATATACACTAATAAAAGCCTAGGTGGCCCTCGCACCCTCATCGCAAGATAGCTGCCCCTATGTCATCACAAGATGGCCACCCCCACATTGTCACAAGATGGCTGGCAGGGCCCAATCCCTGAGGGATTCCATATTGAAGAGGGTGCAGGCTGAGCTGAGAGACACACACCTCCCGTGCATAAATTTTGTGCACTGGACCTCATATATATATATATATATAAAATCTTAATTCTTTCCTTTATCTCTCCATGTAATGACAACAGGAGCTTTTTGTATTCTCACAGCATTCATAATCCACAGGCTCTGTGACCCACAGCACCTCTGAGCTCCTCTCAGACGTCCCTAATCAAACACCATGGCAAGTCCTTGCAGTCTTTCATTAAAATGCTGATAACTGAAGTCTCCAATCACCTCTCCTGGATCAACCTCTGGATTAAAGCAAATAGTGCTGAAATTTTTCCACTTCCCCTGCTCATGGTGCAATCATTAAAAAATGCCCTACAGCCCAAACCGGTTTGGCTCAGTGGATAGAGCGTCGGCCTGTGGACCGGAAGGTCCCAGGTTCGATTCCAGTCAAGGGCATGTATCCTGGTTGCGGGCACGTCCCCAGTAGGGGGCGTGCAGGAGGCGGCTGATCAATGTCTCTCTCTCTCATTGATGTTTCCAACTCTCTATCCCTCTCTCTTCCTCTCTGTAAAAAATCAATAAAATATATTTTTTTAAAATGCCCTACTAATATTCAAAGTTGTACTGGGGCTTAATCACTTACTCCTGTCATGCTGAATTGTTTGCAGGCCTGTCCACTTGCTCTGCCATCATCCCAGATTCCAAGTTTTCCCAGCCCCCAACAATATCAGAACAGCAACGAAAAGACTTTGGTGCCAGAAAGACCTGCCCTCATCTTCAGATCCCGCCTGTCCTAACTGTGTGACCAAAGACAGGTTATTTGTCCTCTTTGAGCCTCAGTTTCCTCATCTGTAAAACGAGTGTAAGAAAAACTTCCCTGCGGTACCATTGGGAGAAAGAAAACAGGCAATTTCGGTAAAGCTTGTGACATGTCAGTAAACACTGAATCCTGTGCACACATTTCTTTTCCTTCCCACAATCTCGGGGGCTCACAGCTAGTGGGTGTGCCATCACAACTGGCCAGATTTGGGAGATGTGGAAATAAGAGGGAGAACAAGGATGACATTACTTTCCCTCTCCAGCTGGGGGGAGAGGGCGGAGGTGCGTGGTGGAAAATGCCAGGGCAAGTCCTGAGGAAGGGTCTCGGGACAAGAGAGTGCCATCCCTGGTCCGTTCTCTCTCAGTTGACTTGGAGTTGCATCAGCCATATTGCAACATTCTCAGCAAAACAGAAAAGTCCACGGTGCAAATGGCGCAGGTCCATAATTTGGAGGGTGGGGGGCGACTGCAAGATGAGGGTGTCTATGACAGCTAGAAAGCCAGTGACCATTCCCCAACATCTTCCTCTATCACTCTGGAAGGTGGCTCAAGGGCAAAATCAGATTTCTTGAAAGCTAGGTGTGTTTCTCAGAGAACGAATCCAAAGTGAGTTGTGTGCATGCTCCCAGCCCCCTCACTGCTAAATAGAAACTCCATTGGGAGAAATGATCCAGGATCCTCTCACCGTTGCTAATTCCCTACGGCAGTAAGCCGACAAGGAGAGGCCTTCTCTGTAGATTCAGACCTGGACAATTTTAATAATACTTAAGTTCTTCCTAACATTTTCCACCTTCTTAAACTATTTCCATCTGCTATTCATAGGAGAAATGAAAAGCAATAGAAGTGGGTACAAGGAAGGTCAAAAGAGAAAGCATTTTAAACCCTCTCTCCTAGGAAAAACTTTTATTTCAATTGAGCATACCTTCAACACTTTCCAAATCATTAGCAATATTCACACCAAGATTTGATAAATCACCAAAATGTAGCACACCATACAAGTCACATTATCTATGGAATTAGAACAGAGACCTTTCCAACATGTACTGTCCCCAGGGATTCTGCTGGGCGACCACATGTTAGAAGACATTCCTAAATAATTGTTCAAAAAAGGTCAACAACTTATGCTTTAGTTAGATCAGGTTAGGTCCATTCACTTTTTGCTTCTTTTTGGTTGCTTTTCAGAGTAATTTTTCTTTGCAATTTTCAGGATTTGATCTCAAATCCTGCTAACCTAGCATTTCCTTGTTGACCAAATTTCCTGATGTTAAAGAGAAACTTTTAATGACAAGCTCCCCTCGCTGGCGTTGAGATGCAATCAGGTACTCACTCGATTGTCTCAGGTGGGAGCTGAACTTTCAAGGCCCTGCGCGGATTCGGGGTCCAGCCTTCCCCTCCAAATCCCGGCAATTCTTCTACCGACGCTCAGGATCCGAGTTGGCGTTGGTGTGAACCCGGGAGACAGCGGAGTGAAGAGGAGGAGGGAGTTCTAGCAAAAGCTGTGGCTGACCACGGGCCTCCCAGCCCCAGAGCATCTCTTCCTTGGCTCCGTGCCTCCGGACACAGATTAGTCA
Organism: Lasiurus cinereus; assembly: GCA_011751065.1. Taxonomy (NCBI): domain Eukaryota; kingdom Metazoa; phylum Chordata; class Mammalia; order Chiroptera; family Vespertilionidae; genus Lasiurus; species Lasiurus cinereus. The sequence goes on along the minus strand of JAAGEH010000311.1, from coordinate 40,064,814 downwards.
TTAACAGTCCTTTCCCTGCTAAGTGATATAAACACAGAAAGGGGGAGCCTCCTCGAGATTCCCAGGCCCAACTCCAGAGCCCCAGAGCAGGGGAGGTGACACTGCCCAGGAGCCCAGAGCTTGTCTTTCAAAACATGTCTCCGGAGGCTGCTTTTCTGGGTCCAGATTTCTGTGCACTTCCCCTAAAAGCGAGCTGTCACCTTCCCTCTCTCCATTTTAATAGTTTCGCCACCTCCCAGGGTCTGAAGTTAGCAACACTGAGCCTTCTCAACCCTTCCCTCTCTCAGGCGTCCCATGTCAAATCATAACAGATGCCTGTGGGCTCTATCTCTGGAATGTTTCTTACTTCCATCCCACCCTTTTCCTCTGCTAATTTGAGCCCATCACAGCTTCCTGTCTTAAGGAAAACATTGGAGCATAACTCTTCTCTTTCCTTTCTTTTTTTTCTCTTTCTCTTTTTCAAATTGCACAGCAGCATAAAGGTCAGATGCTCATTTGTCACAACCTTCATTCAGTAAGACACTTAGCTTCTCGGAGTCCCCATTTTCTCATCTGGGAGGTGGAGGTGGAGTAACTATCTCATGGGCTCTGGGAGAATTGCATGCATAGCTACCATAAACATGTGTAAATGTCTAGAAAACTGCCTGGCATATAGCAAGCACCCAATAAAGTTTAGCCGTTATGATTCCTTTCCCTAAACATATATTGATTGTGCACCATGTACCCAGCACCTTACTAGATGTCTGCCAATCAAACCTCCCCCAAGAGTTCCCATTGCCTGAAAAATAAATGCAAAATGCCATGGATAGCCTGACCTTTAGAACCCCCTCCACACCCTGACAATCTAGTCTTAATTTATCTTTCTAGCATTTTCTCACATCTTCAGGGGCCCAAATCTCCTGCCCACTGATGGCAAGCTCTTCCTTTAATCTGACTTACCTTCCCTTCATAGCCACCCAGCTTCCAGGCTGAGTTCTTCCGGAAGCCAACCCCATGTCTCATCTGTACTATTCTCCCCACCAAACCCCCTCATCCTTCATTTCTCTCATTGTCCCTTCATTCCTCCGACCTTGTGGATTACAGTTACCTACTTCTCTCTTCCATTGCAAAACAGAATATCTAGAGCAAACGTAGCAGACTTCCCTTTGTATCCATCCCTGGGCCTCACATAGTGCCTCTCAAGGAAAGAATATTGCATAATTATTTGCTAACTCAATCAATGAGATGAGAAAATAAGATTTTCCAAAATAACATGTGTGCACGTTCATGGATGTGTACGTGTGCACATGCAAGTGTGTTTGTGTGTATGTGCACAATGTCCCCCATTGAAAAGTAAGTTAGTGGAAGGCTACACCCATATCTGTTAGCAATGCTATTATTTTACTTCTCTGATTACATAGCATGCATAAGTCCTACAGGCTCATGCTCCCTACCCCTGTGGGTTCCGATACACTGAGGCACACCCCCTCACGCTTTCTTTATCACAAGGAAGAGGAGGACTCTCCCTCACCCATTTGAAGCATCTTTCTGATTACTCTCTCCATGCTCTCTGCAGCTCTGGGTTGTCTGGGGGACTCATGCCTGACCCCCAGCCCAATTCTTCTGAGATGATGAAAGCCTGTGTGGTGATTTTATTCTCTCCAGCAGCAGTGGGAGGGATGGTTGAGGCACAAACTCTGGAGCTGATCACCTGGCATTTCACGATGACTATCATATTTGCCCAACTGGACTAGATCTGAAGGATCTCAGGCGTGTTGGGAGTGAGAGATCATGAAGGGGAAGAAATTGAGCATTTCAGGGCAAGGAAAAGGCAGCAGCAAAGGCTCTGAGGCAGGAAGTAGCTTGGAGAATCCCATGAAGTAAACAGAAGGCCAGTGATCTTCAACTAAGAGTGTGGAGGAGCCACGAAGAAATAGGAGTAGGATAGGTAGGGGCAGTGGTGTGCTGGGAAATGTTTAATCACCGCTCTCTGAGGGTCTTTTCTGTGAAATGCCTCCAGTCCTCACCTACCCCTTCGAACAGAGAAGCAACATAGACATTCAGGCAGTGTTTTTTGAATTGTTGATATGACCCATTAGTGGTTCATAAAATCAATTTAGTGGGTCATGACTATCATTTGTTTGTTGTCAATGAAATTGTATATTAAAAAATAGCATAGCAAATATTTGCATTGCAAGAAGAAAGGCAAGTACTGATTAATGGAGCTTTTGATTCACATACATGTGTGCCGATGAGATCTAGATTTCAGCATAATATAGTTTAGAAGGTCACAGTTTAGAAAGTGTTTTAAAAGATCATTGAATGGGGACCATGAGACTTGGATTCTGGATATAATTTAGTGAAGAAGGAAACCAAGGAAAAAGAGAAAGGACACATATCCCATGAAATCTCTCTAGTGGGAAAATGTTGATAAAAATGTGATAGAATTCTCAAAGGTACAAAACTAGCTACTAAAAAAAAAGTACATGTCATAGTTTCATAATATGGGGAAATCATAAATTTCTGGGTGTCACAAGTAAACCATATTTTTCTTCCCTTCTGGAAACCAAACATTGTCTCACTAATAGAAAGATGTGGACAGGAGACCAGAAGGCTGGTCAACCTTAATTACTCTGAAAGGTCAGAGCTAATCATTCACTGTTTAGTTGAAACATTGTTAGCTGAAGCAGCCTCTACCTGTTTGTTTCATGTAAATTTCTGTTCTTGGAATTTCCTGCCTAAAGGTCATGGGTGTATCCCATAGTCTTAATAAAAGGAATAGAAAGGCCAGAGCAGAGGATGGTCTTCTCACTAGAGGAAGGCTCCTGCCTGGCCCCCCAATATCGTCAAATTAATACTTTTCTAGTCTCTCTTTTTATTTGCATACAGCCTCCTCCGGAACCCGAATCCTGAATGGGGAACCCTGAACCACGTGGGACGTGAAAGGGGCTCCCACACTTCCCCACGTATTTCTTGTCCATGTTATGTCTGTGGCTTTGCCTCTCCCTAGCTATTTTGGAACTTAACTCATTTAATCTCTTTAAGCCTTGGTTTTCCCACTATAAGCTGAGGATGTTCAACCAGATGACAGCCAGGATTCCATCCACATCTGCAATCTCGTGGTCTGATGGAGGAATGAGCTGCACGCTGCTGATCCAGTGTACTTCCCAGCAACCCATAAGCATGTAACAAAGCGTCCTTCACTTAGAAGGCCCCATGTTGGTTTTCACATTCTGCGCTCATTCTTCTGAAACTTAATTTTTTAACAAAGGTCTTCATATTTCCATTTTCCACTGAGCCCCACAAATTACATAATTGGTGCAGTCTATTAATTCAGACAATAGAAAATCTTCCTGATAGGAAGGTGGAGTTTTTCCTTCAGTACTGAAAAAGCCGACTCTCAACCTTGGTGGATAAAGTAGATGTCTAGAGGGCTTATGATATACTCCATTTCAAAAGCCTGCTATGCACCAGAACAACACGTAAGTGAAGCCCTTTAGAACTTTTGTTCTGCAGAAGGCTTCTGTTCAATTGTTCCGGCCCCAGCCGGAATCCACCCCAGCTGGAGTGGATTGTCCAAACTGCATTCAACGCTTGTCAAAACAGTCTTAAGACAGGATGACCCATTTAATGCCATGGGCTGGGACACGGGTTAATTGGATGTGAAACATTCACAGCAGGTTCTCTACAAAAGATATAATAGAAAGACGAAGGTCAGTGCTGGGCCCGAGTGCTATATTATGACCAACCTGCATTTCAAGCCCAGAGGTTACCAAAGAGATTATTAATAGGTAAAACAAAGTACCACATCTGGGGACATGGCCCATTTTATATTTGGAAAGGAACCCATCTGTTTGGGAAATTCAGCTGCTGGCTCAATGGTAAGCTGTCTTTAATGGAGATAAATCTACTTCTCATCGGGAAAGTGTATTTTTAGTGGTTGCGATGATGTACCTACACTGTTCTTTTTGTGTTTCAAGGGCTAATTATAGGTTATAACCATGGAGCAGAATCAGAAATGATAAAAACCATGATGCTGGTCTCCTAAGAAATGTGTCTGATACGGAGAAGTTAACTAGGTACTGAAAACAATCTTGCCCTAACTGATGTGCTCAGTGGTTAGGGTGTCGGCCTGCAGACCCACCGAAGGGGGTAAGAAATCCATGACAAATTTTAACACCATGTAAGGCGAAGGTCCCTGGAGGTCCCTGTGACCTTACAGTTGTGAGTAGAAGCACAGGAAGTGAAGACCTGTGTGTGGGTGGGGCTGGGAAGGGCTGTAAGGGGCTCCTGAGACTGAATGCAGATTAGAAGTCCGCTCAGTGATGCCTATTTTGGGGAAATTCAGAGGATTATAAACTGGAAGTGCCTCAACCTCATCCTATCCCACATCCCGGGCTGGTAAGGAGTTAAGCTGTGGAGTATTTAGGCCTAGGCCTAAATAATTTACTAACCTATAGTAAATTCTGAATAACTAGCAGTTATTGAGTTTTAGGGTAAAATAGTTTCTAGTAACTATTACGGTCTTAAATGATGGTGACTTGGGATGGTCCCTAAAAATCTCTTTGATTCAAACAAATACCCAATTCCTTCATCAATAGTTTTATGTCCATAGTTTTTGAATGTGATTCTGTGTTTTGGAATAAATAGTAGACCATTGGTCTCCTGCTTTGGTTGTGAAGAGTTCTGGTATCAGCCATGTTCCCAAAAGCCCATGTCTAACAACCTCACCCTCTGGAGGAGTGCTGTGCAGAGCCGAGTCTTTCAAATCTTTAGGACTGTGACCCACAGTAACAACTAAATTTCATATCACAACACAGGACACACACCCATTTAAATATGGATAACAAATGAAAATTCCCAAGAAAATACTGAGGCTTCCTACTTGTCACCTCTGCTGGCATTTTCTATCTTATTTTACTGTAATTTTTAAAAATACTAGTCATGACCCACTAGATTGATTTCATGGTTCACCGGCGTATTGTGACCCACAGTTTGAAAAACATGTGCTCCAGTGAAGTCTAAGTGCTGTGACTCTTAATGACAATGGGCAAGTTTCTTTTCTTTTTTTTTTCTTCTTTTTTTTAAGAAATATATTTTAGCCGAGACCGGTTTGGCACAGTGGATAGAGTGTCAGCTTGTGGACTGAAAGGTCCCAGGTTCGATTCCGGTCGGGGGCATGTACCTTGCTTGCGGGCACATCTCCACTGTGGGGTGTGCAGGAGGCAGCTGATCGATGTCTCTATCTCATTGATGTTTCTGACTTTCTATCTCTCTCCCTTCCTCTCTGTAAAAATTCAATAAAATACACACACACACACACACACACACACACACACACACATATATATATATATATATATATATATAAAGAAATATATTTTATTTTTTACAGAGGAAGGGAGAGGGATAGTTAGAAATATCGATGAGACAAACATCGATCAGCTGCCTCCTCCCCACCTTCCACTGGTGATGTGCCCGCAACCAAGGTACATGCCCTTGACCGGAATCGAACCTGGGACCTTTCAGTCCACAGGTTGATGCTCTATCCACTGAGCCAAACTGGTCAGGGCAGGGCAAGTTTCTTGACTGCTCTGGGATCTGCTTGCACATCGGTGAAGGGGGATCAAATTATGGACACCTTAGAGTCTCAGGAAGTATAATTTAATGCACCAGCACCCAGTGCCTAATACTTATTTAGTAGACAATCCTCAATAAAAGCTGATTGTATGATTAAAATGGCTGCCTGTAGGTCCCAGCCCAGAGCCTCAGCTTTGTGAGTTCGTGGTATGTTCTCCAGTCTGGTGCTTGGTTTCCTCACTGATGGTGCAGGCTCACCTACAACCCAGTAAAGAACTTCAGAGCAAAGTGAAAGGAGGGAGCAGTGCAAGAGGCCAAAGCACTCCCCCAAATATGAGAAGACTGCACTTGGTATTCCAGTCCAGACGAGAATGAGTGTTCAAGAGAAGCAGAGAGGGGTACGGTATATCCTCCAGTTCGTAGGAAAGTTAGGACAGAATATATTTGAGGGAAAATATTTCATTCCAAGTGGCAAAAAATACCAAAAAAAAAAAATAAAAAAATAAACATTTTGTTTCTTAAAGGAATACATTTTTCATGTTGAAAAAATCATTATGTAAGAGCTCTTTCTCCAATTAAGATGAAGGGGAGATATCATCACAGTTTGAAATAAATTGACAGAATAAATAGTTGGGCATTTTATCCAAACACTTACATCCCCTAAGCTCCCTTTAACCTGGCAGCTATCGTTCCTGTCTTGGTCCTGAAAGAATAAAACATAGTTTTTAGATTTTGCTTCTATCACTTCTGACCATGACGAATGCAGCAGGATATTAATGGAGAGTGTGTGTGTGTGTGTGTTCCCTCTGCTCTACAGTCTCCCTCCCCAAAAGCCAGTACTGTAAGCAGGTAGATAATTCTTATGTATTTTTCTTCACATCACACACACACACACACACACACACACACACACACACACACAATGAAGAAGAAAGCAAAGCTACCTACCAGAAGATAGACTTCTTCAAAGAGATTTTACTGGTAACCTGGGAGTGGAAGAGAAAAGAAATGCCTCCTGGGCCGCATAGAAAGCTGGACGGGAGGGGGTCGAGGGAAGGAGAGGGATATGGTGTCAACACGGCTGTCCTCCTAACGTAATTCAAACTAGAAACAACACTAACCAAAACATAAATAAAAAAGAAATCCAATTTAATTTACATTTTTTTCTTTTGATCAATGAAATTTTATTTTGTAATATCCATTCTTTTAAGGTTGTGTGTGTGAGTGTGTCTGTGTGTGAGTGTGTGTGTGTGTGTAACACATGTGCACATTGCTCGTGTACTAATTGAGTGTTATTCTGCCTTTGGGTTCGTCTAGTCCGAAGTGCTTGCGAGGGAAGAGATCGCCAAGTCTGGGAAGTGAAAGGTTAGTAAGAACTCATGCCCCACTGTACATTGGGTCCTGGGGAGAATTTCTGAGGGAATGGCTTTATTTTCTAGAAGTTTGGGCTCCAGACCCATGGATTCCTTGCAAAGATTCAGGTCCTCTGAGTGTTTAGAGAAGGTCCCTGCAGGCTGGGGCAGCGGATAGCCCAATGGTGAACTTGTTGGTGTCCATAGTTGGCTCTTACACCACAGGTTCCTGGCCAATTTGGTTCAGGAGTTAGAGCATTGGCCCGCAGAATGAAGGAACATGGGTTCGATTCCCAGTCAAGAGCACATACCTGGGTTGAGACTTCAACTCCTGGCCCCAGGTCAGGGTGCATACAGGAAACAATCAATCCATGTATCTCTCTCACATGGAAGTTTTTCTCTTTCTCTGCTCCCCCTCATCCTCCTTCCCTTCCACTGTATCTGACAACAAAAAGGGAAACTATCCTCAAGATGAATGGAGAGAGATACAACACTGGGTAGTCTCAACATTAACCAAGATCTAACTTATTGACAGATGATATTTTATGCACTTGAGTTTCTGGCCTGCTATTGAAACCTGCTCACTCCTGGACCCATCACCTCGGTACCTCTGCAGCTGTGGTTGAAATCTTACTTTCTGGACCATGCAGCCTACGGCCTTTTGAGTGGCAATTTGCTCCCCAGCCCAGCCAATGAGACTCTGCCCCTTGGACATAAGCTGTGAGGTTGGTGTCTTACAGGCAGGACTGGAGCAATAGGCCAAAGATGAATATCTATGCCAATCTCAGGGGCTTAAACATTTCAGAAACACACTAATACTCCTACTACAATAATTCATCATGGCGCATTACACTGGGAGGAGATAAGACAAGGTGACACGTTGGGGAGACACATCCCCCTGCAGAACGATGAATCATTTCAAACAGAGGATGCTGTCAGCCCGCTCCTTCTTCCCCGGCTCCAGGCAAAGGAAGGAGTGTGTCTCTATCAGGTTTGGGGATCAGATCCTGTGGAGGAGGCTAGAAAGAAAGAATGCTTTGTTATTTTAACAAAGCCCATTTTCAAAGCACTGTCCCTGCCTGTGACTGTACTTATCAAAGAGAATCAGATTGTCATCAAAACAGGCCCAGCTTCTTTCATAAAGAAAGCCAGAGCATTACTCATTGGGTTTTAATTACTGAGTCTAATCTTATATATGACACCTCTTTTCATTTTCTTCCTCGGAAGAAAATTCTTGGAAAATTCTCCCACCCTTTCTGATTTTATTATTTTCTACCTAGGAATATGAAATACCTCGTTTATTGACATGTTTTTCTTAATGGGGTTTAAAAATGGAGTTCAAGACCCCAGACTCTATGAATCACTTTGGTAATATTTCATTAGCCAATGATTAATACAACTAAATAGGCGTTTTTTCATTAATGGATAGTTTATTAAAGTATGGCTCTTATAGCTTAATATTAAACCATCTTTCTGCAAATGTGGTCTTCCCTGAGCTTTATTGCAGAATGCACTATATTGAGAAAGCCAAACTGGGAAAGCTATTTGCTACTTGCTAAAATAAGTAAAATGTGCCTGTAGAGACCACGTCTGAAGTCCAGAGTTATAATCAGACCTGGGAATCACATTCTCCCTTCTGAAAGGTAAAAGTAAGCTGGAAAGGGAACTATGAAAAATCAGGCAGATCTTTAGCAATAGCAGACAAACAGACCTGTGATGTCAATCAGATCAGTGAGGGAGCGGAGCCGATCCATACCCCTCACCTCATTTTAACTAGATCACCTCGTTCTCAGGTACAGTGGAAAGCAGAAGAATATATTACAATGCAATATTATATGGCATCACAGGTACATTTTACTATTTCCAAGTCAGAAACCTTGATACATAGTATGATGAGGACTAGTGTAGTTATGAGCAAAAGCTCTCCCCATTTCTTCATTCATTCATTCATGCATTTAATCATGTATTCAATACATATTTATTGAGCTCCTATTCTGGGCCACAACAGTACACAAGACTGAGGCATTTTCTATCTTTATGAAGCATATTTTCCAGAAAACTCTAAAACTACTTGACATTTTAAAAAATGGAAAAAATTATAAACGCAACTTAAGAGAACTGAAGTAAATCTTAAGACCTCCATGGCTAGAAATAAAGGGATCAAAGAAAATTAAAGAATCGCCATCACATTTGTTATGTGCTGACCTGATATTTGCATGTAGTTACTCTAATACGTACCAAAAATTTCCAAACTATATCTGTCCCCATATTTTCAGCTGAGAACACTGAGGGGCCAAGAGTTAGAAAGCCCGAGAAGTGGGTTTGAACCAAGACCTTTTAGCCGCCAACACCACATGCTTTCCCCTCCCCCTACAGGGACTCTTCTCTGGGCAGAGGGATTTTCCCCCAACTAAGAACCAGAATCAGCCGAGACCGGTTTGGCTCAGTGGATAGAGTGTCGGCTTGTGGACTGAAGAGTCCTGGGTTCGATTCCGGTTGGGGGCATGTACCTTGCTTGCAGGCACATCTCCACTGTGGGGCCTGCAGGAGGTGGCTGATTGATGTCTCTCTCTCATCGATGTTTCTGACTTTCTGTCTCTCTCCCTTCCTCTCTGTAAAAAAAAAGTCAATAAAATATATTTTTTAAAAAAAGAACCGGAATCACCATATTAGCATAGACCAAGACCGACCTAGAGCATATTAGCTTTGCTTCTCAAAGAAATGGTTGGCTCACAAAGAGTTATTATCTCTTTCTTAAAGGCATTTGAAAAATAACTTTTATGTAGAGATCAGTTCTGTTTCTTCTGAAATATTGCAGTAGACGATACCATTTGTTACCACTGGATTAAAATCAATTACTTGTTTTGGTACGTTGATATATGCTGTCTTATGTTAGATATGTCAATCGTCCTGTTTCTCTTTTTTGCTCCAACTACTAGGAACTTCAAAGTTTAAAATCTCTGCTCTCAGTTTAACTCATTCATTTACTCATTCAATAAATATTTTGGGGGAATTATCTTATCCCTGCCTCAAAGGCCTTTTTAAAATATATATATTTGTATTGATTTCAGAGAGAAAGGGAAAGGGAGAGAGAGATAGAAGCATCAATGATTAAAAAGAATCATTATCAAAGGCCTTTTGATTTCTTTTTTATCTTTATTGTAACTGCTTTTCTATTTCATGTTTATTATAATGTATTTTAGTAAATGTGGTAGTAATCAGGAGAGTTATAAAATATAAATCATGAATAGAGCCAGGACTGGTTTGGCTCAGTGGATAGAGCATCGACCTGTGGACTGAGGGGTTCTGGGTTCGATTCCGGATCAAGGGCATGTACATTGGTTGTGGGCACATCTCCCATGGGGGGCGTGCAGGAGGCAGCTGATCGATGTTTCTCTCTCATCGATGTTTCTAACTCTCTATCCCTCTCCCTTTCTCTCTGTAAAAAATAAAAAAATATATATTTAAAAAAAATAATGAATAGATAAAATAGTTTTGCTGTAAATACTGTAGAATCTGTGACATACTATAGCATAGGGGCTAAAAGCACAAGGCTTAGAATCTCAAACTGAATTCATAACTCAGTTATGCCCTACTCACCGTGTAAACAGAGACAAATTACACTTTCTGAGCTTCAGTTTTCTCATCTATAAAAGAGGACTAAGAACTGCCACACAAGGTGTCTATAAGGATTAAATAAGAAAACTATATAAAGCATCTAACATTGCCTGGCACATTGTAAATGTTTAATAGTCACTATCTGTATTAGAGCAGGTAAACATACAATAAAAATCCCACCCAGAAATACCCGGACTCTAAAGTAAGCTGAGCTTGGTCTCCATCGGGGGAGAGGGATGGACGCTTTTAAAAATCTCACATTTTAATTAATTTTAAACCACTTCCTTTGGTCCTCTCCAAGATTCTCGGCAATGTTCCATCCCCCCTGGTTGTTGAGCCCTCTTGTCTAATTATAAACTAAATTCTGGCTTGTTAGCAGGAAAGATTTTTCTCAGGCTCTGTTCTGTAAACAATACCAGAGAAAGCACAGATGCTTTGAAAACTGGGAGGGCTCTCACAGCCTGTTTTTTTATTTTATTTTTCATCTTCAGGACCCCATCAATGACACTGGCTTTAAAAGTTGTGTGTTTGCTAACAACAGGTAGAACATCTTTTTTTTTTTAAATATATTTTATTGATTTTTCACAGAGAAGAAGGAAGAGGGACAGAGAATTAGAAACATCGGTGAGAGAGACACCGATCAGCTGCCTCCTGCATGCCTCCTACTGGAGATGTGCCCGCAACCAGGATACATGCCCTTGACTGGAATTGAACCTGGGACCTTTCAGTCCACAGGCTGACACTCTATCCATTGAGCCAAACCGGTTTCGTCCAGGTAGAACATCTTAAGCTTTCCTCTTTAACAGCATGCCCCACACCATCTTGTAGTTGTTTTTTTTCATGTCTGCCTCTCCCAAAGTAAACTTCCTGAGGGCTGGCATTCCCCATTCACCTTCTGTTCCTAATTCAGTGGTAGGCACATAATAGGTGCTCAATAAACATCGGCTGGATCAATGAATGAACCAATAAATGAAGGAGGGCAAGGACCATATTTAATGCATTGTGGTATCATCCCATAGCATCTATCATAGTGAATGAATGAATATCATTTAGCTGAGTCCACGGGACATTAAAAAAAGAACTTTTTCAATAATAACAACTTAAACATCATTATTTTAGCTTAATCCACAGAATAACAACTTTTTGAAATCCCAGAGTCAATTTCTAGAGGACTTTTAAAGCCTCCCCCTGCATTTAAAAGTTTGGATTTCTTTGTCTATCTTCACCAAAATTCTCTAACAACTCTTCATAGTGCTCTGGCCATGGAGTCATAGAGTTCCACTTTCTCTCGGTAGCAGGGGACCGCCTGGGCAGAGAGGCGTGAATGGCCTCCTCAAAGGAAGGCCTGCAGCCGGAGCCTGGCTTGTGTTCTTCCTAGAACTCAGGTGTGTTTCACGTCTGGAAGAGGTGGATGAGGCCCGGGAAATTCTTGGGAAATAACTTCCAAAATTGGGCTCAAGGGCAACAAGCCAGTGGAATGCTGGGCAGGAAGGGAGGAAGGGAGGGGAGATTCCGAGTACTTACTTTCATTCATGAACCACGGACTTTCTCAAGTGGTCTGTCTCCCTGTCATGCACAATAAGGGCTCACACAAGAAATAGTCCTTCCTGAGTTTACACACACACACACACACACACACACACACACACACACACAACCCAGCCTCACAGAGCCTTTCTTTGAGTGGCAAACTTGATAGAAGTTTGGGGAGTTCAGACTTCTGTCAAATAATTGGGAACCCCTCTGTCATTCCTCCGCGTAGGAAAAAAATCCAAAGACCTTTATCTACCTATGCAGAGAAATATCCTTTGTTCTACCTTCTCTTTCTGTGTGTTTACTCTGCTGCTTATATTTTCACACCGAAATGACTCATCAAGGTATTTTTTTAAGCAAGGTACTTCCCTCCCTAAGAAGAATCTCTTACCTACTGCTCAAGAATGATTGTTGCCGCTTTGATTCCCAGTACCCACCCTCTTTTTCAGCATTAGAATTCCTGAGCTTTAGCTGTGCGCATGGACATCTCACCTAATAATAAACATGTAAATTGACCGTACCTCCGCTACGCCCCTAGCCAATCAGAGTGGGTATGCAAATTAACCCAACGAAGATAGCAGTTAATTTATATACATAGGCACCGAGTGCCTGGGGCATGGGCCCTGAATTACCTGGGAAGGGCCTGAGCCAGGGGGCTCCTGGGCAGGGCCAAGCCCACAATCGAAGGGAGCTGGGGGTCCCCTGCCCAGGCCTAAGTGTTGGCAAGAGGCTTTAGGCCTTGGCAGGGGTGGAGCCAGAGATTGGAGGCTATTGGCAATCTGTGTGAACAGAGGAAACACCTTTTCTGACTGCTCACTGGCTAAGCTTCCTGTAGGCCACTGGTAATATTCTTAGTAACTTGGGTAGTAAGAATCCAAAAAGGTGACCTAGGGTTTTTCTACCACACTTCTGGAGAAAAAAATGGAAGTCCACTGTTGGAAGGCTAAAAAATGTCATATCCTGCTCTAGCCAGTTTGGCTCAGTGGATAATACCTCAGCCTGCCAATCGCAGGGTCTGGGTTCATTTCTGATCAAGGGCATGTACAAGGTTGCAGGCTCCTCCCTGGCCAAGGCCCAGGTCAGGGCTCATGCAGTCAAAGTGTTTCTCTCGCCAAAACCGGTTTGGCTCAATGGATAGAGCACCAGCCTGCAGATGGAGAGGTCCTGGGTTCGATTCTGGTCAAGGGCATGTACCTTGGTTGCGGGCACATCCCCAGGGGAAGGTGTGCAGGAGACAGCTGATCGATGTCTCTAACTCTCTCTCCCTCTCCCTTCCTCTCACTTTGATGATTTTCTCTGTCTTTCCCTTTCCCTTCCACATTCTCTAAAAGTCAATGGAAACATATCCTCAGGTGAGGATAAAAAAAAAAGAAAAGAAAAAGAAATGTCATATCCTATGAAAGACACATCTTAAAAATGCCTAAAGAAAGTTGTCATTTTTTCATGGTGAGAGGACTGGAGTCTGTGTTGATGAAAACACCTTGGTGGCTATGGTGACTGGCAGTGGCTGCAGCAGTGAGGTGATGGGGCTGGTGCCTTTCCCTGATCAGCCCAGTCACCTCCCACAAAGGGCTCCCAGTATGTGAGAGAGGGCAGGTTGGGCTGAGGGACCCCCCATCCCCAGTGCATGAATTTCATGCACTGGGCCCCTAGTCCTGAATGAAGACGATCTTCCTAAGCTTCCTTGCTGCCAGGCATAGCCATGGAGCATGAGCAGAAGTGATGTTGCTAGTCAAGGAAGGAACATGCCCTCCACTTTCTTTGTACCTCCTTCCTATTGGATGAAATGTGGACATGATACTGAAAGCTGGAGCAGCCACTGGACCATAAGAGGTGGTTGTGTGTTGAGAAAGAGCAACAAAATGAAAAGAGTCAGGGTCCCGGCCACTGTGGAGCTGCTGTTTCAGTCCTGATCTACTTACACTCAGATTATCATGTGAGAGAGAAATGGACTTTTTCTTGTTTAAGCTGCTTTTATTTTGGTTCTTTGTGACAGCAGTTTAAATGGTCTCCTGCTTACTATACCTCTTTATGCAGATACTGGCAAACAGCAGCATTGATAAAGACTGTGACAAGCATTCTAATCAGATTATCCATTAGAGGAAGACCTGCTCATTTCCTTCCTACTGCGTTTTTGTTTTCCTTTTCATGTAGAATCATTCTGCAGACTCTTATCGAGTCGGCAGATCTCCATTATTTTGAATTTTAAATAAAAATGTTAGCATTTTATATACAATGGGAATTTTCCCTCAACACTTTCCATAAATACTGAATGCTTCTGAATTTTAGTTTACAGTTTAAATTTAAATTTCCTATTTAAATTTTCCTAAACTTAGAATTGTTATTTTTTAAAATATATTTTTATTGGTTTCAGAAAGAAAGGGAGAGGGAGAGAGAGACAGAAACATCAATGATGAGAGAGAATCACTGAAAAGCTGTCTCCTGCGTGGCCCCTACTGGAGATGGAGCCCACAATCTGAGCATGTGCCCTGACCAGGAATTGAACCATGACCTCCTGATTCATAGGCCAAAGCTCAACCACTGAGCCACATCAGCTGAACTACAGTTATTTCTTTCAGATTTTTTTCATTTATATGTTTAGTATGAAATCTTCATACTAAAACAGAGTATCTTTTTTTAAAAGCCAAGAAATCACCAACCAATCCTATTAAAGGAATTTAAGATTCTATCATATTTGGTGCATTTTGTGCATATCATTCAGCAATTTGCTTTTCATTCAACATTAGGGTCTAGTTCATTTGTTTGCCTTCTATTTTACAATTTTCTGCAATGTATCCATTCTAACTCCAGGGGTACAGCATCCATATTTTCTAGGATATGTGTCTAGAAATGAAATTGTAATGTTGTACTAGTTTGTATACGCTTTCAACTTAAATAGAGCTTGCTGAATTGCTCTTCAAACTTACTCTACCAATGTATACCCTCAATTTCTCTATATCTTCACTAACATATATTGTCAGATTTTTAACTTTTTGCCTATATGAAGGCTATGTAATAGGTAACGCATTTTAATTTGCATTCTTTAATTACTGGTTAGGTTTATTTGGTATTCAGTTTTCTTAATCTGTGACTTGCCTCTTTATATTCTTGGCCCATTTTACTATTGAATTATCTAGATTTTTTTGTTGTTGATTTGTAGCTATTCTTTATATAGTTGGGATTCTAAATTTTGTTTATATGCATTGAAAATACCTTCTCCCATCTATAGGCTGTCTTTTCACTTTCGTGCACAGAATTAAAACATTTTAATGTAAGTTATTCTTCCCTTTGAGTTGTGCCTTTGTCTTCTGATAAAAAAAAAATTCTTTCCTATCTGAAATCATAGAAATATTCTTCAATATTTTATTCTAGGAATTTTTAAAGTCTTGTGTTTTTTACATATAGGTCTTTAACCCATGGAGAAGTAAATATAAACCTAAATGTTTCAATTCTGGGAACAGCAAATTGTGGCTTGGATGACATTTGAGGATTTGGTGAAAGAAAAATACATGTGATTACATTTTGAGAAAGTAGAGTATCCAGAAAACTATCAGCAGGAGCTAAAAGAATTCTGTCATGTGTACTACTTCCTGTTTTGTCCCTCCTGAAGTACTTTCCGTATCCTTTCCTCCATTTCTGACGCAGCATGTAGCCTCAGTTTATGCATCACTCCGGACCTGCTCATCCCCACATACTCGCCAGCACTGGCCACCTGCCCTTCTTCCCTGGCTGGAGCAATCCCAGGTGTGGCACACATCCCAGCTGCTGCCACCACTGCCTCGTCTCCCAATGTCTCCAGTTCTCTCAGCCTTCCCAGGGACAAGGACTGGGCATAGGCATGGACTCCTTTGTGAGAGCTGTGTGGGAGCTGCAGCATGTCTGGTGTGCCGGCCCAACCGGACCAAATCCCATGGCAACTCTGGTTTTCCCAGCCAGCGGCTGCCCAAAAGGATTGGGTAATAATACAAGAGGCAAGGGAGGGTGACTCCATGCCCTGCAGGGCAGACGTTCACTACTGAGCCAGAGATGGAAACAAGCTTACAGATACAAGTCATGCCCTTACTTTGCTTCTGCAGTGGATGTTCTGAGAAGCACTCAGGAGAAAGCCCATGTTTGCTAGCCATGTTTTCTTGGGAAGATGTGCCTAAGCTTGTCAACACACCAGTTTGTCTTGCTTTCCCTCCTCTGTTTTGCTCCCTTTTTTCCATCCCTCTTGTACCCTCAGGACTGCATGCTCTTCTCCAATGAGCACCGGCATGGAAGTTTCTCTTCAAGTTCTCTTTTCTAGGGAATCTGACTCTCAGAGGGTCTGCTTAAAATTTAAAAACAAGTGTGGTCCATCAATAACTAAAAATGGAAATTTTAATTAAAACTGGCAACCATTTCTCTTATGGATGTTAAAACTATAATATGGAACTTCTGCAAATACTGTGTAATGAGTTGGCTCATTGACAGATCAACCCTTTTTGATGTGGCTTTCTTCTACTCAAGGAATGATAAGGTGAAATACGAAGATCTCAGCCACGGTTAGAAGATACGTTGGATAGGATTTGTTATTGACTAAAAGGGACAGGTTGTATTAAGAAACCTTGGTTTCTGTTTTGGGCAGCTGAGTGAATGACAAAGCCATTAATTTCATTAAAACAGAATGAAATTTTCTGCCCAGGGTTTAGGCAGGAAACTGTTAGGGAACATAATTCTGGAATCTGAAAAGTCTGAGATGTTCTTAGATATTTGCATAAATGGATCTAAATTTTATGAAATAGATCTGGGTTGAAGACATTGATTTTTTGAGTGCTACGATTGACACTACTGATCCATCATCCACATCATTCCCCCCATCTCCTTTGCTAACAGAACTCCAATTCTGTTCAGACAGTGATGTACCCAGCTCAGGGAAATGAATAAAAATTAGTTCACTCAACCATGCCAACCCCATTTCTCTCTGTCACTGATTGGCTGAAGTTACGAATATGACCCCTTTCTAAGAGAAGTGCAGTCTACTGGGGGATTGTAGGAACAATTTTACTCCCTGATAAACCAGAAAGAGCATAAGAAGAAAGCTCTCTCTCATGTCATCAAAACACACTTCCTTCCCACTTTGAATGTGCTATGCAAGGATCTGAGGTTTGGAGCCTCAACTCCCATCTAGAAACAGGAAGAAATGTTATCACTGATAAAGGTTTAATCTCCAACATCTACAGGCAACTTATACAACTTAATAAAAGAAAGATAAATGATCCAGTAAAAAATGGGCAACAGTCCTAAATAGAATCTCTTTGAAAGAAGACAGAAGGAAGGCAAAGAGACACATGAAAACATGCTCAAAGTCATTAATCACCCGAGAGATGCAAATCAAAATGATAATGCGATACCATCTCACACCTGTCAGAATGGCAATCAACAACAAATCAATAAACGACAAGTGTTGGTGAGGATGTGGAGAAAAAGGAACCCTTGTGCACTGCTGGTAGGAATGCAAACTGGTGCAGCCACTGTGGAGAACAGTATGGAGTTTCCTCAAAAAACTAAAAGTGGAACTCCTATTTGACCCAGTAAACCCACTCGTAGGAATATATCCTAAGAATCTAGAAATACCAATCAAAAAGGATATATACACCCCTCTGTTCATAGCAACACAATTTACAATAGCTGAGATTTGGAAACAACCTAGGTGCCCGTGAGCAGATGAGTGGATCAGAAAACTATGGCACATCTACACAATGGAATACTATGCTGCCATAAAAAAGAAGGAATTCTTACCATTTGCAGCAACCTGGATGGAACTGGAGAGCATTATGCTAAGTAAAATAAGCCAGTCAAAAAAGAAAAATTCCACGTGATCTCACTCATTTATGGATAAACTGATGAACAAAAAGATAGATACAGAGGCAATAAAGCATCAAACAGACTGTCAAATTACAGTGGGAAAGTTAGGGAGAGGTGGGGTAGATAAGAGATCAACTGAAGGACTTGTATGCATGCATATAAGCATAACCAATGGATGCAAGACACTGAGGGGTGAGGGCATGCATGGGAGTGCGGTGAAGGTGGGAGGGCAATGGGAAGATATGTACACATGTAATACTTAATAAAAAATGGAAAAATAGAAATTGGCAGGATGGTTCTTTGAATGGCAGAGATGAGAAGTAGAAGGAGTCCTGGTACCTAATGATACTTCTGAGCCCTCAAGTCTACCCTGGAACAGATGACCCCCAGACTTCTTGTTCTGTCAGATACTTAAGTATCATCACTATTAGACCATTAGTGGGTACACTGATGTCTGCAACCAAAATCTTCCTAAATAATACAGATATCATCTGCACACCCCTGATCATTGGAGCGAGAGGAGTGGATGAGACCAGCAGAAAGGCCTTGAAGTCTGAAAAATAGAGATGCTTAAATAACATAGAAGAGAGAAATCTGCCAATAGATATGAGAAGGATTAGCCCAAGAGATGTTAATAATCCCACATAACCAATGTAGCTGTAGTCATAATCTAGCAGCACCATAAGAAAATAGATGAAAAGAAATGTAACTGAAAACCATTGATGTAGCTCTTTAATTGCAAATCTGTTCCAATATTCATTTGGCCAAAGATACGGTGGACAACAAGAGACAGGTTTTTATCTAAATAAAGGCTTGTTTAAATATATTTGGGGAGCTTTATTTTTTTTCACCCCCATTAGCCCAACCAATAATTAATTTGGAGTCATTCATTGATAAAGAGAATATCATCCAATTCCATGCTTAAGTGTTTCCTGTGGGCCTGCGTCATGAAATCCCCTTGGCCCTGAGAAATGACTGCTTGTCAGCATGAAGCTAGGCTGGTGAATAATTCTGACAACATCACACACCAAATTAGTGAACTGGCCAACTTCAGATTTCCCCTCTAGCTACTGTTTTTGCCAAGTTTTTAATTGCAAATGGATGTGATAAGGTTACCCCTTCTCCCTTCTCTTAGAATAAATATTTGTAGGCTCACTGTCATTACACTATCCATACAATGCATTTATTCTCTCCTTGTGCTATTGGGCATTTAAGAGGATAGTACTCCACTGGACTATAGGATAGAAGACGAGGTCAGGGAATCCTTCATGTGAGATAATAGTGCCATTTTAGAAATGTTCAAGGTAAACTTACTTAGCGCTGGGGAAAAGAAAGGATATGAGAAATAGCTCTGAGGTCAGACAGAGTTGGTGGTGAATTTGGGTCCCACCACTTAGAAACTGAGAATTTAGCATATGGCTTGTAATTTCTGAATCTGTTTTTCCTCTGCCAGATAAGGATAATAATATCAACTTCAGAGGTTGTTCTGAAGACTAAATTGTGTATGCAAAGAGCTAGCACAGTGCTAGGAAAGTTAGAGTGGTATACTTATGGATTGTTTTTAATATTAAAAAGATTATTGAATATAATATTCATTAGCTATGTTGCAAAAGACATTCTCCTTTATACATTCCTTTGTATAAAATTTCTTTAGGCAGAAAAAAATTCATTTATGAAGTCAAGTCTGTCTAATTTTTCTCTTTATGGATTCTGTATTTATGTCTTGCTTAGGAAAGTCTTTGGCATTTTTAAGATTTAAATATAGTCCTGCATTTTTCCTAATACTTTATTAGTTAAGTATAAAAAATTAATTTGAGATTTAGGGAGAAAACAAGATGGCGGCATATGTAAACACCTGAACTGCTGGCTCGCACAATTTCAAAACTACAACTAAAAGACAAAACAGACATCATCCAGAACCATAGGAAGGCTAGCTGAGTAGAAATTCTACAACTAGAAGGAAAGAGAAAAGCACACTGAAACTTACAGGTGCTGCAGAAGTAAAGGCAGAGGTACAGAGGCGTGCACCCAGAGAGGGCTGGCTTTTTCAAGTGGGAGGGAGACACAAGCTCCCCACTCTTCTGAACTCCAGTTCTGGGTGAGACTCTGTGGACCCAGACTCATTCGGGGAGAAACTGGACTGTCTGGCAGTGGGCAAAACACAAGGGCGGCTTTCTCTCAGAGGTGCTTGCAATGATTACTGTGGGACACTGAGGGTAGGGCTGACAGGAAGCCATTGCTCTTTACTCCACCCTGAGACTCTGCCCCATCCAATCTAAGCACAGAGGCTTTTGCATATGAATGGCCTGGTCCTTTGAATTCTAAACTTACCTAATAAACTGCAGTTGAGTCAGTGAGACCCAGAACATCCAAAACAAGGCCCAAGGCCCTATAGCAGCTTGCATTGCTTCACAGCTGGGCCACATCTGGGACCTCCAAAATCCAAGCAAAGAAGAAGAATCTACAGATCTCTCCATAGCTTCTGCTGGGTAGCCTCAGGTAAAGGCTAAATTAGCACTTCCTTGGAGATCCAAGAGCCAGTGTACCCAGGGGTCAGAGTAGAACCATTCAGATTACAACTTCTCAGATCTATAAGAAACACACTCAGGAGGCAGACTCAGTGAGCACCAAAGCCCCATTGAAGCAAGTCTTGTCTCATAAGGGTGTCTCCAGCACAGAAGTTCTCCCAGCGTAGATATAGCTGATCCTCACAGCCAATTGGCCTGGAGGTCAATTCCTCCCAGTGATACCAGTAACATCAAGGCTTACCTACAACAAGACTGTGCACACAGCCCACAAATGGGTGCACCAAAAGTGTCCACCTTAGGTAAATGGGGAGGTTAGCACACAAAGCCACTCTATCAACTCATGGAAGCAGCAAAAATGCAGAGACAAAGAAATAGGTCACAATGAAAGAAATGGAGAAAAACAAACAACTGGATATAAGTTCAAAAGCATGGTTATAAGGTTTTTCAAAAATTTTCTAGAAAAGGCCATTAAATTTAGTGAGATCCTCAAGGATATGAAAAAGGGCCAACTGGAAATTAAGCATACACTGATGAAATAAAAAAATAATATACAGAGATAGAACAGCACACTAGAGTTAACAAGAATCAAGTTAAAGATTTGAAATACAAAGAAGCAAAAAACAACCAATAGGAAAAGAAAAAAGAAAAAAAAATCCAAAAGTATGAAGACAGTGTAAGGAGCCTCTGGGACAATTTCAAGTGTACCAACATTCAAATTATCAAGGTGCCAGAAGAAGAGAGAGAGCAAGATACTAAAAACCTATTTGAGGAAATAATGACTGAAAATTTCCCCCACCTGGTGAAAGAAATAAACTTACAAGTCCAGGAAGCACACAGAACCCCAAGCAAAAGGAGTCCAAAGAGGACCACACCAAGACACATCATAATTAAAATGCCAAGAGCAAAAGACAAAGAGAGAATATTAAAAGCAGCAAGAGAAAAACAGTTGCCTACAAGGGCACACTCTTAGGACTGTCAGCTGATTTCTCAACAGAAACTATGCAGGCCAGAAGAGAGTGGCAAGAAATATTCAAAGTGATGAATAGCAAGAACCTATAACCAAGATTACTCTACCCAGCAAAGCTATCATTCAGAATTGAAGGTCAGATAAAGAGCTTCACGGATAAGAAAAAGCTAAAGGAGTTCATCACTGCCAAACCAGTATTATATGAAATGCTGAAAGGTATTCTTTAAGAAGAGGAAGAAAAAGAAAAAGGTAAAGATAAAAATTATGAACAAATAAATATCTATCAAAAAGTGAATCTAAAAATCAAGTGAATAAAAAATCTGATGAACAGAATACACTGGTTAATATAATATAATCAGGGGCATAGAAAGGGAGTGGACCGACAATTTTCGGGGAGAAAAGGGTATGGGCAGGTGCAGGAAGAGACTGGACAAATAGAGTACACCTATGGATGGGGACAGTGTAGGAAGGGGAAGGGCAGAGGATGGGGTGGGAACCAGGTGGAGGGGAACTATGCAGGGAAAAAAAGGAACAATTGTAATAATCTGAACAATAAAGATTTATTAAATTAAAATAATAATTTGAGACTTAATGTTAGATTATGATAAAAATTCATTTTTTCATAAAATTTATTTTTCCAAATCAATATCCAAAATTCTCTTTTCCCACACTTTATTGGAATAACAATTTTACCATTCCATATATGTATGCCTTTGTTTATAAACTTTGTCCTCTGTTTCATTGTTCAATTTATTTCCTCATAAGTATCACATTGTAGTATTAATATCAATGGAGTATTTTTGATATCTATAAGATAAGATCTTCATTGTTCTTTTTTAAAATCGTTTTTTATTCTGGCCTAATTTTTTTTTAATCATCTGAACTTTAGAATCAATTTAGAATCAATTAGGTTTGCTTTTTTATGTATTTTAGAGAGAAAGAGGAAGGAGAAGGGGAGAGAGAGAGAGAGAGAGAGAGAGAGAGAAACATTGATGTGAAAGAGAAACATTAGTTGCCTCGCGCACTTGCCCAATTGGGTATCAAACCCATAACCTGAGCATGTGCCCTGATAAAGAATCAAACCGGCCACCCCTTGGTATAAAGGATGATGCTCCAACCAACTGAGCACACTGGCTGAATTGATATTTTTATGAAATTCAGTCTTCCCATCCAGATCTACTTATTAAAAACTTCTTTTAAAGAGCTCTTTATTTATAACTTTATTCATTCATATATTTTATACCAGTAGTTTTTATTGCTCTGTACAGTTCTTGTTGATTTATATACATTTAATAGTTTTATTGCTAAGGTAAAATGAATGGGTTTTATTTTGTATTTTCTAATTGATCATCACTGACATACAGGAAAACTATGGTTTCTTGCTTTTTGTATGATTATGTATGTAATTATCTGAGTTTTCATACAAGTCTTACTAGTTTCTCCATTGTTCTTTTGGATAAAATAAAAACAAAAAAAACAGAACATCAGGTTTTTACCAAAAGTGATCATTTTATCTCTTCCTGTCATATACTTCTATTTCCTTTTATTCTTGTTAAATTATCATTTTAAGCCCTCCATAACACTGTTGAACAGTGACAGTCACAATAGGCCTCCTTGTCTTGTTTTCTGAGGTTAGTAGGAATTTTCCTAATGGTTCACCATTAAGTACAAAGATTTTTTTTAATAATTTTAGTTTTACTAAGAGATTTTATCAGGAACAGCCACTGAATTTCATCAAATGCCTTTTCAGTATCTACCTACTTCCATCTTTTAATAAATAACTGAATATTGAGGTATCTTGCCTTCCTGGAGTAAACCTTACTATATTGTGATGTATCATTTCTCTACATTGCAGGCAGGATTTAACATACTAAAATGTTAAGACCTCTTTCATCCATCTAGAAAAGGGGGTACATTTTTCTCTGTGTGTGTGCTCTCTGTGCCAGTTCTTACATTATTGTCCCTCAGCTCCAAGCCCACCCTTCTGTACTCGGGTTTGTGGTGACCTCGCAAATCACATCTCTGCTCTGCAAGCAGTCTTCTTCTTAGTCTCTCAGAAAGGAGACTACAGCCAGGCTGGCGTGGCTCAGTGGTTGAGCATTGACCTATGAACCAGGAGGATCTCAGTTCGATTCTCGGTCAGGGCACATGCCCAGGTTGCAGGCTCAACCCTCAGTGTGGGGTGTGCAGGAGGCAGCTGATGGATGATTCTCTCTTGTCATTGATGTTTCTCTCTCTCTCTCCCCCTCTCCCTTCCTCTCTGAAATCAATAAAAATATATTTTTAAAAAGAAAAGAGACTGTAAGGCTAGAGGAAGAAGAAGGTGTTTGCTCCTTCCTGGCAGTTTGCTACGATCTTCCTGTCTGCTTCCTGTTCCTGTGTGCGGTATCCTGGCAACGTTTCTTCACCAGGCCATAGCAGCTCCTTTCCATAGCAACAGCTGCATCCAGTTTGTGTTTCTTCCAACACCTGAAGAACCAACCTCAGCTCTATACCAACCCCCACACCCCAACCCTCCCAGACCCCCAGGACCTATGGGACAGCAGTCTCTCCTCAGAGATCTGTTTTAGTTCATGGGGACTCTCCTCCAAACTTCTATATTTTAATGACCTCAACTTCTTCCCTTTATCTCTTCATGCTCTGGAGTAGAAGCTTCCTTCCGCAGCTGCTACAAGGTGATACCTTAGAGCTCTCTTTTGGGGTAACTGGGTAACAACTTTACATCTGGTTATCAATTCTTTCCATTATTGTATCATTTTTCCTTAACTGGCAAAGTTTCTGTCTCCTCACTGGGCCCTCACTGCTTCACTAACCTTGTCTGGTTTGGTAGAGGGTCTGGTAGCCTCTTTGAGATGGAAAGGTTCCCATATTTTTTCATCTGTTCCACAAAGTTCTGTAAAAACTCTCCCATAAATACTTCTGGGCCTGATGCCTTCTAATATGTATATATTGAAATTAATTTTCAATTTCTTCTTTCCATATAGGTCAATTTTTCTATATCTCCTTCAGTCAATTTTGATAATCAACTATATTTTCCAAGAAAATCATCCATACCCACTTTAATTTCAAATTTTCTCCTATTAAAACCGTTCACTGTAGTCTCTTAAAAATGCCACTATTACTGATACTCTAATTTGCCTGGCTATAGCATTCTAGATTCAAAATCAAATTCTTTCAGACCTCTGACAATTCGGTCCACTGTCTCTTAGCATTCTGCCAAGGGGAGGCTGTGAACTATTCAACTTCTCTTGCTTTTGTAGAGAAAGCTTCCCTTTCTCTTTCCTTTTTAATTTCTTTTATAGAAGTTTCCTATTTTTTTTTTTTAGAGTTAAGATTTCCAAGAGTGGATTTGATTGCATTCACTCTGCTCTGGGCCTTTTAGAATTGTTTTGTATTGTTTTAATGATCCTTGATAATTTCTCTCTGTGTCTGGAAATTTTATCAGATGAATATTGGACCAACTTCCATAGCTACACAATGGTGGATCAATAGGGACTGAATGTATGCTCTTGCCTTAAACAACTAGAAAACTGGAGTAAACATATGAAAGAATGGTGTTTAATTATTGGATAATGGAATTTACAACTATCACCCATGAGAAAAATGAAATGAATGAGGTGAGCCTTATGATGGCTCAGCTGATCTACCAGGAGACAATTTCCAGGTCACAGTGCAGGGAGGGTGTAGCCAAATGAATAACTTGGCAATCTTGCTGAGTTGAAGAGATAGATTTCAGGGTTTGGCTCAGCCATCAGAATGATAAAAATTAAAAATTATAACCACATTTTTCCTTGCTAAGATTATGTGGAAACAGGTACCCTCATGCATACTGGTGGGAATGCAAACTGGTAAAATTCTTCAGGAAGGAAATTTGGCAATACATTACAGAACTACATATGTACTTAACTTTTATTTTTTTATTTTTTTAATATATTTTATTGATTTTTTACACAGAGAAAGAGAAAGGGATAGAGAGTTAGAAACATCAATAAGAGAGAAATATCGATCAGCCACCTCCTGCACGCCCCCTACTAGGGATGTGCCCGCAACCAAGATACATGCCCTTGACCGGAATCGAACCCAGGACATTTCAGTCCGCAGGCTGACGCTCTATCCACTGAGCCAAACTGGTTTCGGCTGTACTTAACTTTTAAACAGCAATCCCACTTCTAGAAATTTATTTTGAAGACATACCTTCAACAATAAAAAATATACATGCATACATTCGTATAGCTACTCACAGCATCACTGTTTACAAGTGCAAAATAATAAATTATCTAAATAGTCAAACTTAGGAGACTGGTTGGATAAACTATGATGCACCCACACAATGGAGAATTATACTCTGCAAAAAAGAATAAAAATAAGGAAAATGTCGATGAACTGATAGGAAGTAGTCTAGGGCATATTGCCAACCAAAAAGAAGCAAAGTTCAAGAGTGTATATAATATGCCATCCTTCTCAAAAGAAAGGTATATACAAAAATAGACATTTCTGCTAATATGTGCAAAAGAAACTAATGAGAGTATTTCTTGCAAGTATTGGGTAGGAATGGATAGAAAGGGGGAAAGAGGATTGGAGTAGTTGGGATGAGGTGGGTAGCTACACTTCTCTGAATACATCTTAACTCTTAGAATCATGGTAATGTCTCATATGCCACAAAATAATCAACCAACATCAACTAAGATGAATGTGTGCATGGGGCAGAGGAGAGGGGAAGCAAAAATGGAATACAAATAGCAACAAATGAATCTAACTGTATTCCAGGTAAATAATATAGCCACACCCCGGCAAAGTCCGATCCATACAGCCAGAAATCTCTGTTCAAGTCTACACTGCCTTATAGCCTTACTTTGTTCTCATGCTTTTCCATGCACGGTAGAAAAGGAAACTCTCCTGTGAAATAAAGGGCATTATATTGGATGAGAAAATTTCATAATCATCAGTTTCTACATGACTTTCAAATGCTCTTCATGCTCATTAACACAGACTAATTAGCCTTTAGAGTTTAATCAAAGTTGGAGAAGTAGGCACTGGTTTTTAAACGCCCGGTGAGAACATGATTAAGTGAGTGCTTAAATGGCTCACGGCTGGGGACCTTAAACTCGCAGTTTATCATGATGTGTTAGGTATAATGGTGAGAAATGATTGATCACCAAGAAGTATTTTTTTAGCCTTAAAAATATTAACCTGCTGATTTCACATTTAGCGATTTCTCATGAGGAAATCATCAGAGACTCACACAAATATGCAGCAGCATATTTCATAGCACAACAATGGAAAATACCTACATGTACATAATAAATGGCTAAAGGCATGATGTTACTAATACACTGCGGTATATACTATGCATCTGTTAAAAAAATATTTTCCAAAATGGGTCAATGACATCAGAAAATACTTAGAATATTAGAAAATAATGCTACAGGAAAACTTGCCTGTATTATGCTGCCCACTAACAGAAAAATGTTGGGTAGCAATAGCTCAGAGGCATTTTCATTTTGTTAAGTTTTTTTTTAAGCAAGAAAACTGTGTATTCTGTATAGCTAAAGCAAAATATATGCATATATGTACGTATATATATTGCTATATACATGCATTTGTATATTTGTGTATATATGTATATGCGCATAAAAAAAGCTTAGAATAATTAACAAGGAAGATTTAAAAAATGACTAGGTGGAAACACACCAAACTGTGTTTCTTATTTATATTTTAAATATTTTCCAAACATTCTGTGTTAAACAATGAGTTACTTTTTTAAAATATATTTTTATTGACTTCAGAGAGGAAAGGAGAGGGTTGGAGAGATAGAAACATCAATGATGAGAGAGAATCATTGATTAGCTGCCTCCTGCACACCCCCTACTGGGGATTGAGCCTGAAACCTAGGTAGGTGCCCATAGCCAGAATTGGACCTGGGGCCTTCAGTCTGCAGGACAATGCTCTATCCATTGAGCCAAACCAGCAAGGGCAACAATGAGTTACTTTTACTAATTCTATTTTGCTTGTTACTCAAGAGAATAATCTTGACTTTTTTTGTCTAAAACCCTGTATCCAACCCATCAGCAAACCTGTCACAAAAGTTAGAACCTAGTCACTCACTTACCACCTCCCCTTATTATGGTCCAAATCATCATTGGTTGTCTGGATTTCTGCCATAGCTTTCGTTCTGGTCTTCCTGTTTCTGCACTTGCCCTCCCATGCCCACCCTAGTCTCTAGAACAGTGGTTCTCAACCTTCCTAATGCCGCAACCCTTTAATACAGTTCTTTATGTTGTGGTGATCCCCAACCATAAAATTATTTTTGTCGCTACTTCATAACTGTAATTTGCTACTGTTATGAATCTTAATGTAAATATCTGTGTTTTCTGATGGTCTTAGGAGACTCTGCTAGCTGTTCGCGACCCACAGGTTGAGAACCGCTGCTCTAGAAGGACCAGAGGAGGGGTGATAAGAGAAACTTATGGGGAGTAAAAGAGAGTTCCATTTACAGAGAAACAACCCAATGTCTAAAGAGAAGCATTTTCAGTGGGGGAATTGAAGGAAATGGCTGATACATTTGAAGAAATCCCGAAGTCTGACATTGCATATGAAGTTGTGTTCCTACTCTGTGCTTCAGTTACACACCTCACCTCCCATTATCCACGCAAACACAATGGACGTCTTTTCTATGTAGTCATCTGAAGTTCATGGTGTTTGAGTTGCTGTGGTAAAGACATTCAGATCTCGCACAGAAAAAGGAGACAAGATGACCAAGTGAAGAACAAGAAGGGCAATTGGAGGAAGAAGTGACCCACAGGGATCCTCAGGAAGCTTCGGGCAGAGAACTGACTTTCCCACAGTCCATTAGATGAAGGCGTGAGACACTTTATTCCCAAATGAAGCAAAAAGGGGACCTCAAAAGTCTGGGAAACGTAAGGACATCCACTCAGGCATTATGTTACATCAATATAGTGTCAGGAAAGAAGATGGTTTAGACCGGTGGTTGGCAAACTGCGGCTCACGAGCCGCGGTTTGCCGCTCTGTTGACTAATGAGTTTGCTGACCTCTGTGATAGGGGCTTAATCCCAAGGAACAACAGCCTGTAATTATTGGAATCGAGAGTCTGTCATTAGTCAACAGAGCAGCAAAACGCAGCTCGAGAGCCAGTTTGCCCATCACTGGGTTAGACAGATGTCATTTCCACGTTGTTTTCTAATTGGCTTCATGTGGATGTCACGAGCAGAGGAACAAAGCAGGTATCAGAAGAGTCATAAAAAGAATGAGTTATTCAATTAGAAAGGAAGAAGTGCAGGTGAAAAATGAATGAGTGAGTGATGAATGAATGAATGAATGAATTTTCAGATAACTATTAAGAATGGCTAGTGCTCCTGGAGCATTTGCTCCACCAGGTACTGTTCTACGTGCTTTCATGTGTTAACTCATTGACGAGATTAGAATTTAATTCCCCCTATCTTTATGTATCTTGTACACTTTCATTATCAGCTTCACCAGTGATCAGATTTATGGTGCAAAGAAAGCCTCTAATGAGACTAATAAAAGAAGCAAATGTCCTTAATTAAAAAGAGGATGATCATCAAAGGCATTCTTATACAAGTTGTCCAGGTGCTGTTGGCTTATGAAAATGCATATGAGCACCGGAGGCTAGACACTCTGTAGGGATGTCCTCAATATTCAATTATATGAACAACCAGGAATGACAGGGTGAGTCAAGGCAAAGTAATTACCCAGTTAATTCAGGCTTCCTGAAAAGCTGCTTGTCTCGGCAATTGTCTTAGTTCACTAATACTAAATATAAAACAAAAATATAGAGATTTATATATGTCTCCCAAAAGTCCCTGAGTGCATTCTCTTTCATTTAGTCATTTGACAAGTATGGAGCACGTACTATGTGCCAGGCACCATTCTAAGTGCCTGAATACAGCAGTAATCCAAAGTCACTGCTCCATAGAGTTCACATCACCTCACAACTGAGGTAGTAGAACTGCACCCCAATTTAATAGAAAAGGAAGTAGGGCTCATAAAGGTTGAGTGGCTCTGATTAATGCCAAACAAAGAGATAATGGCACTAGCCTCTGATTCCTGATATTTAGAATTTAAGATGCAATAACTTGTAGAGATTATTTTGATGCAATAGCTTTTAGTGTTTTGGTTTGTCCTCAGACTGTAAAGTATTGTGCCATGCGTCACACACACATTGTGAAGGTTCTTGAACCCTCCATCCACTTTGTGGCAGTTGCTTAGAGCAGTGGTTGGCAAACTGTGGCTTGCGAGCCACATGCGGCTCGCCAGCCTCGGTTTGCCACTCTGTTGACTAATGAGTTTGCCGACCACTGGCTTAGAAGATTCAATGATGAGGTCCCTGATAGGAAATTTATAAGTGTTAATTTCTCTCTTTCTCTCAGATCCCTCAGCAAAACATATCCAGAACCCGGTAACTTCCTGCTACCTCCAATGTGGTCTAACCCATCATCATGTCTCATCTAGATTCTTAATCTAGACCAGTGGTTCTCAACCTTCCTAAGGCCGTGATCCTTGCATACAGTTCCTCATGTGATGGTAACCCCCAACCATGAAATTTTGCTACTGTTATGCATCGTGATGTAAATATCTGCATTTTCCGATGGTCTTAGGCGACCCCTGTGAAAGGGTCATTTGACCCCCAAAGCGGTCATGACCCACAGGTTGAGAACCGCTGATCTAGACTCTTATCTGGTGTCACTATTGTTCTTCCCTTCACTTCCTTCATCACAACAGCCAGAGGGATCCTTTTATTTTTATTTTTTTAAATATACATATTTTATTGATTTTTTACAGAGAGGAAGGGAGAGAGATAGAGAGTTAGAAACATCGATGAGAGAGAGACATTGATCAGCCCCCTCCTGCACGCCTCCTCTGGGGATGTGCCCGCAACCAAGATACATGCCCTTGACCAGAATCGAACCTGGGACCTTTCAGTCTGAAGGCCGACGCTCTATCCACTGAGCCAAACCAGTTTCGGCATGAGGGATCCTTTTAATATGTAAGTCAGATTTTATCCCTCCTCTGTCCAAAACCCTACAAAGTCTCCTCCATTTCACTAAGTCAACCAACATCTTTGCAATGGCCTAGAACAGGGGTCGGCAAACCGTGGTTCGTGAGCCACAAAATGCAGTTCTTTGGTCCCTTGAGTGTGGCTCTTCCACAAAATGCCACGTGTAGACACACACGTACAGTGCGATTGAAGGAGTACCCTAATTAAGTGAATAACAATGTACCCACCTATATAGTTTAAGTTTTAAAAATTTGGCTCTCAAAAGAAATTTCAGTCATTGTACTGTTGATATGTGGCTCTGTTGACTAATGAGTTTGCCGACCACTGGGTTAGCTAATCTGCCACTGTGCTGTTCCTTACTGAGCCCTTCAAAAGTCAACAGATAGTGACAGGAGATAAATAAAACCTTTGCCACTTACTGCTGCCTCAGTTTTGCACAAGCGCTGCCAGAATGAGTTGCAACAGGAACCTTTGAACAGAAGACCAGTCCAGTGGTGTGTGCTGATAAACATTTGTTTAGAATGCAGCTCTTGCTTTTCCTGGAATTCCTCAGTAATTAACCAACAGCACTAAACAAGGCCCTTTCGGACAGCTGTTTAGAGGAGTTATTCCCAAACTTCTTACCACTGTGCCCTCCCCCCCACCCCGTCCTGCCCGTTCCCCATCAATTTCTCTCCCGTAAACCCAGATTTCCAAACTTGCTTTCTATCAAACAAACTGCCTGCACCAAGTGATAATTCTGTATTTTTTCATTAGTCCAACTAATGAGTAGAGTCAAAGACCTAGGCTCTTTAGGACTTCCAATCAGCAGGAACTGACATGCTTTCACACTGCACAGCGATCCTTCCAGCCATAAACTAAGAAATCTGATGTTTTAGATGACAGCTTGAGCAACCGAATTTGAATTTTATTCATTTATTCATTCAACACATATTTAGCGAACACCTATTATCCTCCAGACACGATTCTAGGTGCTAGGGATATGCCCGTGAACAGAACACACAGAAAGTCCTATCCTCGTGGAGTCACATTCTAATGAAGACAGACAATAAGCAAGATAAATAAGTATATAGTCAGAATAAGTTCTAAGGGAAACATAAGCAGAAGTAAGATGATGTGTGCAAAACACAATGCGGGCACAGGGATGTTCTTTGCGATAGTGAGGGTAGAAAAGGTCGAACTGAGGTGATATTTGAGCAAAGATCTGGAGGTGGTGTTCAAGTGATCCTTTGAGATCCCTGGGAAAAGAGGGAGGAAACAGAGGAAAGAAGGGATCAGCAAGCAGGCCTGGGCCTCTGAGACAGAGAACTGAACCACAAGACACAGTTAGGAGAACAGATTGAAGAAAGTCTAGGAGTTGGCTCTCAGGACTGGCTTTTTTAAAAATTTTTTTATTAATGTGTTACATGTATACATGTCTTCCCATTGCCCCTCCCCCACTCCCATGCATACCCTAACCCCCCAGTGTTTTGTGTTCATTGGTTATGCTTAAATGCATACATACAAGTCAGGACTGGCTTTTATTATGAGAAGAAAGCCATTGGACAAAAAAAAAGGAATGGCATGATCTGCCTTTTTTTTTAAATATATTTTATTGATTTTTTACAGAGAGGAAGGGAGAGGGAAAGAGTTAGAAACATCAATGAGAGAGAGACATTGATCAGCTGCCTCCTGCACGCCCCCTACTGGGGATGTGCCCGCAACCAGGATACATGCCCTTGCCTGGAATCGAACCTGGGACCCTTCAGTCCGCAGGCTGATGCTCTATCCACTGAGCCAAACCAGTTTCGGCTGATCTGCCATTTTAATGGCATCATTCTAACAATTCTGTGAACCAAGCTGATGTTTCCACTGATATCCTGGAAATATTGAAAGAGCTCAAGAAAGGAGTAAAGGTCACCTCAAAAATTCAGCACTTAAACATTGTTCAGAATGGCCAAAATGTCCACCAACAGATGAACAGACAAACAAAATACGGCTTTTCCATTCAATGACATTTATTCAGCCATAAAAAGAGATGAAGTACTAATTAAAGGGGGGCTGCAACAGAATTTGAGGATCCAGCTAGTATTTTAAGAAATACTAATCCCGCTCTGTTAACCGTGATTGTTTTATTCTGATTAAAGAAGGCACATTCTATCCTGGCTGGAGCAAACCTGGAGATGCAGACCTTCCTCCCCATTTGGAGTTGCCTGTTATAGAAAGATGAACAATATGCTGCGAGAACCAGAATCGCCAGCCCTTTGGAGATCCCTAACCCTTTTTGTATGCCTGCAGGCCTTTACAAACCTCCAGACTGCTTACCCGTTAACTGCCCATCTGGGACTCCTTTTGGCTATTTCTCCATGTAACCCCAGCCCTTGCATATCGCTAAGCCCTTTGAAGACCCCTAGTCCTTTTGCATATCTGTCAACTGCCCTTTTGCCTCCTTTTTCTTTGTGCTTTTGCTGCATAAACAGCTGGCTTATGGAGGGCTGCAGAGCAGATTTCGGTGGCTGCTCTGCCAGGCTGCCAGCAGTACTAAAATAAATGCTCACCTATGACTCAACCCTGTCTTTGCTTCATTGGCTCAAGGAGTGACAGGCAGCATGGACCCACTGTTTGTTCGGTTACACTAATAGATGCTACCACATGGAGGAACCTTGAAAACATAATGCTAAGTGAAAGAAGCCAGTTACAAGAGGCCATCTATGCTAATAAAAGGGTAATATGCTAATTAGACTGGACGTCTTCCAGATGTCCTTCTGGATGTCCTTCCAAACAAAGCCACAATGGCTGCAATGGCCGAGGGCCAGCAGCCGCAGCTGTGAGGGCCCGTCCAGCGCTGCAGTCCCTTTTGCAGAGGCCACAGGAGAAGGCGCCACAGGAGAAGGAAGAAGGAAGAAGGCAGCACCACAGAAGAAGGGAGAAGGGAGAAGGGAGGAGGAAAAAGGTGGCAGTTAGGCAGTTAGGGAGTTCAGGCCAGGAGGGAAGAGCAGTTAGGTAGTTGGGGGGATCAGGCCAGAAGAGGAGAGCAGTTAGGGGGATCAGGCTGGCAGGGGAGAGTAGTTAGGGGGATCAGGCAGGCAAGCAGGTGAGCAGTTAGGAGCCAGTGGTTCCAGATTGCAAGAGGGATCCCAATTGGAGAAGATGCAGGCCGGGATGAAGGACACACTCTCCGCCCCCTCTCCCCCATGTGCACAAATTTTGTGCACCAGTCCTCTAATATGTTATACAATTCCATTTGAATGAGATGTTCACAATAGGCAAATCCATAGAGACAGAAAGCTGTTTAGTCATTGCCAAGAGGTGGGGAGGAGGAAATGAGGAGTGACTGCTAATGGGTACAGGGTTCTTTTGGAGTGATAAAAATGTTCGGATTAGACAGTGATTTTAGTCAGGTTTAGAGTTGTGAGTACACAAAGCACAGGATTTATTCTTGTATTATTATTTATTCATTATTATATTTATTTGTATTACAACTGTAAACCAACTTTTGCCCCACCCTGTACTGAAAACCAGTTTAAAGAGTGTATTTTATGGTATGTGAATTATATCTCAATGTAAAAAAATAAAGGATTTAGGCTTCAGAAGCTGGTGCGAGGAAAATGGCTTTTTCTCGCTGCTCTTTGCCTTGTCACTCTCCTGACCTCAGGTAACACACAGCGCAAAGGGAAGTTAGCTCTGTGAAATGCGTCATGTAAATGTTCACCCAGAAAAGTGTAATCACGAGAGTCAGGCCACCCTTCTCTGCTGTGTGTGACCCACTGACCCATCATCATGGGTATGACTTCTTTCTTCCCCATGCCTCTCACATCTTGATTCCATGTCCCTGTCACCATGACCCTTATCCATTTCCCGTGGATCTATGAATCCATCTGGATGGAGTACCTCCATTTTCTCTCTCCTCTCTGTAATCTCCAACCTCTTCTGACAGAACAATCAGAAGACACCACTGTCATCACTCCTGTGCCCACTGAAGAATATAAACAGGCCTCCCCGAGTTAATTCCCATATCTGAGAATGAATTTTTCTAAAGAGAAAAAAAACACACATATATTTTATGGATTTTTTTTTCCAGAGAGGAAGGGAGAGAGATAGAGAGCCAGGAACACCAATGAGAGAGAAACATAAATATATAAAATATTTCTATGATCTATCCTTTAACTGATTTTGTGTTGCTTCTGCCTTTCAAATGGAGTTTAGATGCTCAAATGTGAAAAGATGTTGGTTTATGAAGAAAACAAAATATTTCAAATCAGAACTAGTTTGGAAAATTCAGGAAAAGTTGGTCAGGAAAATTCAGGAAAGATAGCCTGGGCTCCGCTCCACACCCTCCAGGTGGTTCTAAAGTACAGGCAAGGTTGAGAACCAGGGTAGCAGGCATATTTTCCTCCATGAACACAAAAGAATCAGCAAAGAAAAGACCAGCTCTCATATTATAATGGAAAAATAAGTAATAAGCATATTTTTTAAAAAATTAAGATAATTTCAGAGTGATAAAATAGATAAAGCATACAGAGTGATAAAGAACAGCTAAGAAAGTGAAATGTCAAACACTAGACTTTTTGAGGGTTCTCACTTATATGTGGAATCTACTATAGTCAAACCCATAGAAGCAAAGAGTAGAATAGTGGTTACAAAGGGCTGGTGGGGGGTGGGGAGCAGGAAATGAGCAGGGGATGATGGCCAACTGTACAAAGTTTCAGTTATGCAAGATAAATAAATTCTGGAGATGTATACAACATAGTGCCTATAGTTACCTACACTGTATTCTATGCTGAAAATGCACTAAGAAAGTAGCTCTTATGTTAAGCACTCTTATCACACATTAATAATACTAATAAAAGGGGTGGGAGTGTAACCAATCAATGGGTCCATGATGCCTCCCACTACTTGAGCCTATTAAGCAGAGGCAGGGTTGAATCATATAAGCGTTTCTTCCAATACTGCTGGCAGGGTAGGAGAGCAGCGGGTCACCCACAAACATCTACTCTGCCTCTCCCCATAAGCCAGCTGCTTATATTGGGTAAAAGGACAAAGATTGCATGGGAAAGTAGGCAAAAGGGTATGCCAAATGGGCAGTTAACAGGCAATGCAGGCTGGAGATTTGCAAAGGCCTGCAGGTATGCAAAGGCTGGGGCTGGCAAACTGCGAAGGGCTAGGGTCTGCAAAGGGCTGGGGGGTCTTCAAAGGCCTGGCAGCTCTGATTTCTGCAACAAGGTTGTTCATCTTTCTATGATAACCAGCAGCTCCTTGATGGAGAGGATGGGCCATGGGCCGTATTTACAGGTGAGGTCCCAGGTCCCACGTGCAACTCCCAGCCAGGTTAGAACCAATATTCGATTTCTGCCCCCGTCAGAAGGAACCTTTGGGAGGTGACAGACATGTCCATGGCCTTGATAGTGATAATGGTGTCAACTTCACCGGTATATACTTATCTCTAAACTCATCAAGTTGTATATATTCAATATATACAGCTTTTCCATGTCAATCACACCTCAATAATGTGGTGTGTTTTTTGTTAATTCTCAGTGACATTTAACAGAGACCTGAATGAGAAGAAGAAGCCAACATATAAGGAAAGAGCACTTCAGACAGAGGGTACAACAAGGTGGGCAAGTCTGAGTGACAAGAAGGGCAATGAAAAAAGGGAAGTGTGGCCCTAACCAGTTTGGCTCAATGGATAGAGTGTCGGCCTGTGGACTGAAAGGTTCCAGGTTCATTTCCAGTCAAGGGCATGTACCTTGGTTGCGGGCACATCCTCAGTAGGGAATGTACAGCAGACAGCTGGTTGATGTTTCTCTCTCATTGGTGTTTCTGCCTCTCTATCCCTCTCCCTTCCTCTCTGAAAAAAAAAATCAATAAAATATATGTTTAAAAAAAGGAAAGGGTGAACAACGCAGACTTAGGAACTGTCAACCATGGTAAAAATTCAGGTTTTATTCTGTGATGAGAAACCGTGGTACACTGTTTGCAAAGATGGCCCCTATTATCCTCACATCCCTAATAAGACGTCCCTTTGCAATGTTACTTTAAGGCACCTCCCATCTACAGGTGAATCTATTTCCCCTCTCCTTGAACTGGGGCTGGCCCAGCACCAAGAACATGTGGAAGACGTGACACTGTGACACCTGAGACTCAGCCTCAGGAGCCCCCCCAGCTTGCACACTCTTTCTTTGGAGGCTGCCCTGAGTCAGCAGGTAAGCAAGCCCTGGTGAGAGGCCGTGTGGAAGAGAACCGGGTCATCTCAGTCAGCAGCTAGCACCTACCACCAGGAAGGCCATCTACCAGGAGAGCATCCCAAGCCAGACAAGCACAGAATGACTGCAGTCACAAGAGGGACTCCAGGGGAGACCACACAAGAACCACCTGTGAGCCCAACCCAAACCGCTGACCCAAAAAGCTGGGAGCCAATACAGTAGTACCTCGAGATACGAGTGCCCTAACATATGAGATTTTTGAGATACGAGCCATCGAGCGAGCTATTTTTGCTTTGAAATACGAGCAACATTTGAGATAGGAGTAATCGCGCGCATCAGCCGGCTGCACACGACCCACTAGTTTACCGTGACTTGAGCGTCTCATAGTTTCCCACGCCTCAAGGTTACGGAACGAATTAAACTCGTATCTCGAGGTACCACTGTAGTTTTGTGTTTAAAAACACATAAAAATTTAGTGGTGGTTTGTTATGCAGTGATAGTCAAATAATAAGAAATCTTTGGGGTTTTAAAGAGTGGAATAACATTTTTATATTTTAAAAACCAATTTCATTCCAAATACAGTGATGAATCTGATCATAAAAACCCTGGTCTATAATTTTCTAAAGATTATTAAAAATACGGTGGTTTTCAATAGAGAGAGAGAGGAGATACCAGGCTATGTTGGACTACTGGGGTCTTAACTTCTTCTCTTCGAAAGGAAATCATATCCTTACGCATATGAAAGCTGTGTGAAACCACAAACACTAGACAGAAAGAGAGCTGAAAGACATTTGCCTCTTTCCCATATTTCTGCTAAGAATATAATGAGAAAAATTCCGATGAAAACCAAGACTGCATTTTAGACCAGAACTCATTTTGAAACGTGTTCCTAAAAAAGAGTGTAATGGAAGGGACTGTGAACTCTGAACTGTGGTGTTTTGAGTCTATGTGATGCTGAAATAATGAAGGAGGCATTCCATCACTCTAAAAATGGGAAAGGTGACCTTTGAATGCATCATCTTGAAAACAACCAGCACTCTTACATATAAAAAGCTATTTTGTGGGGGGAAAAAATTCTGTAATTAGCAAAAGCCAAGATGTTTGCTCTTG
Organism: Lasiurus cinereus; assembly: GCA_011751065.1. NCBI lineage: Eukaryota > Metazoa > Chordata > Mammalia > Chiroptera > Vespertilionidae > Lasiurus > Lasiurus cinereus. The sequence goes on along the minus strand of JAAGEH010000311.1, from coordinate 40,027,099 downwards.
CTGTGCATAATTATTTCATCTGCAGAGAAATGGGATTCATTTGGTGATATAAATAGCATTATTTTTTAATGGTTCTTTAAGTGATAAGATCTAACCCGTTTTCATGGTTATTTCTTCACTCTAACTCCTAGTATTTTCCAATAACTTCTCAAGGATGTTAACATTATCTTCCCTGGGTATTTATCATCGTGTTTAATTACATATGACTGTTAGATATTATATGCCTTGAAAGGAAACTATGAAATGAGTTTATCTACTTCAAATGTTTATCTACTTTCAAAAATGAGTTTATCTACTTAATTCTAATATCTTGTAGTCGCCAGTAGGAACTGTAGAAAAGACGGTTAAAGAGTAAATTGGCCAACACTCCAAGCCAAGGTCCCCTGTCAGGCTACTGAAGAAGAAGAAAGGTGAGCAGAAAGAGCAAGAACGAAAAGAGAAGAACCCACACGAAGGAAAGAGACAGCGGACATATGGGAGAGAAACAAAGGAAATCAGATGAGTAAGGAAGAGGGGAGATGAGAAAGCCAGATGCCTGAGCCAGAGAATAGGCTCCCACAAAGGGCGTTTCCGGGAAATAACTACAAAGCTACCACCTCCTGATTTCATTTCCTGCCATTTTGCACACTATCGGTAGCTCCTTCTGGCAACTCTTGGCCTCTTTGGATCGTGGACAACTTCGGCCAGGTGACAGAAACAACAGAGTAGACCCCATCTCTAGGTAAAAGTCAACACATACACTTACCATCTAGTTCCTATTTTCTGGGGGGGTTCCATCCGCCCCAAATTGAGAAGTCTCATGGTCTCAACTCAAGGCACTTGGGTAGCTGCTCCCACACCAACACTATTCAGAACAGCAAGGGTTTTATCCAGGATCTGAGGACATTCTCTCCACATGAAACTTGCCACAAAGTTAGAACTGCACCCCAAAAAGCTCAGCCTCTTCTCCCAGGTTAGGTGAGGGAAGTTACTTCTGCTGCTGAGCAAGCCAGGCCTGAAAGGTGGTTCCACCCACCCCGATTGCAGAAAGCTGAGGAGGAAAGCAGAGTGGATGCACCTGGCATCTCTCAAGTTGGCGGTATGTCTGTTACCTGACTTGCCTCAATCTTGACTTCAGAATTCAGACATGGTAAGTGGACATGTATATGAGAAGTGATAGAGTGAACCCGTATAGCAGGACCCACAAAGTGCTGGCTGTCCCAATGGCCTGTCTCTCCTCGCAAACCTAAAGCGAAGTCAGTCTGCACTTACTGGCAACACCTGTCACGGAAACTTAACATACAAACCAACAACTCAGCTTCAGGTGGAAAATGGGGCCTGCTGGCCTTATCAGAAAATCCCTGACCCTCTGCTGGTCCATAAACTGCCTCTTGCTCAAAACCCCTTAGGAGGTGTGCTCCTGCCGAAACCGGTGTGGCTCAGTGGATAGAGCATCGGCCTGTGAACTGAGAGATCCCAGGTTCGATCCCAGTTAAGGGCATGTACCTTGGTTGCAGGCACATCCCCAGTAGGGGGCGAGCAGAAGGCAGCTGATCGATGTTTCTCTCTCATCAATGTTTCTCTCTCTCCCTTCCTCTCTGTAAAAAATCAATAAAATATATTTTTTTAAAAAAGAAGAAGAAGTTAGTGAGGCACTGTCCTCCCCCAGTCCATGGATTGTTTTCCCTTAAAGATATCAACCTCATGACCAAATGGCTTCGGTTTTGTCATTTGACAAAAGAGAGAGTGATACAGACAGAGGTGAGGGGAGATATAAGAGAGAAAGATACTAGTACCTTGTGCTTTCCTGTGTTTAAAGTAGAGTTGACCTTAGAACATCACAGGTTTGAACCACGCTGGTCCATTTTATACACAGCTCCTGTTCAACAAATAAAGTCAGCTCTTTCTAGCCACGGTTTCACCACTGCAGATTCAACCCATCACACCATAGATTGAAAACAGTATTTTCACATTCCCAACCACAGATTCACACCCCAGATGGAAAATAGTGCTTTCACCGGTGGTTGAATCTGAGGATGCGAAGGACTGAATATAGTTAAATTTGGGGGAGGCAGAAGTTATATTTCTGTGTGGAGGTGATCAGCACCCCAAATCTATGCATTGTTAAAGGCCAACTATACTTTCAAGCCCTGGAATTTTACCTATCAATCTACTTCACATGTAACTTTTAAAATGTGCATCTCAAAGCCACTTTGAAATTGTTTTTCTTACAGATACGTTTTTGCATTATCTGTTCTGTTATTGTTGCTAATAAATTTAACTAACCAGTTACTTACTGAATGACAAATACTATAGAAATGGAAAGTCAGGTTAATTTCCCTTTTCAAGACAAGAATGCTTATAGCAGCCTTATTCATGATATTCTTCTTCCTCCCCCAAATTGGAAACAACCCAAATGGCCATCGATAGGAGAATGGATAAATAATTTTTGGTTTAGTCACACAATGTAATAGTACACACCAATAAAAAGGAGCTACTGATAAACACAATAACATAGATTAAGTTTAAAAATATTATACTGAGGGAAAGAAGTAGAATTCAAAAGAGGCAATTCTGTATGATTCCACTTATGTAAAGCTGGAAAATGGGGAAAATTAATCACAATAATAAAAGTCAGAATGGTGGTTTCACTAGGAAGTGGGATGCATGTGTTTGAAAAATAGATTGATCTACAAATCTAAGATTTGTGCTTTTTACTGTCTATAAATTATATCTGTTTTTTTTATAATCATACTCATAGAATACTTAGAGACACGGAATTTTATTATATAAGGTTAAGTGCATGAAGCAAGATATAAAACGATATATTTCAGTATTATCCCAATTGTTCAAAAATACATTATGTGTAAAAGAGAGAGAGAGAGAGAGAGAGAGATACTGAAGGCACATGCGCCTAAAAGTTCTTCTGAAATATTAGGGTAATTTTTATTCCCTTCAATATACTTTTCTAAAGTTTATAAGGAGTGTATATCACATTTTTTAGAAAAAAAAGATGTTTTAAAGTTTCCCGTAACTACCCTTTCTTCCTCACTTCCATTGCTATGATCTGGCCTCAGCCCAGATTTCTAAAATATTGTAATTGGCTCTTAACTGACTCCCTAGATTAAAGATTCTCTCTAGGTAGCCCAAACTGCTTCTCTGAATATTTCTTCCTTTTTTTTAAAAAAAAAAAGTAGATTTCTATTTTTGTGTCATGCATGCAATATTTTTTCTTCTCTTTTAGATTAAGGTTTATTCTACCCCTGCATCCTCCGCTTTCTTCCAAGTCTCTTTCTTCCTGTCTGTGTGGGAAATGTTCTGAACTCCAGGCAATCCTTGGCTGTCTGTTCACATGTAAGGGCAAGACAACTAAAACCCACCCTTCATTAAATACACTTCATTCAGAGTTTTGTCATCACCTCAACATTGAAAACTGCACTTGTCAAAGTCCCAATGACCTCCACGCTGCTAAATCCAATGGCCCATTCTCAATTCCCATCTTATTTGACTGAAGTGGCAGCTTTGACACAGCAGATCATGACCTAATCCTAACCCTAACCCTAACTCTCCTCCAAGCCATTCTTTCTTTTTTAAAAAAAAAAAATCTTTATTGTTAAAAGTATTACCTATGTCCCTTTTCACCCATTTACCTCTTCTAGCCTATTTTGCACCCCACCCCACTCCACTCCCAGCATTCACCACACTATTGTCTGTGTCAATGGATTATGCCGATATGCGATACAAGTTCTTTGGATCGCTTCCCACCCACCTGCATTCTTCCTTCACTTGGCCATCATGCCATCTGTGTCCCCCCCCTCTTTTTCCACCTTCCCCCCATCCAACTCCCCCATCACTTTTTCATCTCTGCTGCTGATTCCTTCTCATCTTCCTGATCTATGTTGAGTGACCCATGGCTCAGTCTTGTTCCAATCCTAATGATCTCATCTGGTCTCATGGCTTTAACTGTGGGAATAGAAATTCTATCATTCATTAGACGTAATGAATCTGTGTGATGTAATAACTCACAAATGTACAGCTCCAGCACTGCCCTGAATCTCGGGCTGTATCCCCACTGCCCACCTGATATTTTGACTTAGATATCAACAGGCAAGAAAAATTCCCAAATCAAACATGTGTAAAATTCCTGATTCCTTCCCCCACCAATCCTGGTCCTCTCCAGTCTCTGCCTCTCAGTAAACGTTCCATCTTCCTTCAAAACAGGTTCAGGACCTGACCACGCTGAGGGACTCGGTGTTCTTTCAATATGTCAATGTGTTCCCACTCTAGGGCCTTTGTAGTTGGGTTGTCCTCTTCCTGGAACCCTTTGCCCAAATATGCTCCCAACTTGCTCCCTCACTGCCTTCGGTTCTCTGCTCAAAGTTCACCTTATCCCTAAACATCAGCACAACACACCAGCCCCCCCACTCCCTACCCTCTCACTCTGTTTTATGTTTATTCTTAGTACTTATCCTCTGACATACTTTGTACTGGATTTACTCATCAACCTGCTTATTTTTGGGGCCTGCCCTCTGGAGCTCCTTATGAACAGACATTTTGTTCACTTGTGTTCTACTAGAGCCCGATGCACAAAATTCGTGCAAGGGGCTCGGCCCTCGCAGCACCAGTTTCATCTGGAAGATGGTTCTGCCATTCAGTCTAATTAGCATATTAGCTCTTTATTATATAGGATTCCTAGTTCCTAGACCATTATAGGTGTTCAATAATTGAGGTTTGCATTATAGGTGCTAAATAATTGTAAAATGAATGAATGAAAGAGAATTTCTATTCCCATGGGCAGGACTTGGTGGGAAGACTTCACAGTAAGCGATCAGGTAGGGTTCTACTTATTTTGATGGGGAAACCCCCAAATGTCAATGGCTGTAAGCCTTTCTCCTCATGAGTTCCCACCCCTCACCCCCTGAATCCATCCAGCTCCTGCCTATGGAATCTAAGCCTGACAGCCAGCATTTTGGAAGATCAGCCCATCAGTGTTCAGTATGCAAATTTTTAATTTCCCTGTATTTAGTAAGGTTCATTCATTCATTCACTCATTCATCCATTCATTTGATAAATAGTTACCATGGCCGTGAAAATTTGCCCGGCCATCTGGGTGGAGTGGGCTTGACATTTGAGGCCCCTTTTGCCTGGGAGCATGTAATTGATAACAAAGCCAGTGTTGAATAGCCGAGCACTTCGATGGCCTGGTATGGATACAAAAGTTGGATGCTGGTGGAAACACAGTGGTGCGGGTGGGGACCATGATGCGCTGTACTCAAGGAAGAAGTGGGGATTGAAAGTAAAAGAGCCTTCACATTGCCTGTGGCCCAAACCATCTGGGTGGCCCAGGAGACATCAGGCCTTGCAATTGGATGAAAGATCCCAGATTGCTAGTCCCTTCGGGCTCCTGGAAGAAGCCAACAAGAGTCCTCTCTGGAGAGAAAAAACAACAACGTTATTTTAAGCTTAAATTCATTTATACAAACAATGTTTCAAATACAAATTCAGATTTAAAAAAACACACAGGCACAGACTGAAATGAGATCATATGAACAAGAATCACCCAAATGAGCAGAAACTAAAATCACCTGGTCTCCAGAGAGTGGCACTCATCAGACTTCAAAATATGTAGTTTATTATGTTCCAGGGAGAAAAAAAAATGGGATTAAAAATTTCAACAGAGAACTAGAAATGTTTTGTAAAAGATATAGCAGAATTGAAAAAGAACCAATAAAAGTTCTAAAGCTAAAAAGAAACAACTAAAATTAAGTGCACAATGGATGAATTTTTTACTGGAATAGATGTTGTTGAAGAGAAAAATAAAGAACTCAAAAATAAGTCAAAAGAAGATGCTCAGAATGACACAGAGAGAGACAAAAGATTGGAGAATACAGAAGAGATGGTCGGCATCTTACACACAGTCCAGCATCCATTTAACTGGATTCCTGGAAAGAACATAGAGAACACAGCAAAAGCAGTATCATGAGAGAGCATGGCTAAAAAAAAATTGCCAAAATTGATGTAAAGACATTGAGCCACAGATTGAATTAAATGAACTGGGAAGGAAAGAAAGGACTAATTTTTTTTAAATAAGTCAACAATTCTAATTCCAGCAAAAGGGTGCTGCAAATTACTTAGATAAAAAAACAGAAAAGGAAGAACAGGTTTGTTGGGGTTGGGAAGAGTCAGTGTGAAATAGAAATAGCAGGTTTCAAGTTTTACCTGTTGAATTTAACATCTAAGCAGGGATAACAAATGTGCCATTATTTCTTGAGTAATTGTTCTTTTTCTTATCATGTTCTTTCTATCTTTAAAAAGAACTTTTTGCTTGGTGTTCAATTATAATTATCTGTTCAAGGCAACCTTCACAATACCCATCACAACAAAATAATGTGCTCTTTAGTTACAACACCATGATTCTGGGCTCCATCATTTTTAATACTACTATGAAGGCACATCACAGGTACCTAAATGTGAAATTTCTGCACATGACACTGACTTTAAATAATGGAGCAAATACAACGTGGTGTCACAATTTACAATATTACCTTCAGGATTATCATGAGGTTTTTTTTTTAATAGTTATTTGACTTTATTAACAGAAGAAAAAGAAAACATTGGCTACCATTAAGTTCTCTCTTTTTCTTTTTACTTAGAAAACAGCATGGCTTTCACAATAAATTCTGTGGCTAATGGATGAAATTAACATAGCATGCTTTCTTTTCTACTGAAAGTTCCCAAAAGATTAAAAGATAACAATGATGATTGCTAATGTTTCTTTAACACTTTCTACATGCCGGAAGCTATTCTAAGGGACTTACATGAGTTCACTCATGAAAGACACTTAAAGACAGATGATAATATAAATTATACTAATATATTAATGATATAAAGAATCTTATTTAATGGAGAATATTATTTAATATTTATATATATATATGGGAGAATTAGAAAAACACACTTTACAATAATAAACTACATGCAAATGTATTTTTCCACAATATTATATTTTTCTTCTGAAAGTATAAATAAAATTTTCAAAACCAATGAACAGGAAAATAATTTTATTTTCAACCAACCCATTACATGCCAACATTAAAATTTAAAATATCATTACATTTTAAAATATATCTGAAGAGTATCCATGTTATTGCCTGATGCAAATCAAATATGAAATTTTCCACACTGGGTCTAGTTGTCCCAGATGTTTTCATTCTAGTATTCCCCTGTATAACTACTACCATATTATTATTTCCCCTGAATATCATTCCAAATATAGTCATTAAGAACACCTCAATTATAAATTTTGTATAACTTAGTCAAACTTTCTAATATCACCAGCAGAAATGGCTAAAGACATACATTTTTTTAAACAGGCATTTTCAGGAAAAGTTTACCTAATAAAGTGCATGATCTGATTTTTTAAATTACTGAATGTCTTAATGATTTGTAAGTAATTTGGGACATTACTTAACACCATCCTTGATATGATGAAGGGCTGACATTTAATAGCCAAGCTGTTGTTTACCTCTTCTTGGCCACTCTGATGAGAGAGTCCTAGCAATTTACTATCATGCATAGCCTTTTCTTTTTCTTTCTTTTTTAAAAACCAGTTTAGTCTCTCCCATAATCTGTGACCCTTATAATTTTTTTAAAAACTATGAATTCATAGAATCATTTGACTTTTTAGGTCACAGCCCCTCATACAATGCTCTGCCCCATTAACCCAAATGCTTCCCATCCCCTGCCCCAGCCAAAATTCGAAGTTATGCACAGGACAGCCCACTGTGTTGTTTTCATTATTAAAACTGTCTTTCCTACCCTAAGGTGAAACCTTCTTCCCCCAAATGAATACCTATTTTGGACCCCACCAACCTCAGCACTGGCCCCGGCAAAAGGACTGTGGGCCAGTCCATCTCCAGCTTCCTTGGCTGTAAAATGGGGAGAGGAAATGTGTGTCACTGTGGGTGTGCAGATTCAGTGAGGATGTTCTAAAGCACCTGGCACAACACACGCCTCCATGAGCGCAGCCTTTCTCGGGGTTAAGAAACCTCCTCTGATTGGCTGCTCTCAGAAATGCAGTGGCAGCTACCCTTTCTCTCCTCCAAGCCAAATATCCCATTTCCTCCCATCTTCCTTTCCTTTTTAAAGTGTATTTATTTCAGAGAGGAAGGAAGAGGGAGAGAGAGAGAGAGAGAAACATCAATGATGAGAGAATCATTGATCAGCTGCCTCCTGCACGCCCCTATTGGAGATCAAGCCTACAACCTGGGCATGTGCCCTTGACTGGAATCAGACCCAAGACCCTTCAGTCCGCAGGCTGATGCTCTATCCACTGAGCCAAACCAGCGAGGGCCCATTTTCTTTTAAAAACATTATATATATATTTATATAAATATACCTATTTTGTCAACTTAGTGCAAATTCCATACCCATAAATGTCATTGCAAGATAGTATCTCTTTTCTCTACTGCTGATTAGATCTTCTTTCCCCCTCCTCCACCTCCAGGATCCCCCTGTTTAACCCTCTGGCAAGCTGGGCTCCGGGGAAGGCAATAGGTATGGATACTTTCTGGTTCTAAGGTGAGGGGAAGACAGAAGTGCCCCTCGGACATTAGGCTGTATCTGAGAAGCTTCCCTCTTCATGCTGGTACGATGTCAGCTCTTCCTCATCAAGGGTCACTCCCCGCTGCCCTCTCCATTCCTCCCTCTGGATTTCACAATTCTGGGTGGTGGCTCCGTACGACATCTTCTTTCTGGGACTTGTAAGGCTCTCGTGGTTGAGTTCTGTCTCCTCGGCTAGTTCATCTTGGTCGATGATCCCACACTTCTCCTCGGAGAGGTTCTCAGGGTCGGCCCACTCCTGTTTCTCCCCCGAAGCAAAGACCCCGTAGAAGATCACCCCGCTGTAGTGCACCAGGGCAGCGATGAGGAACACGTTCTGCCATTCCTCGCGGGTCTAAACAGGAAATGGTACTGATCATTATTTTAACAAGGAAGAGAGAGAGAGAGAGATGAACAGAAAGCTCTGGACAAAAGCGCCGGTCACCCCCAAAGCAATGTTGTGCTCCTGGGAAGATGTCAGAAGCATGCCCAGGATCCCAACAGAGTTTGAGGGTTTGAGAAATGCAAGTGAACATGACAATGAGTATGCATTTTTTAATTTAGAAAAAGTCTTTACAAAATAAGCATCAGGTGAAATACAGCTCACTGAACATACAGGAGGTTTCCATTCAGCTAGTAGGTTGAATGAAACTTTGGGAACCCACCATTTTTAATATCAGAGGTCTCTTCTCACTATTGGAGCCTTGAAAATACTCAGTCTTCACTGTCAATAGCCTATTTATAATTATATTTTCTGTGAAAAATACAATGTCAAAAATAATGGGTATTGTGTTTAAAGTTAAGGGAAGATAGTGGCTGAGATTTAGTAGGCATGTTATCAATCTTACCATCTCAATAAAAAGAGGGAAACTGAGTATTCTCTGACTTTAATAATCTCCAAATCCCACCTTTCTTTTCTATCAACAAATAAGAAACATTGCCCAGCCAGCATGGCTCAGTGGTTGAGGGTTGACCAGGAAGTCAGGATTTGATTCCCGGTCAGGGCACATGCCTGGGTTGTGGCGGGCTTGATCCCCAGTGTGAGGCATGCAGGAGGCAGCTGATCAATGATTCTCTCTCATCATTGATGTTTCTCTCTCTACCTCCCTCTTCCTCTCTGAAATCAATAAAAATCTATTTAAAGATAAATAAGAAAAATTGTCTATGCCTTTTTCTCCAAGAAGCTGAAAGACTTTCTGAAGTTATATTTGTAATAGGCAATCCAAGTTTAAAAAACACGCATAACCCATAAACACAGACAATAGGGTGGCAAAGGCCTGGGGCAGGCCAGAAGCGGGGAAAGAGAGACATATGTAATACTTCCAACAATAAAGAACTATTTTTTTTTAAATAGTAAGGTAAAAACTCCATAGTTTCAAAAATAGAAAGCAGCATCCTGAAGCCTTTTCAGTGACAGAGATTAAGAAGCCATGTGGCCTGTGGCTGAACTCTGCATGGATCTGGGATCCTCCTCCTTGGCCTAATGCAGAAAGGTTCAGTACTGACTGAATGCCATACTCTTCTTAGGACGGGTCATTAATGTCTTGTTTATTTTCTGCATAATAAGGAAGTATAACAGCACTATTTTTATGCTGGAACATGTTAAGCAATCGATGGAAATGGGCTATAAAGTTTAATTACTTAGAATTATAAAGCAATCTTGAGTAATTTATGCATCCTGAGTTGATTGCCTCAGTTTCTTCCTGTCTCTAAACATTCTTTATGGTACTTGTCTCCCCTACTCACACACCCTTTATTTGTCAGTTGAGAAAATGAAACAGGGAGTCAAAATTAATCAGTCCTTTTGCCATCAATAAGCAATAAATTAAAGGAGGAGGAGGAGGAAGGGGAAGAGGAGGGGAGGTGAAGGAAGGAGGGAGAATGGAAGGAAGGGATGGAGGAAGAAATAAAGGGAGTGGTGGAAAGATGAAGAAAGAGAGATGAAAAATAAGGGAAGTTCAAATGACTTAGCCAAGGTCAAGGACCATACACATTTACAGGCTAGGGTAGGGCTTTGAAATCGAAAGTTGGTGCAGTATTTCAGTCCTCTGATCCTCTCAGCCCGAAAGGAGACCATTTACCTTGTGCTTGGTCATCGCACCAACAATGAGGGGACAGACCATTCCAGAGAGGGTTCCCACTCCATTTGAGATGCCCATGAGAATGCTGGCATAACGGGGGGCAATGTCCAGGTGGTTGACATTAAAACCTACAATGAAGCAAACCTCAAAATCAGAGTCAAGACCAGAGTTCCAAACACATGTTGGAAACTACTTCATTTTCCCCCAACTCTCGTCAATCTAAGTGGTTCCTTCTAGCATATGACTAATGGATAGCAGTACAGAGCAGGCTGGGCTGAGGATTGTCAGGCTGGGTCTGCATATAGAGCAGTGGTTCTCAACCTTCCTAATGCCACGACCCTTTAAGACAGCTCCTCATGTGGTGGTGACCCCCAACCATAAAATTATTTCCGTTGCTACTTCATAACTGTAATTTTGCTACTGTTGTGAACTGTAATGTAAATATCTGATATGCAGGATGTATTTTCATTGTTACAAATTGAACATAATTAAAGCATAGTAAGTAATCACAAAAACAATATGTAATTATATATTGTGAAATATTTATTTCTAATTACAAATAAATGAAATTTTGTCTTGAATCGTGGTGTAGCATGGGTAACAGTCTTCATATGACAATAGTAAACTACATTGCTACATTTTGCTACACCAAGAAGCGGTGTGTTGGTTCCTAAGACCATGGGAAATAGGTGTTTTCCAATATTCTTGGGCGACCCCTGTGAAAGGGTCGTTCAACCCCCAAAAGGATTGAGACCCACAGGTTGAGAACCGCTGATATAGAGGAAAGTGTGCTGTAATTGATTAGCAATGTCTGCCATGGACTCTCCATAGGGAAAAGTAAGGCACCTTTTAGGTTCAGAACTCCAAAATAATGGTGTTTTCAATACTGAAAAGCAGAAAGCCTGGGTCACATTTATTCAGCGTAAACAATCACACAATCACATTCGGTGTGATTAGAATGAACCCCTGCCTCATAACATCCTTCTTTCCAGCCCTTCCATCCTTCCTCACTCCCAATAGGCCACCCTGAGGAAGCTTGCCCTAGTGGCCAGATGGCATACTGGCTAAGGTACTTTTTAAGTAATACAATTGCAGAGACATTGGCAGAATCCCCTGTAATATACAAAACACTTCCGTCTAATACTTGATTTCGAGTCCATACATCTAGATTTTAATCTTATTTCTAACTACTTAAGTCATAAAAGATGCTGTCCTATGAGATCCAGCTGAACTATGTATGTAATATCCTATGGCAAATAGCTAAACTCCACTAACTACCACTAGCCACCACTAACCACCATTAGCTACTACTACCACTTCTACAACTATCACCACTACCACTACCTCTACTACCACTAACCACCACTAACTACCACTAGTTACCACCACTACCACTACATTAGCAGTACTACTCTTGCTATGACACTGTTGCTAGCCATCCCCCCCTCTTTGATAAAAAGATGCTGTTGCAGGGAGTGGTCAAATCATAACTCGCCAACACCTCACTATTCACTGTTTGTTGGGAGGAAATAATGAGTGGAAATGGGGAGGAGTGATGGCAGGGGAGGGGCTGGGCTGTGACAGGGGCAGCTTCAGGCCCTCAGAACCAGCTCTACCAATATGGCCCCAGGGTGCATTTCAGACAGGCCTGCCTCTGATAGCTTAATTGAGGATGCAAACCTGGACAAAGGATTTAAACGTTCTGAATTCTGCTTCTTCATCTGTAAACTGGCATAGTCATTCTTATACAGTGGTACCTCGAGATACGAGTTTAATTTGTTCCCTAACCTTGAGGCGTGGGAAACTATGAGACGCTCGAGTCACGGTAAACTGGTGGGTCGTGTGCAGCCGGCCGATTCGCGTGATTACTCCTATCTCAACTGTTGCTCGTATTTCAAAGCAAAAATCGCTCGCTCGAAGGCTCGTATCTCAAAAATCTCGTATGTTAGGGCACTCGTATCTCGAGGTACCACTGTACAATTGTTGTAAGAATTCGCTTAAATAGTGTATGTTCGTTACATGGCACACAGAGGTAGAAACTCGCACGTATGTTCTTTTTGGCTGGTTATCCATCCGTCTGGTTCTATTTTAATACCTGCACTGGCAAAGTGTGTGGCACACAGTAGGCACTCAGTAAGTCATTATTTAATTAATTACCAATTTGAGCCAGGACATGACAGCGGGGGTTGCAGTAAATAGTTTCTATTTACTCATTTTTTTGTGTATTTTGCTTTGCTTTTTAGTTCTCTGTTCTGTGCAAAGAGCCTGACAATAGGATCTAAAATTGTTATTCCTAATCTGGCACAGTGGCTGGTTGCTTTTTCTTACTTCTATTCAGGAAAATTTTTGAGAAAACCTTTTTTTGTAGTAACCATGCCATTTCTTTCAGATCAAAGTGGCAGACAATTCGAATATGAAACAGCTGCAAAATTAATTAATCTTGCTGTTGATTTCAATGTGATAAACACTTATTAGAAAAGAAGCCAGAGATAAGAAGCAATTAACATGATTGTCAAGCATTATATTCCGATGCAAAGCCCAGGCATCTGTGTTCAGTTAAACATTAGGTTCAATTAAAGATTAGGTTCAATTGAAGATTAGGTTTCTAGCTACACAATCCTGATGTTCGGGGGGTGGACAGAGAGGGGGGTCCCTGAGAAACTCAGTTTTATGTGTGTGTGGTGTGTGTTTTGTAGCATATATATATTTTTTATTTTTTACAGAGAGGAAGGGAGAGAAACAGAGAGCTAGAAACATCGATGAGAGAGAAACATCCATCAGCTGCCTCCTGCACGCCTCATACTGGAGATGTGCCCACAACCAAAGGACATACCCTTGACCGGAATCGAACCTGGGACCTTTCAGTCCGCAGGCCAACACTCTATCCACTGAGCCGAACTGGTTTTGGCTGTTTTGTAGCATATCCCTCTCAAAATATTTTTGATGGCATCCAAGCTGGGAGAGTCTGTCTTCTGTATATAGGACATTTCTCAAAACAGGCACCACCCAGCCCTTGTATCTTTCAATGTCTCAGTCCTGACTCTCTCATCTGTAATCAGCTCCTAAATGGTGCCTTGGCATCTCTATGAACTCCTTATGAAGTTGGCAGGTGGTAGATCCCAAGGAACTGTCACCTCATTGCCACTGTCCCTCCCATCATATCACTGTTGGGTCCAACAAATCAGCCCAGCCACTTACCTGGGCAAGTTAAGTCACCTTTCCAAGTATCAAGGTCCTTGCTGGCTAAACGGACACAGCAATACCCTTAGCAATACCCTTCCCAATAGCAATATCCTTCTTGCAGGGTCGCTACCAGGGTTGAATGAGACCATGTCCAAAAAAATGGCTCGCTTGGAGGAAGTGCTAAAAAAATAATGGCGGCTGCTGTGCTTTGGAATATTGGGTTTCACTCCTTCTGATTGGCAATCTGGGAGCAATATAAACCTAACGATGTCAATATTTCTGGGAACAGAATATGAATCTCTCCTGCATCACAGAACTACAGGGAAGGCATTCTTCAACATCCTACTGGAAACAGGTCGGGATGGCTCTGTCCCTGCTACTCAGCGTGTGGACCACAGAGCAGCAGGAACTTATTATCAATGCAGAATCTGAGGCCCCGCCCTCGACATGCTGAAGCAGAACCTGCATTTGGCAAGATCCTCGAATGAGCTGTATGCACATTGAAGTGGGAGAAGGACCAGGCCATCGTGACTGATAACTGAACAATAACAGTAAATACAATTTTGTTATCCCTCTCATACCAGGCTAAGGGCTTCTCCTGCTTTATTTCCACTAGAATGTAAACTTTATGAGAACAGATTCTTTGATTTTTTTTTCTTCAATGCAGTATCCCCAGTGCCAAGAACAGGGCCTGGCTCATGGGACATGTGAGGAAATGCATGAATCAGTTCACTGAGATCTCTCAACAGCCCTGTGAGGTTGCCATTACATCTTTCCAATCTCTCATAGAAGACATTGAGGCTTGAGAATTTAGTAACTTAGCAATTGTTTTCTTTCATAAATAGTAAGCAGTAAAGAGAAGTCTCAAACCCAGGTCTCTATACCCCCAAACCCAAGATCTCAGCTGCAAGCTACTTTTAAAGTAGACATTTTCCCCTAAGTTAACTATTCACCAGATCTACTTATTTTGATACGATCAAGCCCCTATGTGAGGGTAGCTTAAACCAGTGATTCCATATTTTTCTATTCTGGGACGTTACCACTCTGATCCTTCCGGCCGCCTGGAATGCTGGGAAGAGCACAGGCCTGGTGCAGACAAAACCGACCTCAATTCTTTCTTTGCCACCAGTTGTATGACCACAGGAAAGTACCCAATTTTTCTGACTTCAGGTACCTCATGAGAAAAACAGTGATTGTAAGACAGTGTTCTCTAGGTGATGGCTTTTAGTATTATGGTATGTTTTAAAGGCAGAAGAACAACTGATTTTGATTTTTCACCCAGTTTTGCACGGGAGCTTCTGAAGTCTCTAAGGCATGATACAGCAGCACCAGGACGGGGGTGCTGCCAGCCCCCGGGGGAGCTGAGAATTACAGGGACTACTGATGCACACACAGGGCTCTGTACGGTCTGACACAGACTGTCTGTTTAGCCAGTGAGGACCCAGATACTTGGAAAAGTGACTTAACTTGCCCAGGAGATTATACTACTTGATCGCTGTTAGCTCTGGCCGTCAGCTCTCACTGTCACCATCATTATTCTTACTCTCTGTCCCAACCTGTTCCGAAAGTCACTTCTCTGCACCTGGATGTCCTGTTTTGGAAAATGAAGGTCACAGAATAGACCAAATCTAGGGAAGCTTTGCAATCTAAAAATCTCTGATTGCAGGACTAGATGCCAACCGAGCTGATGTTAGCTGTTCTCTCATTGGAGGTGAGGGTTGAAAAGGTGGCGAGAGCCTCTAATACAGCGGTTCTCAACCTGTGTGTCGCGACCCTTTTGGGGGTCAAACGACCCTTTCACAGGGGTTGCATAAGACCATCGGAAAACACCTATTTCCCATGATCTTAGGAACCAACACACCACTCCTCGGTGTAGCAAAATGTAGCAATGTAGTTTACTGTTGTCATATGAAGACTGTTGCCCATGCTACACCACGATTCAAGACAAAATTTCATTTATTTGTAATTAGAAATAAATATTTCACAATATATAATTACATATTGTTTTTGTGATTAATCACTATGCTTTAATTATGTTCAATTTGTAACAATGAAAATACATCCTGCATATCAGCTATTTACATTACAGTTCATAACAGTAGCAAATTTACAGCTATGAAGTAGCAATGAAAATAACTTTATGGTTGGGGGTCACCCACAACATGAGGAGCTGTCTTAAAGGGTCGTGGCATTAGGAAGGTTGAGAACCACTGCTCTGGTAGCTAGCGTGACGTGGCTTGGGAGTGAGAAAGTGCCACTTCACCCAGGGCACATGCTGGGGCCTCCGCCCCTGCCTCCGGGGTCGCCTGCACTTTCCCCAAGATGGAGAAACTGGGGACAACTCCAGCCGCACCAGGCTCCTCAGCCCAGTCCTCAGTGACCTCCAGTCATGGCCAATAGGCAACATTCTCTAGCCAGAAGCCCCGCTCCCTGGCAGTGGCCTGCCTACCCAAGGAAGAGGACCCATTATAGTTTTGCTTCCTTCCTCCTACTTCTTGCCGGGTCTATAGGAGAGGTTTGCACATGCAGAGGATGCTTTACCTGAAATAGCAAAGCCACTGAAGCCCACAGCCAGCACCAGAAAGGAGATAGCCACCCCTTTGGTATGGGAGAAGCCAACCACCAGGAGCAAGGTGGCCTCCATGCCAAAGCCTGCGAATGGAAACACCGAGGGGGGAAAGGTCATTGCCATGTCAGTCAGCCCGAGTTCAGGTACTTCTTAAATAAGAATCTATTAATATTTCCACGGACCTAATGTTTAGCACATACGTTCTGACACAGTCCTTGCAAATATTGCCCAGGTGTTTCTTGACTACAGAACTATGCTACTATTGCCCACGTGACTATGCTGCTGTTGCCCAGCTGACGATGCTGCTGTTGCCCAGGTGACTATGTTACTGTTGCCCAGGTGACTATGCTGCTGTTGCCCAGGTGACTATGCTGCTGTTGCCCAGGTGACTATGTTACTGTTACCCAGGTGACTATGTTACTGTTACCCAGGTGACTATGTTACTGTTGCCCAGGTGATTATATTACAGTTGCCCAGGTGACTATGCCGCTGTTACCCAGGTGACTATGCTGCTGTTACTCAGGTGACTATGCT
>JAAGEH010000311.1:39996151-40010142 GCA_011751065.1 Lasiurus cinereus | reverse complement strand
CGCTGTTACCCAGGTGACTATGCTGCTGTTACTCAGGTGACTATGCTACTGTTACTCAGGTGACTATGCTGCTGTTGCCCAGGTGACTATGCTGCTATTGCCCAGGTGACGATGCTGCTGTTGCCCAGGTGACTATGCTGCTGTTACTCAGGTGACTATGTTACTGTTGCCCAGGTGACTATGCTACTGTTGCCAGGTGTTCTGTGAGCCTTCTGACATTATCTTGGTGCACCTTGAACACTAAATGGTCCAGCAGATTCCAATGAAGCCCCTGGGATGAGGGATGTTTATCATCAGTTGCTTCATGGGTAGTTGCCCCTGCAAATTCTAACATTAAAATTCTCCTTTATACCGTGAGTGAGTCCCCTTTGTTTACATGTGATGGCCTCTCACAGAAAAATAAAATGACCACACTTTAACATTTATTGCCAAAAGTGCCTTCCACAGTGAGTGGGTGAAGCAAAACGCATAAAGTGAAATTCTTCCCTTTCAGTTCACCAAGCTCTCGGGCCTCAAAAGTCATGTGATATTCGCACAGAAAACAGTGGGATAGAAGTGCTTTCTGTGCTTGTCATTTGGGATAAATGACTCCAGCACAACAAAAAAGGACTAGGAAATTCTGAAGATGCTCCTCTGACAATCCAAACACACACACACACACACACACACACACACACACACACACACTCAGCCAACAGCAGACAGAAGAATGGTGACTTAAGTACCATTTCCGGTATAAACATGCCTTAGGAAATGGGAGACAAGGATACATCATTCTCAAGACTGCCTATTCCAGACATCTCCACACGACTGTCCATGGTCCTTCAAAGCCAACGTCCCCAAGTCAAGTCTGTTCTCCTACTTCTTTCTCAGAAACCAACAAAACAAACCACCACTGCCAAGCTCTTTCTTCTGCTCTAAATTAATCCTCCATCCGCTTGTGTTTTTTATTTTATTTTATTTTATATTTTATTGATTTCTTACAGAGAGGAAGGAAGAGTGATAGAAAGTTAGAAACATTGATGAGAGAGAAACATCGATCAGCTGCCTCCTGCACACCCACTACTGGGGATGTGCCCGCAACCAAGATACATGCCCTTGACCGGAATCGAACCTGGAACCTTTCAGTCCGCAGGCCGATGCTCTGTCCACTGAGTGAAACTGGTTTTGGCCCGCCTGTGTTTAGAGCCCAGCCTTAGAGTCAGACCAGGCTAGGTTCAGATTTCACCTCACAACCACCCTTTTAGTGACCTTGGACAAGTCACCTCTCAGATACCTTATCCAAAAAAGGGAGCTCATAACACAACCTTATCGGGCACTGGAAGATGAAATGAAATTGGGTATTTAAGGTATTGAGCACAGTCCCTGGCACATGAGTACGGCTCAACACATGGTAACCAAAAATCCAACAAACACAGAAATCTCAAAATCTCCCCCTTTCCCGGCATTTCCATAAGAATCTGTGGGGTCAGTCTCAGAAATATCTGTCAAAACCAACCTTGCCCTCTCCTCTTCGGCCCCTGTCCTCTGGGCCCCATCACCATCCACCTGGACAACTTCAATAGCCTCTTAACTGGTCTTCCCATCCCTTCCTCCTCCGCTCCGTTTTCCACATCACTCTTTCTAAACCATCGAGCTAACCAGTTGTCCCTTTACTGAAAACTGTTGTCAAGGGTCCACAATAGTAGAGTGTTACTTAATCAGTCCCTCCTGCTGTTCCTGTCTCATCCTCTGCTAGCTGGTACCTTCCAGCTCACCTCTGAGGCCACGTAGCACCCTCTGCTGTAGTCCCACAGCGCTGCCAGCTATTTCCTAGAGAAAACACTGTTTATATCTGTATATATATATATTCACCCACTGTCCTTCACCTGGGATTCTCTTCTCCCCACACTTACTTCCCTTTTTCTGGAGGAATCATATCCTCTAAAGTTCAGGTCAAATATTACTTCCCTCTAGAAAGCTTTCCTGTCAGGAGTATCCATTACAACTGATATTCAATATTATATTATATTAGTTTTAGGGATACAGCAGAGGAGTTAGACACTTATATAATTTGCAAATTTTCCTGTCAGGAAAGCTTTCAGGAGGAAGTAATCTTTGACATCTTCTTATTCTTCCTCATAGAACTTTTCAACATTGCCTGGTATAATGTCTCATCTGTGTTTCTGCCTCCTCAACTAAGCTGTGATATTTTCCAGGAGAGGTACTGTATATATAGTACAGTACCCACTGGGGGAGGCTGGGCTTAGGGGCTTTTAATCCCCTTTCCAGTGATTAGACATAACCTCCAAGATATATTCTGCAGTTCAATGTCATCTCTTTCTAGGAAAGCTGCTTACAACCACTTAGGAAATCCATAGTACCTCCACAGTTCATGATTTTTCTGACAGCAGTGGTGGTCAGAATTTGTCTGCTTCTTAAATAATCTGCCAATTGTCCTCCAACAGGCACAATGATGGTCATCACCATGTGTGGGAGTGCCGACAAAAGCCCCACCTGTATGAAAAAAAAAAAAAAACAACCAATGAGCTATTTTTAGCTGCTTTCTCCGGATATACAGATTCCCTGTTCCCACCAGCTACCCTGCCTACCACCATCACCACTAAATTTCATCATCTACTTAAATGGGACCCCGGCAGGCCTGAATTCTGTAATAAATAAACATTGGATGAGCGAATGATTATAAGAGTAGACCTAATTGTCTCCTCCAGCAGATTGGAAGCTCCTTAAGGGCACAATTTTTTTCTTTTTTTTAAATATATTTTATTGATATTTTACAGAGAGGAAGGGAGAGGGATAGAGAGTTAGAAACATCGATGAGAGAGAAACATCGATCAGCTGCCTCTTGCACACCCCCTACTGGGAATGTGCCCAAAACCAAGGTACATGCCCTTGACCAGAATCAAACCTGGGGCCTTTCAGTCCACAGACCGACACTCTATCCACTGAGCCAAACTGGTTTCGGCCTTAAGGGCACAATTGATTGTTCTACATCATAGAAATCCTACCAACCAGCGTAAGGCCTGGTACATGGTAGTTTAAACACTTGGCACAGAATGATGGCACCTACTTAGGTCTTCCCTGGTCACTTCAGATGGTGCCTGGAGCTACACATACATCTATTCCTACTAGGCTGCTGTTCTTCCCTTGTAGGAAGGGGCTTAATTCCTTTTCCCTCCCTTTTTTTTAAACTAAATTTATTGGAGTGATGTTGGGTAATATGACCATATAATTTTCAGGTGTAGATTTCTACATTACAAGATCTGTATATTGCACAGTCAAATCTTCTCCCATCACCATATATTATAACTTAATTCTTTCATGATGAGGATTTAAGTTTCCTACCCTTCCTCCATGCAATACAGGCAACCTAATGACTGGGGAACATTTAAAACAGCTTGTAAACAAGGCCTTGGTCACTATTATCATGACCACCACAATGGCGATAGGAATGATCTTCAAAATAAGCTTTCAAAGCAGCTCACCATAGCTCTCATCCTTGCTATGAAGAAATTAAATAACTATGTATACTATGCACAGAATATATGACTTGTCTGACTTCCAGGGCATTAAGGAACATACAACTGATATAAATTATGAAAAGCAATTTAATTACATTACCATGCAAAGAGTTTCTCAGTAGACGCAAGAGATTTAAAGCTTGAGAACATTTGAAGCCTCTATGTATTTACCTTACTTATTGCAAATCCAAAGACCTCTTCAAAATAAGCAGGCTGACTTATTAACAGCAAATAAAAGGTCCAGCTTCTGCAAAAATTGGCCACAATGATTGCATAAACCGGCAATGATGTGAAAAATTTTTTCCATGGTGTGTTAAATTTCTAGAGAGTAAAAATATCATGAGATTTTTAGGGAAATATATTGACATGTCATTTTTTTGTTCTTTTATTTATCTATTACAACTGATATTCAATATTATATTATATTAGTTTCAGGGATACAACATGGGAGTTAGACACATATAATTTGCAAAGTGCTCCCCTAATAACCCTAGTACCCAACTGGCACCAGACATAATTGTTACAATATTATTGACTATATTTTCTATGCTGTGTTTGACATCCCCATGAGTATTTTGTAACTACCAATTTGTACTTTTTAATCCCTTCATCTTTTTGACCCAGTCTCTCAAACCCCCCAACCCCCACCACCATCAGGCAACCATCAGTTGACATGTTATTTTTCTTAAGAAGACAACACAATCCCTAACAGAAATACTCAGAGAGAAGAAAGAGGCAAGTCTCCATCTATCCATCGAGACTTACGCTTAGGCTAACCACATTGGCTCCTTCTCCGATACTTGTCTCTATGTAGGTCCTCTCCTCCTGGGATATTGTTGGATGAGCTGCTGGGCACTCATAGGCCTGCAACAGCCAAAACATGTACCAAATAATGCCAAACATCCCTAAAACAAAAGGTTAAAATAGTTAAAAAACCAAAGGTCTGATAATATGGTCTCATTCTCTTGCATCTCTAAATTTTTTCCATTTTCAAAATATTCCCAAAGAGTACTATGTTCATCTAGGACAGTGGTTCTCAACCTTCCTAATGCCGCGACCCTTTAAGACAGCTCCTCATGTTGTGGTGACCCCCAACCATAAAATTATTTCCGTTGCTACTTCATAACTGTAATTTTGCTACTGTTATGAACTGTAATGTAAATATCTGATATGCAGGATGTATTTTCATTGTTACAAATTGAACATAATTAAAGCATAGTGATTAATCACAAAAACTATATGTAATTATATATTGTGAAATATTTATTTCTAATTACAAATAAATGAAATTTTGTCTTGAATCATGGTGTAGCATGGGTAACAGTCTTCATATGACAACAGTAAACTACATTGCTACACTTTGCTACACCGAGGAGCGGTGTGTTAGTTCCTAAGACCATGGGAAATAGGTGTTTTCCGCTGGTCTTAGGCGACCCCTGTGAAAGGGTCGTTCGACCCCCAAAGGGGTCGCGACCCACAGGTTGAAAACCGCTGATCTAGGAGAAAGGATTTTGTTGTTTTTCACTGGTATTGGAAGAAAGAAACTCAACTTTACTATAAATGTTAAATGAATCCTAGGTAGTCAAGTATTCCTTGATATCCTATGGTAAACTCTCGGTCTATCCCATTACACAGTAAAATATCAGTTCTCTGAGTCACCATGGGAACTCATGAAGTCAAATCACTCACCATAAATATAAAAGACAGAGGCCCAGCCAATGTACTGCACCAACACCCCTGCCAGAGGCATGGCAATCACTGCTCCCGCATAAGAACCTGGAGCAAGAAAAGATGGAGGGATACTTAGTGGTCTCAGGCAAGCCCTCTCAACCCACTTGGAGTTCATGTGGTTGGGGTGAAGATGAACCAAACGAGGCAGGAGTCAGAAGGCCTCTGTGCAGAGGGACAGGCAACTCCCAGTGTGCCTTAGCCCAGTGCTTCCAGGAGAGAAAGGTCACAAGGATGCCCTTGAACTTCACCCAGGTACCCTGGAGGGATTAGGCGACCTTGCTAGCGATTCTCAACTTGCCTCGACCCACAAGTTGAGAACTGCTGCTGTAGAGCCTAAGACCATCAGAAAACATAGATATTTACATTATGATTCATAACAGTAGCGAAATTACAGTTATGAAGTAGCAACGAAAATAATTTTATGGTTGGGGTCACCACAACATGAGGAACTGTATTAAAAGGTCACAGCATTAAAAAAGGTTGAGAACCGCTGGATTAGACAAAGATTGCTCAGGCACAGCAATGTGAAACTGATGACAGGATGGAATAAAAAAGATGAGGAAAATCTGAGGGAATTTAAGAAAAACTCAACCAGGCACAATTTTGGATGCTGAAGACAGCAAGCGAAGAAACATGGGTCTGCCTTCCAGAGCTCACAGATGAGAAGGATTATGGCCTAGGTCTTTAAATAAGGGACCTCAAACTACTCAAGGATCATGCTGTTTTATAGTCTTAATTTTTTTTTTTTTAAATCAGGAAACAGTGAGTGTAATGGCAGGATAACCAGCATGGATACTGTCTCCACACACCTCCAGGATGAGTACATGTTTAGGTTTATTTCTTACTCTGTAAACACTTCACCTGGTAAACACTTACCTGTGTGTGGATGTTTATCTTGTCTAGACAAGATAATGAGGGCAGAGGCAATGACCTGGCTTCCGCTATCTCCTGCAGCTCCCTAATGCCTGCAGAGAAACATGAGCCCTGCAAACTCCCAATAAATATTAACTGAATAAAAGGAGGGGACCTACATAGAGACAAGTATCAGAGAAGGACCCAACGTGGTTAGCCTAAGTGTGTCTCGATGGATAGATGAAGACTTACCTCTCTCTTCTCTATGAGCAGTGGTTCTCAACCTTCCTAATGCCACGACCCTTTAATACAGTTCTTCATGTGTGGTAACCCCCAACCATAAAATTATTTTCATTGCTACTTTATAACTAAAATTTTGCTACTATTATGAGTCATAATGTAAATATCGGTGTTTTCTGATGATCTTAGGCTCTACAGCAGCGGTTTTCAACCTGTGGGTCGCAGGTTGAAAACCGCTAGCAGGGTCATCTAAGACCATCAGAAAACACCAATATTTATATTATGATTCATAACAGTTGCAAAATTACAGTTATGAAGAAGCAACGAAAATAATTTTATGATTGGGGGTCACCACAACATGAAAAAACTGTATTAAAGGGTCGTGGCATTTGAAAGATTGAGAACCACTGTCTTAGCTATCTGAACTTCCCTCTGGGTTGTGAATGAAAAAAACACATCTACTTCAGAAAAAGGGAGCAGCGAAAGGCAATTCTGTATCCCAGAGGGCGATGCTGAGGAAGACCTTCAAGCAATGGGGGATTAGGAGTAAGAGATGAAATCCCATCTCTCCAAGCTGGGCCAGGCTGGTTGTGAAAGGCCCCACCCCGAATCCCAGATCTGGACATCATGGCACTGGGGAGGTCTCTCCATCCCCCTGAACCATTTTCCTTGGACAGAAGATGGGAGAAATCTCTACATCACGCGGCTGACTTGGGGAGAAAATGAACCATGTATGTGGAGATGTTCGGCAGGTTACAGTTAGTGCTGCATTAACACCAACTAAAACGGCTTTGTCACGCACAGAATGAGGGCAAAGGAGCTTACACACTTTTGTCTTTTGCCTCAGACTTCCTCAGAGCAATGAGGGAAGCATCCCTGTGCATCCCAGAAAGAGCCGCACCCGACTCCGCAGTGTGTGTGGAGAAGGCCCAACACCCTGGGAGTTGGGGTGGGGGCTCCTGTTTAGCTGAGGCAGAGAAATGTCTGGACAGGGAGCATCAGGGGATGGCCAGCAACTAAAGGCAGTGGGTGCTGCCTGTGTGCCCAGCGAGGTGCTCAGTATTCTGGACCCATGGTTTTATTTCACCCTCTTTTCAACCTGACAATGGTGATTCCACTATCATCCTATTTTACAAGAAGAAAACTAAGGCTGGAGGAGGGGAGGTAGGTTGCAAGAGTTTACACAGGTATGAGTGACAGCAACCCAGATCTGTGCGAATCCAAAGCCTTTACCCTGAGCTACTTGATCATTCAGGCCTGCCTTCCCCCACTCAGGAATGCCCTATATGCCGAAACCGGTTTGGCTCAGTGGATAGAGCTCCGACCTGGGGACTGAAAGGTCCCAGGTTCGATTCCGGTCAAGGGCATGTAGCTTGGTTATGGGCACATCCCCAGTGGGGGGCGTGCAGGAGGCAGCTGATCGATGTCTCTCTCTCTCATCGATGTTTCTGACTTTCTATCCCTCTCCCTTCCTCTCTGTAAAAAATCAATAAAGTATATTTAAAAAAAAAAAAAGAAATGCCCTATAATTCTTCATACTAAGAAACATGCTTTTATCCAGGGAATTTTATAACTTGAAGCTGTCCTTCTCCCCTGCCTACTACACAAACTCTGCCTCATCCTTCCGGACATGGCTGTATGTTAGCTCCTCTCACACTCACCCCCAGCCCCTAGCACACCCCAACAGGCACTTCACCCTTTACCACAGAGAACAGAGGAGCCCTCAATGCTTGCTGAATGGTGGGGAGAGTGGGGAGTGGCTGCATTGGGGGTGGGAGGGTCCCCAGTTCTGTCCTCACTAATTGGAAGAATTTATATTTTCTCCTCCCTCACCCTTTGTTTCCTCTCTAAAACAATAGCTATAATTAGATGTCTTCTAAAGTCCCTTCTAACTCCAATATTTTTTAAGTGTAAGAACCTTTTAGAGCCGAAACCGGTTTGGCTCAGTGGAGAGAGTTGGCCTGCAGACTGAAAGGTCCCAGGTTCGATTATGGTCAAGGGCATGTATCCTGGTTGTGGGCACATCCCCTGTAGGAGGCTTACACTTACCACAAAAAGAGGTCGTAGCCAGGCGGCTTCTCTCCAAAGGTGGCGCCCACTTACTCCACATCCCGTGGCAGGCTGGGTAGGTCACACCCTGGCAAATGGTTGAAAAGAGATCATTTATTTCATTGGACTCCAGCTTCTGTTTGTCTTTATAATGTGGACCCTGATTCTTTAATAACGGCGACAATGTAAAAGCCCATTTCATAGGCACCAAATGGCATGTGTCAGCTACTTTAACTGACAGCATAGAGCTGAATACCAATTCAAAGGCCAGCACGGTGGAGACTGGGGGAGGAGGTCTTTCTATTTCATATTATACAGAATATCACTATAGAAAGGGACTTGTTTTAAAAAAAAGAAAAGGAAGGAAGGAAGGAAGGAAGGAAAAAAGAAAGAAAGGAAGGAAGAAAAGGAAGGAAGGAAGGAAGGAAGAAAAGGAAGGAAGGAAGAAAAGGAAGGAAGGAAGGAAGGAAGGAAGGAAGGAAGGAAGGAAAAAACTTCTGAGCCCTCTGCAGGTAGTTCAGTTGGTTAGAGCATCATCCCCAATATACCAAGGTTGCAGATTTGATCCCCATCAGGGCACATACAAGAAAGAGCCAACGAATGCATAAATAAGTGGAACAACAAATCTCTCCCTCCCCCTCTCTCTCTTTCTCTCTCTCTCTCTCAAATCTATTTTTTAAAAAGATCTCCTTATTAAAAAAAAAAAACGACTTTTCCATGGTTTTAACTACCACCTATGATGTCTGATTACTCTCAAATCTTAAAAACAAAGAAAGAAGAAAAGGACTTCCGTAATCACCTAGTGCATCCTCTCATTTCAAGATACAGAGCCTGAGGCTCAGAGCCATTAAGTAAGTAGACTCTAGTCTTCATGGCTGCAATATCATGCTCTTCCCATCATACCAGTATTTTTGGAAATGTGGTATATATCCTTCTAGTGGGACTAGAGTTAGGACTAGTGGAGCTAGTGCTACAACAACCTACATTTTTTAATGTAATTGTGGCATATATATTCCAATATGCTTCAGAAAATAAGTAACTAGCACTTCATATCCCTGACTTCAAAGAATTGTTATGGACTGTCCAACTTAGGAAGGAAGATGGAGGGGAGGGGATGAGGGGGTAAGAGATCAACCAAAGGACTTGTATGCACGCGTATGAGCATAACCAATGGACACAGAGGAGGGGAGGGTGCTGGGGGGAGCAGCTGGGGAGAGGTCAATGGGGGAAAAAAGACTTATGTAATACTTTAAACAATAAAGAATTAAAATTAATAAAGAAGAGAATTGTGATGATGTTCTTTGTTTTTATGTTTTTTGGAACATAGGCATGCCCATTTGTTAACATTGGCTGCAGCTACTTTTGCACTAAAATGCAGAGTTGAGGAGTTGGCCAAGTCCTCTGGTGGAGGCTAGATCATCCACCTCCTTCATTGAGTTAAATCTCTCTGTAAACTACACTCTTAAAACTTTACAGATTTATTAATAAGTCCACTTCAATTGCGTCAGTGGTAAGAGCCCTTGCTCTGTGTAGGGCTTCGGTTTCATCATTTATTAAATGAAAAGGGTTGGATCCGGTTATCTCTGTGATCATTCCTTACTCATCTAACATTCTACACTCCATGCAACGGTCCTTTATTGTGTTTAAATGAAAGCGTTCACAATGGTGGTCATAACCGGTGAGCTGAGATAGCAAAGCAAGGTGGAAAACAGGCAAACTGAGTGGAGGAAGTTTCCTTTAGAAGCTGAATTTCCTAAAGGACCATGTTGCCTCCAGCAAGAACATTGGAAACTGTGAAGGATGCCAAAACCGGTTTGGCTCAGTGGATAGAGCATCCGTCTGCAGACTGAAAGGTCCCAGGTTCGATTCCGGTCAAGGGCATGTACCTTGGTTGCGGGCACATCCCCAGTAGGGGGCGTGCAGGAGGCAGCTGATCGATGTTTCTCTCTCATTGATGTTTCTAACTCTCTATCCCTCTCCCTTCCTCTCTGTAAAAAATCAATAAAATATATTTTTTTAAAAAACAAAAAAACAAGAAAACTGGGAAGGGAAGAATCTCCTACCTCCACGAGACCTTGCAAAATCCTGACACACATGACGCAGCCGTAATGCACTCTGGCTGCAGAGGGAATGAACATGTTCAAGGTCGACGTTAGGAAGATGGCGGCTCCAAAGACCCTGAGGGACCAAAACACTGTGTTACCGGGTAGGCCTGCTCCTAGATGGGGCTCTTTAAATGTCAGGAACAAACAAAAAACAAAAAACGGTTCATGGAGGACCACTGTGGGAATTAGAGGAAGAAAAGTCGATGTGTTACAGTCTAATGTCTCCCAAACTAGACTGCTGGGTGATCTGATTCCCAAGCTCCAGTGCCCAGACCAGTCAGGGGCATGTATTTAGCAATAGAAGGATGCCCTCCCTGAAGGAGGTGCCATAGAGACTGACCCGCCTCTATGTGGGGGGCTTGCTGGAGACCCACCCCTCTGCCTGGTGCCACACAGCGGGCCCGCTCTGACCAACACCTGGCGACTTGTGCACGTTTGGGTGGTATCTGCTGCTGCACAATTCCGCTCCCCGTTACCAGGAGGGGTTACAGACTCTCTGAGAAGCAGGCTGGGTCCTGGGACCAGCCACGCACAAGGCAGGCTGTGGAACCTGTCTCAGCCCCCGACTCTCTGCCCCGTGCTACTTGCCTTGTCCTCCCTGCCTTGACCGGGGTACATGATGATATTTACACAGGATCACAGAATGTCATGGGTCACAGGGAACCCCCACACAATCTAACTCCTGCGCCATTTCCGCACCTGTTAATGATGCTTCAGCCCGTTTTACATGCGGGGAAATTATGTCTGATTTCTTTTCAGGGCAGTAATGTAAGCAGTAACTCAGAGATCATAGGAGCCAATATGTTATCGCTTTTTTTTTTAAAGAATATACTAGGTAAGTGCCAATAAAAAGGGAGACAAATTAGATAAGAACATAAGTAAATACAGTCTTGCTTATATAAATTTAGATTCTATGACAGTGACTTTAAGACTTTTTTTACCTTGACCCATAAAACAAAATACATTTTATACTGCAACCTAATACATATTCACACACACAAATACAGTCAAAACAAGTTTTAAAAACCAAAACTTAAGTGTACAACGAGCTAAGGTATTTTCTGTTATTTTCTTCTACTTAATTCTCTCTCTCCTCTCTCTCTTTCTCTGTCTCTCTCTAGAAAATGCTCATTGGTAAATTATTATATTGATTTTATTACCATCTAAAGAGCTGTGTTTTAAAACTTGAAAAGCATTGCTTTATAAAATGCATATTTCACAAAATCCATGTACTTGAGGTCACACCGGACACACAATTGGAAGGGGCCTGCGGCCTTCAGCGCACTCCTTTCTGGCACATACACACCCTCCCTCGCCTCCCAGGGGCCATCCTCTTTGGCTGGAACAGAACTCACTGCTTCTCGTGGCACCTCATTCTCGCTTGGCTACTCTTAGTTGTCCAAACACCTGCTATTGAATATCAAGGGCATTAACAACATCTTGCAATCTAGAGGCCAGTCCCTACTCACATGACCAAACCTGTAGGGTACATGATGATATTTACACAGGATCACAGAATATCACGGGTCACAGGGAACCCCCACAATCTAACCCATGCTCCATTTCACAGGTGCGGAAACTGAGGCCCAGAGAAGGAGGGACGGTGACTCGGTAGAGGGCACCAAGTGAGTGACTCAGAGTCAAATTTTTTTACTACATAATCACCTGAAGTATCGCAAGATAAAGTAGATTCAATAAAAGAGATTCTGAAGAACAGGATCATCTGGGATTGACATCTGTGAGTCACATCTGTTGGAATGGCTCCCGTCTCTCCTCTGAACCCCCACACTGAGAGCCAGCTCTGCAGAGCTGGTAGAAGTGCAAAGCCATCCTATGGTCTGTGCAGCACCCCTGCCATCTCGGTTTAGCTTACCTGTTAGCAGCAAACTTGTTCGAAATGAAACCACCTGGAATTTGGGTCACAATGTAACCCCAGAAAAAGGAGCCATGGATAAAGCCCACCGTCTCTGGATCCCAGTTGAACTGTGCTATCTGAAAATGAGAAATCAGATACAGTTATGCTTGTAAGAGAACGCTTGCCCGCCATTTTTCACTGAGGATCCTACATGATAATCCCACAAGTTCCTTCTTTCTTTTGCTTATTCGATAATTATCTGTGGAGGGCCCTGTGTGCTTAGGATACAGCAGTGGCCACAGCAAAGTACCTTCTCAGGGAGCTCAGCTTGTAGTCAGAGACTGTATATGAATTTACACACACATATATATATGATATACCATATTTTCTGGCGTATAAGATGACCCTCAACTTTTTCAGTTAAAATATAGAGTTTGAGATATACCCACCCTATAAGATGACACCCGGCGTATAAGACGACCCTCGACTTTTGAGAAGATTTTCCTGGGTTAAAAAGTCGTCTTATATGCCAGAAAATATGGTACATTTGTAGGTACATATACATATATACCATATATGTTATATATGCCAAATATATATCATCATGTTATTATATAGATTCATATATACCAAACATACCATTTATCTGAGCCCTCTTAGAATCATAATAACCCCCAGTATGAACCATTAGCATAAGTCAAGCACCTTGTCAGGCACTGTGTTAGGCTGTAAGCATGGTCCCCAAGAGGCAGACACACAAAATCCCCGGAACCTATGAAAGCTGCCTTATTGGGAAAAGGGTTTCGCTGGCGTGATAAAGTCAAGGATCTGGAGATGTGTTTTCCTGGATTACCCAGCTGGGCACTAAATCCTATGGCAAGCATCCTTATAGAGAAAGGCCCGGGGAGATTTGAGACAGATGGGAAAAGGCCCTGTGAAGACGGGCAGAGACTGGAGTGATGCCCCGAGCCAAGCAATGCCTGGAGCCACCAGAAGCTGGGAGAGGCCAGGAAGGATCCTCCCTTCGGAGGGAGCAGCGCCCTGCAGACTCCTTGATCTTGGACTTCTGGCCTCCACAGCTGTGAGAGAGTCAGTGTCTCTTGTCTTAAGCCACCTGTGTGTGGTCATTGATTACGGCAGCCTTAGGAAACGAATATAGGCACTTAATATATTAAGTACCAAATTTGATCTACAAAGTAGGTCTTTTATCCCCATTTCACAATAAGGGAAATAAAGTTAGCAAATCTTTTTACCTTCCTGCTCATTCTTTTTCTTTTCTCAGTTACAGTTTACATTCTATATTATTTTGTATTAGTTTCAGGTATACAGAATAGTGGCTAGACAATCATTAACTTTACAAAATGCCCCCCCCCCCCAATATTTCCAGCTGGCCCCAGACATACATTATTATTGACTCTATTCCCTAAGCTGTACTTAACGTCCCCAGGACTATTCTGTAGCTACCAATTCCTTCCAAGAGGATTCTCCCCCTCCTTTCAGCACCCCGGGCCTCTCCCCTGCTGAATGGGCATCTGAATAGAGACAGGTAAGGCTGGACTCAGCCAGATAGCCTGTTTATCTCTGTGATTTTTTTTCTTCTGTCTCTCTCTCCCTATCTATCTCTATCTCTATCTCTAT
>JAAGEH010000311.1:39868222-39991151 GCA_011751065.1 Lasiurus cinereus | reverse complement strand
TCACACAACTTGGAAATTAGCAATTTTGTGATATGCCTAAGTAAACCAGCTGGGAAACAAAAGGGTTTGTAAGTGGCTCATCTACTCAAACAGCAACACCTGCTCCGAAGAGAAGTCTCATACTGAAAAAAGAAAAGAAAACCAACAGAATTTCAAAAGAGCCATTAAACTTAAAGTTGGAAAAGAAAATTCCTAAAGAATCTTTGCAAAGTATTTTATAAGCCAACACAGAGAGTCTGCTGATTATAAATGGCGACCACGGTCCAAGTCATGGTTTTCCGTCCTGACTTTGTCAGATTCCTTTGTCATCAGGTGACTCTGGCAGCGAAGCCACCGTGCCTCCTGTCTGTGTTTTTAATCAAATGAACACCACCAAGACGGGGTGTGACTCAGTGGGGCGGGCGGTGGGGGTGGGGAGCTCAACGGGAAAGACAAAACACTCTTAAAAGAACGGGTTCTTTTCCTCAGGGCCTGTGTTTGGCAGATGCATCATGCTTTCACGAAACCAGGTTTTCCTCTATACGGGATAATGGGGTCTGATTGGACGCCTTTTGTTTTTACTTAAATTAATAAAGTGCCCAACCCAGTTCTCTGACTATGAAAGCTCATCAAGGGTGACACAATAACCCAGCTGGCGTGGCTCAGTGACTGAGCGTCAACCTATGAACCAGGAGGTCACAGGTTGGTGCCTGGGCAGGGCACATGCCCGGGTTGCAGGCTCCATCCCCAGTGTGGAGCGTGCAGGAGGCAGCCAATCAATGATTCTCTCTCATCATTGGTGTTTTTCTCGCTCTCTCTCCCACTCCTTTCCTCTCTGAAATTAATATATATATATATACACACACACATATATACGTATATACACACACACTCATATATTGTATGTATATGAGTGTGTGTGTATATACGTATATATGTGTGAGTGTGTGTGTGTGTGTGAGTACACCTTTTAAAAAAAGAATGACACAATAAAAAATGTAACGCCCACAGGAGCCCCTATGTTATAAAACACAAAAAGTAAAATGAACCTCAGTGTGTCTAGACAAGTTACATGCTAATGTTTTAAATGTAAGAGCTAACATCGAAAAGTTAAAAGAGAGACCAGGTGACATTTTCACTTACCATGATTAGAAATAATCATTCAAACACATGAAAATCTTAGCAAGGGTATTTTTCACATTTATTTATATCACAGAGATTAAGGGAGTCATTTCACCTTGTGCATGACGACTGCTTACGAATTCATCAATAAAAACCTAGGAAGGCTTGTACTATGTCTATAAAAAAAAAACCACCAATTAAAATGTCACATCAACTCATTCACTTGTAGTAAACTCTCCTTTCAGTAATAATATATTTTAATTCTTTAAATATTTTGTTGTTGTTCTTTGGACCAAAACATTTAACTCAATGATAGTACTTAACATTCCCCACTGGAACTATGGGAGACTTTATGCTTTAAAGAAGACTAATTTCTTAAGTTACCTTCTTCAAACTACTGTCTAACTACCCTTTCACACACTCAGGAACCACTTTACATAGTTTTTATGACCAGCTAAACAATTCGCAAATATCTTATTTTCATTTACAGTGGGGGACAAAAAATGAAGTTAAAAAATTCTTAAAAATTCTTTCGGCTCCAAGCATAACCCTATTTTTCATTCCTATAGAACTAATATGAAGTGTCATTTCCCTAAGCCTTTCCGAATTCCATGCCAGACACACGCCGTATAAATCACCACGTCCAGTAAGTGCTGATCCTGCTGGCTAAGCAGAAACCCTCTACTTCGGGCGCATCCATCTTTCTCTCCCCAGGCACCGTCTGCTGGGGCTGGAAGGGGCTCCAGACCCATCCAACCTGGCCCACCTTCTCCTGATTAAAAACTCGGCTTTCAAAACACCAAGCAACACCCCTGACGCCCCGGCAAGGCCCCGCTGCTCAGAAATAAACCTGAAGTTGGCATGCAAACTTTACCTTTGTAACATCCCCAACGAGTCTCCCACGGCATTCTTCACTCCCTCCTTGCCAGGTTTCAGGATTTTTTCCTGGAAGGCGTGCAGTCCTTTGAAAGGCATTGTGAGTGGGGGACAGACGCCTCGCAGCAGCCGTTCAGCGGTCCGTCTCAGGAACGGTCATCTTCCCTCACTCCCAGCCTGGGGACCACGCTGCTGTCCTTGAACGGCCTGAAGTCAGTTCGCATGGAGGTAACTTCTTAACAAATCAAGGAGGAGATGAAACACAGCCCAGATCTTGCAAGTTGAGACAGCACCCTCCACACACACACACACACCTTCCCACTCCACCCCCCAAAAAGAGGCCAGGCCCAGGGAGTCTCTTGGGGACTTCAGCCCCTTGCAGAGCTCCAAGCTCCGCAGCAGCTGGGGGCTCAGGCTGAGCGCAGCCCCGCTCCCTCCGTGGGGCGGCAGCTGGAGAGGCGCAGTGGGCTCCGGGGGGCCCCCCAGCAAGATGTTCCCAGACCAGCCAGGCCAGCCACCGCCTCTGTGCGGTGTCTCCCGCCCCTCCTGCTGCTCCTGACCACATCCCCCTCCGCCTCCCCCCCAGCTTGGCTCTGATCCCTGAGTGATCCTTTCCAAGGTGATGCTATAGTAACGAGCGCAGTACCTGCCCCCACAGCAGGGGCTTATGAATGGGCTCTCCGCCTGGCAGGCACCCAGGACGGACGGACGGAGCGGATGGAACATGGACCAGTCCTCTGCTTTTCTGAGAGCTGGCCCTGCAGAGGGGCTGTCGCCACCGCAGTCTGCCTCTGAGGCCGCAGTGGTCCAGCCCCTGTCCTGGCAGGTGGTCCTAGCAGAAACGTTTGTTCTTGGGAGGTCTAAATGCAAAACACTTGCCGGCCATCGAGGAGGCTTTTGTTTGCTCCTCATCAACAGGGCAGGATCCCTCAAGGCAGCGGTTCTCAACCTGTGGGTCTCGACCCCTTTGGGGGTCGAACGACCCTTTCACAGGGGTCGCCTAAGACCAGCGGAAAACACCTATTTCCCATGGTCTTAGGAACCAACACACCGCTCCTCGGTGTAGCAAAGTGTAGCAATGTCGTTTACTGTTGTCATATGAAGACTGTTACCCATGCTACACCACGATTCAAGACAAAATTTCATTTATTTGTAATTAGAAATAAATATTTCACAATATATAATTACGTATTGTTTTTGTGATTAATCCCTATGCTTTAATTATGTTCAATTTGTAACAACGAAAATACAGCCTGCATATCAGATATTTACATTACAGTTCATAACAGTAGCAAAATGACAGAGATGAAGTAGCAACGGAAGTAATGTTATGGTTGGGGGTCACCACCACGTGAGGAGCTGTCTTAAAGGGCCTCGGCATTAGGAAGGTTGAGAACCACTGCCTCAAGGGGTGATGCACCGGTGCCGCTGGCACATCTGATGGAAGAGAGCGGAGCGGGTCTTGCACCTGCTTAGATGCTTCACTGGTCCTCACTGTCCCGAAGATAAACCCAGGTTCTTTATCACAGCACACAGGCCCTCCATGGGGACTCCAGCCGTGGTTCCTGTCACTCCGTGCTTCCTATCCGCACTTCCCCAGATCCAGCAAGCTCCCTACCGACCCCGGGGTTCGCTCAAGCTGGCCTCCCTGCCTGGGGAGCTCTCCTCACCCCACATCTGGGTAACGTCACGGGATGCTTAAGCCTTAGGGAGGCATCACCTCTTTGTGGACAAGGTTTGCCCTTCTCTGGCATGTAGTGTGTAACATAAATCGTTGCTGGATTGGGGTTAAAATATCACATGTTGCTCCCACATGGTGGGTGGCAGGGTGATGCCTCCATACATGATGCTGCCATGAAGAAATGGCCTTCACATGCCTGATGACCCCCAAGCCATAGGTCTCAGTTTCCCCAGGAGTCATTTCCACAGGACCAGCTGCTGCCCCCTGCATGCCACGGTCCAACTCTTCTCCAAGATTTGAACTAAACTGGTCTAAACCGGAGCTGGATGCTTGGCAGATTAAATACTACTACCAAGCCTTGACCGGTGTGGCTCAGTGGATAGAGTGGCGGCCTGTGGACTGAAAGGTTTCGGGTTCGATTCCGGTCAAGGGCATGTACCTTGGTTGCGGGCACATCCCCAGTAAGGAGTGTGCAGGAGACAGCTGATCGATGTTTCTTTCTCATCAGTGTTTCTAACTCTCTATCCCTCTCCCTTCTTCTCTGTAAAACATCAATAAAATATATTTTTAAAAAATACTACTACCAATAATAACTATTATTATTATGGCCAATATTTATTGAGCTCTCTGGTCCAAACTCTGGGTTAATAAGCACACTTTGAGTATTGTCATAATCCTCCTCACACTGCTTTGTGGTTAGTAATTTATTTTCCCCCACTTCACTGACAGGAAACTAGAGCTAAGAGAGGTTAGACTTGTCAGGTTTCAGATCCAAACAGCCTGCTCCAGCCAACTCTGCTGTCTTTCTTATTCCCATTTCTCAGTTCTCCCCTCTCCTCTCTCTCTCCTCCCTCTCCACCCCTCCCCTCCCCAACTATCTCCTCTGACTTTAATGAGGTGTATTTTATATATCATGGACTTCACCCTTTTCAAGTGGACAATTGGTTTTTGGTAAATTGACCAAGTTGTGCAAGCATCACCATAAAGCACAAAGCAGATAGGGCATTGCTATCACCCTAATGAAATCCTCATATTCATTATTAATCCTGGCTCCCATCCCCCACACTGCCCCAGGCAATCGTCCAGCTACTTTCTATCTCTATAGAATTGCCTTTTCTAGAATTCCATATAAATGAAATCAGACAGTATGTGGTCTCCTGTGCCTGGCGCCTTTCACTTAGTATAAGTGATTTTTTGAGGTCTGTCCATGTAGCAGCTTATATCAGTAGTGTCTTCCTTCTTTTTCTGTTCTCGGTGGAATATTTTGTTGTATGGACATACGACATTGTGCTTATCCACTGGCCTGTTGATGGACATTTAAGTTGTTTTCAATTTCTGGCTATCCTATATAATAAAAGTGTACCTGAAACCGGTTTGGCTCAGTGGATAGAGGGTGGGCCTTCAGACTGAAAGGTCCCGGGTTCAATTCCGGTCAGGGGTATGTATCTTGGTTGAGGGCACATCCCCAGTAGGGGGAGTGCAGGAGTCGGCTAATCGATGTCTCTCTCTCATCGATGTTTCTAACTCTCTATTCCTCTCCCTTCCTCTCTGTAAAAAAAAAAAAATTATATATATATTTAGTGTAATATGCACGTCGACCAAGTGGAGGAACGACCAGTTGATGGGAGGTGGGGAGGGGGGGAGGGGTGGGCCTGCAAGCAGGCAGCACCAGGCCAGCCAAGATGAGTGCCAGTGGGCAGAGGGAGGGGACTGTAATGGGGGGGAAAGGGGGAGGCAGCCGCGACCAGCAGAGGCAGAGGGGCGATGGAGGGGGGATGGAGGTCAGGGCCGTCTCCAGATTGGCCAGTCTGGTTGCCTCCCGCAGCTTAGGGGGAGCAGGGCCAAGCCCTCAGTAGGACATCCCCTGAGGGCTCCTGGACTGGGAGAAGGCGCAGGCCGGACTGAGGGAATCCCCTGAGTGCACAATTTTTGTGCACTGGGCCTCTAGTTATAAATAAACTGTTAAGAACATTCCTGTGCAAGTCTTTGTGTGAACATATCCTTTCACTTCTCTTGGTTAGATACCTAGGGGTGTTATTGCTGAATCATATGGTAAGTCCATTAACTTCTAAGAAACTGCCCAATTATTTTCCAAAGTGGCTACACTGTTTTGCCTTCCACCAACATGCCTGTGCTCCATGTGTGGCACGCACCACGCTGACGGACTAATTCATTTCCTGGTTGGTTTTTTCCTTCAGGGGATTATCACAGTCAACCATTATCACCAGTGTCTCAAAAGGGCCTGCCATATACCCAGCCCTCAAGAAAGGCCCAAATGAATACGTGAATAACATGAGCTTCAGTTCTGAAAAGTCTGGCTTTATATTGTTTCAACTATCAACAGTTCTAGTGTAGAGGTTAAGAGTACAACTCTGTTATTGTTAAACTTCCTGGGTCCATATCTCATCTCTGCTTCGTTTTCTAGCTGGGCGAACTTGAGTCAGAAGTCCCTATTTGAAATTGGGGAAATACTGGTTCATTTCATCTAGTATTACTACGGCATGGAAACACTTTCCCATTTTCCTTTACACACCATAAATGGTGCCTTAAAAAAAAAAAAAAAGATTTAAGGCTATCTTAGGTTGTATCCAAGGCCAAAATATCCTTGACTAATATAGTCAATATAGTTGCATCATAATAATGCAACCTAAAAAGGTGGAAGTCAAAATCAGAATATAGTTTGGAAAATTTCTCATCACCTCCACTATTCTTTTTTTAATATATTTTATTGATTTTTCACAGAGAGGAAGGGAGAGGGATAGAGAGCCAGAAACATCGATCAGCTGCCTCTTGCACACTCCCCACTGGGGATGTGCCCACAATCAAGGTACATGCCCTTGACCAGAATCGAAACTGGGACCCGTCAGTCCATGGGCTGATGCTCTATCTACTGAGCCAAACCGGTTTCGGCACCTTCACTCTTCTTGAAAGTGCAGATGAAACTCAGAGTATCCAGATAATTTCAATACATACAGCAGTGAACAGGGCACATATTCAGGGCATCAAGAATTAAGTTGTGCCCTAGCCAGTTTGGCTCAGAGGCTAGAGCATTGGCACACAGACTGAAGGGTCCCGAGTTCAATTCCAGTCAAGGGCATGTACCTCGGTTACAGAGTAGATATCCCTGGCCTGATCAGACTCATGTGGGAGGCAACCAATTGATGTCTCTCTCTCACATCCATCTTTCTTTCTGTCTCTCCCCCTCCCTTCCACTCTCTCTAAAAATCAATGGAAAAATATCCTCGGGTGAGGATTAATTTATAAAAAAGATTAAATCAACCTACACCCTTTCAACAAATATTTATTATGAGGCCCTTCTCTTCATTTAAATATTAGAAGCCATCTGTCATAACCTATCCATGTTCAAAAAATGTACCTGAAAAGGGGTGGGGGGGGCAATAGAGGGACCATTACTTAGGAGACAGTGACATCTTCTGGCAGTTCATAGACTAAACACATTTATGCCAGGTGCTCCGCCTCCCTCCCTCACACACACACACACACACACACACACACACACACACACCGTGTATTGGCCATTCAGGGTACGTTTATGGAGCCCTAGCTAAGTGCGGATTCTTAAATTTCCGAACTGTTCAATGAGGCACAAATTCTTAGTTCTAAAATAATACTACGCTCACTTATTTTGCTCCTTGCCTGTCTGTCATCCTGGCTTGATAGGAAATGATTTAAGCAGCCAACATTAATTGCTTTTTTCCTAGTAATCAAGCCATCTGACCAAACTTGCTACCGTAATTTCAGTACTTTTCATATAACCTCAGAATTTGAAAAGACCTTGGGAGTTACCTGCCTAACCACCTCCCCAGTATGTCCCATTTAATTAGGGGAAATGGGATTCCTAGGTAATCATTCGATAGCATCAAAAACAACTTTATTTTTTTAATTGTTTTTAAATATATATTTTATTGATTTTTTTACAGAGAGGAAGAGAGAGGGATAGAAAGCTAGAAACATCGATGAGAGAGAGACATCGATCAGCTGCCTCCTGCACACCCCCTCCCGGGGATGTGCCCGCAACCAAGATACATGCCCTTGACCGGAATCGAACCTGGTACCCTTCAGTCCGCAGGCTGATGCTCTATCCACTGAGCCAAACCGGTTTCGGCTAAATTTTTTTTTATTAATATATTACATGTATACATATCTTCCATTGACCCCCACCCTGCTTCCCAGACATACCCTAACCCCCCAGTGTCTTGTGCTCATTGGTTATGCTTATATGCATGCATCAAGTCCTTTGATTGATCTGTTATCTACCCCACCTCTCCCTAACCTTCCTGCTGTAATTTGACAGTGTGTCAAAAACAATTATAAAAAGGCCCCACGCAAGGCCGAGTTCAGGCCCCATGTCCTCTGAAGACGCCTAGTCTAGGTGGAGCATCTCTGCTCTATGTCGGTCACAGCTCCTGTCACACTGTCCTGTAACTGTCTGCCTACTCGGCTGCCTTTATAACCACAGCGCAAAGTCCTTGAGGGGTAAGGACTGTTTCTCCTTACTACTTGTGTCCCATGAATCCGACAGCGCCAAGCCTAAAACCTATTTTTTACCTTGTTGTTGAAAAATAGATGTATTTAAGTAATACTAGATGAGGTACCCGTGTGACAACTGCATTTACAAAGACTGGCAGCTTTAAGAACAGACTCGGAATAGACTGTATGAATGTTGATTCCTGCGTTGAAATTCTAGACATCCACGTCTCAATCTCTTTTACTTTTTTGTTGTTGCTGCTGTTAAAGCGTGGAAGGGTGGGAAGGAGGAAGGAGGAGAGAAAAGAGAAACATCAAATGTGAGAGAGATACACATCGATTGGTTGCCTCCCACACACGTGCCACTACTGGGGCCAGGGATTGAACCTGCAACCTGGTACATACCCTTGACCAGGAATCGAACCTATGACCCTTAGGTCTGTGGGCAGATGCTCTAACCACTGAGAACCTAGCCAGTCATTCCCCTCTCCCCCATTCCCTTTTTTTATCTTTATTGTTGAAAGTATTACATGGGCCCTCTTTTTCCCCCCATTAACCTCTCCCAGACCATTCCTGTCCCCCTACCCCCAGTCCCTCCCCATTGTCTGTGTCCTCGGATTATGGATACATTCATTCAAGTTCATTGATTGCTCCCTTTCCACTCACCCTTCCTGCCTTCCCTCTAAGTTTCAATTGTCTGCTTATGTCTCTGGTCCATTTTTGATCATCAGTTTATTTTGTTCATTAGATTCCACATAAGAGTGAGATCATGTGATACTTATCTTTCTCTGACTGGCTTATTTCACTTAACATAATGCTCTCCAGGCCCATCCATGCTGTTGCAAGTGGTAAGAGTTCTTTCTTTTTTATTGCCAGGTAGTATTCCATTGTGTAAATATACCACAGTTTTTTAATTCATTCATCTGCTGATGGCCACTTAGGCTGTTTCCAAATCTTAGCTATTGTAAATTGTGATGCTATGAACTGAGGGGTGCGAATATTCTTTCTGATGAGTGTTTTGGGTTTCTTGGGCTATATTCCTAGAAGTGGGCTCACTGGGTCAAATGGGAGTTCCATTTTTAGTTTTTTGAGAAAACTCCACAGTGGCTGCACCAGTCTGCATTCCCACCTCATTTACTCTTACACTGACTTTCATGTAACAACCTAGGCCATCTCACAAAGGAACATATCCAAAAAGTAGAAAGAAAAAAATATATACATATAATTGGAGCTGCATCAACTAGGGTATAATTAAAGTAGCCAAACGAATTTCCACCTCAGGCACATTTTAAAAGAACTCTTTTAAGAAAGGAAGTTGTTAATATAAGCTAGGCATATATAACTCACAAATGGCTTTTCCTAGCAGCATAAGTACATACCATGTGGCCCTAGTTTAAAATGGCCTGGCCGCCTATCTGGCATGGCTCAGTGGTTGAGCACCAAACTCTGAATCAGAAGGTCATGGTTTGATTCTGTCAGGGCACATGCCTGGGTTTCAGGCTCCATTCCCCAGCATGGGGTGTGCAGGAAGCAGCTGATCAATGATTCTTGTCATTGATGTTTCCATCTCTCCCTCTCTAAAATCAATAAAGATATATTTAAAAACAAAAGAAAATGGCTTAGCAGATTCAGGAGTGTGGGAGCCCCTTTCACGTCCCATGTGGTTCAGGGCTCCCAGTTCAGGGTTCAGGTTCTGGAGGAGGCCGCACGCAAATGAAGAGAGAGACTAGAAAATATTAATTTGGTGATATTAGGGGGCTAGGCGGGAGCCTTCCTCTAGTGCAGTGGTTCTCAACCTTCCTATCGCCGTGACCCTTTAATACAGTTCCTCATGTTGTGGCGACCCCCAACCATAAAATTATTTCCATTGCTACTTCATAACTCTAATTTTGCTACTGTTATAAATCGTAATTTAAATATCTGTGTTTTCCAATGGTCTTAGGTGACCCCTGTGAAAGTGTTGTTCGACCCCCAAAGGGGTCGCGACCCACAGGTTGAGAACTGCTGCTCTAGTGGAAAGGACTACCTCTTGTTCTGGCCTTTTTCTCCTTTTCATTAGGACTTTGGGACACACCCATAGCCTTTAGGCAGGAAATTACAAGAACAGAAATTAACATGAAACAGGTAGAGCAGTGGTTCTCAACTTGTGGGTCGAGACCCCTTTGGGGGTCGAATGACCCTTTGACAGGGGTCGCCTAAGACCATCGGAAAACACAGGTATTTACATTACGATTCTTAACAGTAGCAAAATTACAGTTATGAAGTAGCATGAAAATAATTTTATGAGTGGGGGTCACCACGACATGAGGAATGGTATGAAAGGGCCGGGGCATTAGGAAGGTTGAGAACCACTGAGGTAGAGGCTGCTTCAGCTAACAATGTTCCAACTAAATAATGAGTGATTAGCTCTGACCTTTAATTAAGGTTGACCAGCCTTCTGGTCTCCTGTCCACATCTTTCTATTAGTGAGACAATGTTTGGTTTCCAGCACAGGAGTATACCAGAGAGTGAAGTTAGGAGACGGAAATCACACATGATCCTTGAACAGGGCCATTTTAATAAAATAATTAATTTGTAGGTGATTACTTAAAAGTGAAAAGAGTTTTTAGGGGTAAAATAGGCAGGTTTAGAGAGTTTTAGGAGTTAGGGGGTCCATGGAGGAGGAAGGCACAGTTGGCTGGGGATTTGGAGCTGGCAAAAGGCATACATCCACAGAGAACTAAAGGCGTCAGTCTAAGGGGAAAGGAAGACATCATTCACAGAAGATAAGGGTAAAGCCACTGGGAGAAAAACAGGGAGAAAAAAGGAAAACAAGAATCATTGATCGAAGGGGAAAGCTACTGGGAGAAAAAGGAAAACAAGAATCATTGATCGGCTGCCTCCTGCATGTCCCCTACATAGGGATCAAGCTTGCAATCCAGGCATGTGCCCTTGACTGGAATCTAACCCAGGACCCTTCCGTCCACAGGCCCACGCTCTATCCACTGAGCCAACCAGCTAGGGCCCCACATGGGGTTTGAGCTTTGAAGCTACTATAGTGGCCAATCAGAGGAGACTATCAGGACAACAAAGAACTGCAGCCATTATGAACGTTAGGAAAAAGGGGTTTAGTGGTCTACCCCTTTGGAACCCCCTCCCCACCTGGGAGTCTGTGCTTGTTTCCCAATAAATGTCCACCTTTTCCTATACCACCTTTTTGTCCGTGGCTTCATTCTTCGAATCCACCCGGACAAGGACCCTGGAAAAAAATCACCTTTGTCTCCTGCCCAGAGGAAAACCACGCGTTTCAGTTTGATTTCCGTGTTTCAAAAGGATAGGAGAGGACTCTGAGTCCAAACAGTTTTGAAAAACAAACAGAAAACCGCAGCTCTCTCTCTAAGCCAAAAGTGGAAAAAATGAAGGAACAGAAGACTAGGAGAGGGTCCTCACCAAGCCCGGGCTGGGTGCCAGGGGTAGCATCACAGGAACACAGCCTGCCGGTGCTGAAGGAGCTGGTAGAGGGAATGGCCAGAGGACAGCTGCCTGAGGGTGGCCAGTGGCCGTGGGAGTAGCCCACGGGGAG
This sequence comes from Lasiurus cinereus, assembly GCA_011751065.1. Classification (NCBI taxonomy): domain Eukaryota; kingdom Metazoa; phylum Chordata; class Mammalia; order Chiroptera; family Vespertilionidae; genus Lasiurus; species Lasiurus cinereus. The sequence continues at coordinate 39,979,443 of JAAGEH010000311.1, read as the reverse complement.
GAGCTGCATTTGGGGGGCAGGGGTGGCAGGTGTATCCTGAGGAGGGGTGAGCAGGGGCTCCTCTGCGAGGTCACAGGGCTCTGTGAACGGAAATTAGGAGCCCAGGGCCAGGTGTCTCCTGGCCGCTACTGCTCGGCAGTGCCACCTCGGGGCCCTCTACCCAGGAGGCACCACTCTGCAAGCTGGCAAAGCAGACACCTCTCTAGGGCCCCGCTCCAGTCTTACACAGCACGGCCAAGAGGGAGGGATTCGGAGCTGGGAGACAGTAAGTGGTAACGGCCATAGTTCAGCTTTTTGGCTACTTAGCTTCCATATAACGGTTATATTATAACCTATTCTAATGCAATAGCTACTCGTTGGCTGCTGAATATTTAAAAATATGTTTTATTGATCTTTTTTACAGAGAGGAAGGGAGAGAGATAGAAACATCAATGAGAGAGAAACATGAGAAACATCCATCAGCTGCCTCCTGCACACCTCCTACTGGGGATGTGCCCGCAACCAAGGTACATGCCCTTGACCGGAATCGAACCTGGGACCCCTGAGTCCGCAGGCCGACGCTCTATCCACTGAGCCAAACTGGTTTTGGCTGGCTGCTGAATACTTAAACTGAACTGAGCCTGAACTGAGGTGCGCTAAGTGCAAAGAAAATGTATAGTATATCTCAAAGACCAGGTAGACGGTAAATGTCAAATTATCTCACTGAATTTTATATCAATTTCATGTTAAAATGCTATTTTGACTCTAGTCAAGTTAAATAAAATACTATTAACATTAATTCTGCCTTTTTTTTTAAAGTGGAAAATTACACGTATGGCTTGTACCTCAAGTATTAAATGCTCCCTGAGTAGCTTTGGACAATGTTTCTGGGATCCAACAAACCCCAGTTGGGGAAATGGCTGTTTGTACTGCACCTCCTCCTTGGGGTTACATCTTTAATTCACTGCTGACCCGGCTCCTCGGCTCTCCTCATCTATGATTCAGAGAAACAACTCACAGCCTGATTTTGACTAAACATTTGTTCTGTCATTTCCCTCTTCAATGCCAATTTGCAATGAACACATACTTGCCACCAAAAGTTTCAACAAAAGCAACTCCAGAAGAATTCATACAGTAAAGAACATAAAGGATGCAACATGGCTGGAGATTAGGAAAGCATCTCGCTTCTCTCCCTGGCTCTGACCAACTTGGGAAACATGTAAATCGCTGGCCCTGTTTCTACATCTGCTTAGAGAAAGATAAGACTGAATTATTTCACTTCTATTCAAACTGCAACATGAAATTCTTTTAGGGATTGTAACCAGCTTTCTTTTTAATAAATAGAATTAAAAACTCAAGACATTTTCTGAAACTTGTTTCAGATATAGAGAGGCCCGCTGCATGAAAATTCATGCAACGGAATGGGGGTCCCACAGCCGGGCCTGCCCCCTATCACAGTCCGGGAGCCCTCAAGGACAGGTGACCCAGCGATCAGGGGAAGGTGACACTCCCATCACAGCTCTGCTGCTGCCACTGCCAGTAGCACCTCAGACAGTCCTGGGCGATGCTGGGTGGGTGGACAGCCACCACCCAAGGCTAGCCTGTGTCTTGGGCCGGCCCTGGGCAGCCAGGGGGCTGAGGGGGGGTCCAGCTGCACCATGCACCTACTGCTTCCCCCTCATCCCCCCAGCTGGGACGCCAACTTTGTGATGGCATGTCAATTTGCATATTCCCTCTTTATTAGATAGGGTATATCGGTTTCAGAGAGGAAAGGAGAAGAAAGAGAATCCTTGATTGGCTATCTCCTGCACACCCTCCACTGGGGATCAAGTCCACAACCCAGGCATGTGCCCTGACCAGGAATTGAACCATGACCTCCTGGTTCATGGGTCAATGCTCAATCACTGAGCAACACCAGCTGGTATATAAGGTATTTCTTAGTGAATGTCAGTTAGTTTGAAAACCACTGTAATCTTTTAAATTCTTATGTAGTAGTTTGAATTCTTATTGATGTTTTGTTCTAAAACTATTTCAAGACCAGTAAATCAAGAAGCATGAAATCACCACTTATATGGAAAGTTTTATCAAAGCTAACATTTATTTGGTGCATACTCTGTGTTTGCTCTCAGGTGCCTTCACATATATCTTTTCCTTTAATATGTAAAAGCAATCATGTGAGGTATTTTACAGGTTAAAAAGACAACATAACAAAAAAAACTACTTCCCCTTAACTCATCCAGGTGAAAAGAAGAGTTATAAGCATTCCAAAATAAAAACAAAAATAAACAAATCAAACCCAACCAAGTGCATGTCTATTTCCATTTCCTTTGTACATCTTCTACGTATATCACACACTTCAGCATTAGAAGAGCCAGTTCAAACAAAAGGGAATCTTCCTTGTAATTTTTGTCTACAGGTGCTTTCTACTCTAAGCACACAAAAAAAATTAAATGCTGTCAATATCTGAAATAATTTTTAAGGTGATCTAGTACTTTGAAAATCCTGTTCACACAGAAATAAAAGTCTAAATATAGAACTTTTTCAGAGGCAATTTCTCAACAGAAAAAGGCAATGGTAACAGTTCAATTGATGGAAATGATTTAAATATCTTCAAGAAAATAAAGTGTAGGGAAACTTTTTCTATAGATGTAGCACCATTACCTCAATAAATGAGCAAATTTCAAGATGTAAGAATTACATATATTTTTTCAAGTAACCTATTTCATACTTATAAGTTCAAAGTATATGTTATTACATTAAGCTTTTCTTCTAACTAAAAGTTCAATACACTGACATCAAGGTATTTTACAAAATAAAAAGCAATTTCCTAATAAACAGTGACTACTAAATTGTTACAAAGAAAAACTTTAAACATAAGCAATTTTATTCCACATGTAAACTTTTCTCAAGAGAAATACTGTGTTACAAACAAGACATAATCTGGTCAAGGTGAACATATTTGATAAAGCTCTTGATCTTCCTAGTACTTTTTATTTCTTGGCTGTTTTTTCAGAATTTGAGTCCTTTTTCTAAAACCATGTAACAAAATACAGTACATCTCATACAGAACCCCAATATAAGCTGAACTTTTTATTTTTTTAGTATGTTTTCATTGATTTCTGAGAGTGATAGAGGGACAGAGTGATAGAAACATGATGAGAGACGATCAATCACTGATTGGCTGCCTCCTGCACAGCCCCTACTGGGGACTGTGCCCACAACCCAGGCATGTGCCCTGACTGAGAATCAAAAGGTGACCTCCTGGTTCATGGGTAGATGCCCAACCACTGAACAACACTGGCCAGGTGCTGACTTTTTATTTTTTAAATTATGCTCTTACTGAATGCCACTATCAACATCACCATCGTTTTATAATCAAGTACTGTCTGGTCAATGATATATTTAGTATGTGTATACATTTGTATTTCAATGAAAACTTAGTATAAGCATACTAAATGGCATATGATTTATTTTAAAGAACTGCTGATCTCATATTTAAAAAACCACAAACTCTACGGCAGCAACTATAATACATATATATTCCTCTGAAAGATGATTTTACAGTTGTCATATAATGGCAGAGTATAATTTAACAAAATAACAATCACATTTATAACATACGGCTCCATCTGTCATTGAATAATCAGCAAATCAAAGAAAAATATCAGAGAAAGGCTTTGAAAAATAAAACATGTTTCCAGTTAGAAGAATTTATTCTTTCCTGCTAAAAAATATCTATTCATAACTTTTAAACAAAAGGTTTCTGAAATTCCTAGAAAAGAAGTAAACTTCAGTTGTAGTAATTGATAAGGTCACACTTTATCATGGTAAAACTGAAAATTAATCTCTTGGTAGCCAGAAGATACAACTGCTCATTTTTATAGAAGTAAAGTTTATTGCATTTGAAACAATACAGCAGAAATCTCAAATGTTTACTCATTAAATATAGTTTAATTCTTACAAATCTCCTTTTGAAAATGCAATTCATATATACTGCAACCTTGGAATTTTGAATTCAAGTGAAATATAAAGGCAGTAGTCAGGGAAATCACATCAGGGAGCTTTGTCAAATACATGTACAAATCAGTACATACCTCTCCTGTCTGGACACCATAGGAAAAAGTGATTCTAAATATATCCAAGGAAATGCAGAAAAATACATTACTATTTGAGGCAGACCATGCTAAAATATAATTTACAATGATTAATTTGCATTTGGGATGGTTAATAATGCCTTTAGTTTGAACCAATCAAATCAATGTTAGGTTAAATTTTGCAGCATTTGCTTAGTCTTTTGTACTAAACATTAGTTTATCTGAGAAGTAAATAAGATCGGAAAAAGTAATGATCCTTTTCTCATTATGCTTATTATTTTCTCACTCAGTCATACTAAAGGTAAATAAATCAACACAGCATCAAGATTTTTCACATATTGAAATGAAGACTAATGACTTGTGAAGGCAGACTATGTACCATGTAGTATTTAATAAGTAAAACTTGCAATCACCATCAACGCAATTTTTTTAAAATAACAAGATTTACAAGCAAAATAAACATTTGATTAAAAAATTTTGCTATTCAAGGTACTCAGGTATCCTCTTCTTTGAGACTGGTACAGGTTGGGTCTTTTAAAAACCCAGAGAGAATATGATAAGAGGGGAAAAAAATTCCTCAATGCTTTAAAAAACTCTGTTAGAGGAGTCCATACAACTACTATGCTGGCATAGAAACAGGTGTTTTCTATCTTAGAACCATTCATTTTCCCACAGAAAGTTCCTCCAAGCCAACTGTATAAAGATGTAAATCAGTTCACACATGATTAAAATTGAATCCTTTAAAAATAGGAGCAATACACCTCACCCAAAGAGATCTTTTAAATCATTGCTAGCTGAGCTGCTATTGGTCATGGTAGTTGGTGGCTGTGCAAAGTTCTGTGGGCTAAAGAAAGGATTGGCTTGCATACCAAAGGCAGATTGGCCCATCACGTTCATTTGTGCTCCCATTACTGAACTGCCCACACCGGGAGACCCCGGAGGAGGTGCAAACTGATTAAGCCACTGATTCGGTTTCTGTTGTGATAACTGGTTCATGCTCACTTTGGGTTTCTGCGGGCCAAAGAGATTATTAAGAGCAGACATATCTGGGGGTCTCTGTTGAGTCTGCTTTGCGCCAGCAGGAGGAACCCCCACAGCATTGAAGTTGGGCAAAGTGGAAGGTGTTCCCATGGTCATCGTGGTCACGCCAGGTGTGCTCGGACCACTGAAGAAGTTCTGGTTGGTATTAACCGGCATGTTGAATCCTGAGGTCTGAAAGCCCATGTTAGCATTTAGGCCGTTTGTCAAATTTCTCTTTGTATTATCCACTGGTGTAGAAAACATCATGCCAAGGCCCATGGAAGGAACAGAAGTGAAGGAACCTGAAGCAGAACTTTTGGTGGTACTAACAGACAGGCTGGTCAAAGATGACATATTATCCATCAATGTGTCTGTCAAGTCCTTAGTCTGAAAAACATGAGGGAATTACTTCATCTCCAAGAATTATAAAGAACTTTAAATTAATAAACATTTGATAGGTTATATTATAAAGGGCAAATTAAAATTAAGCTCAACAGTCTAAACCAAGTTAGCAAACCATGCCACAGACCAAATCCAACCTATCAATACATAGTATTTTCGTTTTTTCACAGATGAACATTTGTAGTCAATTTGCTGACAGGGAACTCTAATTCTGAACTCAAATGAATTATTGTCTTCCCTACTTTCCCCAAAAGAGAACTGTAGTCTTCTCATTAGTAAGTCTTTATAACAAAAAGGGATACTTTATTATTTTTATATTTTGAACTCTATCAAAACTTTGTGAAAATTTGTTTTCTTTATTATTACATAAGTAAGTTAAAAAATATTCTGGCTCTAGCCAGTTAGGCTCAGTGGAAAGAGTGTCAGCCTGTAGACTGAAGGATCCCAGGTTTGATTCAGGTCAAGGGCACATGCCTGGGTTGTGGGCTTGGTCCTCAGTGTGGGCAGTGCAGGAGGCAGCCAACCGATGATTCTCTATCATCACTGATGTTTCTATCTCTCTTTTCTTCTCCCTTTCTCTCTGAGATCAATAAAATATATATATATATTTAAAATATTCTGGGTTTTGCATGTTGATGCACAAAAATGTTTTTCAGAATTTTAGAGGTTAAAAGATAACAAAAAATAATTTAAAGAAACCTTTGAAGAAAAAGTTATTTCTGAAACCAGTAAGGAATGTACACTCTCTACAAGCCACAGTACCAGCACCTATATAACACTGCCTAGAAAATAGTAAGAAATAATTCCTGGTCAGGAAATACATAAAAGGTATTCCTAACCCAAGTTACAAGGTCAACTACAATTGAAACGCCAAATTTTGAAAATTATTTTTTAGTCAAAAAATACATAGATGGTATTATTATATTACTGAACATTTCAAAGTGAACAGTGTTGAATTAGTACCATAAGACCTAATATTAAAAAAAAAAAATAGCCGAGGCCGGTTTGGCTCAGTGGATAGAGTGTCAGTCTGTGGACTGAGGGGTCCCAGGTTCGATTCTGGTCAAGGGCATGTAACTTGGTTGTGGGCACATCCCCAGTGCGGGGTGTGCAGGAGGCAGCTGATTGATGTCTCTCTCTCATCGATGTTTCTAACTCTCTTTCCCTCTCCCTTCCTCTCTGTAAAAAATCAATAAAAATATATATTTTAAAAAAATAAAAATAAATAACCTCCTGTTCATCTAGCTTCCCCTTTATTGGTAACAAGCACTATCACGAAACATTATCAACCAGGCAAGGGTATTGAGGAATTGTTGGAAAATCCTTTATGCCCATACTTCTCAGAAATTGCATATTAAATAAAGTATTATACCTTTTTATACAAACCCCAATAAGCAGATTAAATTATATATTACCTTACTCCTTAAGAGTAGTGTATGCTTTAAAAAAAACAAATGAACTCTGACCTGTTTCACTGGAGCAATAGGTGTATGTACTTGGGGTTTAAGAGGCTGCTGACTTTTCAACTTCTGTGCCTGCTCCTGTTCTTTTGCTAATTTTTGTTTTTCTTCAAGTGTAAGTGATGCCTTAAAACAAAACAAAACAAAAAAATTAACTGGCAACTTTATAATTCTATTTATAAAACAGAATATTTCTTTTTTTGTAAAGGATGTCTTGGTATGTTTGACAATACCAAATAGTTTGCAAACTACTCACGTATTGGTGATTGCTACAGGTAAGTTACATTTTGAATTAACTTTAAACAAACTGCAAAAAATAATCTTTAGATAGAAAGTTACAGAATCAGTGCTAAAATATTTCTAGTATGAAAACAATTATTGTTTTAAGAACATTCATTAAATCATAATTTTACAATGAGAATATGATTGGTGATTTCATTTTACAAAATTAGGAGATTTTGTTCAACTTTAGTCTATTTCACTCCAAAAATATTTTAGGAATTCATAAAAAAGCAAAGGAAGAAGTAAACAGCTTCTTTCACAATGCCTGCATCAAATGTAACATTTTTCTGTTTCTTATCAATCTTGCTAAACTATAAACCCTTACAATTTTGAAAAGCCACAATGGCTTTACACAATAGTATTCTCATTTGTTGAATGAAAAGAGGAAAACTGCCCTTATCAGAAATTCGAAATTGAACTAGTATTTTATATTGGATGCTACCAATATTTCAATTGGAAAGTATAATTTTATAGTTTAATATTCAAAATCAGAAGCAGAAAAAAGACACAGACTTTACCAAGGGGTGTGAAACTGACCAAGTACAGCAGAAAAGACAAAGGAGTTAGGCAATCTAGAAATGTTACCCTGTGGGAGGCAGTAATAAAGCAACTAAAATCATAAGCATGTTTATTCTCCACATGGGTCAGCTCATGTTCCACTGATAACATTTACATTTCATAAAAATAAATAATGTTTCTTGTTAAGATGCTAAACATTATTTCCCAACAAAAATCTGTGGTTTACAGGAAACCCCATATATGTGTGGCGCGCGCGCGCACACACACACACACACACACACACACACACACACACACACACACGAGAGCCAGTGCACAAAATTTGTGCGGGGGGGAGGGGTCCCCTCAGGCTGCACCCTCTCCAATCTGGGACCCCTTGAGGCATGTCCGATTGCCCTGACATCCCTCTCATAAGCCAGGACTGCTGGCTCCAAAACACTCACCTGCCTGCCTGCCTGATTGGCCCTAACCGCTTCTGCCTTCCAGACCAATCAACCCCTAACCACTCCCCTGCTAGCCTGGTAGACGCTGAATGGCTCCCCTGCTGGCCCCATTACCCATAACTGTCCTCCCTAGATGGCCCAGTCATCCCTAACTGCCCTCCCTTGCCAGCCTGGCTGCCCCTAATGGCCATCCCCTGCCGGTCTGGTCATCACCAAACTGCCCTCACCTGCAGGCCTGGTCCCCACCACCTCTGCAACTGCCCTCCTCTACAGGCCTGGTCACCAGCAACTGCTTCCCCTGCAGGCCTGGTCCCTTCCAACTACCCTCCCCTGCTGACCTGATCACCCACCATTGCTCTCCCCTGTCAGGCATCTTATAGTGGCCATCTTGTATCCACATGGGGGCAGCCATCTTGTGTGTTAAGAGTGATGGTAAATTTGCATATTACTCCTTTATTAGATAGGATATATATATTACACATGTGTGAGTACATATATATATGATAAAAAGAACAGTAGTAAAGAAACTTACTCTTTTATGTTTATTCTGTAACACATCCTCTTTATTTTCTGATTCACCACCAGTCAGAAGGTCTGCTCCAATATTGTTAAAAACTTTATCAATCTGATGAAATAGAAAAAAGTCAACTGCTTAAATGACATAAAAACATATTGATTTTACTTCTGAAAGATCAAAACCCCCAAATGAAGCACACTGTGAAGCACTTTTTACAAAAACTTAATCTAAATATCTTCATACCTGAGATCCAACATTTGTAACTTTTGTCTCTTCAGAAATATTTCTTTGATTTCCTATATCCAAAGATCTGCAGGAAAATTGATAATTATGACAAAGCAATAAAAAATGCATGTTTTTGAAATATGCATGCTAAAATTAATTCATTCACATGGAGTTTATTAGAATCTGAACAAAATGCAACTTCATTCTTTAAGGAGAGTCATAAATATTTTCACTATTTATTAGTAGTAATCTCTGCTTGACCCACCCCCACAAATGAACATTTGTATACAAGTCTTTTTATTTAACTCAATATTTGAGATTTTCTGCAAAATTTACTCAGGATGTATTAAAACCAGGCAAGCATGGTTCTTACCACCAGTTTATACACTGAGAGATAAGATATAATATGGGAAAAGTTCAGAATCTGTGACTCTAACAATAAATGCTATGATCACTGTGTGGACCAAATCTACATCGTGAAAAAAAAGATAGGATTTATATTGAAAGAAGAAAAAGGGGGAGTGAGGGGGAGGAGGGCATTGGGGGAATAAGGACACATATGTAATACCTTAATCAATAAGGAAAAAAAATAAAAGAAAGAAAAAGAGGTTTATTTATACCTTCATTATAAATGCTAGATATTAAAAATTTGTTATAAATTTTTAAAAGTTATTTTTCATGGTTTCTATGTTTATATAGTCAATTGATCAAGCATCAAACACATATCCTGGAGGCCCAATGCAGGAAAATCGTGCAAGAGAAGGCCTTCCTTCCCCCGGCTGCCAGCACTGGCTTCTCTCTGGCACCTGGGACCTGGGCTTCCCTCACAGGCCTGGCTTCGGATGGAAGGATGTCCAGTCTAATTAGCATATTACACTTTTATTATTATAGAAGATCACAGAATACTCAGAGCACACAGGTCTATTTCAAATCATTCTATAATATATCTTGTGTATTTATTTACATAAACCTTCATCTTGCATTGGGGTAGAAGCTAAAGAATTTCTATTTGAGAACCTTGCTCACAATTGATATCAATTTTACTGATTTCCAGATGTCTTTGGCTTATGATCAAAGTTTAACAAGTATCCTAAAACCGTGTGTGTGTGTGTGTGTGTGTGTGTGTGTGTGTGTGTGTCCCTGGGACAAAGAATACAGCAAAGATTTTATTTTAATAAACCAGCATTCTCTAGTGCAGTGGTCGGCAAACTCATTAGTCAACAGAGCGGCAAACTGCATCTCGCGAGCCGCAGCTTGCCGACCACTGCTCTAGAGCATAACTTTCCCTTTCCCTTCTTCCTTTGAACATAAAATGAACATTCTATAAATGTTTCTGGGGTTAGAGAAAAGAGGAAGGGGAAAATTAAAACACCAAGGTTTAAGAGACTTGAAAAATATTTATAAGTGGTGCTCTTGATGATCAACACTCTGAGTTTACAGCACCAGGGGGTAATGCTGATGAGATTTTCTCAGAAACAGAAATTTCTCTATGTAGAGAAAATGCTAAGATTATATCATATTATTATACTTTTGTACTCAGAAATAACATTAGATTTTCAACAACAGTCTATTTTAACTCAGTTCAATTTAATATGGTAGGATTTTTTTAATGCTTGACATATAGTCAAGCTAAAATGCATCAATTTTTTTCTAGTCCATATTTCAGAAAATTAATCATTAGATAAGTTTAATCTCACACTTAACCACAAAAAATTCACATGCCACCTACTTACTTCTGCTGTTCTTGCATTATATGAAGTTGTTCCAGTTTAGTCTTATGTTCAGACTCCAATCTATTAAGCATCTCTTTAATGACGGAAATGAACGAATTGAACTGGTATAACAAGAAGTTGATATGGTTATAATGTTTCAAGTTAGCAACAAATGTTATCTAATAAGATAATTTAGCAAGTGAAACATAATATCTTCTATTTTCACCAGAATATGACCTACTCATAGTATTAATGTCACAAAAAGATTATTTAAATTGATCATACCATAGCAAGTTTTCACAATATCTTAGTATGGTGGTGTATATAGTTGATGAGACTTTGAAGTTCCAGAAAACATGTCTCAATTAATTTTATATCCTGATTGTCTAACAGCTATTATTCATGGGTCTCATATAAATTCATCCCCAGCAGTTATTACATATTGATTTTTCTAGAATAATCAAAATCTGTACATATCTCGAAGCAATCTGATTTAATAATGCATAAAAAATATTACTGTGTATTCAGATTATTAAGCTTTGTTTTCTAAAAAGTTAGAAATACTAAGTAGCCCTAGCTGATTTGGCTCAGTGGACAGAGCATCAACCTGCAGACTGAAGGGTCCCAGGTTCAATTCCGGGTGAGGGAACATGCCTGGTTTGCAGACTTAATCCCCAATAGGGAGCATGCAGGAAGCAGCCAATCAATGATTCTCTCTCATCACTGATGTCTCTCTCTCTCCATCTCCCTTTCTCCCTGAAATCAATAAAAATATATTTTTAAAAAATAAGTACTAAATAAATATACATAATCTAACTTTCAAATAATTAAAGTTCATAAGTAAATCTAACACTGTATCTTAATATAGTAGCTAAACTTTGGTTAAATAATTCTTATAGTCCCCTCCAGGAGCATCATAAAAAAATGTATTTGAATAACTAGAGGCCCAGTGCACAACATTCGTGCACTGGGTGGGGGTGGGGGGTCCCCACAGCCTGGCCTATGCAGTCTGGGAGCCCTTGCAGGATGTTCCACTGAGGCAGACGTCCTTAGTGCTGCCACAGAGGCAGGAGAGGCTCCCACACGACTGCTGCGCTTGCCAGCCATCAGCCTGGCTTCCAGCTGAGTGGCGCTCCCCCTGTGGGAGCACACTGGCCACAGGGGGCAGCTCCTGCAATGAGCGTCTGCCCTCTGGTAGTCAGGGCACATCATAGCACCCAGTTGTTCTGTAGTTCGGTCAATTTGCATATTACCCTTTTATTATATCAGATACCATATATTATAGGAAAAATCTAGAAACTTCCTTCCCCTCTCCAAATCTCCTAACTACATCTTTGTGCTAGGTGCTTATACATACACTATTAATCCTCACAACCCTTCCAAGTTGACTTATTAACATTTCTATTTTATAAATGAGTCAACTCAAAGTCAGCAAGAGAGAAAGCAAATGCCCTGGCTGGTGTGGCTCAGCTGGTTGGAGAGTTGGCCCCTACACTGAAAAGGTTTCGGGTCCTTTGAATCCCCGGTCAGGGCACAGACAGGAGGCAACCAATCCTGTTTCCCTCTCACATCGATGTCTCTCTCACTTTTCCTCTCACATCGATGTCTCTCTCACTTCCCCTCTCTCTAATATCAATAAGCATGTAACTTACTCAGGATATTAAATAACTTACATCGCATAAATGCATTCTGTGTCTCCAAAGCTTAGCTCTTTTTTTAGATTGCATTGCCTCTCACAATGCTCTACCGTCCATTTATTCTTTGTCTTACCAGGAGAGAAACAAAAGGCATGTTTCCTTACAGTGACTGACTCTCTAATTAAGTTTTTTTTTTAAATATGTTTTATTGATTTTTACAGAGAGGAAGGGAGAAGGATACAGAGTTAGAAACATTGATGAGAGAGAAACATCAATCAGCTGCCTCCTGCACACACCCAACTGGGGATGTGCCCGCAAGCAAGGTGCATGCCCTTGACTGGAATCAAACCTGGGACCCTTCAGTCCGCAGGCCAACACTCTATCCACTGAGCCAAACCGGTTAGAGCTAATTAGTTCTTTAAAGTTTTTAATGAAGTATAACATACTAACAGAAAAATATAAGTACACATCTCAAAAGTTCAAAACTGAACTTAACCAGGAGCCATATGAAGAAACAGAACATTGGCAGCACCCCAGAGATGCCCTCTGCTCTCTTCTAGTCATTTCCTGCCCTCCCCCCGCCCCACACACACACACTGTGAGTAAACACTAGCCTGGCTGCTAGCATGTAGTTTTGACTATTTTTTCAATCCTCTTCTACTTCTCCCTTCATTTTCTCAACATTGTGTTTCTGATGGTCATCCATGCCGCATATAGTTAGTACAAGAATTAACAGAGGCCTGACTGCTCTCCTTGACAGGCCTGCTTACGAGGTTGGCCCTTGGCTGGTGTCCAGAAATTTAACAGGTTTCCCCCTTTAACACAGACAGTGGCAAACTGTGCCAAACTGCACGAAGAACACATTTCATGCTGAACACCTGCGAGTCTGAATTTGAGTACATGACAGGCAGAGGGTGCTACTGATCAGCTCCCAATGAAAACCTCCAGGCACTGAGTCCAATGAGCTTCTCTGGTTGGCAACGTTTGACACATGTTGTCACAACTCATTATCTGGGAAATTAAGCGCATCCTGTGTGACTCAGCAGGAGAATCTCTGGAAGCTTGAGCCTGCCCCCCAGCCCCTACCTGCCTTCTCCCTTTGCTGATTTTGCTTTATATTTTTTCTACCATAAGAAATCACCCATTTACTCTGGCCAGAGTGGCTCAGTGGGTGGCAGTTGCTCCTTGCCCCTAGTCAGGGCACATGCAAGAGGCAACCAGTCAATGTGTGTCTCTCTCACATCGATATTTCTCTCTCCCTCCCTCCCTTCATTGTCTCTGAAAAGCAATGGGGAAAATATCCTCACTCCTTGGGTGAGGAAAAAGAAGAGAGAGAGGGAAAGAGAGAGAGAGAGGAAGGGGGTAGGGGGAGAGGGAGAGGAAAAGGGAGGGGGAGGGGAGAAGAGGGAGAAAGGAAGGGAAGGAGAGAGAGGGAAAGAGAAGGAGGGAGGGAGAGGAGAAGGGCGGGGGAGGATCACCTATGAATACAATTTTATACTGAGGCCTGTGAGTCCTAGGGAATCACTGAATCTGGGCTTGTCTTAGAAACCCTCCCGAACATCACTGTGATTGTGTTTTAATTGCTGTGTGGAATTTGCTGTTTTTCAATCAAATGCTAAAAGTACATTTTCTTAAGTTACTTTAACTTTTTCACATAATGCATAATATACCTAGATTATTTTACATCAGAACTGACAGAAGAGTCTTGAGTTAGGAACCCTTTCCATAAACTGTATAGGAAAGCGAGCACTCTAAGTTAAACCACTAACCTATTGTAAAATGCCATAATATATGAGTCAAAGTATTTCTGTTGATGAAAATAGGCACCTAAAAAATCAACCATAAAGCTGAACAAATCTAACACCACATTTCAAACGAAATTATATATCCTAAAATAAGCATTTGGGAATATTTTAAATATTTTAAATCATAAATATAAGAACAGAAATGACCCAAAGTTGAAGACTGTCTTGGACATATGATCATCCTATTGTTCCTCAACATTCACTTTGTCCCTTTTTGGCCAATCATAACCTCAACCATGCCATCCACGATATAAAGAAACTTATCAAGCTGGAACCGTTGTAATTAACCTAGTTATTAATAACAGGAAAGCAGCAAAGTGGGGAGCTAGATATTACAAGCATGTCATTTAGGCAGCTTTACCAGGAAACAACTTTATCCCCTCAAAGATCCAACAAAGAGAAGACAGACACATACCCAGTAAAGTTGGGGGGACTAGCGAACGTGGTTGCTACCAATCACACCTAGGAATAGAGGTGGCCGGCCAGAATGGGGGTGGCCACTGCAAGGGTGCAAAAATTTGCCATACTTAATTCTCTGAACAAAGAAGCTTGCTCTTGCATGCTCCTGGGACTCTTGGGACTTATGTGACTCTGGACTGTGGGGCCCCCTTGCATTCACCCCACACACACTGGACTAATGGACTGCAACTAGCCTGATGCTGAACTGGACCCAGCTCCAACATGGAAAGGAAACTCTGGACACTGGCTTTGCCTTTAGCTTTACTGAAACCCCAGCTATTTTTTTCTATGACTGGACTAAGGGGAATGGTACCTTGGAAACCTAGCTGTGTAATTCCAGGCAAATAAAAATCACTCATTCTCCTGTGCAAGTCTTAGAAAATTCTTTTCTCAAGATACTGTAAGAACTACATCCCCAACACCCAGTGGGAAAAGGACCTTCCACTTCGCCATAAAAGAAAGCCCAAAACTAAAATCTAGGAACACAAATTTTCAGAGGCTCACCCTACCACTTCAATGAAATTTGGGGTCTGGTTCATGTCATACATTTCTCTTCATTCCAAAATTCCATTCACTCAGCACTGTCCCCTTATGCCCAAAGCCCACTTGCTTAACTCCTAGCTTTGCTCTAATTCACTTTCAGTCCTTAATTCCCAATCTTGCCTGCCTATCTATTTCTGAACTCTCAGTCTAACAGTAATGCTTCCCAGTCTTTTCATTATACTTCACTAACCACTAGTTCTGTCATGAACAAACTGTGCCATTACTCTGTACCTCAAATTTTCTCTCAATAAATATTTTTTGTTTCTGGCACTGCACTAACTGCTGAAGACATATTGAAGAATAAGCTATAAAACCCAGCCTTCCACGACTGTCAGGCATGTAAGTACATAGCTGTGATAACCACAGTAATACAGGTATGCAGAGAGGCAATTTTATAATACTCTGAACACATTGCTCCTTTGCTCATTTACCATACCTTGAAAGTTTGAATATCTAAATCATACCTATTCTAGACTAACTTGTCATCTCACTACTCCCCTACTGTATTACAGGTATCTCTCGTTCAAATTAAATTCTTCATTCCTAGTGGCAGATAGGGTAGAATGGTTCCCTGTCATTTCATTCTGCTACTCGTGCCTTTGTGCAATCCCGTCTTTGAGCATTAACCTGTGATCTGCCTGTAACCAACAGAGCATGGCAAAGATAATGGAATGTCATTTCCTTGATTACTTTATAAGACTGTAATTTCCATCTTTCTAGCAAATTCTCTCTTTCTGGCTTTGATAAAACAAGTTTCCATGTTGGAGAGATCCATGAAGCAAGGAATTGACAGTGGCATCCAGCTAAGAGAGAGCTAGCAACTGAGGCCCTCGGTCCAACGGCCCAAAAGGAACTGAATCCTGCCAACAGCCATGTAATGAGCTTAGGGACAGATCCTTACACCAGCTGAGCCCTCGGGTGAGACCTAGCCTTTGATGGTAGAAGTAAGAGAAACTGAGCAAAGAATCCAGGCTCTGGTTTGGCCGACCCACAGAAACTGTGAGATAAGTGCTTGTTGTTTTAAACCATCCAGTTTATGGTGACTGGCTATGTGGCAATAATGACTACATATCCCAGGCACATTACATTAATATTTCTTGGTTCATGTCTACTTCCCATATGTAAAGTAGCCCCAAATCCTATACATCTTTCAACACTCTGCTCATTTACTATCTCCCAATGAAACCTCCAATAATCCACCCTTCCACCTCACATACCCCTCACTTCAAACCCACAAGCCTTCACTTAAATCTGTGACACAGTTTTCCTTGTTTTACCAATGCAAATATGTAATATATTTAATGCCAAGAAACAGTAAGCTGAATAAAGTGAATGAAGCACAAAACTCCTCCTACCTGGTTGAGATTAAGATTATTCTCAATACTCAGAGGAATCAGATGAGGCAATACTTTTCCAGCCAGCTGCTCTTTGGTGATTCCCAACTTCTTATGAGTAAAAGTACATTTGTAAATGCCTGATAGAAAAGTATTTTAAAAATTTATAATTCAATACCACAAATTAATAGAAATTAGGAAAACAGTTTATTTATTTATATGAAATCTCTTGACAATCAGTTTAGCTACAAATGTTTCCTTATCAGTGCTTAGGATGAGGATGCCTTACATATGCCTTACATATGGCATATGGAATGATTTCCAGCTTTGTCGTCAGTTTAGATTTAAACACCAGGACATATTTACCCTGTATTCTTGGGTTTAAGAGCACATGAAATAATAGCATAACATTAAAAGCCTATCAGAACTAAGTACAGTTCTTACAGTGCAGCAGGAAGATTACAGACTGCCCTCTACCCTGAATACTTTTAGGTATATATTTCAGACCTCTCACTCAAGTAGAGACATCTACTTCAAAGTGTATGGGTAGAGCTCCTATGCATTTATTCACATCTTTAACCAATAACATTCAACATGTTTGAACCTTAATAATTTAATTCATCTCCATACAACCCTCCTCTATTATCTCATCAGTTTACTGGGCCTTCAAGACTACTGGTCACACCTATTTCACAAACCCTGCATTTGGTCAACAGAGCTCATTTACTCCTCGTTCTCTAAATGTTTTTGTGTTGTAAGCACAAAACTGAGTAGCACACCACCTCCTATTATTCTGTTTATGTACACTTCCCTTATATACTGAAAGAATAACTTTATTGTGAACGTAGTGAATGCTTATTTGTTAGACACTATACTAAATACTTTCTCTTCAGTTTTCTCACTGAATTCTCACAAGACTCCACTTATAATGAAGTTATTTTTCATCCTCATTTGCTAGATAAAGAAACAGATTGGGACTAGGGCTTATTCCACTATGCCAAACACCTTCTCAAGAAGACTAATTTCTTTGAGCTCACAAATTTCAAAAGTACTACATTTCCAGAGATCCACAATAAATTACTTACTGAGCATTCCTGCAAATATTTACTGAGGGCTTTCTATACACCAGGCACTGTAATAGGTATTAAAAATACATGGCTGAGAAATAGTTTTTCTTCAAAATTAATGAAGAACTTAAAATTTAGTAATAAGTGAACTTTTAATTGTTTTTGTGATTCCATAATTATGTCGGTTTCTCTTAGTAGAGTAGACCTCTAACATTTCCAGATTGGACTCTCATAGCTTTAATTGTTCACAAACCATTTCAGAGTTCTTGACATAATAATCTGTAATTACGCTGATACAATAAAACGTGCTGTAAGGCTAATATGCTTTATCACCACATTACTTAGCAGAGAAGCACAGTGCTTAAGATTTAAACATATCTAAATTAAAAACTAACCCTGGCTGGTGGTTAGAGCACTGAAGGTTCACGGGTTGGATTCCCAGTCAAAGACATGTACCTGGGTTCCAAGTTCAATCTGTAGCCCCAATCAGGGCAGGTGCAGGAGGCAACCCATTGATGTGTCTCTCCCCACAGATGTTCTTCTCTCTCCCCCTCCTCCCTTCCTTCTACACTCTCTAAATATCAATGGAAAAAATATCCTTGAGAAAGAATTTAAAACAAACATACAAACAAACAAACAAAAAACCAAACCAGCTCCATCACTTATCAGTTGTGTATTCTTCAAGAACTTACTTCACTTCTGAACCTCAGTTTACTATTATAAAACGGAAATAATAGTATCTGTATCTCATTGGATTTTGGAGAGTACAAAATAAGATAATGCAGAAGAAGTACTTAGCGTAGCGCCTCTTACAAATTGGGTACTAAATAAACATTAGGAATTACCATTAAAACTGGTATCAGTATTTCAAGCAGCTTTGTTTGCCTCTCTTTTTTTGGTACCATTTTACAGGGTAAACTATATGCTATCATGGTATTTGTGAAGCTAGAATTCCCAAATGTCTTATTACTTTGTAAATGTCAAGGTTCTACTGCTTTTGCTAAAATTAACACGAAGAAAAGTTATATCATGGCACTTATCCCATCATTCTCCAATTACTGAATGCTATACATATGAAAGTAGAGTACAATGGTTCTATAGAGTGAAAAATGTATTTGCATGACTGTAAAATGATAAAGTAGTATCAAATGACAAAGTTTTCAGCTACCTAAAATCCCCATGAGGACTGCAGGTTCCTTGGATGGAATTTGTTGTAAGAAGGGCAGGATATCATCAAGTACAAACCACTTATCCAAGTATTCCAAAATCTTTCCTAAGCACACTAATGAATTTACACGAACCTATCAAAAGAGGTAAATTGAATTAGTCATTTAAAGTCTTTGTAATAATAGAACAAAATATTTAAATATTTAATCTTCATATAGGCATGTTAAAAATAACTCCAGAATGAACGTAGATTTAAAAGCTCTCATCTTTTAGTAATACAAGAAATTCACATATTTACTAACTCCCCTGGCTTGTTTCAGAAAAAAATTTATGATGACTTTACCAGGATACTAGTTAGCTAAAGGTATGGAATGACTATAGTTTTGTACCATTTTAAATAAAGTGATTAGGACTTAAGAAGCTTTACTATGTGTTTACTGTACTAAGAACATTTCTTTGGGGCATCTGAATCATAAAAAGGACTACATTCTCCCACCAAGTAACCAATTTTACTAGGCTTTCAGTATTTTTCTATAACTCAGGTTTAATTCATTCTTTAAATATTTTAACAACATCCAAAGAGAATCCATATTTGTCCTACATAAAATTATTTCTAAATATATCTTTAATACAGCTATTAAAACCTGATATTTTTTAAAAATCTGACATTTAGGAACTCTTTTATAAAAATTCTATCATTTATCTGATTATTTTGGTAAATATTTCACACTATTTTTTCAGCTAGAATTCGTAAAGACAGAATACTCTGGGCCAGGTTCTTATTAATAAAATTCCATTTATTTTTTTTAAAAAGTAAACTAAGAAAAGCAAAAAACAGTTTAGTTTAAAAAGCACTGTATTTCTACAAGAAAGATGATAGTATTTTTCTGAAAAATAATGTAATTGTTTTCTGTAACCCAAACACAAGGGAATTTATAAATTCAAAATTATATCTAAAGGCTAAACTTGCTCTTACTTTAATAACAAAAATGGCTGCATTCTTTACATATGTATGTATGTGTATAGATATATACAAAGATATATGAACTAAAAAAAAGTTTACTTTTATTTTCTTTCATGATATATAAAATATTAGTCATGTGAGTAATGAAGAAATAGAGCTCTTGGAGCATTTTATCTATCTCTGCATAGAATTTCATTCTTCTTTATTTTCAGAGAACTGTATTAAAATCTAATTTTAACTCATGATTCACATTTCAGGAATTTCCTAGCATATTTAAACCTAGAGGTCTATGTCTATGAATGCAATTCAAGAATTCACATTTGCCACTGTGAAGGTAAGAGCAGTGGATGTGATCTATAAAATGCAAATCCATTTCAGTTACTGTCTAAATCCATTCATTATAATTCCTTATAAACAACATGCCTTTAAGGGCTCAGTTGGCATCTTTAAAGGGGATATAAACATCCCTGAGCATTATAGATTATTTAAGTACCCATGCTTCCCACCTTAGAACATCTATTTTGACAAAATGTATGCTGCCATAAAATACTATGTGATTTTTTAAAAAGGGCATTTTGAAAACTGAGTTTTAAGCTATATATTACTATGTAGTTTGAAAATTTAATCTTAAAATTAGAAAATTTCAGAGAAATGGACTGCATTTCAAATCCTTTTAATGTTGATGAAGACAGACACTCAGAGAGGTATAGTGACTTGCCTAAGGGTACAAGGATAATTAGTAGCAGAGTCAGAATAAGAACTTATGGTTTTTTATTTCATTTCCTACAAGTTCATTTCAGTAAACAATTATATTTTTTTCCTACTTTAGTGTTGTTTTCCATCTCAGAGTCTACCAAAAAGAAAATCAAAAAATAAAATAAAACATGAACTAAAATGGATTAGATGGCTGTAAGGTAGGAATATATCACTTAAACTTCTTTTGCCTATAATCTATTAAGCTTCAAATATTTACTTTTATTTAAATTCACGTTTCACCCCTCCCCAAAAAAACTGATGAGATCTCCAAAGAACTATCTTTGCTAAATGCAAAATTAATGCTATGCCCATTATTAAACATCAAAATAAGAAGTGATCAGGTGAAAGGACATTTCTCTTTTTTCTAAAGCTGGTATTTGCAGTGAAAAGAGTATTCAATGTTACTTCTATAAAAAAACATCAATGAGACAATTCTTACAATTCAGAGTTAGAGAAAAGGTTGGCCACATTTATTGCCCCCAATATGAGATCACGAGAACTTTGTTATTTATCCTACCACCCTGACTACCAAATAACAGTATTAAAATCCTGTATTCAAGGAGACAATTACCCTTACTCTAGACCTTTTAGCACAACTATTTTCCCCATTGATACTCTTTATTTTTTATGTTCCCTTTAATCTCTGCAGAAAGCAAATAAGTGAAAGATAAAAATATTTTGAGTAGATGACTAAAAATAAAAGCAGTTTATAAAAAGAAGACATTAAAAAAGTGTTTAGGTTTATACACCAAGATAGTGAATTAAACCAGAAAAGGATTAAGAAAAAAAGGTACTCAAATTTTCTATTGAAGCACTCAAAATTAGGGGATAATAGTGAGATCAGGGATGTACTACTGTAAAATTATATACTACTGTAAAATTATATATCAGAAAAACTATAGCTATTGCTCCCTTTTATAGTACTTTAACAGTTAACTATAGCCAAGGCAAAATACATGAACATACTATAAAAGGGTCATTAAACAATAAAATTATTTAAACAAATGAGAAAACAAAATAAAAAGTTAATATGCAATTACTTACAGCAAGGGAAGATGTTTGTAGACATGCATTTTTAATTCTTGGTATCAAAGCATTTTTCATAGATGGGTAGTCTATAAGATTTGCAAAGGTTGGAATGATGTTTAGACAGAGTTCCTATTAAGAAAATTAATTGGATCAGTCTTAAGGACTCATCTTTTTTTTCTCACATATTGAAAAATATTTTGCATTTGCATGGCTAATTTGTCACATAGTTTGAAATAAACTTTTATGTACGTTACATCATTTTGTCCTTTCAATAACTATTTGAAATAATAGTAATTTTCAGTTTTCAATTTTACAGATGAGGAAACAGGCTCAGAAGACCTTACTCAAAATTATACTAGATCCTAAAACTAACACAGGATACCACTATCCCCTGGTCTCATTCCTCATTTCCTTCTTCATTTATTTTTAAAAATAGGAAACTTGGGAATACCTAAATTTTGCTATCTTTCACAAAGACGGGAAATTAAAAACAAAGTTATGTAAAACTATTACTCTTAAATAAGGAATTTCTTAGCTGCTACATATACCCATATGATGGAATGTAATATAAACATTTTTGAAAATATATTTTAAAACACTGTTTAATAATACTGGGGAGAAGATGCAGTAAGACACTATTATATAGTCCCAATTTTTAAAATGTGTATGTACATGTGGAAGGATACCTAGAAATGTTAAATATAGGCGTCTCTGAGAGAGGATTTTAATTTTCTTTATATTTTTAAGTACTTTTAAATTCTGAAACTTAAGCAAGTATAACTCACAGAAACAAGTAGAAGTTATTTAAAACATTCTTGTTAACTAATGCCATGCCACAGTGTTAATAATTGGAACTGGGAACTCGGAGGATTAATAGGAAAAAGGAGGATGACTGAGGATAAGTGGACTGAGATAAGGAAAAAAACAAAAATGGCTGAGAACCAACTGGCTGAAGAACATCTCAGATACCTTAGAAGGGCCAGAATGATCCTTGTAGCAAAGCATAGCAGAGGGATTACTAAAGAAAATGGAAGTATAAATGTGTATCAGAGAAGGAGTTTTTGACAATACTTATTAAACACATTCATTTGTAGTGTAGCAGACAAAAACAAGTACTAAGAATCTGTTATCAAAATACTAGGAAGCATTTTATTTGACTTATTCCCAGATTTTCAAAAGGCAAATAGAGTTATATTCATATCCACTCAGAACTATAATAATTACATGGGTGGCATCACTGAAGATAAGAAATACAAGCTACATCTAAGGACCCATTTTCCACAGGTGGGAAACAATTAAAAATGGTGAGTAGTCAGTAAGAAACTGTGCTCATTACCAAAGGGTACCTTCTCAAGGAAGATCAGTCTTTAACTGATAAGGGGAAGGGAGAAAGAAAGAGAATTATGATGTATAATCTAGCAATAGGTTACAAAGAGGGAAATCTTGAATTATGATTAAATCACTTAGCAAAAGGAGAGGAGAGCTCTCTCCATAGAAGGAGACAGGATGAAGAACCCAAGAACAGGATTAACACATCCTCAGGAACTTCTGCCTTGTATTTATACTTTTTCTCGTATTAGTGGTGGGGAGAGGAGAATGAACATAGCTTCTATGTTTCATCTTAAAGGTAAATAATGTAAGAAAACTGGTACAGATGGATTTCTATTAATGCCTCTAAGGACCTTAACTTCTGTTAACCATCTCCTACTTTTCCAAATGTATTTCTAATCTCTCTCTAGCTTGTAAAATACATCAAACTTCTACTTCAAAAATATCACTCAATTTCAGAAGTTCCTTTCCAGCCGTGTACCTGCATAAAGCTTGAGGGAAAGATTTCTGTATCCTGTTCTTGCTCTAGGAATCTCCCAAAGCTTAGACAGGCTTTAACTTTGTCACTCTTACCAAGTAAGGTTTGATGCAAGTTAATTGGACTGGTGACTAAACACTTATCCTATATATTAAAAGCCTAATATGCAAATTGACCAAACAGCAGAATGACCCATCACTATGATGTGCACTGACCACCAGGGAGCAGATGCTCAACACAGGAGCTGCCCCCAGCCCACAGGCCCCAGGCCGGCCAAGGCAGATGCCAGCGGGGGACCCCAGTCGCCCCACCAGTCACCCTGCAGAGGGAGGCAATCAGTGGTGGGGGGTGGGACCAGTGAGCAGATGGTGCCAGCCATCCCCCACCCCCATTGCTCTGCCAGTGGCCCCACAGATCGGCCCTGATTGCCGGCCAGGCCTAGGGACTCTACCTGTGCATGAATTTCATGCACACAGGCCAATTAGTATTGAATAGTATCATACATGGTGGTTTAACTATTTCAATAAAATACCAGCTGATACCTATTGGCAAAACTAACCCCTTATTAAGAAAAAAATGGCCATTTTAGGTCAATTAACCTTTCCTCTCCTTCCTAATCTCACTGAATATAAAACCAGGTTGGCTACACAGAGCCTGTGGGAATGTTTCAAGAAGCTTTAAGTGACAACTCCGTTGGAAAGGGCTAAAAAGTAAAAGTACACCTTCTCCAATAACTCCATGTCATTTGGACAAAGGCAACATATCCTTGCCTTTTAGAAAGCATGCCCTTACAAAAATAAAATTTTTAACCTTAACTTCACAACCTTAAATACCTTAGCAGAAAAGGATTGAAATGAGTCAAAAAAGTAACCTTATACATATGGTATTAGGTTCACATTAAGAAAAAAAACTATGGTCAATAACTTTTGAAAATTAAAATTCTGTTTTTCTTTACTATAATCTATACTGAATTTTTATAGTAGCAATGAAATGAAAAACTTTTGGAACCATTTTTATAGTGGAATGTTGTTAACATCCTATATAATAAAAACCTAATATTCTAAGTGTCTGGTCATCTGTTCAACCAGCCAAAGGGTAATATGCTAATGATATGCTAAGGCTGCTCAACCACTCACTATTATGGGCACTGACCACCAGGGGGCAGACAGTCAACCTGACAACTAGTTGCTATGATGTGCACTGATCACCAGCGGACAGACAGTAGACCAGTTGCTATGATGTGCACTGATCATTGAGGGCAGACGCTCCAACTGGTAGGTTAGCTTGCTGCTGGGGTCCTGCCGATCTGGACTGAGTGAGATGGGCCAGACACACCCTGGAGCCCTCCCATAATCCCTCTCTGGCTGGCCAACCTCCCGTTATCGCTCCAGGTCCCCAATTATGCACTGATGGGGTCCCTTGGCCTGGCCTGTGCTCTCTCACAACCCAGGACTCCTCAGAGAATGTTGGAGAGCTGGTTAGGGCCTAATCCCACTCAATGCAGATGCTGCCTCTTGGTGGTCAGTGCACTTCCACAGGGGAAGCGCAGCTCAGCCAGAAGCCAGGCTCATGGCTGGTGAGCGCAGTGGCAGTGTCAGAAGCCTCTGCTGCTTCCACAGCAGCGCTAAGGATGTGCAACTAACAGCGGCCCTAAGCCATCAGTCAGACATCCCCTGAGGGCTCTCAGACTGCGAGAGGGCACAGGCTGGACTGAGGGACACGCCTCCTTCCCCCCCCCTCCCACACCCCACAGTGCACGAATTTCGCAGGACCCTAGTTAAGTATAAATTTTTCAAAGTAAAAACAAACAAAAAAAAAACTATACCTTTAATAGTAATCCAAAATTTCTTCCCAGGTAGCCAGCCATAGAATCAAAATTTTAATGGCAAAACTACAATATTAAGTTTGGCAAAGTACATGATATTTTAACAGCCCTTTTGTGACACAAAAGCATGACTATAAGTAAATTAGGAATGATTACGCTAAATTACTATTTGCTTTTCTACCTACCACTACACAAATTAGCTTCAGTGCAGAAGGAATATTTCTGAAGAGAAAATTTAAGTTACCAAGCATGAAAGAAAATTATGAGTATGGGAAGAATTACTTGATGTTTTCATAAGAAAAAGGCACATACATATTTGACATTTTCATTTACATGTAAAATACTTATGTAGGAAGAAAGTACATAATAATCTAAACTATAATCAATCAAACCTTCCAGAATAGTACATTTCTGATCAATAAAAGCAATGACTCATTTTGCTTCACTAATACACGGGTTTTGTAAATTGATTCTTTAAATTAGTTAAAAGATCCCTTCCATCATGTGAGAACTCAGCAAGAGGTCAGCAGTTGGCAATCCAGAAGAGGGCCTTCATTCAAACCTGGCCCTGCTGACACCCTAATCTTGGATTTTGTCTCCAGTACTGTAAGAAATAAAGTTCTACTGTTTATAAGCCACCTGGGCCTGTGGTATTTTGTTATAGCAGCCCAAACTAAAGCAACCACATTTGCCCTTCTGGAAATAATCATGACCTGGGACAGAAGACCAGGACTCATCCACTGACATGGACCCCTCCCCTCCTGGTCTTCAGTTTCCCCACCTCTACAGGAGGGAGAGAACCACATGATTTCCAAGGGACCTTCTGGTTCCTCCAACATCCTCTGGATTCAGTGGCTTTACTCGGTGACTGAAAAAAAGTTGCAGTTTTGGCTGAAGTGGAAAGGCGGATGGATAGAAAAGGCCCCTCACACTCAGGAGAGACACACCTGCGGGTTGCACCTCTGAAGGTGGCAGGCAGTGAGGGGAGGTTAGTGAGGGAGCAGGGTAATCAAGCCATGATGAAGCTATGGGCAGACACACACCTGGCAGAAAGAGATGGAAGTCAAACACCTGGTTTTGAGTGTGTGTGTGTGTGTGTGTGTGTGTGTGTGTACCCAACTCCCCCCCACCCCCCCTACTAAATTACATGACACTCAAGCTAAGTCCTTAATCTGAGCCTTCATTTCCCCCTTGGTCCATGGCCGAGCTAGCAATGTGTCTGCTGAATTGGGTTCTGAACCCTGAGGAGCTATGGGACAGGAAGCCAAACTCTGGGCTCTGGGATGTCACCTTCAGGAGGGGCGGTGCCGGTGAGGGGAGGCCCTCCCACCCACTCCCCCCCTGCTGCTCCCGATGCAGCAGAGCCAAAGGTACTGCTACCTCTAAACCCAACTCCCCGCAACCTCCTGCGATCAGACGAAAGCAAGAAATCAGACCTGGACAAGAGCCGTTGTGTTAAAACTTTATGTGAAATTCTGTAAAGGGAGAGCGTGGCCTGAGGTCGCCTGCCCACGAGGCCTGGCCTGGCGGCTTCCATTCAGCACTTGGTGTGGATGGCTGCGCCGCCCTTCTCCTCAAACTCCTCCTTGCTGACCCACAGCTGCTGGAAGGCCTGCAGGGAGGCCAGGATGGAGCCGCCGGTCCACACGGAGGTCTTCCTCTCGGAGGCGGCGGCCACGGCGGGGCTGTCCCCGGCGCACAGGAGGCTCAGCTCCCGCTGGAAGCGCTCGGGGAAGCCCTCCAGCATGGTGCAGCCGCCGCACAGCAGCACGTTGGCGGCCATCTCCTCCTTCAGGCCCGCCTCCTGGCAGTGGCCCAGGCAAGTGGCGGTGAGCGCAGGCAGGCCGGGCTGGCTGCTGCCCACCAGGCTGGGCTGGAAGAGCATCTCGGCGCACTGGAAGCGCTCGTGGCCGATGGTGATGATCTTGCCGTCGGGCAGCTCGTAGTCCACGCGCAGCTCCTCCAGGGCCAGGCCGAGCTCCTCCTCGGGCTGGAAAGCCGAGTAGCAGCACAGCTTCTTGATGTGGTCAAGGACGTGCAGCTGGTCGTCCTTGGTGAACGTGTGGCCCGCCTTGACAAGCAGCTGCAGCAGGTAGTTGGTGAGGTCGCTCCCCGCGTAGTCAACGTGGCCCGTCAGGTCTGGCAGCACGTTGCCCTCCGAGATGGGGACCACATAGGAGACGCCGTGCCCGCTCTCCACCACCAGCCCCGTGGTCTTGCCGTAGGAGTAGATGGACAGCAGCGACTGGGAGGTCACGTGCATGGCGGGGACGCCGAAGGTCTCGAACAGGAGCTCGGCGTACTTCTCCCGGTTGCTGCTGGGGCTGAGCGGGGGGTCGGAGACCAGCACGGCGTGCTCCTCGGGGAGGATCTTCATGGCCTTGTGGAAGATGTACTCCCAGATGTTCTGGACGCAGTCCCAGTCCACCACCACGCCATGTTTTAGCGGGTTCACCAGCTTCAGGGGCGCCTCCGTGTTGAGCAGCTCGTGGCCCACATAGATCTCCTTGCGGGCGTCGCCCACATCCGCGGCCTCGTAGGGCTTGCCCACCGTGGACGAGATGAAGTAGCTGGGCCTGGGCTCTCCCGCGTAGCCGCACTTACAGTACTGCGAGCCCAGGTCCACGATGAGTGCCTTCATCTTGTGCACGTTCTTGGGCTTCATCTTCAGCTGAGTGGCTGAACTTGTGTCCCGAATGCCAGCATCGGGAGCTGACAGCGGTCCTGCCTCTCCAGTGTCACCATGAGCCGTGCCCGTGGGCATGGAGCTCAGGCTGTTCCTCGTCGTCATCTGCTCTCCTTGCTCACCTTTCTCACATCCACATCCTAGAGCTCCAGGGAGAGAAATGAGGGTCCCCCCGCGGCACTGCCAGAGCAACGACTCAGGATTGTGATGTCACTTGGGTGCTGGTCCATTCCGGCAGCCAGAGGTTGGCTTGGCCTTGGCACCTGTGATCTGTTCCTTTCACTCCTATCCCCCTAACTTGACTTCGCTCACAACAGAGCAGGTGACCAGGCCAGTTTTAGAGACGCAAGCACACTGGGGTCTGAGATGTATATTCCTAGCCCCTTACAGCCCACTCCTGATCCCCTAACTGAACAACTTTTCCTTCTCTGCCAGAGTGGTACACATTTGACCCCTTAGAGTAGTGGTCGGCAAACGGCTCACGAGCCACAGTTTGCCCCGCTGTTGACGAATGAGTTTGGCGACCACTGCCTTATAGTAAGCCAGGCACTGTACCAGGCACCTCACATGTTACTTCACAGAATCCTGAGAGGTAGACAGAGCTGAGAAAATTGAGGTTCAGAATTCTAATGACTTGTCCGCGAGCACACAGCTCTTGGAGTGTTAGTAGTTTAACTTAAGTTCATCTAATTCCAATGTATCAGATCTCCCTACGGAGTGTGACGGCCGCGACAATACTTCCATTCCTTCAACATTTACTGGGGTTTGTGGTGGATCCAGCCCAGTACAGCCTGCCAGTGATAGATAGGAACCCAGTCACAACCAGAGCCCAGCCTAGGTGGAAGAAGATGGAACTGATGCAGGGATTTTATAGGTGAAAGTCCATTGGGAGAACAGAGATGCACAAAGAAGGGAGCATCCATTGGAGGGAGGGAGTCAGAATGTTCCCTAGAGTGATGATGCTTAAGTTCTCAAAGATATGTGGGTATCTGTCAGTAGTTGAAGAGGAAAAGGCATCCCCAGTAGACAGCACAGCCTGAGCAAAGGCTCAGAGCAGGGCATGCTGGGGAACTACCTACAGTTAAGGTGTTTGGAAAAATAGATGAAGCTGGAGGGTCATGGAGCCACCCAGAGAGGGCTCACATGCTAGGAATAGGAGCTTGGACTGAATTGAGGACAGCTGGAAAAGCACAAATACTCTAAGCAGAGAAGTGCTCAGATCTGACTTCTAGATCAATTTTAGAAAGACCTGTGTTTAGCTGTAATACAAAGTGGCAAAACTCTAAGATCTAAAGGAGGATTGAAAAAATTCTATAAGATTCCAAGACATCCTAAACTAGGGCTGTGATAATGTGGAAGGCAGCAGGGGCAGGTTCTAGAAAAGGTAGAATCTAATCTAACTGGTTGGTTGGCTCCTGTGCCATCTCTGGCCTCCAGCGTTGCATTTACATTAGATGACTGGATTAGATGTGGAGAGTGAAGGAGAAAGAGGAACTTCTCACCTCTGCCCAAAGAAAGAAAGATGGTCTGCATCCAAAATGGTCAAATTCACTTGTTTCCCATAAGACCCTCCATACCAAAATGCCCCCAAACCCACCAAAAACCAAACCTATTAGGACTTCGGTGACGAAGAAGTAAGAGAAAAACAGGAAAGGGAAACAACTAGGGCGGAGGAAGTTTTCGGTGCAGAAGTAACTGAGGGACTAGGAGACATGGATAGGAAAGAAAAGGGGGTTACTGCTATGAAGCATGTAAGCATGTTAATGAAGAACTCATGGGGATTTTTGTGGGCTGAACTGCCCCTGGAACATGGCACTGTGAAATTGTCTCACGTAGATCACAACTTTAATAAGGATCACAGTTATAATCATCACCACGCTCCAGGGGTAGTATCACAAGTCACAGAACTGGAGGATTGGACACTTGTTTGGAAGAAACAGTTTGGAGTCATAATCTTGTCCTCACACTGGATAGATATAACTCTCTGAAGAAGCCACTAATAGGTCCTGGGTCTACTTCTGAGGTTGGCCAGGGCAGGCCAATTCTTCCATGTGACAACCCTTATGCTATTCAAAGGCGGTGCTCATAGAAAAATAAAATAAATTAGTCTAGAGTGGATACACTTTAGTAACAGTGTATGATGCAATTCAATGGATTAGTATATACTACTGAGTTATTTATAAAATATATTTTATGACTCAAGTCCAAAGTGTCTTTCACTTTTTTCTTTTACTTTAAGAATCAAAATCATCACTAAAGGGGGGAAGAAATCAAATATTATACCTGGATCTGAATGGAAGGAGCCTCTAGCGCTCTGTAAACCATTGGTAGGACACTGTTCTTTATTTCATCAGAAGGAGTTTTGGTTAGTAGCAAATCCATTTTTTGTAAGAAAATTAACAAAATCTGTGTAGAAAAGGGAATAATGCATTAAATTCCAGAATCTTTACATGACTTTATATATCCCAAAATTAAAAAGAATATTCTAATGAATAAAATTCTAAAGAATAAGTTATATATTTTCACACTCACCATGTTGCTAGCCTGAGGGCATGGAAGACAAAAACATACAAATCAAGTCTCTTACATTTCTGGAAGCACAATATTTAACATCTGCTCTCAGTTCAAGCATTTAAATAAAAACTAATCTCCTAACTCTCACAAATCTTCAGTAATATGTCACTCACCCACAAGTATCAACTACAGTGGTACCTCGAGATACAAGTTTAATTCGTTCCGTAACCTTGAGGCGTGGGAAACTATGAGACGCTTGAGTCGTGGTAAACTGGTGGGTCATGTGCAGCCGGCCGATCCTCGCAATTACTCGTATCTCAACTGTTGCTCGTATTTCAAAGCAAAAATCGCTCACTCGATGGCTCGTATCTCAAAAATCTCGTATGTTAGGGCACTCGTATCTCAAGGTACCACTGTATCTGGAAAGCAACTAGTAAAGAAATTAAAGTCTGAGGGCAACAAAATCACATGGCCCCCAAAAGTAAATTCTGTCATGTGGTTTCTATAAAGCTCAAGAGAAGAAAAAGTATAGGAATAAAGAAGACTGTCAGAAAAAATTCTAGAAGGAAATGTCTCCATTCATTTTTTGGCCTAGCTGCCAACAACTAACTACCTAAATTATAAAGAACAAACTGCCTCTTCTGTTCATAAAGAATACTTAGTCTTGCTGAGACCAGTTTGACTCTGGATGGAGAGTCGGACTGCGGACTGAAAGGTCCCAGGTTCGGTTCCGGTCAAGGGCATGTACCTTGGTTATGGGCACATCCCCAATAGGGGGCGTGCAGGAGGCAGCTGATTGATCTTGCTCTCATCTATGTTTTTAACTCTCTATCCCTCTCCCTTCCTCTCTGTAAAAAATCAATAAAATATATTTTTTTTTAAAAAAAAGAATATTTAGTCTTGCCAAGGCTTGGTTAAAATTTTTCAGAAGGAATTTTTAGCTGGACTAATAAGGGGTAAAGAGTCCCAAAGAAGGGAGGCAAATAAGAATTCAGATGGTATCCTTGGGATACTATATTGCCGAAAGCATAGCTTAGTGGACATGTGGCTCCGCTACTTTCCCTCCTGATATCTTAACAGTGTTTATGTGAGTCTACTTCCAAATCACCAGTTCCTTCATCTGCCCTTTCCTTAGCCCCAGCAACTCCTGCCTTACCACAAACACTTCCTTTTGTCCCCTCCCTTCAAGGGAAGGATTGCAAACCGCCTGCCACAAAACCAATAAATCAGGTATCTGATAGTTTATTAATAAGCGATTGCCATGTAATGGCAAAAGCAAGTAATAATTTACTATGTGCCAGAAAATTTCATTTACTCTCAACAGCCTCTTTCATTTTGGAAATGAGTAAAATGGAAGCTTTAAAAGATTAAGGATTTGTTCAAGTAAGGAGATAAAGGACAGATTCCAACCTAGGTGTATGACCCTACTGCTCTTAAATCCAAGACCACCTTGAATCTGGCAAATAAATATTGTAATAGAGTTTACATCGGACACTAATTATGTTTTTCATTACAATATACACACACATTATTTTTGGGTGCTATAAGCATTTTCCCGTTCCTGATGAAACTCTTCATTAATAGTAAAATAAATGGGAAAACACTGGCATAACCCTATGTAAATGAAAAACCCCGGATAATAGAACAAACAAAAAATAAATAAAAACTTAAGTGTGTAAGAGAAAAAGATATTCTTCTTTTTCCAAACCTGTAACTTTTAATAAGGGCAACGGGAACAGCATAACACATGCACAATCTGATTACAATTAATTTTCTGAGATGTTAATTTACAGAGAACTGCAGACATTTACTTAGAGAGTTCAATTACAATCTTAGGACTGGTTCACTTCAAACATGAAAAATAGCTGACTAATAGAAAAGAAGTTTCTTATGTTTACCTCAGTTTTTTAAAAAGTCACATATCCATTCCTTGTTTTCAATGATAGTCACCACTGACCAATATCACTGAATAACAGCAGACAAATAGGAAAATTATCTATATACATACCTGTATTGGCTCCTGCTGTTTAAAGACAGGGCCAAGGTCAGGTAGAATTAATTTGACATATTCTTCTTTGGTGCATTCTTCAGCAATCATTAGAACATTGGGCAAAACAAAAGGTACCATGTCAGGGTTTACAAATTCTGAAGTCAAGCAAGGCAAAATTCTCTGCACAATGACACGCTGAAAGGAAAAAAATGTTTCATAAAACCAAATTTTATTTCAGATCTTTAGTACTAACATTGAAATGATAGTTTAAAATCTCCAATCCTTTTGGGTAAGGTGGCCATATAATTTATGCTTGAAACTAGGACACTTTTAAAAGTAAAATAGGGTGCTATTACCAATTATGGCAGGACAAAGACATAATTTGGTAATGTCACAGATAAAAAAAGGATACATAATCACTCTTCCTTTAGGAAACCTTCCCTCAATTAGTCTTCATGAATATGTTTTTCCTCCTAATTCCTTCATTACTTATGATTCATATCACACAATTTTAACACTGTCCTATATTGTTAATTATTGCTCCATGCATGTTAATACTATTTACACTTACTATAAAGGCCTTGAGAGCAAGAATAATTTTTGTTTCCTCTTTATTCTTCATAGGATCTAGGTAAAGGGCTAGACAAGCAGTACATAATCAATTAATACCTAACAGATTAAACATGGGACATTATTTTGGAATCCCGAATTTTTCTTTTTCCAACCAGTGATTTCTTTAGCATTCATAAAAACTATACTAGTATATACTATACTATACTATACTATACTATACTATACTAGAGGCCCAGTGCATGGATTCATGGTGGACATCCCCGGAAGAATCCCAGATTGCAAGAGGGTGCAGGCCAGGCTGAGGGATCCCAATGGTGCATGATCAGGGTCAGGGAGAGACTGCGGGAGGGCTCCAGGGCATGTCCGACCTGTCTTGCCCAATCCCAATTGGTCGGACCCCAGCAGCAAGCTAATCTATTGGTCAGAGCGTCTGTCCCCTAGTGGTCAGTGCACATAATAGCAACAAGTCGAACAGTCAGACACTTAGCATATTAGGCTTTTATTATATAGGATTACATTCATTGTTTAAGCCAGAAAGGGAGAGTTGAGGAACTGGAAAGGCCTTGCATCAATATAAACATATCCCCTTATGACAGATTATGGGCTTCTTTTCTTATATTTATCTTTCTAATTTTTTTATGCTACTTCAGTTTTGAACAATGCAAAACAAGGTCCTCTAAACTTCTGCCTTCAGTTTCAAGTCTTTTATAGTAATGAAGTTACATTTATTTCTTTGGAAGAGTTATTATAGCAAGTTAAAGTAAACTTTAAGTTCTAAAATCCTGGCTATAAGAAACTGACCAACAACAAACCTTGGGCAATTTTGGCAGAACCTTTGGCAGTCCTTTGAAAAACTGTGATTTCTGAAGGTTATCTCTTTGGAATAAGGTATCAAAATACTGCAGTGTTACTGCACCAACATCATCAAAGAAAGGAATCTAAAAACAGGAAACAAAATTATTTTGATAAATATTAAGGTACTTCTCATATCTGCAACTCCCACAGTTTGATGAAAAAATATTCAGAATATTTAACAAAATGCTAAAAGATTACTTCATAAAAATTCTAATTTAAAAAATCAGAATAAGGAAATAACAAATTATTTTTCTTTCCAATTTCAAATTTTCAGAAGCAGAACCTTTGAGTTGGCTGGAATACATTTTTTTACATAACTAGTAAAATATTGAAATATTAAGTAAAATAGGTTAGAGGTACAAAGAACATCATTAATCTATTCAAGTCTATGCTTATATGAGTGACCAAGAGTTGGAGTGTCCAAAACTTCTGCATGTATAACTATGTCACACAACTGTTGTTTCTTTGAAATCTTAATTTTATATCAGAGCAGTATATACATAAAAAAGAAACTGAATATTTAATACATTCAAGAATACAGATAGTATCTGGGGACTGTATCTGATTAAATCTTGTTTTAGAAGCAATTTATTTTCTACTTTCACAGATTTTCTGTTCCTCCACCTAAGGCAGAAATTCATGTGTACTCACCTTTGTCATTTGATCTGCATCTGGTCTTACAGTTGGAGTTACATTTAACAGTAGTTTTACATGTTCACGGACTTCCTCAGGTATATTTGTAAGTGAACTAGATCCTAAACGACTCAACTATTCAAAAAAGTGATAATATTAAATATGAATAAAAACATTCAGAGATATGCATTTATACTGTCAAGTCCATTTAAGAAACTTAACAATTACTTAAAAATATATTTTTAGATTCAAACAAATTGGTAATTCCACTACTGCAAGATAATTAAAACACTTGTCTTTATTAGCTGATTATTTCTACTCATAAAACAAAATGCCCAGTTTTTTAGACCATATTTTAAAATTCAATCTAGTAAATACATGTCATGATTGTAGTGAGACTTTAATCCTTATTGATTAGAGAATTACTTTTGCTAAGTTGATTTTATGCAAACAAACTATAAGACACTCATCTCAGAATTTTCTGAATACATTTTAGAAAAAAAAAATCAAAGCTGCACTTAATACATTTTTAATGCAAGCAAATATTTAAAAGCAAATACCTGATCCAACTGCCTACTGAAACTCTTATAAATATCTTGCTTGTTAATTTCAAATACAGGTTTCCCTTTGTTAAATACAGCATAAATGACAGTTCCTAAAGAGTACATATCACTGGCCGTTTCACAGCTCACAGAAAGTATGTATTCAGGAGCCAAATATTCAGGATTTGGAAGACACAATGATGGTAAATTTGGGTCCCATTCTTTACATGGAAACTTGGGCTATAAGAAGACAGAAAAGAGATTTTATAGCTTACATATTTTAAATTAAAACAAACCTCTATCAAGTAGCAATGATCTAGTTTTAAATTCATAGTTAGCCATGTAAGTAAAAATTGTCATTCCCACCTTAAATCATAAAATTCTCTCATTTCCAAATCTGGAAAATGCATGGAACAAATTTAAGAGATAATAAAAAGATCTCTTATATTGAGATTACTAGAGTTCTCTTCCAGAAGACTATATGATATACTGTTTTATGATACACGGGGTTCAAGTTTTATGGGCTCAAATAGATTATTGATTGAAACCTTGTTCTTTTACTATCTATGTAATTAGGTTCAGAAAGTTATAAGATTAAACAAATGTATCAAAAATAGACTTAACACAGTCCTTCACCCACAGCACATAATCAATACGAATTCTTTCTGCTTCCCTCAAAAATGTTTACTTAAATTACAAATCTACCTTAGGACAAATCAAGGTCCCCTTAACAACTATATATAGTGAAAACTTGAAATACTGCAGTGTTTTCCAAGTATAAATAGGCAGGTATAATCACTAAGTAACAAGTGCCTGCTGGAGGTTCACAGTGTTCGTTATAGTGTATTTGACATGGTGAGGAAAAAAAATAGCTTAACCCAACAGTCCTCAAATTTATTTAAATCTAGCATCTTTTTCTCAAGCAACATTAACTATTGTGGAATTAATGAGCTGAAGAATACTCTTAGGTACAATGAGCTCTAAAAATTTTCTATAAATTTAAGCATACCATTGTACCATGCAGCCTATTTATTTCTAGACATTTGTCAGGCTTATAAATTCTCTCGGCCATTCCAGACACCGTCACAAATTTCCACAGCTTTAAAAAATTAGAACACTAACACCTTCATTACCTCTTGTTCAGAAGGATTGGTCGATGATACACAAAAATCAAAGCCCATTATTTTCCAGGCTCCACTTTTATTCAAAATTATATTTTCAGGTGTAATATTTCCATGAACCATTTTCACACTGCTATGCAAAAATGACAATCCTTCAGAAACCTGTGAATGTAAAAATAACCAGACATTTTTACATTAAATAAAACTCCTTTCAATTACAATAAAGTGTCTCATAAACCATAATTGCTACCTCTCCCAATAAAAGAATTTTTATTTGTCAGATAACAAATTTCATCACAAACACAAAAGTGCAGATAATCGCAGTTGCTAGGATAAACGGAACCACCACCAGAGTACAACTATTAAATTCTTCTCTTAAATTTTGCTTGTTTGTTTTGAGAGAGAGAGGGAGGGGGAAAGAGAAAAATAGATTTGTTGTTCCACTTATTTATGCATTCATTTGGTTGATTCTAGTATGTGCCCTGAGTGGGGGTGGAACCCACAACTTTGGCCTATCTGGAAGATGCTTCTAGACTCTCGATTCCAATAATTACAGGCTGTTGTTGCTCCTTGTGATTAAGCCCCTATCCCAATGGTCGGCAAACGGCAAACTCATTAGTCAACAGAGTGGCAAACTCTAACCAAATGAACTACCCTGTCAGGGCCATTAAGTTCTTTTCTATAAACAAAAAGGTAAAATAAAAGCACTTTACTATCCAAACTTACTCAATTCCTGACTTTGAAAACTGAGGAAATCTTTGGTTCCTGAGTTACAGATAGTAAATATTAAGAGATACCTTTGTCAATTTAATTCTAATTCTTAGTATTTTTTAGACTTCCACTTCATATTGAAATTCAATTTTTCTGAAGAGCATTGTGCTCAGTTTTCAAATATTAACTAATGTTCTCTCATTCTCAAAACATTTAGGTTTACTGAAAGAAGCCAGGTCAAAAAAGGGAATACATATTGTATAATGCCATTTATAAAATTCTAGAAAAGACAAACCAATTCATAGTGACAGAAAGCAGTTCAGTGATGTCCTAGGGCGGCAAGAGATAGAAAATAAGAAAGAGAAGAGGAGAGGAATTATAACTGGTATGAGGATATGAGGGTGGGGGTGGAAGTAGGGGTGGGTAATAGGGAGTAATGGATATATACAGGATGTATGCATTATTTTTATTGTGGTGATGATTTATGAACTTATAAAACTGTGTATTTTAAATATGGAATTTTTTTGTATGCCAATTAATTATACCTTAATAAAGATGTTATAATTAATAAATGGAATGATCTCTGACCTCAAGGAACTAGGAATCTATTGTAATTTATTCTACAGAGCTGAAGATATTTTGCTAAGCAGGGAAAGAAAAATCAGAAAATA
Organism: Lasiurus cinereus; assembly: GCA_011751065.1. Taxonomy (NCBI): domain Eukaryota; kingdom Metazoa; phylum Chordata; class Mammalia; order Chiroptera; family Vespertilionidae; genus Lasiurus; species Lasiurus cinereus. The sequence goes on along the minus strand of JAAGEH010000311.1, from coordinate 39,942,101 downwards.
TGGACATATATGAAATGGCTTACTATATCTTCCTGATACCTATTAAATAATTCCTTCAAAGATAAAATTGCTTTTTATTAAATACTTTATTATTTCAATTTAATATTTATGAAATGAACTCATAAGATTTAAAACTCAAAAAAAATCAAAAGGGAACCACTCCTTGCACCAGTTAATGAGTGCCCTTATCCAAAGGTTACCCATATTATGTTTCCAACAATTTAAATATAACTTAAGTCTAGAAATAAACTACAGAAAATTCTAGAACAAAGAAATAATTTTTAAATTACTTAAAAAAAATGCAATGGTTTACATAAAGTAGTTTACATGGCTAATAAATTTGAAATAGCCAAAAACAATTTTGAAGGAAAAAATTCTTTTCACATGATGAATAAAAATACATACCTGAAGCAAACCATATTTAGTTTCTACATCATAAAGTTTATAATCCTTAATGTCTGGAGACACAGTAGAAGGCAAATTTTCCCAGTTACCTAGAACATTGGCTAAACTGGCAAAAACTGGTTCTGTACAAAATGCCAAGCAATCCCTGTTTTAAAAAGGAAAAAGGGTTATTCACTATCATTTCTTCCCACATTATCAAAATTACATATACCTAAAATATTAGCCGAAACCAGTTTGGCTCAGTGGATAGAGCGTCGGCTTGTGGACTAAAAAGTCCCAGGTTCAATTCCGGTCAAGGGCATGTATCCTGGTTGTGGGCACAATCCCAGTGGGGGATGTGCAGGAGGCGGCTGATCAATGTCTCTCTCTCATCGATGTTTCTAACTCTTTATCCCTCTCCCTTCCTCTCTGTAAAAAATCAATAAAATATATTTTTTAAAAAATATTATTGGTTCTATTAACAAAAACAATCTATTTTAGATTTCTCTTCAGTATTAACTTAATAATTCAAACCAATAGAACAATGTCAGGAAGCTTTGCATAGGAATTATACTGGTAAATCATTCAACAATCTTTTAAACTAAGTGTTACAACCACTGTGACACATTTTTTAAAACAAAAAAAATCAAGAAATAAAACATTATTTCAACTGTGCTTTTTGATTATTGATATTCTTCATAGAAAACAATGAATTTAAAATACTGTTACATTATACCTAAAATATTCTCTTTATTTATAAGACTATAATTTTCAGACTATATGCAAAGGAAACTATAGATTTCCCATAAAGGCCTCTGGAGCAAGAGGAATCAGAAAGAGGGACAGGGCATAGGTCCAGGTCCCGGTCCCCTATAACCAATTCCATAGGAGCAGCTTTGTTTTTTATGTATTTTATGTACCACTTTGAAAGGTGTGAGATTTTTAAATTTCTAAAATTACTGCTCTTTGCCCAACTGGCATGGCTCAGTGGTTGAACGTCAACCTATGTTCAGTAAGTCAGGATTCGATTCCTGGTCAGGATACATATCCTAGTTTGGGGGCGTACAGGAGGCAGTCGATCAATGATTCTCTCTCATCATTGACATTTCTACCTCTCTCCCTCGCCTGTCTTCTCTGAAATCAAGAAAAATGTATATGTTTTAAAAGATGACACAACATAAATTTCATTTTCTTATCATTATCAGCAACTACAAGGAGATCTCAAGTTCATCCTTGAGAAAGATGATACAGTAACTTAGGGCTATGGACTAACAAACTGGGCACAGTAGGTTAAATGTATAGAACAGTACCTGGAACACACATAAAAATAGCCCCCAAAGAGTGAATCAATGAAGAGAGGACAAGAAATTCTAGCAAATTAATAAGGACAGCAACTTGCAGACAGGGACTGTATTCTATACTTCTCTTGCATCTTCCACTTTGACTATTTCAGTGCTGAGCACAGAATAAGCAAATAGACTCAGGGCAAATGTGAAGAAAGCTTCAGTTAATATTTCAAAAACAGACATATACATAGAATATGCAAATAAATTTTAGGGAAAGAACTAATCCTTAAGAACTCAATACTCAGTTTATAAAAATTTTTTTCATTGACAGGATACTATAGACAGATTTCATATATAAAGTTATTATAAACTATTTGTTCAGAAAGTTTCTTACACAGGTTTTTATAAAAATTTACCTGGATTCTTCTAAAGGATGCTGCACAGTAAGAAGTCGAGGGTGCCGTAGCCGAGTTAACTGTTGGACTCCTCGTTTTAGAGAATCGATGATTTGATCCTTTTCAAATTTTTGATATTTGTCAATCAGCTTTTTATCAAAGACAAAAACAGCCACTTCCTAAAAAAAGAATTGTGTAATTAATTTTAATCAAGAATATATAAGAGTATTAAATTTTTATTTAAGTGTCACAATAGTTTTCAAATAATTAAAAACTAACAACCTGGAAATTTTAGCACCATTGTAATACTTTTCTGATATCAAAAAGCTGGTTTCTTCATGATTAGTAAATCGAAATATTTTTAAAAGTATAAGACCCCCAGTCTCATCTAAGAACATAGGAAAATCTCCATATCTGAACTCTGGTATAAGAGATACACATAAACTGTGTGTAATGTGTTGTCCCACATTTAGTAGTCTCTTATGTAACCAGAATTCAAATAAAAGTTAAAATGTTTAAAAATTCAAAATTTATTCTTAATGGGAACGCTAGAGAAGATCATAAAATTTTGAAATCCCTTTTAAAAGAAAGATTGTATACACAAAACAACTTATAAGCTTCTTTTACATATGAATAATCTATAATTTCTCTCTCCCCTACTCTATCCCCATCTTGTTATGGGTAGTAATGGGAATAGTTACCAGTACAGGAAGATGCTTCCCCATCAACTCTCTTTGAGATCATTCACAGCTTATTTTATACTACCAAAATCATACATCTTTCTTAACTATCATCTTGCTTTCATTCACTCTCAGTTACCCAGGAAAAATAGTTCCCATCCATTTATCCAATCTTAACAAATCAGTCAAAAACTAGCCACAATGATAGTTGATAAATAACCATTGTTATATCTCCATCATAAATACAAAGAAAACTGATAAAACTGTAAGCAAAATTAGCAGGAATCAATGCTAGCCTTCCAAAATTCTTTAAAAGATTTTTTTCCTTTTTCTTGAGTTTACTGGATGACACTGGTTAACAAAATTATACAGGTTGCAGGTGTGCAATTCTACAACACATCATCTGTCATTGTTTTGTTTACTACCCAAGCCAAGTCTCCATCCATCACCATTTATATATATCCCTTATGCCCTCTTTCATCTCCTCCCATCCTTCTCCTGTGATGAAAGATTTTTGAACTGCTCTTCCAGAATTTCTATAAGTCTCTTTCAAAAACTTCTAATTAAATTTATTACCACTAGATTTCAATATCCAAAACAATATCTTTCCATTTTATTGCTGTTCTCTTCTAATTATTTTTGCCATATTATGACTGTTTTCACAAGTTAGCCTAGCAATCACATAACAGAGATTTCACTGCAGAATTCCAACCCAATAAATTTCTCAAGTACAACCTGTTTTAAGTTAGAGTTCCTTATATATGTACTAGTAAGTTAAGGATATTAGAGGATATCCTTAACTTAAATCTCTGAAAAGTGGTAACATACCAGGACTATTTAGTACTGATTTTTAATATCCCATTCCCTAAGTATCTGTGTACTTTTTAGGAATTCTTTCATTCCTAATAGCAACCCTATGAGACAAGTTTATATCCCCAATTCACAGATGAGGGTATTGTGAAGAAGATAAATGTATTATCTAAGATTTCACAACTGGTAAGATGAAAAAAAAAACAAACCAAGATTCAAACCTAGTCAATCTAATCCTAGGGCCCACATTCTTAGCCAATATACCGTTTTGTCTCCCCAGAAATAACACATAGTCAATATATATATCGAGCACCCCAGTAAAACATGACATATGCCTTCAGGAAAACAATCATTTAAATGAGAGCATTAAACAACATTCATATAATACACTAGTGGCCCGGTGCACAAAATTTGTGAACATTAAAAGGGGATCCAGAGTCAAGTCCCCACCCACCCACATGCACCTCAAAATCATGTGAGACCCAGACCCTGCTGCCCCCTCCATTGGGCTAGATCCAGACCCAGCCAGTTCCACCCTTATCAAGTCCTCCTAAGCAGGGGGTTACAGCCTCAGATCCCCTGGCCCAGCACCGGGAGGGGGGCCCAGCATCAGGTACCCTGTCAAACCCCACTGGCAGGGGGGCGCAGCCTCAGGTCCCCCGTCCAGCCCTGCTGGGGAGGGGGTGTGGCTTGAGTTCCTCTGACCCAGCACTGGGAGTGCACCTTGAGGTTCCCCGTCAAGCCCCCTGGGTAGGGGGCACGACCTGAAGTCCCCTGTCAAGCCCTGCCAGGCAGAGAGGCACAGCCTCAGATCCCCTGGCCCGGTGCTGGGGTGGGGAGCTTGGCCTGAAGTTCCCTGTCAAGCCCCACCTGGTGCAGGATATGGCCTGAGATACCCCAGCCTGGTGCCAATGCAGAAGGCCTGGCCTGAGATTCTACAGCCTGATGCCACGGTGGGGAGCATGATTTGAGGCCCCCTGTCAAGCCCTGCCAGGTGGGGGGCGTGGCCTCAGATCCCCTGCCAAGCCCTGCTGGGTGGGGGGCACAGCCTGAGGCTCCCTGTCAAGCCCCCCAGGGGAAGGTGAAGCCTCAGGTCCCTGCTGATTGCTCGTTAAGGCTCCTAAAAGCACTGGTCAGCAACTGCGGCTCCTGAGCCACATGCAGCTGGCGAGCCGCAATTTGCCGCTCTGTTGACTAGTGAGTTTGCCTACCACTCCTTTAAAGGAACTTGGCCTCAGCTGTGGGTGCAGCCATCTTTTGTGATGGAGTGATGGTCAATTAGCATATTCCCTCTTTATTAGACAGGATTATTTTACCTCTCTTGCTCATTATGAGACACAAAACAATCTGGAGCTAAGAGCCATATGCACTATTAATATGAACTAAAAACAAATGACCTAGAAGTTCAAGTTCTTATCTCACTATTCATGTGCACAATCTTATTTTAGTAAGTGTTCTGCTATAACACATTTTATAAATGCATCCAATTTAAATATCTGTTTATCTTTTCAAGATGTTTTACGTCTTTAAAAACAGATCATGTGAAATGGCTCTTGACTCATGCAGTTTCACCACCTCTAGGAGGAACACTGCAGTTCATAAAGAAGAAAAACATGAAACTCTCTCAGACTTCTTTTAGGTCAAAAATGAAAGATTCCTACATAGGTCAGAATAGGTTATTTTCTTTGTTTCAATCAGTTAATTAATTAAAGTAAACCACTTTCAACAAAGTTGTTACTAATAAACTAACCCTTTAGGCCTCATACCTACATCCTATGGAAAACTCTTTCATCAGAAAACTATCATCTAATTTCTAATTTGTGTTTTCCTTCTAATACTTCACTATACTTACCTCTGCTAACAAATATCACATGTGTAAAACTCCTACCATTTTATATGTTTACAAGTTTCTTGAAGAAAGAAACCATGCCTTAAGTACATACCTCTGTACCCACCACAGGATCTACACCTAGAAGACAGATGTTTATTGCCTACTGGTAGTCAATAAAGATAAGCAATTACAAGAAGCTTTTCATTATTGTCTTGAATTAAAATCTTTTTCAATTTTTCATTATGAAAATTTTCAAACATATGAAAAGATAATATAGTGTAGCCAAAACCAGTTTGGCTCAGTGGATAGAGCGTCAGTCTGTGGACTGGGGGGTCGATTCCGGTCGGGGGCATGTGCCTTGGTTGCAGGCACATCTCCAGTGGGGGGCGTGCAAGAGGCAGCTGATCGATGTCTCTCTCTCATTGATGCTTCTGGCTCTCTATCACTCTCCCTTCCTCTCTGTAAAAAGTCAATTAAAATATATTTTAAAAAAGATAATATAGTGTAATCATCCAATGTATCTTCCACTTAAGATTCAACAACTAACTCTAAATAAAAATTGATTCTTTTTTTATTAAAAAATTACTAAAACAAAATGTAATTTTGTTTTAGCACTCTATGGTTTGGCTCTGTGGATTGAGTGTCAGCCTTCAGACCAAAGGGTCCCGGTTTGATTCCAGTGAAGGACACATACTTTGGTTGCAGGCTCCTCCCCAGCAATCAATCAATCTGTTTCTCTCACATTGATGTTTCTCTGTCTTTCCCTTTCTCTCCCACTCTCCCTAAATATCAATGAAAAATAGCCTTGGGTGAGGATTTAAAAAAAAAAAAAGAAGGAATGCCAATTGGATCAGAACTATTGTAAATAAAGCTAAATGTTAGATGAAAAATATTTTTAAAACAATATTTTTCCTAAATAGCCTCTTTAAATTTAAAAAGGCTATGAAATAAATTATTTAGTGTAAATGTTTCTCAAAATGGAGGCTGTATATATCCACTGAGCCAAACCAGCTAGGACTGTATATATCTTTTGATATAGGCCTAATTTATAATTTTTAAAAGCTACTTAGCTTACTACAAAGTTGAACGCTTGCTGAAAACAAGATAGTTTAAGTAATAAAATCTAAGTTAATGTAGACCAATGTGTCTAGGGTGTCCTAACAGCAGTCATGACCTCTACTAACCTATCCCTCAAGCCACCAGAGATGGTTTTTTAAACACAGTGGTTCCCTGTGATCTCTATTTTATGGGTCTTTCATGACTGGCCAGTGATGACTGCCAATCATCATACTCTTTTTTTCATGTAATTTTGCGACAATGTTTCTTTCTCAAAACGATAAAAGCAAAATCTAAAATTTTATTTAGATTAAGTTAAAAATAAGGTAGTTTTGAGAAGACTGAGAGATAAGCTATACACCCTTATTTATTTTTAACTATTAAAATTAGATATTCAAATCTCTTAGTCCAAAGTCCCTAATCTGGTGTTTACCTCAAAGTCAAATTGAAGATCATATATTCTGCTATACCAGTAAAACACAACTGCAATCAAATACACTGCATGCTACATCAAGAAAGATGCCCTCAGTCTCAATGTCCCTTTACAGGGGGAGGTAAGATGGGAAGAGGACTAAGGAAAGTATCATTTTCCTTTCTTTTGTTTTTTTCCTTCCAGTTTCTGTAAGTTCACAGAAAGTTCTATATCTTGTCCTATATGGTAAAACCAGTCACATGTGGCTATGGAGCATCTGAAATGTGACCAGTGCAACTAAAGAACTGAATTTAATTTTATATAATTTCAATTCATTAAAATAGCTATATATAGCTTGTGGCTACCATACTAAATATCCTGAATAGCAAAACTCTAGATTATTTGCTGTGATTCCCAATTCATGCCCAGGTGGGTAAAGACAGTTAATCCTTCAAGAATGAGGCAGTAGTCCAGATAGGATCATCAGTTCTGACCCATTCGGTGTGAAAGAGGCAAAGAAAACCATTTCAAAATCACATCCATAGAGAACAATAAATTTCAAAATTATATTTTTTCCTCAAAGCAATCAATTTGGGGGTGAGGGGGCAAAAATATAGTAAAGTTTCCTAAGAGAACCCAGTTCTGGCAGTCAGCAATTAAGAACTGCTGTATTACTGTACAGTAGTTAATCAATGATCTATTAAAGGTGCCTTGTTCTCATGTTCTATGAGCAGCAGCTCCAACATTATCAGTGGATGTCAGCGTATGAACTACTAATATAAACACAAATACCTAAAACACTTTTGGTTAAGACACTATTATGTTGCCACATCTTAAAAAGTAATGTATAGCCGAGACCGGTTTGACTCAGTGGATAGAGCATGGGCCTGCGGACTGAAAGGTCCCAGGTTCGATTCCGGTCGGGGGCATGTACCTTGCTTGCAGGCACATCTCCAGTAGGGGGCGTGCAGGAGGCGGCTGATCGATGTCTCTCTCTCATCGATGTTTCTCACTTTCTATCCCTCTCCCTTCCTCTCTGTGAAAAATCAACAAAATATATTTTTTTAAAAAGTAATGTATAATTCAGTAAATTTGGTGTTTTTTCACTTTCCCTTTATATAAATACTTAGGAAAGCAATTTGTGCTATTGTGGGAGGTTGGTCATTTACAGCTTCATGACTTCAAACGTTATGACCTTTTTAAGTAGTCAGTAAGTATTCTTAAGTACTCAAGAAACCGTTTACTTTGTGGATGGAATTTTGTTGAATTTAAAGGGAAAACAATGTCCGAAAATGACAAATCAGTCAGCATTGAAGACACAGATCAATATTGGATTTAAAGACTCCCTCCAAATGGCAATAAAAACAAGATTTGCAGGTCTGATAGAAGCCACATACCAGCAATGCTTTTCATAAAAGTATTATCAAAGCCTATTTAGTTTTAAATAGACTTGTTTCGGAAATAAGCTGATTGGAAAAGTGACAAATACTACATAGCCACAATTATGTGACTGTGAACGTCACCGGAAAATTCGTTTAATAGATCCCGTAAGTCTTACAATCCAAATGTTTCACTTTTAGGGAAGTAAAGTACTTTGAGAAATGGTGATATTTTCCTTTTAAAGAACATACTTCTCCGGAGGCTTTAAACGGGAAGGTTTTTCAATTCTTTAATAATTCCAACAGAAAGGTGCAGTAAAATTTAACACTAATGATCCTCCACATTTCTAAGAACAATCTGTTGGATCTCCTAACTCAAATTTAGAAAATAATACTACAACTCATTCAAACTACTTCTCACTAAAAGGTCAGTTAGTTTTAAAATAACTTTAAAATCAGTTTACAGCAAGACAAATTAGTACTGACTGTAGCCTACAAATCGAGCCCTTTCTTTTTTTAAAAAAAGATATATATTATTGATTTTTTACAGAGAGAGAGAGAGAGGGATAGAAAGTTAGAAATATCAATGGGAGAGAAACATCTCAGCTGCCTCCTGCACACCTCCACCTACAACCAAGGTACATGCATGCCCTTGACCAGAACTGAACCTGGACCTTTCAGTCTGCAGGCCGATGCTCCATCCACTGAGCCAACCCGATTAAGGCAATATAACCCTTTCTGATGGTAGAACTTATCCAGGTTAAATGCAAAAGAATATTATAGGAGTCAATTTTCAAGAAGGCTATAGAATTAAAGAGGGAATGAGAATAGACTACATAAGAATGCATTTAATGCTGAAAAAAATTTAACTGCTTATTTTCCCAGTAATTTATTGACAAATATGAAAAGGAACATGACCATTTTTATTCTAAAACAAACTATGCTAAATATTAAAATGAAATGTAATACTACATAATCACTGTGCAGTTGATATGTTTATTAAGTAAACAAAATTTAATTATAAGATGAGATGATATATCAAACAATATACCTACAACCAAGAGATTCAAGGCATGTTTAAAAGCATTCGTTTTTGTATGACTTAATCAGACAAAATGAGAACTAAAGAACCCATAGTTTTTGACATTTCTTAACATAAAAATGCATTCATGCATGTTATGATCCTTATTAGCATGTGTTTTTTTCCAATTGGACTCTATGAAAACTTACCTGTTTTGTTGACTTTTTTGTGCCATTAAAAATCTTCCAAGCTAGCCCATTCCCACCACTGGCAATGTGTCGACCAACATCGAATTCTCTAGTGACAGGATTTCCCATTACAGCACTAGTGACGTCGGCTGTTACTTTTGTAACAGTACTCTTCAACTTATTAAGCATGGACTCCATGGCTGCAATATTGGGCAATTATAATTACCTAGAAACACAGGGCGATAGGGGAGCTCTGATCATTTCTTTATTCTTATTTAAGCACTTAACATTCATTATTTAGTATGAAAAGCTTATTATATCTAAACAATCAGCAAAACAATCCTACAGAGATAAAAGCTACATGATGGTTTAGTCTTCTGAGAACCCAACATAACTTACATGCACATTTAAGTCTAGGAACCAACAGTTCTCTGCAACCTCAACTGTCATAAACCAGGAAGAAAAAGACATATTTACACTTGACACTGATATGAATGTTGCTCAACTACGTAACTTGGACCCTTTAAGATATACACTGATGTAAAGGGTCTGAATCTTCCTTCATACTAAAAACAACCACATGAAACTTGAAAGGAGCTAAAAAGAGTAGATTTAAATCCAAACATATAAATGCATATAAATGATACCATTAAGTATAAATCATTTCAAATTCAAATTAAAAAGCAGATTGTCAAACTAGTGTGTTTTTTTTTTTTAAAAAAAAAAAGGAAGGCACAACTTATGCTGCTTAGGAAAAAAATCACTTTAAAACCACTTTACAAGATGACTTAAAAGTAAAAGAGTATGAAAATATACCAAGCTGGTGTGGCTATATTAATAGACAGCATAGGCTTGAAGACAAATAGGGACATTTCATAATGATAAACTTAATTCATCAAGAAAACATAATAAACCTAACTGTTTACACATACAGTAAGAGAGCTTCAAAATAAATGCAGCAAAAAGTGACAAAACTGAAAGAATAAAGAGACAAATCCACAATTATAGTTGGACTAGAAGGGTCCTCACCCAGTAACAGATGACAAGTAGACAGAGAGACAAGTAGACAGAAATCAGTAAGGTTATAGAAGACCTAAACAACACTATTAAACAATCTGATCTAAAACACTCTACAACAGAATACATTTTCTTTTCATGTATATATGGAACATTCACTAAAACAGACTATATGCTGGGCCATTGGTTCTCAACCTTTCTAATGCTGCGACCCTTTAATACAGTTCTTCATGTTGTGGTGACCCCCAACCATAAAATTATTTTTGTTGCTACTTCATAACTGTAATTTTGCAACTGTTATGAATCATATCTGTGTTTTCCAATGGTCTTAGGCGACCCCTGTGAAAGTGTTGTTCGACCCCCAAAGGGGTCGCGACCCATAGGTTGAGAACCGCTGTGCTGAGCCATAAAACACATCTCATATACACTTGTTAGACATTGGGAATACAGATGTAAATGGAAACATATCTGCTCTTCATGGACTCAGTCCAATAGCAGACTCAGACCTCCAAAATTTTATAGCAACTCACTAAAAGTATGAATGTACCATGTTATGGGAACACAAGAAAGGGCTTAAAAATGAAGTGTTTTTCAGGTAGAAAAAAAAATGGAAAGGAGCATTCCAGAAAGGATGTGCCAAGACATAAAGGAGAGAAAGACTATGATGTAATGGGAAAACTACAAATAGTCCAGAATGAAAACAAAGGATATTTTCAGAGTTTATATTCAAATTTGAGACGCCTATTCAAAATCTAAACAGAGTCAACACTAGTGTACATAAGGTAGGGATAGACATGAAAGTTCAAAGGTGAATTATTTAATATTTATTGAGGACCCACTATGCACCTGACACCATATAAGAAACTGGGAAAAAAGAAGTAAAAGAAAAATAAGTCATGAAAGATCCAAGGGGCAAGAGAGAAAGAAGTAAGCCAATCATAGCATTAGCCTACAGTGATAAAATGCTAAAGAATATAGTACATGCTCAGTGTTACAGGAATGCTCAGTGTTACAGGAACAAAAAGAAGAGGAACAGATGGAAGCAAGTTTCCCCCAAACAGTAATACTAGAGATGTCTTTAAAGGTGAGTAGGAGTGAACCAGATAGTGAATGGCAGAAGTACTAGAGTAATAAAGCAGTTCAGATAAAAGCTGGAGTATAAGAAGAAAGTGTGGGAGAGGAGACTCAGGAAAGTGAGATCACCATGGGTATAAAAGTAGTAAGAAATCAAGCTATAATAAGCCACAGACGGATTTCAGGCATGAGGTAAGATGATCAATCATAAGAGGAGTGAATTATATGCTAGGGGTGAAAGTAAGGAATATGGCAAGTCAAAGAGAATATCAATATGTATTTCAGAAAAGAGGGAGGGAGGAGAGAGAGAATACAAAGAGAAAAGACACTAAGAAATAGGGACAAAGAAGATAGGAAAGAGATGGTGAGTGGACAGGGTGCTAGTTAAATGGATGTTTACTTTGTAATTAGAGACCCAGTGCACGAAATTTGTGCATGGGAGGAGGGGGGTTCCCTCAGCCCAGCCTGCACCCTCTCCAATTCGGGACAACCCTCTCACAATCCAGGACTCCTGGCTCCTAACTGCTCCTCCTCCCCCTTTCCTCCCCCCGCCCCATACCAGACTGATCACCTCTGACCATCTCTGCCTGCCAGCCTGATCGCCCCTAACTGCCCCCCTGCCAGCCTGGTCATCCCCAACTGCCCTTCTATCAGCTGGGTCACCCCTCACTGCCTCCCCCGCCCCCATTGGCCTGGTCACCCCATGCAGCCTGCTGTTCAATTCTTTGGTTGTCCCTTGCTAACCTTGCCAGCCTGGTTGCCCCAGGCTGTTCAGTTGTTACTGTGAGGGCATCATGACAAATTTGCATATTACTCTTTTATTAGTATAGATATTAAATTTCATTATGTCCTTTAATATATTATACTGTATATCAAAATTTTAAAAGAGAGAGAAGTTGCTAAATTAAGAAAATAGCTGTAAGGAAGGGAAGAAAGGAAAAATTAAGAAATGAGTATACATTAGAATTAAGAAAACTTAGTGGCCAATTAAAGGGAAGGGACAAAACTAGGAATCCCATCAGGTGTCTCATTTCAGAGTCTAGGTGGAGAGTGAAACCATTTACCAAGACAAGACTTAAAGCAGGCAACTGTCTTTGTGGAAGGAAGAACTGAATTTTGGATAGATTGAATTTGAGTTGCCTTAATTATTTTCATATAAAGATATCTAATTGATTTTCAAATATGTGGGCAAAAACTTAGGAAAACTACTTGATTGAAGATCAAAATTCAGGCGCCATGACCTTATAAGCAGTGCAGTAATTAAGACTGTGAGCTTAAAAATGGTAACCCAAGGAGACCTAAGAAGAATATCATAAGAGCGACAGAAGATTAAGAATAGATAAACTGAATGAGTTTGTAAAACAACATTTTGAATTATTAGCAATAACCTTTTAACATATAAAAAACCTAGAGTCTAAATATCTTTTCTTAAACTAAGTGATAGCTTTTTTAGATTTTCACTTAATGAATAAAGAAATAAACCTGTCTTCCAAAAACAAAGTTATAAATGACAGAAATATATATATTCATATAAGCCATTTCCCTTTGTACATCACAAGAATTCACCTGAAATTCAATTATCTTCCCCTCCTAAATCTCAGCCAAAATAATATTTGAGATAGCTTCAGTATGATCCCAAGATTATACCTTTCAGCCATCTGGCTCAGCCATCACTTGGCTTTTAGAACCATAGGTGAATCTGTTGTATTACTACATTTTACATGTACCTGATGAAAGCTGAGTTGAGTATTATAGTACCTGATAGCAGGTAGTTTAAAGGAACTGGCAATTCTTTCATTTCTGCCTGCTCATAAACTCTAAACATAGCAAGAATATAGTAGTTAAAATTATATATATGCTAAAAATATGTCCTGAATTTTCAAGTAACACAAGTGCAAAAAGAGTCTCTTAATTCGCCAAGAAGTAGCACTTGCATTTTTATATATAACTAGCGCGGCCAGTGCACAAAATTCGTGCAGGGGAGGGGGGAGGAGGAGGAGATGGTATTCCTCAGCCCAGCCTGCACCCTCTCCAATCTGGGACACCTCAAAGGATGTCTTACTGCCAGTTTACAGGGATTGAGCCTAGACCGGCAGTCAGACATCCTCTCACAATCAGGGACTGCTGGCTCCAGCCACTCAGTCACCTGCCTGCCTGCCTGCCTGCTCCTAACCACTCTGCCTGCTGGCCTGATCGCTCCCAACTTCCCCCTGCCACCAGCCTGCTCACTCCCAAATGCCCCCCCCACCAGCCTGATCACCCCCAACTGCCCCCCGTGCTAGCCTGCTCACTCCCTATTGCCCCCTCTGCTGGCCTGCTCATCCCCACTTTCCCTCCCCACTGGCCTGTTCACCCCCAACTGGCCCCCTACTGGTCTGCTCACTTCAAACTGCCCCCCACACTGTCCTGATCACTCCAACTGACCCCCCTGCTGGTCTACTTACCCCCAATGGCCCCTGCTTCCCAGCGACCCAAGGTCCCAGCCCCTCCTTTTTTTCTTTTTCTTTTTTCTTTCAGTACCTCCTTGAGTGGAGGCCAGGGCCAGATGGAAGCAAGCATCTAAGATTTATTTATGTTCCATAATTGAAACTTTGTAGCCTTGAGCAGAGGCAAGAGCCAACCCGGGTGGGTGGGAAGCCTCCTGCTTGCTCCAGCTTTGTGGCCATCTTGGTTGGGTTAATTTGCATACTCGCTCCTGACTGGCTGGTGGGCGTGACTTGTGGGTGTAGCGGAGTGGTGGTTAATTTGAATGTTTCTTTTTTATTAGTGTAGATATTATAATGCAAATAAAAAGGTGATTACATCTGATAATGAAATTATGTTTAGTAACTGTTTGTCTCATGGCACCTAGCAGAGACTAGACTTTCAATAAGCACAAAATATTACACATTGACTACAAAGAACAATATAAATAAATACAAATGAGCTCAAGATAGTTTGTTTTGTTCCTTAAAGAGGTACTATGGTCTAAGATTTCTTTCTATGTAAATGTCTAAAAATAAAAGAATATCATTTCACCCTGGCTGGTGTGGCTCAGTTGGTTAAAAGGTTGTCCCATACACCAAAAGGTAGTAAAGGTAATGGTTCAATTCCTGGTCAGGGCACATACCCAAGTTGCAGGCTCGATCCCTGATCTTGAATGGGGCAGAAGGCAACCAATCGATGTTTCTCTCATACACTGATGTTCTCTCCCTCCCCGTTCCTCTCTCTAAAATCAATAAAATTAGAAAAGAATAAAATTAAAAATAAAAAACTACCACTTCTATAGTTATTTAAATAGTTAAGCATTCATAAATGAAAATTTATAATTTGAAATAAGAATTACATTAATATGACATAAATACCTTTGGTAAAATGCTTCGTAAAATCTGGGGGAATTTTTTGTACCTATACTCCCATATGCAGCACTTATCTGTTTATATCTAAAGTAAGATGATCCTGCCAAAATTGGTTTGGCTCAGTGGATAGAGCATCGGCCTGCAGACTGAAAGTCCCAGGTTCGATTCTGGTCAAGAGCATGTATCTTTGTTGTGGGCACATCCCCAGTAGGGGGCTTGCAGGAGGCATCTGATCGATGTCTCTCTCATCGATGTTTCTAACTCTCTATCCCTCACCCCTTTCTCTCTGTAAAAAATTCAATAAAATATATAAAAAAATAAAGTAAGGTGATCCTGAGAAATATTCTTGAAATACATGTTTTCTTTTTCCTTTGGGAACACTCAGAGATTAGTGGAAGTTTTAAAAAGATACTTAATAATTTAATGAGATGTTTTTTAAAAATGGCTACTACCATTCTTTAGCCTATACTAGTACAGAGGTCATGCTTAATCTTACTCAGAAAACAAAGATTATACTAGCTGAGTACAATCATTCTCTTTAAAACCACAGAAAGTATCTAATATTTAATATTATCAGTTGAGCTAGGACATACTATTAGAAAAGATAAACCTAATTTTAAGAAATAAATATAAATCACTAAAGAGACTTAGCAATGTATTATGAAGTACACATCCATTCAACAAGGAAAAATAAGTAAAACATTGTTTCCATCACTGCTTACAAACTTAAGACCATTGTGCAATAAAGTTTAAAAAGCAACATGAGAGATTATAAGGAAACATATGCTTAAAAATCAAATTAGTAATGTGAACAATAAGATCTGAGGAGAGATTATATCCAACTCTTTTTAAGGTACTTCCAGACCATGTACCTGGTTTAGGTTTTTACTACAGGAAATCGATCAGATTGTCCAAATCATTGTAATTTGTTTTTTAATGTAATTTGTTTTTGCAGAGTCTTCGGCTAGAAAAAACAGAAAGGAATAACTGGATAGTAAATTTGGCTAAGTGACCTAAGGTCACTTCCTTGGGTCTACAGTTTCTTTCTGGATTTAAGAATATATAAAATCTGAAATATATGGTAGTACAGAATGTGAAAACTGTTATTCATAAAATACTGAAGTGTTGTCTAAGACAATGGTTTTCAAACTCTACTGAATATCTAATGACCGAGTACCCAAGTTGCAGTTAAACCATATAGATGCTTATGTAGTATCTCAAACCTTTCGAATCACAATTTATAAATGTGCAGTCAGGGCATTTGTATTCTGAGCAAATCACCCCTAGGTGATTCTGATGTGCAGTGTGAGAATTAAGTGTTATATAATTCAGTATGCAACTTTCAGTTGCAAGAAAACCTGAATTCAAAAGCCATTTCTATATATGTGTGTGTGTGTGTGTGTGTGTGTGTGTGTATATATAATATATATATATATATATTATATATATATTTTTTTTTTTAATTGATTTCAGAGAAGAAGGAAGAGGAAGAGATAGAACCATCAATGATGAAAGACAACCATTGACTGGCTGCCTCTCCACGCCCCCTACTGAGGACTGAGCCTGCAACATGGGCATGTGCCCTTGACCAGAGTGGAACCTGGGGCCCTTCAACCTGCAGGCTGATGCTCTATCCACTGAGCCAAACCAGCTAAGGCCAAATCCCAGTTCTAATACTTAATACACTTGACCACCAACTAACCTTCCTAACACTATTTCTAACCTTTTTTTTAAAAAAAAAAGGGGGGGGGGAAATATCACCCATTCTTCAAGTGATTTCTCTGAGGATTAAAGATGATGAGGCATGTAAAATGTTTAGTACAATTCCTGGAATATTTAGGAAGCATTCAATGAATTCATTCATTTAACAAACATTTGTTAAGCACTGACACAGTATCAAAAGAGGAGGAACATCTCATTAAATTATTAAATATTAATAAATATGGCAACTCTGTAATGGTGTTATGAGAACACATAATTAGAAGAATCTATCCTAATCAGGAAAGTCTTCCTGAAGTGAGCTGCATAATGAGTTGGCATTAACTGGATGAAAAGGAAAGGAAATGCAAAGCTATGTACTTGAAGCAGAACAGAGTGACTAGGGAAGAAAGGAATGCCAGAAAGCACTGTGGAGATGAGGTTAGAAAGTCAATAAGGAGACCCAAACAGGCTGTTAAGGACTTTAATTTCTTTTATAAATAATGATGAAAAGTCCCTGAAGGAGACATATTGGAGACAATATGATTAGATCTGTATTTTTAAAATGTCACTCAGTATGAGCTGGAAACCTAGAAGGAGGCACAGTAAATGCAGCTAGACCATAATTAAGTGGCTAGCGATACTTCAGATGAGAGATGATCTTGGCTGGAACCAGTGGCGAAGATGAAGACAGACAGATATTCAAGAAGCACAATCAACGGGACTTAATGAGAGATTGATAATGAGGCACAAGAAAGAGGAAGCTGTCACACTTCTCCTCCTACAGAAAACTAGAGGTCTGGTGCATGACATTCATACACTGGGGACCGCGGTCCCTCAGCACGGCCGGCCTGTGCCCTTTCAGAGTCCAGGAGCCCGCGGGGGATGTCCAACTGACGACGTAGGCTTAAGCCATCAGTGGGACATCCTTAGCACACTGCCACAGGGGCCAGCAGTTGTGGGGAGGCCAGCAGTTGTGCCCGCCAGTCCATCAGCCCAGTTTGTAGCTGGGACCGCCAGAGGGAAACACCTGCATTGAACATCTGCCCCCTGGTGGTCAGTGCATGTCACAGCAACCAGTCATTCCTCAGGTGGATCCATTTGCATATTACCTTTTATTATATAGGATTATAATATAGGATGATAGATGATGAAGCCAGTCGCTTGAGTTAAACACAGTAAGCGGGCCTATATTTTTTTTGTGGGGAGGGGTAAATTATAAATTTCAAATGTGATCATGACTAGTTATTCACAATTTATAGGGTTATTTGTACAGAAATATTCTGTTGTATGGAAGTATAATGTGCTTTTATTTATTTTAAAAGGTTGTTTATGGGTCTTAGAGACAAAAGAATAGGTTTCTGCATATGTGTAAAGTGGATCTGAAAGAATTCAGGCCCTCACCTTTCTTAGGTTCCTTTCTTTTACACAATCCCCCAGAAGCGTCTTTTAAGGGTACAATTTAAAAATGACAAGGGTTTTCCCTATACTCAACTGATAAGTCATTTTTAAATTTTTTAAAAAATTAACATTCATACTAAAGAATAAGACAGGAAGCCAGACCAAAGCACCTGCGAAGTTCAAAACGTAGCTTCAAGCACCTGACTTTCAAACCATTGCCGGAGCATGAGGGGGGTTTGAGAGGGACAGGCTGTAAAACCATGACAATTTTCCAGAACGGAGGGCACATGAATCCAATTTGTAAAACAAATCATCATACAGACAATACCTGAATTTGATCTACAAAAAAAAAAATATATAGCTTGCAACTTACAAAAAAACAACAGCTTGCAATTTACAACGACTGTCTTAGTTGCAATTAAAGTCACTACTGCCTGTATAAGTCGCTTAAGTCCGGAGACTCCTGAAAACTGTGACAGGAGCTGACTTGACAGCATGTGTCTCTCCCTAATTACTAATCATATATATATATATATATAGTTATTCGGAAAACTGTTACAGGAGCTGATTTGACAGCACTCGTCTCCCTAATTACTAATCATCGGTGTGTATATATATATATATATATATATATATATTCATTCGTATCGCAATAAGTTTTTTGTTGTTTTTTTTGCAAGCTTTATCGGTCTCCACCGCCCTCCATCCTTTCTGTCCCGCTGAGAAACCCTCGAGTGGACGGCGTTTTTGAGCCTGAACAACCCCCTGCCCCACCCACCTCCAGCACAATCACCTCCGTTCCAGAACCGGAGCCGCGGCCGGGGGAGGACGCCGGGGCCGGGGCCGGGGCCGGGGCGGGGGGCGGGACCCCAGAACCGCGGGGGGGGGGCCGTCTCCTCCAGTCCCACAGGAGCGTCCCGTTTCCCAAAAGGGAACCAAGAGTTCGCCGCCCGAAACCCGAGCTCCCGAGCTCCCGAGCCGGAGCGGAGGGCTCCCCGGCGGCCGGCAGCTCCAGCCGCGCTCGCCCGTCGCGTCCCGGGCTCGTCCGCGGGGCTCGGGCCTCTCGGACCCGCTCCCCGGGCTCCAGGACGGCGCGGGGGCGCCCCCCGCCCCGCCGGCCCGGCCCTCGGCCCGCAGGCCCGTCACCTAGCAACAGTCCCAGCCCCGGGGGTCCGGGAGGCCGAGCCCGGGCGCGGGTCCCCCCCCCCGCTCCCCGTCGCGGGCCTCGGAGCCCCTGCGGAGCGCGGCCGGTGCGGAGGTCACTCGGTGCCCGGGGGTGCGGGGGGGCGCAGGGGGGGGCGGTCACTCACCTCTGCTCCTCTCCTCCCGGGAGGGCGGCGCGGGGCTCGTCTCCCGGCCCTGACGAACGCCTCCAGGCGGCTCCGGCTCGGCTTGGGCGGAAGCGGCCGCTCACTCCATCGCCTCCTCCAGCCGCGCGTCCTCACAGGCTGGAGCCCGAGGAGGGAAGGGGGAGGGGAGGGGAGGGGCCGGGGAGAAAGTAAGGGAGAGGGAAGGAGACCCAGAGACCGGCCGGCCAGCGCATTACGTCACTTCCCGCTGGCTCGGAAGGGGCGGGGCGGGGGCCACCTTGGTCTCCGCCTTCGAGGATCAGGTGGGGGCGGGGCTTCGGGCCGGGGCGGGGCGGGGCTTCGGGGCGGGGCGGGGAGGGGCGGGGCTTCGGACCGAGGGGCGGGGCCGGCGCCGGAGCGCACGGCGGTTCTTTTGACTCCGCGGCTTCGTGGCCCTGGCACTGCCCGAGCGCGCTGCCCGGCCCAGGGCGGAGAGGGTCGAGTTTCGTAAGCCGTGCAAGCGGCTTCTGCCGGAAAAGGAGGACAGGTGGCCTCACCAAATATGAGTGAGGACCCAGGAGAGCGAGGCTGCGTGGAGCGCTGGGTTTGGCGCGGGCACCTCAGGCTTCCGGGGTCCGCCCCGTCCCTGGGCCCGCCCCTCTCCCGGCCCGCACCCCCTCCCTGCGCTCCTGCCCCCTCTGGTCCGGAGGAGGACCCCGGATTCGGCTTTGCGAGCTATACTGTCTTTGGGAAGTCCAGGAGAGCGGTGATTTTCAACCTGTCATATGCACACGACTCACTCGGGGGTTTTGTTAAAACGCAGTCTGTGGGTTCAGGAATAGCCTGATCATCTGCGTTTCTTGTAAGTGCTGTTGCCAATGCTGTTGGTCCGCTTGCTGCACTTAACCCTGCTTCCCCGAAAGTAAGACATACCCCGAAAATAAGACCTACTTCCCGTTTTGCCTCTCGCTGTGATATAAGGCATCCCCCCGAAAATAAGACCTTCCCGATCATAAGTCCTCCCCCAACCATAAGGCCTCCCTGGAATATAAGGCCCAGAAGCTACCGTAAGGCGTCTGACTCCTGGTTTAAAGAGACCTCGCCCTGCCTGAACAGCTCCGGCTGCGCTGCGGCCCATCACTGAGCTGGTTTGTGATGACAACTACTAACTGCACCGTATACAAGTAATAAATTTCTTTTTTTTTTTCAACAATAAATGTGTACCGTATTCTCCTTCATGGAAAAATAAGACATCCCCTGAAAATAAGACCTAGCGCATCTTTGGGAACAAAAATTAATATAAGACACTGTCTTATTTTGGGGGAAACAGGGCAGAACTACCAGGGGTTGAAGTACTAGATGTCAAGTTCCTTGAGTACAAGTTCCTATTTCTTCTAGCCCACTTGTTTAATGAAGGTTAAAGGCACAGTGTCCATTGGAAAATATCAGTCTCTACCACTTACAAACTTTTAACCTTTTCCACCCCACTCCATCCCTACCCCATCCATCACGCCCAGACAAACTTGGTGCAATCTTAGTAAATATTTTATAGTTTACATAAGATTGGAGGGGGAGAAACTTAACAATGGCAGCAGATATGCCATTAAAAAAAAAAGCATAAGGTTGTCCTAATTGGTTTCTCAATGGTTAGAGCATCAGCCCACGGACTGAAGGATCATGGGTTCGATTGTGGCCAAGGGCATGTACCTCAGTTGCAGGATCCATCAGGATCGTGGGGGAGGCAGCCAATCGATGGGTCCCTCGCACATCCATGTTTTTCTCTCTCTCCCCGCCTCCCTTCCACTCTATCTAAAATCATTGGAAAAAATAGTCTGGGTCAGGGGGAGCAGAAGAATATCCTTGGGTGAGGATTAACAACAACAAAAAAGCATAAGGTTGCCCTGGCCTGGTGGTTCAGTTGGTTGGAGCATTATTCCGGTACACCGAAAGATTGTAAGTTCCATTTCCAGTCAGGGTACACATCTAGGTGGTGGGTTCCATAACCAGTCCAGGAGAATATAAGAGGCAACCAGTCAATGTTTCTTTCTCTCTCTCCTCTCTCTCTCCCTCTCTCTCTACAGTGGGGGATGCAATCAGGGTGGGGCCGGCTGAGTGGGGGAGGAAGGCCAAGGGGGAGGGGGGTATGGGGAGGGGTTGGCTGTCACCCTGCCCTCCATCAGGGTGGGAGAGGCCAATCAGAGGCAGGGCCAACTGGGGGGGGAGGGGTCACAAAAGGTTGGCCGGCTGGCTCCAGCCCCCAATCCATCAGTTTGCTGGCTGCAGTGGGCATCATAGCAACCGGTCATTCCAGTTATGGCTTTCGGGTGGCTGGCTTTTTACTTTCTTTTGTGTGTGTGTGGCTTTTTATATATAAAGAGAGATTTTATTACTTGTGTCTTTTACTGTAAGCTGCCTGAGATTTTTTTTGGAACTAGGGAATATATAATTAAGTTTAATAAATTGTTATTTGAAAATTTGGTCCCGTATATAATGGAAAAATTCACATGCTATTTCTTAAGAGACCAGAAAATGAAATATTTTCAAATCCTCTAGCACCAAAATTGGTGAGAAAAGAATTAAGGAACTTATTCATGCAAAGAGTGGGAATCTGGCTTTACCTCCAAATATCACAGTTGACAAACCTGTTCTCCTGCTTTCAAAGGAAGGTAATTTGTTTCCATTATTTTTTTCAGAAGTTTGTAATGAAAAACTGACTTTAAAAAAAAAAACTTTATTTTTTAGAACAGTTTTAGGCTTATAGAAAAACTGAGCAGAATGTATAGAGAGTTCCCATAGACTCCTGCCCCACAGGTACACAGCCTTCCTCACTGTCAGCATCCTGCACCAGAATGGTTGTTATAATCCACGGACCTGGAGTGATAGATCATTGGCAAGCCCATGGTGTACATTAATGTTCACTCTTGGTGGTGTGTATTCTAGGGGCTTTGACGAGTGTATAATGACATGTATCTACCATTATAGTATCATACAGAAAAATCCTCTCTGGTTCACCTATTCATCCCTCTCTTTCCTCTAACCCCTGGCAACCATTGATCTTTTTACTGTCTCCAAGAACTGACTTTTCAGGTATAATAAAAGTAGTGTGTTTGGCATATTGCCTCACTATTCTCTTCCCTGTAAAAGTTTCCTTCTACATAGCAATTACGTCAAACAAAACAAGTGAGGCAACTTAGATCCAATAACATTGTTTATTTTTTGCAACCATGATCAGATTAACAGGAGGTGCTATACTCTACCCTACCAGTCCTTATTCTTTTTAATCCAATGAAAGTATCCTCTGTCCATTGTGTAAGCCCCTCCTAAACATCTGCCATTTGCATTTGAAAACAAACTATGCTACCTCTTGCTTTATTCCTCTTGACTGTATACCTCATCTACTTTTTGTTTTCTCCTTATTATGTCACTAACAGTAAAAAGAAAAGCCCCATATCCAGGGTAATTTAGAGGAATTCATATACAATTCATTAATGGTTAAATCCTTTACTGCATTTGATAAAACCATGAGAGAAGCAAGACAAACATTGTTTGCATCCTGGAGGAGCAAAGGCTATCAACAAGTTAGGAAAAGTGTGATAAGGGAAATACAGGGTGCCCGAAGAAGGGGTATAGAGCAAGCATGTCAAGAGTGAGAAGAGAAGAGGGACTAGGAGAGAACTCTGAGGAAAGACTAATATTTAGGGGATAGGCAGAAGAGTAGGAGCTAATAAGACTATACTTTTTACTATGCAGGCCAGATGGCAGTGGCAAGAAATATTCAAAGTGATGAATAGCAAGAACCTACAACCAAGATTACTCTACCCAGCAAAGCTATCATTCAGAATTGAAGGGCAGATAAAGAGCTTCACAGAGAAACTAAAGGAGTTCATCATTGCCAAACCAGTATTATATGAAATGCTGAAGGGTATTCTTTAAGAAGAGGAAGAAGAAAAAGGTAAGGATAAAAATTATGAACAACAAATAATACATCTATCAACAAGTGAATCTAAAAATCAAGTGAATAAAGAATCTGATGAATGCCGAAACCGGTTTGGCTCAGTGGATAGAGCGTCAGCCTGGGGACTGAAGGGTCCCGGGTTCAATTCTAGTCGAGGGCATGTACATTGGTTGTGGGCACATCCCCAGTGGAGGGCGTGCAGAAGGCGGCTGATCAATGTCTCTCTCTCATCGATATTTCTGGATTTCTATCCCTTTCCCTTCCTCTCTGTGAAAAATCAATAAAATATATATTTTTTCTAAAAATCTGATGAACAGAATAAACTGGTGACTATAATAGCATCAGGGGCATAGAAAGGAGTGGACTGACAATTCTTAGGGGGAAGGAGGTGTGGGTGGTGAGGAAGAGACTGGACAAAAATCGTACACCTATGGATGAGGACAGTGGGGGGAGATAAGGGCAGAGGGTGGGTGGGATTTGGGCAGGGGAGAGTTATGAGGGGGGAAAGAGAAACAACTGTAATAATCTGAATAAAGATTTATTAAAATAAAATAAAAAGAAAATGGTAGCTAGCACTCAGCTTGGATACAGCAGGGAATAGTGGATTTGTGGTGAACTTGAAAATGACATGCAGATGCAAAGAGAGTGCCCACTGATTCATATCAGCTGACTTTGGTCAGGCATTAATTCAACCCCGCAGTAACAATATCTTTTTTAAAGAGAAGCTTGAAACCTAGAATTTTATATGAAATCTCCCATTTTTATTCAGGTTATTTTTACTCAAATGTTTATAACCAAAAAAAAAAAAAAATCATGGCTATGGTTCAAATTTAATACATAGGCTCAGAGCTTGGGAGCTTTGCAAGAGATTTACTTTAGCTGTTGCTTTTATGATTTTGTTTCATTTAAAGGAAAAATGAAACATTAATTATGGTCTGATGCTTAGGATAATGAAAAACCAAACTCCTAAAGGAATGATGAGAAACTCAAGATTAACCTAATACTGTATTTTGATTTAAAAATAATAAACTCTAAGCGCAGCCTGCATGATTCAGTGGTTGAGCATTGACCTATGAACCTGCAGGTCAGGGTTCAGTTCCCAGTCAGGGCACATGCCTGGGTTGCGGGCTCAATCTCCAGTGTGGGATGTGCAGGAGGCAGCCGATCAATGATTCTCCCATCATGGATGTTTCTATCTCTCTCTCCTTTTCCCTTCCTCTCTGAAATCAATAAAAATATATTTAAAAATAATAAACTAATTATCTGTGCTACTTTGGATAAAATTATAAATCAGCAATCTCATATTCTTTCAGATATACAATTTATTAGCATGACCAGTATTTATTTATTTTATATTTGGAACTAATCTATTGTTGGCCTTAAAAGCTAGATAATATCACTTTATAATCAACACTAGAGGCCCATTGCATGAAGAGATTCGTGCACTAGGCCTTCCTTCCCCTGGCTGCCAGCATCAGTTTTCCTCCTGGACCTGGGACCCAGGCCTTCCCTCTGGCTGCCACCTTCAGTCTTTGCTCCCCTCGGAGTGCTGCTCCTGTAGCTCCCTCTGCCCCCACCTTCCCCCTCATAGCAGGCAGGCGTCCTGCCCTGCCCGGGTGCTCCGTGCCTGCATACATGCTGCCCAGAGGCCCAGAGCAGCTAGAGGGCGGGGCTATCACCATCTTTGTTGGGTTAATTTGCATACTCCTAATTGGCTGGTGGGAGTAGCGATGGTATGGTCAATTTGCATGTCTCTCTTTTATTAGTGTAGATAACTAGAAAATACAATCACTATGATTACAACTAATGCCTGTTTAAAGGTTAATCTTGGAAATAAAAATTGTAATTTAGAAATTTTAAATTATCCTTGCATTAAATTAGTCCGTTATATAGCTTTTATTTTGTACTATTTAGAAATGGGAAAATTTTACAATATTGGTTGAATGTATATCATTTCTCAATTTGATAATTACATTATTTTTCTTTTTTAAGCTATAGAAGGTACTTGGAAACAACAAACATTGTTACATATCCTTCAATTGATTCACCTTCCATTCTTGGAAAATACTTTGTGGCCACCAGTTAAAATACAAAAATCTTCAATTAAGTAAAGAGGAAGATCTTGTTATTTTAAATACTTGTCTAGACAGAGAGGATTTCAAATACTTGTCTAGACAGAGAGGTTATTCCAAGTTTCTGTGTACCTGAATAAGTGACCATTTTTATTGTCAATTAAATTATAACTTAAAAGGTCTTTCACATGTTTCACTTGTGTATTTTAAGGCATGAGCACATATCCATATGTATAAGCTAACACAATCTCTGTTTCATAAAATAATCACTGAATTCTCATTTGATCTAACTAAGTCACTGATTATGGCCCATGAGAAGATCTGGAAATAAGAGTGGTTTCATTCATGTGAATTCAATCATGATTTGACAATCATCTTCTCCCTGCACCTGCCTGAGTATTCTTCAAAGTTCTATCATTTCCATTTTAGGACTCTCATATAACATTATCAGTTTCTATCAGTTTACTTATTCCTGCCCTAAAAGAATTCACAGTCTAGTAGGGGAGACTTTCATGAAACAGAACATTAAGGTTCAAGGCTGATCATAAAATCAGCCTTATTCGTGGGGAAGGGGTTCAGGAAACCCAATAACCTGAATGATGCTCCATTCTCTTTTCTCTGAACTCTAAGATATCTGTCACTCCTTCTGCTGGGAACTATTGCTATAAGACCTTGGGTACCAGTAGGGATTCCAACAGAGAGAACTGATGTGATGCCTTCTCCTCTATGGGCCAAAGAAGAATATTATCAGACTCTAGGCTGAGGACCAGAAAGCATCAGGTCCTAAGAGTTTAGTGATAAGAGACCTGTGGACCCAATTAGATAGTCAACTGTTTGCACATGGCAGGTTTCCCTAATTCACAATAGGTCAAGAAAGGCCCAAACCAAGAACTGGGTCTTCCCAGTTAGAGTGTGGGGACACCAGCCAACAAACAGGATTTCTTTGGATGCCACTGCAGGGAACAGCAGCCAGACTGCCTTTATAGGCTTCCAGGCAGAAAGGATAGGCTAGCTCCAATTGTCATTAATCTTTTCATCAACAACACTAGGATCTAGAAGATAATGACTCACACAAGGGAAAATACACCTTTCACCTGTCGGGGGAACAAAGAGAAGGAAGAAAAGATGGAAAAATAAAGGGAAGAGGGATGAAGGAAAGATTCTTGAGGATTATCAAGAATTCATAGAGGCCCTAGCCAGTCTGGCTCAGCAGATAAAGTGTCAGCCTGCAGACTGAAGGGTCCCAGGTTTGATTCTGGTCAAGGGCATATGCCCAGGTCGCAGCTCCATCCCCAGGATAGGGTGGTGCAGGAAGCAGCTGATTAATGATTCTCTCTTATCATTGATGTTTCTATCTCCCTCGCCCTCTCCCTCTCCGAAATCAATAAAAACATTTTTTTTTTAATTCATAGAGTATATTACTTAGAAACCTCATGCAGAGAAAATAGCCAAGAAACACTGTTAGGCAATGAACTTTGATCTGTGCTCTCCATTTTCTCTCATTTTGTACGCGCACACACACATTAATTCCAAGTTGATATGTAAGGCTGTGTGGGAATGTATAAGATATGAGCACTAAATCAGTCAAAACAAGGGACATAGTATTAAGGAAACTTACAATAACCTGGGGGTTGATAAGATGGCAGAATTAAGGTTAAGGGGGAATTAAAGACATTTCAAAGGCATCAATGTAGGAAGGAAGGAGTGAAAAGATCCTACATTACTTACCTTGTTGGGGTGGAAAGAGAAGAAAGGGAAGATAGTGTGTGGTAGAATAAACAGTGCTTCTAATATGAGGAAATATTTGGTATCTTATTTTCAAATAATAATATTAGAACCAAATGCACCTAATTATTGTAGTGGGAAAACAGAAGGAAACCACTGATGAAATGGAGCAGGACAGATGAATTCATGAAGTTAGAAATAAAATAATGAAAAGGTGGCCAAAAATATTTTGACTCCTTGAAAATGAAGGTATAGATGTCCGGCTGTTGTGGCTCAGTGATTGAGCATCAACAACCCATGAACCAGGTCAAACTTCGATTCCTGGTCAGGGCACATGCCTGGGTTTTGGGCTCAATTCCCAGTAGGAATTGTGCAGGAGGCAGGAGCAGCCAATCAGTGATTCTCTCTGATCGTTGATGTTCCTATCCCTTGCTCCCTCTCCCTCTTTCTGAAATTAATTTAAGAATTTTTTGTCTAAAAAGAAGAAGAAAACAAAGGTATAGAAAGGTTTGGTAGTATTTGGTGAGGAAACAAGCTATTCCCTTATTCTTTCCTTCATTCATTCTGCAAAATTGATTGAAATGATTCTCTGAAAAATAGTTTCTTCCTTAGATTTAGCTAAATATAAAATCGATATGATTATGTTTTATCAAGCAGTGCTTTAGGTAATTAAATGGAAATGGTAACCATTAGTTTATTTTGTTCCAGGATTGACAGCTGGCTTAATGCAGCAATTGGAATGCATGGCATATTTCCCTAACCAGTTTGTTGTTTCGGTTAGTCAACAGTTAGTGCAAAACAGAAATGAAGAGACATGACTGAGTAAACAGAAGCAGATACTCTTTGATGTCATAGTAAAATATTATAATCAAGAGAGCTATTGCCTGCTAACTGATGAGTATTTTGATATTCATTCAGGGATTATTGAACTTTTAGGTAAGAGATGATGTTTAAACTTTAACTTTTTGCACAATAAAACTTTTTGTTTTCAGCAAGGCAGGTATCTCTACTCTTGCAGGAGGGTGCGCACGCACATGGTCTGGGCGCACCCACATGCTGAGTGGGCAGTCCACTTGGCTTTTTAATCCTGACGCATGTGACCTGTCCCTTACTCTTGATTGGAGCTTAAGCTCACAGTCTTTTGCAATTGGCTAGCATAATAAAACTTTTTAAAGGTACAAATTGAAGAAAGGTTATATATTATATGAGTATAACATTTTTTTAAATTTTTTTTATTAATTTTTTACATAGAGAAAGGGAGAGGGATAAAGAGTTAGAAACATCGATGAGAGAGAGACATCGTTCAGCCGCCTCCTGCACGCCCCCCACTGGGGACGGTGCCCGCAACCAAGCCACATGCCCCTGACCAGAATCGAACCTGGGACCTTTCAATCTGCAGACCGATACTCTATCCACTGAGCCAAACCGGTTTTGGCGAGTATAACATTTTAATATTTTCTTCTGTGGTATCAAGGTACTGCATGGAGTCTTTTTTTCACTTCACTAATGTTGCCTGCTATATAAATTGTACCATCCAATATAACTAATGTACTATAGAACGTTACATCAAAGGTGATTATATCACAGGGACATTCTAAGAAACATATTTTGATATAATATAGGACTAGAAAACTGTGGTATTTAGTGACCTCTTAGCAAAATAAAAGCTGAGTGACATAGTATCGCCACTTTTTTAGCTATGTAGGTGGCTATATAATTCCATGTTGAAAACAAAATATGACAATAGCTACAATTTGGAAACAGCCTAGGTGCGCTTCAGCAGATGAATGGATCAGGAAACTATGGTACATCTACACAATGGAATTCTATGCTGTCACTCAAAAGAAGGAATTCTTACCATTTGCAGGAACCTGGATGGAAATGAAGAGCCTTGTGCTAAGTGAAATAAGCCAGTCAATGAAGGAGAAGCATCACATGATCTCACTCATTTGTAGATAATAAAGAACATTATAAACTGATGAACAAAAGGGTAGACACAGAAGCAGTAAAGCATCAGACTGTCAAATTACAGCAGAAAGTTTAAGGAGAGGCAGGGTAGATAAGAGATCAACCAAAGGACTTGTATGCATGCATATAAGCATAACCAATGAACACAGACACTGGGGGGTGGGGGTAGGACTTGAAAGGGGGGCAATGGGGAGATATGTATACATGTAACACAATAAAAAAAATCTTAAAAAACAAAACAAAATGTGATTTGATAATGCTGGATGTAATTACACAGGTGTTTGGCTTATATAGAATTATATAGATGATTTCCTATATGTTTGAAATATTTCATAACAAAAACTTTTCAGTTGTAAAAAAGAATCCACAAGCCAAATACAACATCATAGCATTTTAATTGGCTACTAAGTTCTATAATCTCCATTTTTTTGTCCCATTCTTTGTCATCCTGGTAACCCATGTAACGGAAAGTGAGATAAGAACAGAAGCACTGGAGGCAGCAGGCAGCATAACTCTAAGATTGTTGCTGCCCAACAATAGAGAAGAACTAGGACGGCTACTTACTTTCATGGCTATTGCATCAGAGCCTAATGCCTACAAGTTACAAAAACAGGTAACAAAATATAACAACGGGACAGTTTTGGGCTATTATTTTAAAAACTTGCCGAAACCGGTTTGGCTCAGTGGATAGAGCGTCGGCCTGTGACTGAAGGGTCCCAGGTTCGATTCCAGTCAAGGGCACATACCTTGGTTTTGGGCACATCCCCAGTAGGGGTTTGCAAGAGGCAGCTGATGGATGTTTCTCTCATCGATGTTTCTCACTCTCTCCCTTCCTCTCTGTAAAAAATCAATAAAATATATTTAAAAAATAAAAATAAAAACTGTTCAGACGACAACAGTGTAGTGATTGCTGGGGGAGAGGGGAGAGAGTTGATGGGGGAGGGTAAAGGGGATAAATGGTCAAGGATGGAGACTTGACTGGGTGGTAAACACAATGCAGTGTACAGATGACGTGTTGTGGAATTGTGCGCCTGAAACATGTATAACTTTGTTAACCAATGTCATCCCAATAAATTCAAGAAAAAGAAAAAAAAACTGTTTGAGACCATGTAATCTTTCTGTTTACAGTATGATAATAAAACAGTTGTCCTGGAAACTCTTGCCAAAGCGGTTTTTCAAACCAAATCATTATCGAAAGTACGGGCAGAACAACTCATCTGGTTTCTACTGGAATATCACTCAGAGCTCTTCAAGGTATCTCTGGCATTTTGCCTGGGCACATTTAGTACCAAGCTATTTCTGTTAAGCAAAAAAGGCAAGTAAGTCACTTAATAAATAATCTATTAAGTGCCTGTAATGTACAAAGTTTGAAGGAATGTTCTCTTCCCCTACCCACTAAAGAGGAGGAAGCCGACTTAATGTCAATATTTGAAAATATATTATTAATTCCTTCAACCCCATTTCTGGTGCATTATTATGTGCCAGGCACTGTTTTATTGAGGCGCTTAGAGTACATCAGCAAATAAAACATGAAGATGTGCCAAAACCGGTTTGGCTCAGTGGATAGGGCATCGGCCTGCGAACTGAAGGGTCCCGGGTTCGATTCCGGTCGAGGGCATGTACCTTGGTTGCAGACACATCCCCAGTGTGTGTGTGGGGGGAGAGGTGTGTGCAGGAGGTGGCTGATCGATATCTCTCTCATCGATGTTTCTAACTCTCTATCCCTCTACCTTCCTCTCTGTAAAAAAAAAAACAATAAAATATATTAAAACAAAACACGAAGATGTAGATCCTTGAGTAGCTTACATCCAGGTGATCACGACAGACAATAAAGAAGTACACACAATCATCAAGTCAATTCATATAGTTTGATAGGAGGCTATAAATTCAATAGGAAAAGAAAAAGAGAACAGATTCATAGGACTGATGAGTGCTAGAGTGGGGATGACTCAGAACTTAGAGTATTAAACAGGGTGGCCAAGATTGGGCTCCATGAGAGAGTAAAATTTGAACAAAGACTGGGGGAGCGAGAGAGTCAACCAAATGATTGTGGGGGTGGGAGTTGTGGTTTAGGGGAGAGAGATTGGGTCCTAGAGCAGAGGCCCTAGGGTTGACCCAACCCATTTTTAGTGCTGAAGTGGTGAGCAGAATGGAAGGTAGTATGAGATGAGGACAGAGATGTGGGGGCCCTTGTAGGCCATCAGAGAGACTTTGCTCCTCCTTGAAATAAAATGGGGAGTCACTGGAGGGTCTGAGCAAAATAGTGTTTTGACAAGACTGACATTTATAAAGACAGAGGTGGCTTTTGTGTTGAGAATAGAATGTTGAGGGGCAAGGGTAAAGGCAGGAACACCTTAAGGAGGCTGTTGTAATATGGGCAAGAGATATAGTGACTTGAAACAGAGGGGTAGCAATAGAATTAGTAAAATGTGGTCTGATTTACAAAATATATCAAGAAAATGATTGTTTTTTTTAGCCTATTATATTTTAGTACTGACAGTGGTACTTTAGTGACATTTTTCCAAAGCCTGTACAAAAGAAATTATTTTCTTTCTTTTTTTTTTTTTGCTTAAAAATTTTCTCTCATAAGAAATAAACGGTTCAAAATTTGTAGTTCTGTTAACCTTAACTGAAGTTTCTTTTCCATTATTTCAGAGAAAAAGGTGGTCATTAGAATACAAGAGACAGTCCCCATATTATGAATTTTGAATGAAATATATTCTGGAAACTCATTTATAAGTCAGTTATTATGTTCTGTACATAGTTGTTTTGGTTTTTGTTTTTATCAAATCCTCTTACCTAATAATAGACAAACATGTAAATTGACCGTACCTCCACTATGCCTACAATCAGAGTGCGTATGCAAATTAGAAGGCCAAAGATGGCGGCTGCCCAGCGGCTCCAGGTGCGGAGTGGCCAGGCTGGGCAGGACGCCTGCTATGAGAGGGATGGCGGGGGATGAAGGAATCTACAGGAGCAAAGTGCCGCAGTGAAGACAAGACTGCAGACTCTAGAGTCTGCAGCAAAGACAAAGATGGCAGACTCCAGCCACAGTCTGCAGTGAAGACGAAGATGGCAGACTCTGGCCAGAGCGAGGGCCTGAGTCCCAGGTGCCAGAGGAAAACCGCTGCTGGAAGCCGAAGGAAGGAAGGCCTATTGCACGAATCTCTTTGTGCAACGGGCCTCTAGTATATAATAAATGAATAATGTGCAAATTGACCGAATGGGAGAATGACCAGTTGCTATGACGCCCACTGACTACCAGGGGGCAAGCTCAGCAGTGCAGTGGCAGTAGCAGTAGTCTCTCCCACCTCTGCAGCAGCACTAAAGACCCCTTGGGGGATGTCCTTCGGCCGGCTTAGGCCCACTTCCCTGCAAGAGGGCGCAGACTGGGCTGAGAGACCCCCCCACCTCCAGTGCATGAATGTTGTGCACTGGGCCTATAGTATATAATAAATGGCCTGGCTGGTGTAGCTCAGTGGTTCAGCACTGATCTATGAACCAGAAGATCGTGTTTAATTCTGGTCAGCGCACATGCTCACATGTGATCCCCAATAGGGGGTGTGCAGGAGGCAGTGGATCGATGATTCTGTCACCACTGATGTTTCTCTCTCTCTCCCTCTGTCCCTTCCTCTCTGAAATCAATAAAAATATTACAATGGAGGTTGGGAAGCCCAGGTTACATGAAAGTTTAATTCTACAGTCACTAAATCAAAACTCATGTCTATAGTTTACTTGTGAAACGGGTCCCAGATTTCAACTAGGAATTTAGAAAGAACATTTCCTCTCCCTCTTCCTTAGTCCTTAGCCTCTCCACTTTCTTTTTCCTCATCCTGCCTCTTCCTCTGGGTAAATGAATTCTCTTTCCTACATTCAGGCAAGAAATTAGAAAGGATTTTTTTCATTTTTTGACCTTCCCTTCATGTCAGAGCGAGCAGTGTTATAATGAAACAGACTGGCTTACATTTTGCAGCAGCCCACAAAGAAAAGGAATTGACGTGAGCTGAAGGAAGTGCGGATGTGGGATTCAGGAAGCAGGGAGAAGCCTTCTCATGACTGGTTTCTGGGGATTAGGGCAGGAGGTATTTCAGGGGGGCTGAGATGGCGGCATTTATAATGGAGGCTCTCAAATGTGCCAAGCTTTTTCCTGTTATGGGACTTTTTTCATGCTGTCTACTGTCTGTCTGGAACATTTTTCTCCCAAATCTTCTTATGGCTCACTCCTTCCCATCTGTTCAGGCCTCTGCTTACCATGTTCCTCTCAGCAGAAGCCCTTCCCAATTAGGATGCTACCCATCGTCTTCACTCTGTCTGGCCTGTTACCCTGCTTCATGCTTACTCAATGGCACTATCACTACTTAAAAGTAGATTATGTATTTGCTGATTTTTTATTTTTTTTTATGGTTTAGGTTATTTACTTATTTGCAGGTTGTTGTTTTTTTTTAATTGTCTTTCCCTTCAATGAAAATGTAAGCTCCAAAAATTCAGAAACTTGATCTGTTTGTCACCTAGAACATAGCAAATTATTCACTAAATTTTTATAGAATGACAGAGTGAATTAATGGAGACAGCTTCATGTCTTGAAATTGGCAAAAGTATGGAAGCTAATGTAAAGGCAGCCTGGGGTTCAGGATGAAGAAGCTATGTAGACACGAGGTTCAGCATTGGTAGGTGTATTGCTGAGCGATACATGTTGTAGGCTTCGACTACCTTTGTGTAAGCAAAACCCCCAAAAAAGAGCATTTATCCATTTTAAGATAATAATGTTTTCATGTATTTTAGAGCTACTATAACATACATACCATGTCATAACAATGTAAGATCATTTAGATTAGGGCTACTATAGAACCGTAATTTTTCATAGAATATTACACTAATGACTGCGTAATCTACTTTCACATGTAGTTCACACATGAAAGTAGACAACTGTTAAGAATTCTAAAAAAAATTTCAAGAATTCATACTTTTTATAATTCAGAGGTCTGCTGCCTACCCCTTCTCCCCAGCTGGAATCTTTTCCCCAACTCATTGATCAAAACCATCAAGTTTTTATCTTTCTGGATAGAAAAAAATCATATTAAATATTTGAAAATCCCTGTTTTTATGCAGACACCAGTTACTTTATTGGACCTGGTTAGTAAGCAACTGAAGGAGCTTCTGCATGGAGAAGATCCAGATGCATATCAGGTATTGAGTCAGATTTGTTCCCTTTTTTTTTTTTTTTTTTTTACAGAGAGTAAAGGAGAGGGATAGAGAGCTAGAAACATCGATGAGAGACATCGATCAGCCGCCTCCTGCACGCCCCCTACTGGGGATGTGCCCGTAATCAAGATACAGGCCCCTGACCAGAATCGAACCTGGGACCCTTCAGTCCGCAGGCAGATGCTCTATCCACTGAGCCAAAGCGGTTTCGGCCAGACCTGTTCCTTTTTTATCACCAACAGTTATAGCCAAGTAAGTTGGGTGGGACCGAGTATGTAATAAATATATAATGTTATAGAGGTGGTTATCACATTCAAGCTACTTGTTAATATCTCTAGAGCAAGTTCTGTGTGTGTGTGTGTGTGTGTGTGTGTGTGTGTGTGTGTTTGGAAGCCCTTTCGTTACCTTTCTTCTAAAAAGGTGAATACTTTCATTCTGCTCCCAAGTCTCACCTTCCCTGCAGCATATGCCCCACTGCCCCTTCCACACTCCTGCACTCTGTTGTCTCTTTTTCTGACTCTGAGTCTTCCTATTGTTTCTCATTCTCTCTCCCCGCCCCGCCTCCCTCCTCTCTTTTAGGAAATGACCTAATTTTACAAAGGAGGATCCAGGCCAGCAGTTGAATAGGCTCCATGATTTGTTTCACTCCGTGTCCTCTGGCAGTTCAGCTGTTTCGCTCATTTAGGATTTCTTTAAACTAAAAAGTAGTTTTAATGCAAATTCCCAAAGATTGTCATGTGAGAGACAAAACAACGTAACTGCCATAACTGGGTTATCAGGGCCAAATTGCCTGGCCGAGTCCTTTAACCTCTTTATGCCTCAGCTTCCTCGCCTATGCAGTGGGAAAATAACAGCAACTACTTCATAGTTTTATAAAATACTTAATATTTAAATTAATAATATATTATAAATATTACATATTGCTGTTTAATATTAGTTGACATTAATGTTGAGCCTACTATGTGTCAGGCACTAACATGGCTTTATGAAATTATTTAATCTATGTAGGTATTATGATTATCCCATTTTTATAAATAAGATAACTGAAGCTTAAAGAGGTTAAGTAACTTGACCAACTAGAAAAGTAGTTAACATTTTTTTTCCTTTAAAATATGGTTTCTAAGGCATTACTAATTTTTAGAAAAAAAAAACATTCATGGAGTAGGGCATACATTTATTTGCCTGAGTTACTGGAGTTTCTCAGCTAATTTCTCAGTTATTTTCTCTCATGTCCTCCTTTGAACACAGGGCATATGGCAACAGATATGTTACCGCCTGTATTCTATCTGTTTTGATGCAATTCAACAATGATGCTAAATATTCTGAACCTAACATCAGGAATCTTTTCAGATTAATTTGATCTCATCTAACTTCAAAACAAATCTTATTTGGCTGCCATTACTATATTAGCTTTTCACATTCAATTTTTCATGGCTTTTGGCTTTTGAGGAAAACGGAGGAATTGTAAGCATTTTAATATCTATTTCCATTCAACATTCATTCAATAATATGCTTTAAAGGAAGATAATGAATATAAGTGCTTTGCACAGTGCCATGTGCTATACGCACTTGGAAAGTGAAGAAGTATCTGATATTTTTCCCTAAATAGCTTAACTATTGTGTCTCTTCTTAAAGTTTATCCCTCATCAGTAAAATTGTCACACCATTATCAAAATGCAACTTAATGAATTTTTTAAAAACCATCTGTATGTCCTTTGTCTGCTTTTCCCCATATTTGAATTTCTTAACAAGTAATTGAAATTCATGATTACTTGAAATTCATGTTGATGTAAAATGCTCCTGATATCAAATATTTATGCATTCAATTATTCCCCAAAGATTTTTTTTATATTTAGTACATGTCAGACTTTGCATAAGCACCAAAAAATACTAAGATGTGTAAGATAATGCCTCTGCTTGCAATCAGCTCATTCTAATGCTCAAAGTGACTAGCACATAGACATGTATAATATTTGGTGAATGAATTAAGTCAGTGGAAGAATTCATGTATGAAAGAGACAACCATTACAAAGCAATCAGTACTAATAAAAGGATAATATGCTAATTAGACTGGATAGACTGGATGTCTTCCAGACGTCATTCCAGACGTCTTTCCTGACAAAGCCAGGGGCATGGCCAGCCTGCAAAATGACCGTGACCCCTTGTCCAGGCCAGCCCCGCCTCCCGATGGGGACCCCCACCCCGATCTGGGGTGTGGCCAGCCTGTAACCTGCCCGTGGCTCCTCGCCCCCCAACAGGGACCCCCCAACCCGATTGAAGGCAGGGCTGGCCTGCAAACCCCACGACCACCTACCCCAATCCGGGGCCCCCTTCAGGGCAGGCCAGCCAGCCCTTACCCATGCACCAGGCCTCTATCCTATATAATAAAAAGGTAATATGCAAACTGACCCCAACAGATGAATGACCACTGGACATCACTATGAAGTGCACTGACCACCTCTTGGTCCCTTTCCCTGGCCAGCAGGCTCCAATCGCCTGATGACCACCAT
This sequence comes from Lasiurus cinereus, assembly GCA_011751065.1. NCBI lineage: Eukaryota > Metazoa > Chordata > Mammalia > Chiroptera > Vespertilionidae > Lasiurus > Lasiurus cinereus. Next base: position 39,905,410 of record JAAGEH010000311.1, on the reverse strand, counting down.
GGTGGAGGCAGGGCCAGTGAGCAGGAGGGAACAGCCAACCTCTGGGTCCCTTCCTCTGGCCGTCAGAAACCAATAACCCAATGGCAAATGGGGAACCAGGGGTGGGTAGTGGCGGGGAACAGCGGGGGGCAGGGCCAGCTGTGGCAGCTGAGGAAGATGGCCCTGATCACAGGCCAGGCCTAGGGAATGTATCTGTGCACAAATTTTGTGCACCAGGCCTCTAGTCTATACATATAACAGGCTAATATGCAAATTGTCCCCTTGGGAGTTCAACCAGGAGTTTAATGCTCACTATGACATGTGCTGACTACCAGGGGGTGGCGTGGAACATGGCAGGTGACCAGAGGTGGCAGTGGGCACTGAGAGAGCAAGGGAAGGAGGCAAAGAAGCAGAGAGGTGTGTGTGGGGGGGGGGGGGAGAATGCATGGTGGAGGCGTGAGGGTAGCAAGGGAAGGAAGTGGGAAGGTGGGGAACCTGATTGGCCCTGATCACTGGCTATGCACAAATTTTGTGCACCGGGCCTCTAGTCATAATATAATAGGAATATGTACAAGCCAGGAGGTTATGGAAGACTGGAGGAGGAGAATTTACCCAATCTCATTTGAAGGGATCAGGCCAGGCTTGTGGAAGCGACAATGCCTACTAGGAATCTTAAAGAATTAGCAAATTATTTGCTAAACCCAAAAAAGCAGTGAAGGATATTCCGGACATAAGGAACATTGTGAGCAAAAAATAAGTAAATGCTAGGAACTGCAGCCAAGGGGTTGCCAGGAATTGAAACCAGAGAATCAGGCAGATGTCAGGTTATGAAGGACCTTATTTAGCAGCCACGGAATTCACTAGGCATTTGGGAGACCTCGCGAGTTATTTTTAAGTAAGTGATATGGCTAGATTTGTATTTTAGATAGAGCATGTTTAGCTGCCATTTGAAGACAAGTTGGCCAGGGGCACTGAAGACAGGGTTCTCAATTAGGAGGCTAGAGCGCTCCAAGTGAGAAATGACATGGGCCTATACTGTGGCAGAGGCAAGAGGGATGAAGAGGAGGGAACAGGTTTGAGATATAGGTGACTCACAGATGACTCTCGAGTTTCCAGGTGGGGTGACTACCACCGATTCAGATAGAAAAATAGGAAAAGGAACACATTTAGGGAGATGATTGAATCCGTTTTGGTCTTTTGATATGTGTGGGACATATACTGGTCAAGATTTTCAGCAGGGAAGCTGGATGTGCAATTTTGAAGCTCGGGGGAGAAATAGGAACTAGAATTAAATATCTGGGAGCATGTGAAAATTGAGTGTGTTTAGAGTATATTGAATAAAATAAGAGGTCCAAGGATAAAACATTAAGGGACACTAATGGCCAAGGGGTAAGTTAATAGGAATCTATCAATGAGACAAATGAAATGGTAGGAGGAGAATTAGGTGAAGTTGTACTCATTAAGCCAAAGAAATACATGATTGCAAGAAGGATTCTATTTTAAGGCGGTGGAAGGTTAGGACTGCCACTGACCATGTGGAGCCAATTAATGAGCTGATTTAGTAACTTGTATTTTTATTTTATTTTTTAATATATTTTATTGATTTTTTTTTTTAGAGGAAGGGAGCAGGATAGAGAGTTAGAAACATCGATGAGAGAGAAACATCGTTCAGCTGCCTCCTACATGCCCCCTACTGGGGATGTGCCCGCAACCAAGGTACATGCCCTTGACTGGAATCAAACCGGGGACCCTTCAGTCTGCAGGCCGAAGCTCTATCCACTGAGCCAAACCCGTTTCGGCAGTAACCTGTATTTTTAAATAGACTTGTATGCTTTTCTCCTGCTAATCTGTCTTTGTCAGTTTACTTTTAAGGCCCAGCCAGGGGCCCAAAGAGGAAACATTTTTCTACCCAACACTTCCAAATGCATTAGCCATGTCACTTCAATTCCTTGTATTTCTCTGGAAACTGAGGGAGTACTTCCTCACTGCTTCTTACACTGCACGAGGATTTTTTGGAGACCAAATAATGTAAAATAAATGTTTTTGCTAAATATAGAGCACTTGTGAAGATACAGTATTATTTCTCTGAAGCCAAATATGAGTATACTGAGCTTTCCACTCTGGCCTTTCCCATCTCCCTCCTCCTTCCCCCTCCCCCAAGGCACTTTACCTTTACCCTTCTCTCTCCTGAGCTCCAAGGGCCCTTCTTTTGCCTCTGTAACTTGTTTCCCGAACCATTTCTTCTATCACTCACTTCTCCTACCTCTGTGACTTCCTAAATAAACTTTCTCTTATAAAAAAAAATTGAGTATAGTAAGTACAATTATCTACAATATTCTTTTGGGGGGGGAATCTAGAATAAGGCCACTTTGAGTAAATACTTTTTTTGTTTGTTTTGTTTTTAACTTGTTTCTCCTATGGTACTTTTCTTTTTTAATTTTATTTTTTCTTATTGTTTAAAGTATGCCAAAACCGGTTTGGCTCAGTGGATAGAGCCTCGGCCTGCGGAATGAAAGGTCCCAGATTCGATTCCAGTCAAGGGCATGTACCTTGGTTGCGGGCACATCCCCAGTAGGGGGCGTGTAGGAGGCAGGTGATCGATGTTTCTAACTCTATCCCTCTCTTTTCTTCTCTGTAAAAAATCAATTAAAAAAATATATATTTTAAAAAGTATTGCAAATAGTAATACATGTCTTCTTTTTTTTGTTCAAATCGACCTTCCCCCAGCCTCTCCTCCCTGCCCCCCACCCCTTGCACATGCCCTTACCCCCATCCCAGTGTCTTGCATCTGTTGGTTGTGCTTATATGCTTACATACAAGTCCTTCAGTTGATTTCTTACCCACCCCCACAACCCTCCCCTACCTTCCCGCTGTAGTTTGACAGTCTGTTCAGTGCTTCTTTGCCTCTATTTTTGTTCAACAGTTTGTAATGTTCTTTATTATCCATAAATTAGTGTGATCATGTACTTTTTTTTAAGGCTTCACATTTTGCCAATCCTGACATACAAGGAATTTGAAAAACACAAGGAAATGATAACTCAATTATCTTCACTAGTTGGCTCTTGAGATTACTAGTAACCCAAGCATCTCTTTGAAACAAAGAAAGAAATTAAGGAATTTCAAAAACACCATCTAGAAGCTTTGCATTAACATTTCTGTGGCAGAAAACTATAATTTGTGAATGTAAACAAATCTCTGGGGGTTTCCTCAAATTGCCATACTGACACCTCAGGGACAGAATAGCTTCCAAGCACTGTAAGTGTAATCGTGCATAAAATGTCAAGGAAGGTGGTCAAAAGTACAAACTTCCAGTTATAAAGTAAATGAGTCCTGGGATGTAATAATGTACAGCATGGCAACTAAAATTAATACTACTTAATTACATAGTTGAAAGTTGCAAAGAGAAATCTTTAAAAAAAATGTTAGTAAAGTTTTTAACTTTAAAAGGGAATGTAAGTTAAGTTCATGTATGCTAATGTACTTAATTATCATACTGCTGAAGTCATGTGCTACTAGGGATCTGGTACATTTACTATCTTTAGGTTGATTTTCTCCCAGAAAAGAAACATTTCATACCTGAGTTCTCTGAAGAAAACACGTACTTTTCTTAGCATATATTATTTTTAAGCTATCCCTTGGGCTGCTATGAAACACTGAATCATCTAAATAGTGTAAGACTAAGAAAGTAGGAGATTATAAAAGCCATAAATTTAAAATTCATGAATATCGCCCTAGCTGGTTTGGTTCAGTGGATAGAGCATCGGCCTGTGGACTAAAGGGTTCCAGGTTCGATTCCAGTCAAAGGCACATGCCTGGCTTGTAGGCTCATCCCCAGTAGGGGGTGTGCAGGAGGCAGCCAACTAATGATTCTCATCATTGATATTTCTATGTCTCCCTCTCCCCCTTCCTCTCTGAAATCAATAAAAATATATTAAAAAAATAAAATTCATGAATATCTAAAACCATGATTTTGCACTGTCTACTTCTTTAGTCTAAAGAGAATTTTATAGTTTTCTTCTTTCCTCTCTCCTTCCCTTTCTATCCCTCCTTCTCTTCCTCTTAATTGGAAGGAGGTACCTGGGGAAAGTTTCCATTTTATTTTTCTGTGTAAGTCTGGTGGGGAATTCCTCCCTATTACTATGAATGGCTAGAAGTGTATATTACCACAGCCTTGGATCTGATGATTAGAAGATTATATATAACCTTAAGTAAATACCTTCCCTCTGAGCCTCAGTTTTGAAGGAAAAAAAATACACATGCAGAGGTTGCATTTATAAGACTGGACCAGAAATATCAGAGGCACGAGGAGAGCATGTGGTATGGTAGACAATGAGAGAATGGGCTCTGGAATCAGAGACCTGAATTTACTAGTGACCTCCTTGGGTCCAGAAGGGAAAATTTAGCAAGTCAATGACTTTGATTAAGGCAAAATCCAATTTACAAATAGAATTACTAGAAATCAGAGTTGCTCAGCAATGCTTGAAATGCTTTATTTTTTTTATATTTTATTGATTTTAGAGAGGAAGGAAGGAGAGATAGAAACATCAATGATGAGAGAGAATCATTGATTGGCTGCCTCCTGCATGCCCCCACTGGGGGATCAAACCCGCAACCCAGGCATGTACCCTTGGCCGGAATGGAACCTGGGACCCTTCAGATCCACTGACCTAAACCAGCCAGGGCTATTATTTAAATTGAATGACATTTCCTAATGAAGCTTATTTTCATCAATATATGTACTATTATTACTATTATTAATATTTTTACAAAAAGAAATTGTCTTCTACTGAATGGTTTTTGTAAGTTGAGGCATTAATTCCTAAAGAGAAAATCCTAACCAAGAGGTGCCACTCCACCTAGTGACAGCTCCATAAATTACAATTATGAGACTTAAATAGAATTCCCAATTTGAGAGACTCCTTATATGCAAAGTATTTTTTCCCCTGTATTGATAAAATCCAGCTCCCGTCATTGTCAATCTACCTCCTGGTAGAATATCCAGTAAATTACCATGGTAATTCACAGCCTGATTCATAGTGCTTAAGAATGCTTGAATTTCTTATATTGTTCACATTCTTAGATACCATCCAGGTAAGTAAGATTTTCTAACTCAAAGAAATGTTGAGACAAAATTCTTCTCAAATGTAATTTACATACATAATATTCAAGACTGAAAGCCATTCTTAAGATCCTTTTTTTTTTTCCTGGAAATCTTTCTTCCTCTACTCTTCACAAGTGAATTTTGGGATGCTTTTGCTATGCAACTGCTTGCATGCAAGAAAGATTTTTGAACATAAAAACCAGAAAGTTGGTGTTGTAGCTGCAACTGTCCTTTAACAACTCTTGTCATCAATGACATTATTAGGCAACTCTTTGTTGCCCAGTCGATTCACTCATAGGTGTATAGTTCAACATTTGATTAATGCCAGCACTCCACTTCTGGCCAGTGCCAACCATATCATGCAGAACTACCTAAAAACCAGGTTTGAATTCTTTCTCTTTGGTACCAGGGAACCTCCATGAGGTCACCGATGTGGGCTGAAGGTAAACAGTGCACTAAGTTCTCTAAGGGTGAGCTCATGCAATTGACTTGTCCAACCTGAGTCCAAACTTGAATGTACCCCTTCCACTGGACCATGGCCTGCTGCTCTGTGTGCCTAACCTGCAGGGGGCAAGGGAAATGACCCGTGGGAACAGAACTGAGAGCAGCATTTCCTGTTGTCCAGTTTGCATAAAGACATGACTGGAAATACTGGCTAATGGGTTGATTGGAAGATTAGAGACTTGAAAATAAAGACAAAAAACATGAGAACAGCACCTGGGAAGGCACATGGGCATTCTTTAAATTACTGCCAAGCCGAGACCGGTTTGGCTCAGTGGATAGAGCATCGGCCTGCGGACTGAAGGATCCCAGGTTTGATTCTGGTCAAGGGCATGTACCTTGCTTGCGGGCATATCTCCAGTGTGGGGTGTGCTGGAGGCGGCTGATCTCTCTCTCATCGATGTTTCTGACTTTCTATCCCTCTCCCTTTCTCTCTGTAAAAAAATCAATAAAATATATATTTTAAAAAAATTATTGTCAGCTGAACCCAAGGCGACAGGCAGAGCCACATCTTGGATACACATTTACCAAAAAGGCAGAGGCGCTCTCAGCACTGACTCTTACCTTTGCCCGGGTGTCCGGGAGCAGACTGATATGTAAATACAGTCTGGCACCGGGAATGAGGGAATGAATGGGACCTGGGCCACCCAAGCTCCTTTGATCCTAAGTTTTTGGTGAAACCCCCTGGTATTTGGGATATAAATAAACACGCTGCCTCGGCTCTGAGTCCACTATCTCTCCAGCAGAAGAGGGCAGCGGTTCAGCCAGGTCCCAGGTTTTCTTTATCTATGTGTCTTGTTTCTTTCTTTTATTTCTCATCCCCAGCTGCCTCCATTCAGAACCGATTCAACTCTCTTTCTGTACTGGACTTGGAAAAGGGAGATCCCTGCCATACCTGGCCCCCCGCCACAGGAAGGAGAAGCTTCAGGATAGTATGTGAACGGACATCTCAGAATAGGCCGTAAATGCAAAGATACCTGTGTCCTGTATGAAAGCTCATCCAAGTCCTCTTCCTCGGGGAAGGTCAAGGGTGAGGAACATCCAGCCTTGGGGCTGTATAGGCCTCTAAACCATTTGGTCTGGCCCTGCCACGACATTAGGGGTGACTTAATTAAATATCTGGCCAAGTACAGCAGGCTAATTTTTAAGTTGATAATTTTGTATGGCCCTTGAATGATGTTCTAAATATACAAATGGCCCTTGGCAGAGAAAAGGTTCCCCACCCCCTGCTCCAAGTGGACAGCATAGCCTACACTGTGGCTGTTAGTTAGCCTCTTTCTCCTGCCACCCCAGTCCTTGCCCAATTATGCTACATCCTGGGAAAATTCCCTCAGCTTCTTTCTGTTTTTCAGTCTTTAGTAGTATCCATTCTGCTATTCACCCATCAATTAAGCATAAGAAATCTCTTCTTAAAGTGGGAAGAGGAGTGTCAATCAGGGGAAAAAGGAAACATATGTAAAACTTTAAACAATAAAAAAAAAATTTTTTTAACAAATGTTGTGTTTTTTTTTACAAATCTCTTACTTTTAACTTCTAAGATCTATCTTTGTTATAGCAACCTGTTGTTGTAATAGATGCAATTCTCTCACCAGTCTCTCAGAGAGTATTACTTAAAAAGTTTCTTTTGCTTATTTTATTTTGTAGGGGTTCATTCTTGTTTGCTGGATTTGGTGGTGGTAAGCACCACTCAAATGTTTAATGCTTGGGTGTCTGATTTTTTCATTTATGAATTCCCTGTTTCCCTGACAGTGAATTAGGTTCTAATTAGGGTGTCTTTCCTCAGCAGGAGGAAAGTGTACTACATTTAGGGCCCTGTCCAGTCAGAGTTCTTTCTAGTGAGGTCTGAGCTCTTGTCTTTAGCCAAAGATCAGTGCCACAATCAGCTGCCCCTTTAATTTTTTAAAATTCTGATACTCTTAGTGGACATGACATTATTTCAGGTTCTATTCTGTTTCTCTTTCCAACTCTTACACTTCTACTCTTTCTGCTGAGCCTCAACTACAAGAAAGAGAATAGGGCGTAGCTGTTTCCAACTCATTCTTTATATGGCTTCCCCATGATCTCCTATTGGCTGGATTTGTCCTAAATTAAAATCTCTCTCGAATTATTCTTACGTCTTTAGTTTTCTCATGTCCTGATTTGGGTTTTCTTGTCCTTGTTTCTCTAAAAACTTACTCCAATTAGTTTCCATCTTTTAAAAAGTTCCTCCATACTGAAACCGGTTTGGCTCAGTGAATAGAGTATCCGCCTGCAGACTGAAAGGTCCCAGGTTCAATTCCGGTCAAGGGCACGTACCTTGGTTGTGGGCACATCCCCAATAGGAGGTGTGCAGGAGGCAGCTGGTTGATGTTTCTCGCTCATCGATGTTTCTAATTCTCTATCTCTCTCCCTTCCTCTCTGTAAAAAATCAATAAAATATATTTTTAAAAAAAGTTCCTCCACATTTGTTCATTAATAGTATCCCTTCAGGGTGGCATATTTCAGGATTTACTCTTCTAATAAAATATATGAACTGTTTCATAAACATAACGAAGTATAGATTCTAATACAATAAACACCTATGTACCTACCACCCAGGTTGAGAAAGAATATATCACAAGTAGAATCTGAGTGTTCTGTGTATGCCTCCCTGATCCCATTTGCCTCTCTTCTCTGAGCTTTAAGGGATTTGGGACAGGCAGAAAAGTAGATGGACATGATCAGTTTACTAAATTCAAGCCAATCACTACTGAGTTTAAAATTTCAAAACCAAGATAGAAAAGTGTTTGAGAAGGCAGTTCTATCTTGATTACTCATTGCTGTAAATTCTAATCCTCTTAAGGTATATATTATGCATGACCAACATGTTATTTCCCTGCATGCAGATTATAATAAAAATTTTAAACTCTAAAATAGCTAACTAAGTTCTGGCTCTACTTCAGGTAAATTTCAAATTTAAGACCACCACTCATTTTTCTACTTTTCTTGATAAGTGTTCAAAAAAAAGATCATTAATGTTTTTCTAAAATAATAGAGATCTTTAATGCATCATATTAGACAATGTTTATCATTCAGAGCTAAAGTCAAATGTTCTCTTTGAAGTCAACTTATTGTATAATATTAAAACATTATCTCTAGCAATAAAGTTTTCAAAATCAGGCAGGTGTTGAAATGCATGGAAGCTCTGATGCTATAGAGGATTAGGCTTTATGTTCATTCATTTAAAAAATGAATTTTTATGGTCTCATAAAAGCACTCTGACACCTACACTGTGTACAGAAATTCCAGTCTACTGTAGTAAGGATATGAACGCATATGTATCATCCTCAGAATATAACAGAAGACTTCAGGTGAGGGCATGTTTTGGGAAAGCAGCCTTGAGGAACGCCCAGTTCCTCACAGCAAAAACACCTGGTTGGTAAAGATAGTATTCTACCTGAGCAAGATCAGATCCTGACAAGTCAAGAAAAGCCCTGTAACACGTGGGGCTTATCTTTGTACCTCCAACCACATTCTAACCCTAACCCTAACCCTAAACAGAGCCCTAACCCTAACTCTAAACTGTCAACAGCTGTATGTAATTAACTTTGGAAGGTATCTGAGCTCTATGAAAATCAAAGTTAAAAGTTTGACTAACCTTCTTTAAAAACCCACTCTCCACAAAATTGTACATGTAACTGGTCTCCAACTCACTTCTCAGGTGTTTGACCAAGATTTCCCAGTGACTAAACAGTTTCCTTCAGATAGGAAAGCTCTTGGAACATGTATTCCCACATTTTGAGGCACCTTCCTAAGATTTTCCTAGTTTTTCATTGTGTATACTCAACCTTTGATTCTCTTTTCTACAGTGATTCCGGCACATTCTTTGATTACCTTGAAATTTTAGCACTGTTCAACTATATGGTTGCAACTTTTTTTTTTCCCCTCTTTTTCTTCTTGGTTGCAACTTTTTAATGCCACCAGCATCTTTTTCTGGGTATCTTCAAACTCTGTAATGATAACCAGCCTAGGTTTAAGACTGATCTTATTGGCCTTACCCCAATAAGATCCAATATATAATTGTAGTTAGTACCCAGCTCCTTCACCCTGCCCAGCTCCTGTCCCTTCACCTTAATTTTCCTATGAGAAACTTCCTTCTTTAACTCTGGGCTGTCTTACTGGGACTGTCAAAGTCTCTGAAGCCACGGGGTAGGCACATGATCTCAAGTTGGGAAAAAAGACTGGTAGGAATTGGATTTATAAGCACAGGCCTAAGAGAAAATACAGAAGCGGAGATATTTTGATGGCAGGGCTCTGTAAGGACTGTCTCTTAGTTTCTATAGCCTAGATGCCTAAGGTTATCTGGTTTTTATTCTTAGGGCTGTTGGTTCAGCTTTTCCCTAGATTTTCTGAGCTGTCTTCGGTGCTGCTGATGCTGTTTCACTTAGGATCGCTCTAGTTGAATCCCTACTATTTGCCATCAAAGAAGCCTACCCGACCCATTCATTAAAGTCATTGTAAGCTGTTCCCTTCTATAGGAAAGCTCTGGCCTTAAACATCTTAATATGCTTTCTGTAGATTAGATGAGATTTTAAAACTAAGCACTAATATTCGCAAGAAGTTGAACAACCCCAAGTTAACTTCCAATTTATTTTAATCTCCCCAAATAGTGCAATATTTTTATGAGTGAATATATTTCTGCCAACACAGTAGTGACTAAAAACACTTTAAATTGGCTTTCGTCTCCATATTTTCAAACTTACTCTAAGTAAAAAATAAACATTAAACACACATAAGAATGGTCTTTACAACTTTAGTATATACAAATAAGAATGACAAATTTAAAGTAAAATAACTGGTTCTAAGAGAGAGAGAAATCAAACCGGACTGAAAATACATTGGCCAATTCCTAGTCATAGTCACACAAAACTACCTCCTCAGGAAAACTGACCAGTGAGACAGTTAAGCCTCTGTTTTCAACTATGAAGAATTAAACCTAAATGCATTCACGCTTTCATCTTCTAATGAAAAGATAACTTACTCTCAGAAACAGCATAAGCATTGTTATAGTACTCTAGCTCCTACATGAAAATAGGACTGAGTTACAGTTCACTTAGTAACCTAGCTGAGACACCTTTGAAAATTACCCCTACATCAAAGTATTTACATAAGTTCAAGTCTTTTTCTTAAGATAAAAGGTAACACAGATCCTTAACCCTTAAAAAGAACATGTAAATTAAACCTTTGTTGGAACCAGTCAAAAGTTTCAGAAATGTTTCTTAAATATCAAATTTCTCTTCACAGATGCTGTGTCCATTTTCTTCATAGTCTTCTCTTGTTACTACCATATCTTCAAAATCATCATTCTCTGATATCAATTTTCCTCCTTCCCAGGCATAAGTAATAGGGCTAAAAATAAAAGTAACATAAATTAGTCCAGATGATCTTATAAAACTAAAAGGCAAAAACATGAATTAGTCACTAAAATGTAGTAGTCACTACCCAACAGACAGTCATTAAAGTGTGAAAATAATCATAAACTTCATAGGACTAAAGCAAACTCAGAAAGAAAGGAATCTCTTTTTTTCTTTTTTAAAGAAAGGAATCTTTATCAACATTACAAATAGTTCTTCTTTTGATGTTTTTCCCTGTGTCCTGAATCTATCTATAATAATAAATGCATAATATGCTAATTAGACCAGATAACCAAACGATCTTCTGGACATCTTCCTAGACAACCTTCCCCATGGCTGTGAGGGCCATGCCCATTGCATGAATTTCGTGCTTCAGGCCTCTAGTTCTTATAATAGAAAACAAGAATATAAGCAAAAGATAAAAAATACATAAAATGAAAAACACTACCGAAACCAGTTTGGCTCAGTGGATAGAGCGTTGGCCTGCAGACTGAAAGGTCCCAAGTTCAATTGTGGTCAAGGGCATGTACCTTGGTTGTGGGCACATCCTCAGTAGGGGGCGTGCAGGAGGCAGCTGACCAATGTTTCTTTCTCATCGATGTTTCTAACTCTATCCTCTCCCTTCCTCTGTGTAAAAAATCAATAAAATATATTTTTTTAAAAATGAAAAACACTGTCATAAGTGAGTCTAACTTTTGTATGCAGCAAAGATATGTCATCACATAGCAATATAGTTATTATAACTCTAATTTTATAAATTTGGAAAATAAGGGCCAGACAGATTAAGTCTGGAACTAGATTCAACTGGAACTGTTATCACACAATCTGTGCTTTTGCTACTATAACTGTTGTCTCTAATAAGTGAAACATTTAGAAAACACAGTGCAAGATAAACAGTTACATGGTAGGACATGAACAGTAAGTAAAACTAAAGGATGTTAGACATTATATTTCTACTGTTCTACTATCCCCAGTTCAGTTTCAAATCTAAAAAATAAGAAAGAAAAAAGTTAATGTTTTCCTTATTGTATTTATTGCATTTCCTAATCTTGGAAATGCAATAAACAAACATATACGAGTAGATACGCAATAAAGATTTGATGAATAAAGAATAAAATTACTTCTCTGCATCCCTTGGCCTATAATATGTACACAACTTACATTTAAAATGCAGAATAAGCCCTGACCAGTTTGGCTCAGCAGACATAGTCTGCGGACTGAAGGGTCCCAGGTTCGATTCTGGTCAAGGGCACATGCCTGGATTGCAGGCTTGATCCACAGTAGGGGGCATGCAGGAGACAGCCAATCAATGATTCTCTCTCATTGATGTTTCTCTCTCTCTCTACCTCTCTCTTCCTCTCCGAAATCAATAAAAATATATAAAATAAAATTCAGGATAAAGCTTGGCTGGTGTGGCTCAGTTAGTTGGAGCGTTGTCCCATATACCAAAAGGTTTTGGGTTCAGGGCACATAACTATGTGGTGAGATCAATCCCTAGTCAGGGCGCATATGAAAAGTAACTAAGTGATGTTCTCTCTCAGATCAGCATTTTTCTCTCTCTCATTCCCCCTCTAAGATCAATATGCATACTCTAGGAAGAGGATTAAAACAAATAAATAAACAAAATAAAATGCAGGATAAAAATCCAGTATGCTTCATACTGTAAAAAGAGTATATGAACATCAACGATGATAAAAATCATTTCAATATCTAATGGCAGTTTATTATTTTACCTGATAGCTATGAAATAAGTAATCAGATGAGGGCCTGCCGAAGGTTTTGAAAATTTCTACTTTAGCTTTAAAACAAAACTCTAAAATTAAGTCAGATATATGGGGTCTCTGACACTTAAAACTTGGGAGGGAGCAATTATTAGATGTATGTTTGGTAAGAACTCCTGCCTCAAGGCAAAGAGAACTGGGTTTTGATTTGGTCACTGCTATCAACTCATTGTGAAGCCTTTGCCAACTTATGAGTCCTTGCTTCTTTATTTACAAAGTAAGAGCATTGGACAGGATAATGTGTATCCCTCCTTACAGCTCTAAAATTCTGCCTTAATTTTTTTTACCTGTAAAGTAGAAATTATATGTTTTTTTCTCATAAAACAGGGTAGGGGAATATACTATATAAAACAGTTTTGAATTTAAGAAAAACTAATTACATTTAAAAGTCAATTTAAAATATTTTAAATTTTCTTAAAACATTCCAAAAAAAAACTTATGAATGGACATAATTTATCTTAATGGGTAAATTCTTAAATTTCTATACTTGAGAGAAACTCTCAGGAAATGATACACCTCAGATAACTCAAACAGATAATAACCTAATTTCTTTGCCTATAAAAACTCTTAGGGCCGAGACTGGTGTGGCTCCGTGGATAGTGCGTCGGCCTGAGAACTGAAGGGTCCCAGGTTCGATTCTGGTCAAGGGCATGTACCTTGGTTGTGGGCACATCCCCAGTGGGGGGCATGCAGGAAGCAGCTGATTGATGTCTCTCTCTCTCATCGATGTTTCTAACTCTCTATTCCTCTCCCTTCTTCTCTGTAAAAAAAAAATCAATAAAATATATATATAAAAAAAAACAACTCTTAGGAAAGAAGACTGACTGGGAAGTGATCTCATATTAACCAAGTGCCCATCATGTTCTAATCATATGGTAGGCACTTAACATACTTCATAACACTGAATCTACTGAAATGGAAGGTTTGTCACTTCAATTTTGTTGTTGTTAATCCTCACCTGAGGAGATGTTTCTCATTGCTTTTCTCAGAGAGCATGGAAGAAAGGGAGGGGAAGAGAGAGGGAGGAGGAAGAATAGAGGAGGAAGAGAGAAAAAGAGAGAGAAACATCGACATGAGAGAAACCTATCAATTGGTTGCCTCTCAAAAGAGCTCCAACTGGTGGGTGGTCGGGGGGGCGAGAGTGAACCCATCCTTTACCAGTAATGGAACCTGAGACCCTTCAGTGTGGGGGCCAACACTCTGACCACTGCACCAGCCAGGGCTATCGCTTCAATTTTTGAGAAAAGGAAAAGGAGGATCCCAAAGGTGAAATAAACCTGCCAACGTGGAAGAACCAGGTTTTAAACTCAAGTCTGCTTTATCCACAGTCCACTTGACCTACAGTCTGCCAGGTTTTGTGTCTCTATGAGCCAACACTTACTTTTCAGGCAGCACAACAGAAACATCATAATCTGTTGGAGTAAGACATCGAACTTCTGAGTAAACCCGATCCCTAAATCCTGGGAAAAGGGAATTTCCTCCTGTCAAAACGATGTTCTTAAAAAAATGCGGCTGCATTTCTTTAAAAGAAAAAAAAAGGAGAATGGAGAAAAAAGACATTAGCAATCTGTTTACCTATCTTTATGGAATAACAAGGATGAGGGCTGAGGGAAAAGCAATTAGGGATTACAGGTACTAGTTGGGAAACTATATAATATTTTTGTAACCATATAAATTATAATTTCTGAGATTTTATAATGATATTATAGATAAATAGATATATTAAACAGAAATATGACTTCTAGATATCGAACAAAGGCTAAGGTGAGGGGCTGAACCATGGGCTACTTACTATAAGCTATACCCAGATTAGTAACATTCTACTAGTGGACATTTGATAATTATAGCTGTCCTTGCCTAAAATGGAAGGGATCTTTGTGTAGGTTGAGACTGAGCTAGTGAAAGATGAAAAAGGTCCTTCATGATATTTTAACTTCAGACTATCTCACTCAGACAGGTATTTGTGTAAGTACTGTGCAATACTTAAAAGTGAAACAACACTCATAATCTATAATAACATTTAAAGAAAGGATCTTGTTTTGCACTCATTAAAGTTACATGATGTCAAACATTAAGTGCCATATCGTTAGCCAGTATTAGAAGCCTACTCAGCACCCCAGGGAAATTTAGCAAGAATTACAATGCTGCCCTGACTGGTTGGGCTCAGTGGATAGAGCATCACTCTGCAGACTGAAGGGTCCCGGGTTCGATTCCAGTCAAGGGCATGCACCTTGGTTGTAGACACGTTCCCAGTGAGAGGTGTGCAGGAGGCAGCTGTTAGGTGTTTTTCTCTCTCTTTGATGTTTCTAACTCTCTATTTTTCTCCCATCCTCTCTGTAAAAAAAATCAATAAAATCTATTTTTTAAAAAATTACAAAACTGAGCCATAGCCAGTTTTGCTTAGTGGATAGAGCATCAGCCTGAGGACTGAAGGATCCGAAGTTCGATTCCCGTCAGGGGCAATTGCCCTAGTTGTAGGCTCAATCCCCAGTGGGAGGTGTGTAGGAGGCAGCCAATCAATGATTTTCTCTCATTATTGATGTTTCTATCTCTCTTTCCTTCTCCCTTCCTCTCTGAAATCAATAAAAATGTATTAAAAAAGAAAAAGAATTATAATACTGAGTACTGGCACAAAACAAGGAATGAGTATATATTGACACTGAGTCTCCTGGCATGACATTAAAAGAGTACAGTATAAAATGTTGCATACCTCATGACTATAACTTTATATAAAGTGTGAAATTAATATGAAATATTAATATGAAAATAGTGAAATAATTACATTAAGCTGTTGGCATTATTGACTTTCTTTTTCATTTTTCATTTTTTTTTAATACATTGAAAGGATGTTGCATATGCTAGGTTTTCTCCAATGCCTAGTGTTCCTTACGAACTAGGAAGACATTTTCAAGATATAAAAGTACTCTAACACTTGAGAATATTAGTTAAATCATGCTTCTGGAGAACCCAGACATCACTCCAAAGTATCATACTTCAATCTCATTAAAATTATATCAATCCAAATATAACAAAAAGAATAAATCAACCTACCAACAGCTGAAAGCCATTGAGTTGCTAAGTTATAAAGTCATGTTCTGTGCAAAGATGGGTTAAATTAAAATTTTTCTAAAATAAATATGATAATCTAATACTTCTGGAGAGAAGAATTTCTTCAAGCTTAAGTAGACCATAATGACTTTTCCCATATGAGATATAAAATCTGGGACCAATAAAGAATGACTCAAGTATATTATTGGATCTAGAAATCTCTACAAATAAAAGACTTGCTATTTCCTGAAATTATTTGGAAGAAACAGGTGCCTTCTCGGGTTCACATAAGGTTTTGTAAAAATATCATTACTACTCAGTACTTTAACTATGTACCTTCAGGTAAGTTCTGAATTGAGTAGACAACAGCTTCTGGAATTCCCATTTCCTGAATTCCTATATCAGAAGGATTAAAGAGTATTTCTGGAACAGCAAATCTTTCATTGGCCAGACGAAGAATCTGTTCCCCAGATTTATATTTTCCACTTAACACCATCTCTTCCCTTGGCTTAAAGTAAAAGAAAAAATGTTTACTACATTATCTAGCTCACATGATGAATAACATTTAGTAATATGTAATACTAACATATCAACATGTTCGTGGGAGTTCCAGGTTCTCAAAAGTTAGAAATAAGTAGTTTTCTCTCCTGTTGCCCAAATAACTAATGGGTGACGCTAACATAGCTATTCCCCCAAAGATAATCTGGTTTTATTCCACACATTGTAAAAGAGAAGGAACAGATGAGAGGAAATTTCATAAACTACTTATAATAGCAGACTGATTTCCAGAGAACAAAGAACATACTCTCAATAGAAAACACTTATTATCTTCCGTTTCTTCCATTATCTACTTTCACTCCTCTATTGCTTATTGAATACTGTGATTCATTCCCTTTCCCTTGTGCAAAAAGCCTACATCTTTACATTTATTATTTATTCAATCTCTATTTAAAAATCTGTTTCCAGCTGAAACCGGTTTGGCTCAATGGACAGAGCCTCAACCTGTGGACTGAAGGGTCCCAAGTTCGATTCCGGTCAAGGGCATGTACCTTGGTTGTGGGCACGTGCAGGAGGCAGCTGATCAATGTTTCTCTCTCATCAATATTTCTAGCTCTCTCCTCCTTTCCTGTCCTCTCTGTAAAAAATCAATAAATCATATTTTTAAAAAACCTGTTCCCAAAAGACTTAAGCAAATATATGGGCATTACCACTGAAATTCTTGTTATTGATAACCCACGTATCTGTGAGCTGTGGTGTTGAGGAATTAAGGGGAAAAAAACCTCCTTCTACAACATTTTACATTATTAAAATAATATTCCCTCTCAATTTTACTAAGAATCATCAGCTTTTCTAAATTCCATTATAGACATTCACTTCATTTGACTCATATATGCAATTTTCCTCCCATAATAAAGTATATCCTAATCCTTTATATAGGTATAAAAATACTTAAAATATATAAAAAGAAATATCAACAATTCAGTCCTGGGTCAACTGTATCAATATTCATAACAGGCAAATAACCAACTTCTGTTTATCTCCAGATCTGTCATTCAGCTGACAATTCTTTTTCTAAATAACTTTAGTGAGACATTTATTAGTCATTTCTGCACTTGTGCCTGGAAAATGGCCACCAGGAAGGCAGCTATCAACAGTTCTGTTAAGACTCCACAATCCCAGCTGGCTGCTTTTCAAATCTGACTGAGGTAGCCATTTGAAGAAATATAATGAGGATTTTTCAAATTACCTTACAAAAGCCCTTTTTAATTGTACTAAAGTCAGGCAAAACATAGTCTATCATTACTGTATTTTCTTCTCCTTTCAACCTGGAAAACAAAAGACAGACTTAAGAAATATTTTAACTATGTATAATATTCCCAAGAATCAACTTCCCAATTCTTAGATTACCATTATACATACTTGGCAATATCCATATCTCTATAAAAATCCTGAGACACATAGCATACATCTTCTTTCACTTGATTAATCACATGTGTTTCATCCATAACATGTAATTGCCTAAAAAGAAATAAAATTTTTAAATGGAAAAGAACCCCGACTGGTATAGCTCAGTTGGTTGAGCACTGTCCTGTGCACCGAAAGGTCATCAGTTCAGTCCCATCCCTGATCAGGGCACATGCCGAGGTGGTGGGCTAGAAAATAAATAGTTCTTACCTATTTTGTTAACTCATGCATCCTCAGCTCCTAAACAAATAACTGATAAGGATCCAGGGGAAGGGGTGCAGGAAGCAGCCAATAGATGTTCTCTTTCTCTCTCTTCTTTTTTCTCTCTCTCTCTTAAAAACATATTTTAAAAATGATATGGAAAAGACAAATATAACTTATAATGATCATTTAAAATATTGTTTCTCTGAAATTAAATCAGTAGCCAATTTTTAAAAACAGTAAATTCTTGAATATATAAAATATTTGAAACTTTATGAAATATTTACTTCCATTATTATTTTTTATTTATTGTTGACACTTGCACATGTCCCCCATTTTCCCCTCCTTTGCCGACCTCCACCCAGCCCCATCCTATTTCCATTATTTTATTTTATCTCCACATTATCCCTCTAAAGGCAAATATAACTCCAGTTTAAAGAAAGAAACTGAAAACGTGGTAAGTGGTAAGGTTTACCCAATTAAAGAGCAAACTTTTTCCTCCAAGCATTCTAAATAGAATTTTGCTTTTAACTCTTTGCACTTTTTTTTTTTGCTTTTAACTTTTGCTTTAAATACTTTTCTGATTACAAAAGTATTGTGAGTCAGCACACAGTGCCTGGCATGTAATGGATGCTTAATAAATATTTGATGAGTAAATAAAAAAAACCCACTAGTTTAATGTATAAATATTTGTAAAAAACAAAAATGTAAGTTTACTTCCTTTGAATATTTTTCTGTGTACATAGATTACATACATGCTTACTTTTTGTTTTAGACTAAACATGATCTCAAGAACATTTTCTTATGCTATTACATACTCTTTAAAAATTATTTCTTATTGTCCTAAAATATTCAATCAGAGTGATCTATTAAAATGTATTTGGCAATGTTCCTAATGTTGGAAGCTTAAATCAGGGAGGAAAAATAACTGTGTTTATAAACATGGACTTAGGAGCCAGAGACTTAGGTTTAATCCCAAATTAGTAGCCATGTTACTTTATCTTTTTGGGACTCCAACTTTTCAACTCTAAAAAGGTAATATCGCCAATTTCACATAGCTCTAAGTTTGTCATTCTAATAATATATATAAAGTGTTTAGCATAGTCACTGTATTCAATAAATAATGATTGCTTCTGCCTTAGCCGATTTGACTCAGTGGATATAGTGTGAGCCAGTGGACTGAAGGGTCCCAAGTTCGATTCCAGTCCTAATAGAAGTTGTGCAGGAGGCGGCCACCAATGATTGTCTCTCATTATTGATGTTTCTATCTCTTCCTCTCTCTCCCTTCCTCTCTAAAATCAATAAAAATTTATTTTAAGCCGAAACCGGTTTGGTTCAATGGATAGAGTGCCGGCCTGTGAACTGAAAGGTCCCGGGTTCAATTCTGCTCAAGGGCATGTACTTTGGTTGCGGGCACATCCCCAGTGGGGGGCGTGCAGGAGGCAGCTGATGGACATCTCTCCCTCATCGATGTTTCTAACTCTCTATCCCTCTCCCTTCCTCTCTGTAAAAAAAGCAATAAAGTATATATATTTTTTAAATTATTTTGAGTCCTGACCAGTTTGGCTCAGTGGATAGAGCATTAGGCCATGGATTTGGGGGATCCCAGGTTTAATTCCGGTCGAGGTCATGTACCTTGTTTGCGGGCTCAAGCCCCAGTAGGGGATGTGAGGGAGGCAGATAATCGATGTTTCTAATTCTTTGTTCCTCTCCCTTCCTCTCTGTAAAAAGTCAATAAAAAGATATTTTTTAAAAATAATAATTATTATTGCTTCTATCTTTTTGCTTTTGTTTTAACAACATAGTCTGCCTTCTCCAAGATGCACAAATGTACCAATGAAAAGAAAAAAAATACTAAACTATGACAATTCTAAGGTACCAAGCGATTGAAAGATTCACCTCAATTTCAAAGGTTAAAATGTAAAAAAAACATACAACTCAGGAGTAATGAAATATAGTACTTTTATCTATCTATATCGCTGATTATTATGATTATTTATTCATACTCGAGAACACAGAATATGAAATACTTAGTCTCTTGGTATACTGCCAAATTGTTTACCAGAAAAGTTATTTCAAGCTGTGCTCTGATCAGCAGCAAATAAAAATGCCCATATCACAAATCTACATCATCTTTTGAAAAAGTTCTATAAGTGTGAATTGTTAAATGGCATTTTAATGTGCATTTTCTCTACTAAGAAGTGCCATGAGGAAGAGGAGTTCTTATCTATTTTGTTAACTCATGCATCCTCAGCTACTAACAAATAACTGATAAGGATTTGAATTAAATCTGTAATTTCTAGAGGTGTTTAACATTTTTTATGTCTAAGAAATATCCATATATACCCTTTGCATGTAACTCTCTAGTGATCATCTATCTGCGCCACTGATCATTTGTTTTCTGAGAATTATTTAAGGACAGCTTGCTTTCTTATGGGTTAATAAGAGCCCGCAATTAATAAAGAAAACAATCCTGTCATATTTGTTTCAGGTTTATGTTTATCTTAGTTTTATTGCTTTTTTTAAGTATATTATTATTGACTTGGGAGAAGAAGAGATAGAAATATCAATGATGAGAAAATCATTGCTCGGCTGCCTCCTGCATCGCCCACACTGGAGATCGAGCCCACAAAATGGCATGTGCCCTGACCAGGAACTGAACTGTGACCTCCTAATTCACAGATGGATGATCAACCACTCAGCCACGCTGGCCAGTCTCCTTATACACATTTTAAGTTTGTTTTACAATGCACATGTACAACATTTATCATTTTAAAATATTAATATATGAAATTCTGTACAATTTGAGAATGTCTTTTGTAGTGGACAATTCCATTTTAAATGCTAGAAAGCTTTTCGATTTAAACATTGTTAGTATTTTATATGTGATATAGCTTTTTAAGCGCTAATCATTTAGAAATGCTACCTGAAGCTACAATTAAAGGTAAAGAATAATATTAAGTTGCTTGAAAAACTTAATTG
Organism: Lasiurus cinereus; assembly: GCA_011751065.1. Lineage (NCBI taxonomy): Eukaryota > Metazoa > Chordata > Mammalia > Chiroptera > Vespertilionidae > Lasiurus > Lasiurus cinereus. The sequence continues at coordinate 39,884,480 of JAAGEH010000311.1, read as the reverse complement.
CCAGCATCCCATCCTCCCAAAAAATAAAAGTTAAGTATTACCTATAAGATATGATCTCCTTTAGATGATTGGTTAGGAGTTTCCCTCCCACATTTATCCTAAAAAAGAATGGAAATTTGGATCAGTTTATCAAACATTTTTCAGTTTTATTCTAAAAAATAACATAAAAATTAAATGCAACTCACCGAATAATTGCTTCTTTTTTCTTTTTACTTCTACAATAAGGCACTATATGTGTAAAGGAGTACCCACTATCAACAATGATACAGCATAATTCAGAAGGGTTATCTCGGAAATACCTATGTGCACTGAGAGCCCCAGCTATTAAAAAACAAAAAAGGTAAAGAGAAAAAGCAACATTATAATTATTTTAAAGCAATAAAGAAAGGTAGAAATTAAGGCAAAGACAAATGTTTTATTTTATTTATAAGAAAAATGTTAACTTACTGTATTCATAACTCTGTCAAAAGTTCTTTATAGCGTTTAAACTATCAAATGTCACTTTTTGTGATAAATATAAATTTGTGATCAATTTCTAAAGACAAATACAGTGGTACCTCGAGATACGAGTGCCCTAACATACGAGATTTTTGAGATACGAGCCGTCGAGCAAGCGATTTTTGCTTTGAAATATGAGCAACATTTGAGATAGGAGTCATCGTGCGGATCAGCCGGCTACACACGACCCACCAGTTTACTGCGACTCGAGCGTCTCATAGTTTCCCACGCCTTAAGGTTACGGAACGAATTAAACTCGTATCTCGAGGTACCACTGTATTCATTTCACAGCTTATAAAATTATTTTAACAGATAATTTTACTGAGCATTCATTCATTACACGTTGGACACTATAATAAACCCCATTAAGTATATATACTTTAAATCTCACAACAATCCTATTTTATAGAAATGGCAGCACACAGAAGTTAAATAATGGCCCAGAGTCATACAATTAGAACCAACCAGAGCCAAGATTCAAACCTATGCAGTGTGAGCTTCTCAACCTTGAAAATACTGACATTTGGGGCCAGCTAATTCCTTGCTGTTAGGGCTGTCCTATGCATTGTAAGATGTTTAGCAGCATCTCTGTTCTCTACCCACTAGACAACCAAAAATGTCTCCAGACCCTGCCAAAAGCCCCCTGAAGAGCAAAATCACCTTTGTGGAGAAAACTGTTCTAGAGATTCTGCTCTTAACCAGAATTCTGCTCTTAGTACTAGAGGACCAGTGCATGATTTTGTGCATGGGAGCTGGGGAAGGGGGAGAGCAGTGAGCAGTGGGTGGGGGTGTCCCTCAGTCTGGTTTGTGTCCTCTCGCAATCCCCTGGCCTGCAGGGATCAAGCCTAAACTGGCAATAGGACATCCCCTGAGGGATGTAGCAGTGTGCCCAGAGGCAGACGGCCAGGGAGGAGCCTGAGCCGAGGCCAGGTGCTGGGTGCTTGCGCTCATCCTGGCCTTGGCTGCACCCGCCACAGAGTCAGGAGAGGCTCCCACCACCGCTGCTGCAGCGGCAGCTACGCTCACCAGCTGTGAGCCGGGCTTCTGGCTAAGAGACACTCCTCCTGTGGGAACGCACTGACCACCAAGGGACAGCTCCTGCACTGAGCATCCTTCCCCCAGTGGTCAGTGTGCATCATAGTGACCGGTCAACCCGTCATTCAAGCTGTGGCTCGTGAGCTATGAGCCATGGTTTGCCGCTCTGTTGACTAATGAGTTTGCCAACCACTGACCTAGACTCTCGATCCCAAAATTACAGGCTGTTGTTGTTCCTTGTGATTAAGCCCCTATCCCAGTGGTCGGCAAACTCATTAGTCAACAGAGTGGCAAACTGCGGCTATCGAGCTGCATGTGGCTTGCAAGCCACAGTTTGCCGATCACTGGTTTAGGCTTTTATATAGATTGTTGCTTTATACAGACTTTACAGTGGTACCTCGAGATACGAGTTTAATTCGTTCCGTAACCTTGAGGCGTGGGAAACTATGAGATGCTTGAGTCACGGTAAACTGGTGGGTCGTGTGCAGCCGGCCGATCCGCGCGATTACTCGTATCTCAAATGTTGCTCGTATTTCAAAGCAAAAATCGCTCGCTTGATGGCTCATATCTCAAAAATCTCGTATGTTAGGGCACTTGTATCTCGAGGTGCCACTGTAATTCTGAAAGCTAAATATCTGAGTACATTCACTGTAGAGCCTTTAATGTAATTCTAACTTTTAATAAACTTACTTCTGGATGAGGTTGACAGAATCTATGTTGGCAGTCTGACTATTAACATTTTTTTCAATCAATCCTATATAATAAAGATGTAATATGCAAATGGTTGTTACGCTGCGAAGTGTAATAACTGACCATGTAACAACCAGATCATGGGTCAGCAAGAGGATGGAGCAGCAAGCTATGAGGGGGGGGAGGAGAGGGAAGCTACAGGAGAGCATGGCAGTGGGCAGAGAGCTACAGAAGGGCAGCAGTGAACTACTGGCGAGTTACTGGCACACGGATTCGTGTGCATGGCCACTAGTAATAATTATAATAGCAAGCATATCTGTAATAGAAAAGATAACTCCCTCAGAAACAATGATCTTTCAGAGATTAGATATATATGGCTAGTAACTTCATTAGGGTGAAATATTATATGAGTAAAAAGATAAAATGAGAGAAGTCTGACTAATCTCCAAGGATTCAGTAGGCCTCTAGTATTCACATAACTCAATTTCAACCAAAGCTTTAACTCACCATTTACTCTTAATACTGCTTGGAACTGGTACTCTTCAAATAGGATCTCATTCATTGATTCTTGAATAGATGTAAAGTTAAAATATGGTTCTGTGATAATAACATTAGCATCTAAAAAATCAACCTAAAATAGAAAAAAATCCCAAAAGTTTTATAACTTTGTGTTATAGTTATAAACATATTTCACATATATAAACAGATTTATTTTAAACTCACAATAATCCTAGGAGACAGCTCTTATTATTCTCAGTTAATAGGTGAGCAAATGGAGGAACCTGAGAGAATTGAATAAGTTACCAAGGTTCATATAACCAGTTAGTAAACTAGGCTTTGAACACGGGAAATCTGGTAACAGAATTCATGCACTTAAACTATTATTCAATTTTATTTTATTTTATTTTTTTAATTTTTTTTTATTGATTTCAGATAGGAAAGGAGAGGGAGATAGATAGAAACATCAATGATGAGAGAAAGTCATTGATCAGCTGCCTCCTGCACGCCCCCTAATGGGGATCAAGCCCGCAACCCGGGCATGTGCCCTTGGCCAGAATTGAACCGAGGACCCTTCAGTCCACAGGCTGACATTCTATCCACTGAGCAAAACCAGCCAGGGCTCATATTATTCAATTTTAGCTATCTTAATAGTAGCATTAATAGAATGGTACTATCAAATTGCTTAAATATAATTATGTAAAAGTAATAAATAACTATAATCATTGGGGCTATTGTTATTTCTCTACCACCCATTCTTTTTTTTTAATTTTTTTAATAATATATTTTATTGATTTTTTTACAGAGAGGAAGGGAAAGGGATAGAGAGTTGGAAATATCAATGAGAGAGAGACATCGATCAGCTGCCTCCTGCACACCCCCTACTGGGGATGTGCCAGAAACCAAGGTACATGCCCTGACTGGAATCGAACCTGGGATCTTTCAGTCCCGAGGCCGAGGCTCTATCCACAGAGCCAAACCGGTTTCGGCCTACCATCCATTCTTAAGCAGCATTAACATTTGAACATTTTCTCTATACAAAGTCACACTATAGACATTACAAGCACAAATTTATCATATTGTAATATTCACACATTCAAATATTTAGGCAAAAATATTTTACTGTGAAAATAAAAGTAAGATGCTGAATTGGTCTAATAGAAATCACAAATAAACTTTTAATCTTGAGTTTCAACCTCAAATTTGAGTATCAACCTCAAATTCGACTTCAAATACAGAAATTCTATTCACTTGCACTTACTATTTAGAAAATCAAAGCCACACACAGAATATTAAGTGACTTAAACATATATCTGAAGCATATTCAAAAGTTTATAAATCTTAAAATATAAACTCTAATTTTTCATTTGATAAGACTTGGAAATAAATCTGAATACATACTCCAGTTTGTTACCTGATACATTTCTTTTCCAAAAAGGTAATCCCAAACTTGTCTTTGAACATCCCAATTCACCAAGTAACCCTAAAAAATGTTTAAATAAATTTAATCATCAAAAATATTTGAACAATTAAAAATCAGATTAATATATTCTAAATTGCTGATTTCTATCTCTTTATGGTTATCTTCACCATTCTAATGATGTTTGAATTTCAAACTAATTATGTTATTCTCCTTTTAAAATTTCAAAAAATTACAAATTAACACTAACCGAAATGTCAAGGATTCAAAAGATGTAATAATAAGTACAGATGCTTCTCTGTGCTTATTTTCTTTAATGTGTTCATCTCATTTAGCTTTAACACAAACAAGTAAAATTCAGTACCCATACCCACAATCAGTAACTAAATCATGGTTGGTTATTTATTAATTTATTTTTTATTTGGGGGAGAGAGAGATGAGAGAGGGAAAAGGAAACTGATTTGCTGTTCCATTTATTTTATGCATTCACTGGTTGATTTTTGCATGTGCCCTCACCGGGGATCAAAGCCACCACATTGAATATTGAGACAACACTCTAAACAAAGTGAGCTTCCCAGCAAGCGCATGGTCATTTATTTCATTTTAATTTCGTTCATCCTTACCCGAGGATATTTTTTCCATTGATTTTCAGAGTGCAAGGGAAGGAGGGGGAAGAGTGAGAGAGAAGTATTGATTAGCTGCACACGCCTCAACTGGGGTGGAGGACAGAATCTGAAACCCAGGAACATGCTCTTGACTGAGAATTGAACCTGAGACCCTTCAATGTGAGGGCCGATGTTCTAACCACGTAGCACACTGGCCAGGGCGGTCATCCTATCTAATAAAATAGTAATATGTAATTGGTCATATCTCCACTATACCCACAAGCTACACCCACCAGCCAATCAGAAGCAAGTATGCAAATTAACCCAACCAAGATGGCTACGGCCATGGAGAAAGCAGGAGGCTTGGGTTCCCCTGCAATGGAGGAAGCCAAGTTTTCCACACACCCATATACCCTCATCCACCATGGACTCCATTCAAGACTACAAAGTTTCAATATAAAAGATAAATAAATCCCAACAAAAATGGCTGCAGCCACGGAGCAAGCAGGAAACTTGGATTTCCCCCGCAATGGAGGAAGTCAAACTTCCTGCACACCCTGGCTGGCCCAGGCCTCCGCTCAAGGCTACAAAGTTTCAATTATAGAAGATAAATAAATCCCAGATACCAGGGCCTCCGCTTGGGTCACCAGGAGGTATGGGGGACCTGCAAATCACCACAAGCCCCTCACCCAAGCCACCCTCTGCTCCAAGGGAACACCCACCCTGATCTGGGACACCCTTCAGGGCAAACCAGCTGGCCCCCATCCATGCATCAGGCCTCTATCCTATCTAATAAGAGTAATATGCAAATGGACCATCACTCCAACACATAAGTTGGCTGAACCCATGTGGACACAAGATGGCCACAACAAAATAGCCAAAAGGTTAGGGACCAAACAAAGGAGGGTAGTTGTGGGCAATCAGGCCAGCAGGGGAGGGGAGTTGGGAAGGACCAGGCCTGCAAGGGAGGGCAGTAGGGGGTGATCAAGCCTGCAGGGGAGGGCAGTTAGGGGTGACCAGGCTGACAGAGGAGGGAAGCAGGAACCGACTGGGCCTGCAAGGAAGGGGAGTTGGGGGGGACCCAGGCCTGCATGGGAGCAATTGTGGGGGACCAGGCCTGCAGAGGAGGGCAGTTAGGGGTGACCAGGCTTGAAGTAGAGAGCAGTTGGGGGTGACCAGGCCTGCAGGGGAGAGCAATTAAAGATGACCAGGCCTACAGGGGAAGGCAGTTAGGGGTAACAAGGCTTGCAGGAGAGGGCAGGTAGGAGTCACCAGGCCTTCAGGGGAGGGTAATTAGGGGCAATCAGGCAAACAGGGGAGCAGTTAGGCATCAATCAGGGGAGTGGTTAGAGGGTGATCAGGCTGGCAGGCAGAAGCGGTTAGGGGCAATCAGGCAGGTAGGGCAGGCAGGTGAGCATTTGGGAGCCATCAGTCCTGGATTGTGAGAGGACTCTAGTTTATTTTTAATAGGGCACTTTAATTTCAAGTTTTGATTTTAATAAGATCTTATCTAAAATTTACACCTGGCCTGTGTAGCTCAGTTGGTTGGGCAATAGCCTGTGCATCAAAAAAAAAGTTGCCAGTTCATTCTTGGTCATGGCACATGCAGGTTACAGGTTCAATCTCCAGTAGGGGACATGCAGAAGGCAACAGATCACGTTCTGCTTCTCACATTGAATTTCTTTCCCTCTCCCTTCCTCTCTCTCTAAAAGTTAATAAAAACATTTTTTTCAATTAATTTAAGGGCAAAATTTTAGTGGCATTTTTTTATTTTTGCAAAAGAGCATTTATTAAGTTACAAAGGTAGAAAAGGTAATTCCTAGAAGTAATGGCTTAGGAAACAAGTTATGGAAGTAAATGAGGGGTCCTTGGAGCTTAGCAGTGAGGAAGCTAATGGTAACATGCCTGGGCCAGAAATTGGAAGGGGAAGGGGATGGAGAAGGCCTGGGCATGCTCCCAGGAAGGAGAGCACCTAAATGACATTTTTTAGAAATCTAGAAATATTTCCATACCTGCAAAATCTTATACAGACATTTAAAGTTATCTTTAAATTTGGGTCTATAATGCTAGAAATGGCATATAATTGAATTACCTTCTGAAAAGGAAGGATATAAAAGAGTCCAGAAGGGTCCTTTATTTCTTCTATCTGGTTAGCAGTAAAAGTCTTAAGACGTGCAGTTTTTGACCTGAACTGACAGTTAGGAATAACCCTGTAAACAAAAAATTAAATACAATTATTCCCTAAATACTTAGTTGCTGTAAATACTTTTACTTAACTACCACCCAGAAAAATAACCAAAACTAGTGTTTCTCATTGTCTTCACATAATAAAAAGTGTCTCCCCCCCGCCCCCCTGCACTTCCCATCTCCCCAAAGGGCTCCAGTACATATCAGGTTATATACTGAAAGCTTTTTCTTTCTCAAATACTCAAGAGACCCTTACAGGTGGGGTTTGGTCCTTCCACCACACAGACAAAAGGGGACCTAGGTAAAGTTCCTGGTCTTTCTGGCTTTCATTCATAAATTTTAAATAAAATTCTGGTAAAAAGTTTACTAGTACCAGTTCAAAATTCTGGCCACAACATCAAGTTCCCATAAAGTCAAAATTTTCCATCAGTAAGATGCTTTGGGTACAGAAGTAGGAAGTAGTACTTGCAAATGTGGTTGTGTCCATCACGAGCTTACAGTCTATTTAGGAAGACAAACTAGATCCATTATCAGCACAGGTTTTTCTCTATGTTTAAATACATGGGTTTTTTTTTTTTCTTTTATAGGGGAGAGCGCGAACGCAGTCCCCCACTACCACAAATTATGCAGTCGAGTTTCCCACATTTGGGGAAATCGCCGGGGTCAGCACCTCCGGAGTGCAATGGATCAGCCTCGCCCTGGGAAAACCACCTTCGTGATCATGGTATCTCCCCTGCCAGGTAAGTATAAATAAATACATGATTTTTTTTAAAAGCTGCATTGTAATCAATCTTCCGGTATTCTCGATTATTTTAGCATCCTTCCTTAATTTCTGCTACCACACACAGTGGCTATCAATAATTCAGAGCATCCAGTATTTACTCTTCTCGAGCATCCCTAATGGATTCCTTAGGTAACTGGTAACAGAACTGCTGAGTCAAAGAATGAAAACCAGGATACACGTGCCTAAGTATTTTCCAGAAGACGAACAATCTACATCCCTGAGCAGTTCAATTGTCCTTTTTCAAAAGAAAACGGAAAGGAATCAAAAAACACACCCCTGCCGAGACCGGTTTGGCTCAGTGGACAGGGCGTCAGCTTGCGGACTGAAAGGTCCCAGGTTCGATTCCGGTTGGTCGGGGGCATGTACCTTGCTTTCTGGCACATCTCCACTGTGGGGCGTGCAGGAGGCGGCTGATCGATGTCTCTCTCTCATCGATGTTTCTGACTTTCTATCTCTTTCCCTTCCTCTCTGTGAAAAATCAATGAAATATATTAAAAAAAAAAAACACCCCTCTGTGAATGACAGAAGAAAAGCGTGTCTTTACATCTGTTTATTCTTTATGCAAGTATTCTTTATGCAAACACATATACAGGATGCGACAAATGCAATGGCAGTATTTGTTTAATTGACTCTAGTAATATAATGGAGCAGGTCACCAAAGAGCACTTCGAAGGTCTTAAGACACAAGCTTTCCAATTCTCCAGCTACGAAGACCGTGGTTTTTGCATTTGGGGGTCATCAAACCCTCTGAGGATATGAAGAAAGCTACACTCGCGTCTCCAAGAAATCGCATTTGCCCACGGCTCCCGCGGATTCGCGTAAACGCACCCCCCCGGGCTCCCCCGACCCGCTTCTCCGGAACGCTTTTTCACAGAGCAATTTCCGGTCACCAAGCAAAACACCCGACCCACTTCCGGGGCGGCACAGCCCCAAACTGACCTCTCAATTCCAGGGCAGAGCTTCCCTACCTCCGCGCTCCCACGAGAGCACCCCTCGGGCGAGCTGAGGGCCGCGCGGGGGCGGGGGCCCCGCACTGACGCCCCGAAGATGGAGCGCAGGCGGAAGTGCCTCGCTCCTCGGTAAAAACCAACACTTACGAGACATTCTCGTGGCTGTAACCGATTTTGGCGTTGTAGGCCCCGTTATCCAACACTAACGTCGTCATCTCAGCCCGAAACACAGCGCCTTTCCCTTCTCTTGCCGACCCTCCTCACGCTCTCTTCCGGCAGTCTGCGGCTCGCGTGGGCGGGGCTTCGGGGCGCGCTTCCGGTGTCTCTTAGCAACGGAGGACGCCGGAAGCGGGAGGCAGCCCAGCCACAGGCTCTTCAGCCAGACTCATGGCTAGGCGTTCCAGCCTAACCCCTTAAAAAAAGTCGTGGCCGAGGCCGGTTTGGCTCAGTGGTTAGAGCGTCGGCCTGCGAACTGAGGGGTTCGGGGTTCGATTCTGGTCGGGGGCATGTATCCTGGTTGCGGGCACATCCTCAATGGAGGGCGTGCAGGAGGCGGCTGATGGATGTCTTTCCCTCATCGATGTTTCTAATTCTCTGTCCCTCTCCCTTCCTCTTTGTAAAAAATCAATAAAATATATTTTTAAAAAAGTCGTGGCGAGATCCAAGAGTGGGAACTGCTTTACTACAAAGTTTGACTCGCTGCTGCAACTTCTAACCCGTGTTGCAAACCAGCTATGCGTGTGTGTGTGTGTGTGTGTGTGTGTGTGTGTTCGGATAGTGTTCAGACAGTGACAATTATGGAGAATAAAGTGCAAAACCATACTCAGCGTGGTATTAGGTCTGAGGTCTCTTCAGTCTCATTCCCCTCCATTGCCCATCATCCTACATTGGGATCCAACTACCCTGAATTACAAATATGCTGTTCTGGCAAAGGCCTTGCATTTTTACCCACACTCACACACTTCCTCTGTCTACTTGTTCTTCAGTACAGAGCTCTGTATTTTTATCTAAAAAAAAACCTTCCCGACATTTGACATACCTCCTCTCCGTCCTCCTTCCTAAAATGAGGTGCTCTTCCTGTGTGTTCCTGTAATGTTCTCGGCTAACTCCCATATATCATAATGGCTAAGAGAATGAATTTTGAATTGGAATCTGGAATTTACCATAAAATAGTTGTGTGACCTTGGGCAATGAAGATGATTAATATACAACGCTTAATGTGCTAAGAGCTTTACATGTGTTAACTAATTGAATCTTTAAAATTTCTGAATTAGGTACTATGATTGAAATCAAAGAGATGGTTAAGTGTGTGGTCTCTGAATTCAAACTTCTACTCAAATTCTGGCTCTGCCATTAGATGGCTGAGACAGGTTAGTTAATGTCTCTACACCTTAGTTTCTTCATCTGGATAATGAGGTATTAACACCCCCTTGCAGAATGGTTTATGAAAAATAAGTAATAAAAAGGTCAAGTACCTGGTAATAGTTATCACCACATTGTAACTGGACAGTCAGTGGGTCTGTGCTGCTAGTCACTATTTGCGCCAGGTAAGCAGAGACAGGGTTGAATCCTTTATTCCAATAATGCCAGTGGTATGGGAAAGCAGTGAGTCATCCACAAAAATCTGCTCTGCTGCCAAAACCAGTTTGGCTCAGTGGATAGAGCATCAGCCTTCGGATCCTGAAGGGTCCTAAGTTCAATTCCGGTCAAGGGCATGCACCTTGGTGGCAGGAACATCCCCAGTAGGGGGCGTGCAGGAGGCAGCTGATAGATGTCTTTCATCCATGTTTCTAATTCTCTATCCCTCTTCCTCTCAATAAAAAAAATCAAAATATATTTTTTAAAAAATATGCTCTGCAGCCCCCATAAACCAGGTGCTTACATAGGGTAGAACAAGGATTACATGGGAAAGTAGGCAAGGCAGGCTGGGGTGGGACTCCACTGTTTGGCCAACAAGGTTGTTAATCTTCCCACGATAATAGGCAGTCCTTGAATGAGAATGGACCACATTCCAAGGTTGACTGTCCAAGACTGACTCCCAGGTCCTGGGGACATACAACTCCCAGGCAGGTTAGAATGTCCTTTCTTTAACCAGAACAAGTCAATCATGGTTAAGAGAGTATGATTAATATTTCCCAATACCATAACTAATCCCCAATATTCTTTTGCTCCCAACAACATTATTAGTAGTAGTATTCCCTTTCTTCCTTTTAGCATATGATCATTCTCTGTTAACTTGCATAGATGGCAAATTCCAAGAAGTCCGGCACTCTATTCCATTGGTGTCTATACTCCTTTGTACTAAAAAATAATAATAATTGAATGTATAGAATTAATTATGTCAAATTTTAATCATTCTATTTTCTCTGATATTAAGTTGATAAGATTCCTTACTACATACACGTAAAGAATATTTTATAAATCTTACCTCATAAGCAGCCATCATTTCTATTCATCTCTTACCTTTTAAAATATATTTTTTTTACTCCAGTCTCTCTTGATTATAAGCTCTTTCACATTTAAGCTTCTCTTGCATGCTCCTTGGTCAGGATCATTTTTGTTCTAGACCTCGGCAAAATTAAAGACTGATAAATCCGAAAGCTGAATTTCACCCCCAACTGTAAGCAGAATGTTTCTACCCACATATCCTTAAAAAAATCTTAAAGGCGCCAAAACCAGTTTGGCTCTGTGGATAGAGCGTGGGCCTGCGGACTGGAAGGTCCCAGGTTCGATTCCGGTCAAGGGCATATACCTTGGTTGTGTGCACAACCCCAGTGGGGAGCGTGCAGGAGGCGGCTGATAGATGTCTCTCTCTCATGGATGTTTCTAACTCTCTATCTCCCTCCCTTCCTCTCTCTAAAAAAATCAATAAAATATAAATTTTTAAAAAATCTTAAAGGCAACAAACCCATTCCACCTACATTACTTTATCTCAATTACTAGAGGCCCAGTGTACAAAATTTGTGCATGGGTAGGATCCCTAGTCCTGTCTGGCAATCAGAGCCCGTTGAGGCCTTCCATCTGTTGATTGGGGTCTTCCTTCCTTCCATGCTGCCCTCTGGTGGTCAGTGCGTGTCATAACAAGCGATTGAACTCCCTGTCTCCTGGTGTAGTGGTCAGCAAACTCATTAGTCAACAGAGTGGCAAACCTAGGCTTGCCAGCCACATGTGGCTCGTGAGTTGCAGTTTGCCGACCACGGTCCTGGTGGAACTCCTGAGGGGACACTGGCATATTAACTATATATATAGTTAATGTATGTATATATGTATACAGTATATATGTGTGTGTATGTATGTATATATGTATACAGTATGTGTGTGTGTGTGTGTGTGTGTGTGCCCCTAGTTAGAAACTTCAACTATTTTCAACTCCTATCTTTGATTTAATCTCTGGAATCTGTCCTTGACCTTCTTTCATCTCTACCAATATTGCCTTATCTCTCTCCTGAAATAATACCTCTGCATTTTCAATGCCCTTCTTCCCTCTATTCTCTTATAATCATGTTCTGTCCTCGATACTGCCAGCATAGTTATCAGCAAGTGTTTTCTAAAACAGAAATCCAATCCTCCTCCCCAAATTCACTCTCTGTAGAAGTCTTCCAGGGCCTGACATTACCTATGTAGTAATGTGCATGCATTTTGCAATCTCACCCCCTTTCAACCATCTTACAGTATATGCTAGGAAATGTTTAACAACCATTACAATGGGATCCTGATGTGTAGTGTTTATCACTGTGTGCAGAACAAATACCCTCACAAAGGACATTTAGAAGCTATCTTGAAATCACCAAACGACGGATACAGAGTCAGAAAGAAATGCACACAGTTCGTTCTCATGAGCTGGTATAAGCCGGCTTCAGCACAGACTGTTCAGTAAAAGCTCTGACCTATCGACCTTCACACTACCCACTCTCTCCTCCCAAGTTCTGGCACAAACAATCTCAAGCACATAAGTCTTTTTCAAATATGTATTTTGGCAATGTATAAGTTTAAAACAATTAAAAACATGTCCTTCCTATAAATATGTAATAAACATGTGCAACCTACTTATTTGTTATAATAATGACTGGAAAAAAATTTTAATGTATTGATTTTAAAGAGGGAGCGAGACAGACAGAGAGAAACATCCATTTGTTGTTATACTTACTGATTCATTCATTGGTTGATTCTTGTATGTGTCCTGATCAGAGGGATTGATATATCAGAACACCCAATGGTTAGAGCATTGTCCTTGGGATACCAGGACAGTGCTCTAACCAACTAAGCTACCCAGCAAGGAATTAGTGAATAGCTTTACGCCCTGTCTGGTTGGTTCTTACATTAATATTGAGAGGGTTAACTTGAATCGCAGGCCCATAGGGAAAGGATCCAGTGGAAAACAAAGGCAGGTGGGACATAGGCAGGGGCAGACACGTCAGTTTGAGCCAGCCTGACCACGGGAACCAACCAAGCAGAAATAATAAAATGTTTCTGGACTTCAAGTGGGAGGCAATGAGAGGATAAGGAAGGGCCTGTAGCAACAAGATGTACGAACACACAGACACAGAAAAAGTTCAGCAGAGGAACAGAGAAGGAACACATAGCATCAGGGAAAGTTCAGGTCCGATGCTTGGCAAAAACAACTGAAGGAATCAATCAGATAATGACACAGGTAGACACAGAGCAGGCTGGTAGCAAGTATATATCTCTGGACTACAAGGATTTAATGGGCAGCCCACTGCCAGGTCCCCATCCCCTGCGGGGAGGCTGCATCTGCTTGTAATAAATTTCCCACACTTCTGCTTAAATCTTCTCATCCATGGGGCTCATTCTTCAGTGTCAGGAGAAAAACACCTTGGCTCATCATTCCGGTTACCAATATGAGTTAATAAATCTTTGGCGCATGTTTATTATATATATGTATGACAGTCATGATTTTAAGTTTTTGAAAATGTGATAAATGTCAATTAACGAAAAACGTCAATTAATTTGAATTGATGATGGTCTTGGGACATTATGCGTTCTCTCAATCCAAGGAGAGTAAATTAAAAATATCACCTCGTATTTTCTCAATAACAAGATACTTTAACTACAATGATTAACCGGTGGGCTTCGTTGATACTTATTGCTTTGAAAAGAAATCTACATTTTGTTCTAGCCAAAGCATTACGCCACTTGCCATTTAGAAGCCATGAACTTTGACACTTGTCTTTTTTCATAACTGTGTTTCACTTGTGTGAAAGATCTTTTCCAGCCTTGTGAATTAATCAGAACAGCTCCCATTCTGTTGTCCCTGGGATTCTCTAAGAACTTTACTTTCATTGGCTTGGTTAATCCTCACAACAACCTCATGAAGATAAATAGCACCACGAAACTCACATACCTAAAAACCTACAGAATTAGGTTTAAAATACAAGTCTGACCTCAGAGCCAGTTCTTTTAATACATTAAGCTACATGCTCATATTTCAAATAATATCTCCATTGTACATCTGTCTGTGATTCAACCAGATAGAAATAAATCACTCTCTCTTCTGTGTTCTCATAGTACTTTGTTTCTGTTTTCAATTATGCTAATAATAATAGCATTTATCACTTAATTTTGTATTTTTTTTAATTAATAATATATTTTATTGATTTTTTACAGAGAGGAAGGAAGAGGGATAGAGAGTCAGAAACATCAATGAGAGAGAAACATCGATCAGCCACCTCCTGCACAACCCCCAATGGGGATATGCCTGCAACCAAGGTACAGGCCCTTGACCAGAATCGAACCCAGGACCTTTTAGTCTGCAAGCCAACGCTCTATCCACTGAGCCAAACCGGTTTCGGCAATTTTGTATTTTTATTTAACCCCCAAGTAGTTTATTTGGGCAGGCCAGAGGACAGGGAGGCCCTGCATCTGAAAGAAGGGTTATTGAGAGGGTTAACTTGAATCACAGGCCGATAGGGAAAGGATCCAGTGGAAAACAAAGGCAGGTGGGACATAGGCAGGGGCAGACATGACAGTTTGGGTCTCTTGTCAGTGAAGGGTGTTTTGTGCTATGGACTAAGGAATTGTAGGGCAGCGGGAACTTGAACTTGGAGTTATGGAACTGCTTGACTGCCAATGGTCTGCACTTGCTGGCCACAATCTTCTTCCTCCATGATCTGGATTAAGTGGGAACCCAAGGTGCCCCCAAATCTGGGTCTGCAGGGAACAGGAGGGGAAAGGGTGGATGTTACTAGGCTCTCTGAGTAGACACTCACTTTATAGGCATAATCTCATTTAATCCTCACCAAGTTCTGAGTTAGATATCATTACTCCAGTAGTCATATGTGGTAACTGAGGCTGAGAGATATAAATAACTTGTCCAAGTTTACACAGCTACCATGTGGCTGAGCCAGCATTTGAACTAGTCTAATGATAGAGCTCAAGGTCTTAGCACTGGTAATTGACCTTCTACACAAGGCTGTTAACTCTTTGATCATAGGGACATTTGTTTGTTTGTATTTAGACATCCCTAGTTATTTGAATAATGAATGCCTGGTTTATGGTACATGATAAATGTTAATTGAGTAGTCAGTCTCTCTCTATATCTCCTTTCACTTCTTCAGAAAGGGACAGGTGTTGGACTATGTGTAAACTACACCCTCCTCCCCCCTTGTATTCCTGATACATCCCTCAGAGGTAGTGTAATTTCTTTTCCTCTTTTAGACATCACTGGGTAGTCATGTTCACATCTGAAAAATGTTGGTTAGGGTTGGGTGGGGTAGAAGTGCAGAGTTGTAATAGTTCTTGTTATTTCAACAATTTCCTTCCTTTTTACAGAAATTTTCAAGTGAAATTTTACATCTTTATTTCTTTAGATACAACACCCTAATGAGGTAAAGCTGATATTACTAACTCATTTTATAGATGAATAAACTGGGGCTAAAAAAAAAAAAAATTCTCCAGGTTAACTCAGCTAGAAAATACTAGAGCCAGAACTTGAATTTAGGCCTTTTAAATTTGCAGGTCTGGACTCCATTAGAGCATGTTGTCAACTTTTACTTCCCTTAGGACTGGAAATCACCAGGTGAAACATTACAGCACTTAGCCAGGGAAGCAGACTAGCTTAGCAAAGAAAAAGAAACGGAGGCAAGAATATAAAGAGCTCTAGCTGAAACCGGTTTGGCTCAGTGGATAGAGCGTCGGCCTGCAGACTGAAAGGTCCCAGGTTCGATTCCGGTCAAGGGCATGTACCTTACCTGCGGGCACATCCCCAGTGGGAGTTGTGCAGGAGGCGGCTGATGGATGTTTCTCTCTCATGGATGTTTCTAACTCTCTATCCCTCTCCCTTCCTCTCTGTAAAAAATATAAATATATATGGGGATAAGCTGAGAAGTTTGTGGGACAAATTCTTAGGAAATGAAAAAGAGAAGTCGGACGTGGCCGGAGCCTCAGTGACGGAGACAAGAACAACAACAGAGGAGGAGAAGGTTTAGGCTTGGGAGGCAAAGCACCCAACAGCATCAGGGCAGCTGAGTGAAGGCGAAGGGTGTGTGCCTGTCTGGAACCTGAGTTGCCCCGCCCCTCCCCGCTGTGGCCCCGCCCCACCGCACTAGGCCCCGCCCCACCGCACTAGGCCCCG
>JAAGEH010000311.1:39829321-39868212 GCA_011751065.1 Lasiurus cinereus | reverse complement strand
GGCCCCGCCCCACCGCACTAGGCCCCGCCCCACCGCACTAGGCCCCGCCCCCCGCCGCACGCCCCGCCCCGAGCCCGTCTCGCCCCCGCTCTCCCCCAGGTCTCTTAGGTGATGCTGCAGCCAAGATGGCGCCGGCGGTGGTGGCGGCGGCCTGAGCGAGATGTCCCCGGTCCTCGGCGGCGGCGGCGGCGGCGGTGGCCTCGGCCGGGGCCTTGGGTCTCTTGGCGGCGTGAGCACTCAGGCGCCGCTCCTTCTGCCGGGCTAGGCCGGACGCAGAGGAGGCGGCCCCGAAGCGCGGAGGCAGCGAGGAGCCCCGAGGAGAGCGCGGCGCCTCCCGCCTCGGCACCATGGCGGGGCTCATCAAGAAACAGATTCTGAAGCACCTCTCCAGGTCGGTGGGAGCCGCGGGCGGACGCAGCCCGCGCCCCCGGGGCCGGTGGGGACCGGCCGCCGGGCGGAGGCGACCCTGGGGCTCCCCGCTCCGCTCGGGTCCCGCATCTCCCGCCGGCCGCCCGAGTGACACCCCAGGCGGGGGTGCGGGGAGGAGCGCCGAGGGCGGCCGGGGGGGGGGGCGGCGGCGGCGGGCATCGCCCCGGCCCCGCGTCGGGGGGCCCCGGCGGAGCGGGAGGCGGTCCGCGCCGGCCAGGTGCGGGGGGCGGGGGGCGGGGTGGCCTGAACCGGGGCTCGGGCTCGCGCCCTCCCTCCCCGGAGCGGAGCGGAGCGGAGCGGTTCCGTTAGGCGGGCGCGCCGGGCCGCGGCTGGGCTTCCCGGGAGAAGGTGGCCCTGGTTGTTTATCGTTCGGGGTCACGCCCCGGCGGTTCCCGCTCCGGGGCCGGAGGGTGTGCCCGTTTGCACAGTGAGGACTGGCTTTTAGGCCAAGAGCCAGCCGTCCCGGCGTCGGCAGCGGCTCTTTCTGGAGCCCCTGAGCCACCGCGTCATTCTTGCCAAAGAGTTTGTGTTTTTTTTTTTTGAAAAAGAACACAACAACCCGAGACCCATAAATTTGAGGGAGTCCACCTCCGCGGGCTTGTTCTTTCCATCCCATAAGCGGCCGCGGCCAGGAACATGAGTCAGGGCGCGGGCAGCCTGTGTGCTGCTCCTGGCGGGGCGGCGAGCGGACGCCGAGGTCCGCTCCCCCGTGCGAGCCGCGGACCCCAAACGCGAGCGGGGTTCGGGTCCCGCCCTCTGCTGTGGGTCTGTAACTTCAGGGTGACTTCGAACCCCTGGCGGGGCAAGACGTGGGCACGATGACTCGGTTCTACAAACCGTTGCATACCACAGGTTATACATGTAGGGGTGCACAACCATATTTCCCTATAACACTAAAGAAGATGTTTTTTTAAAAGTTAACAAGTTAGAGTAGCGTTTATGAATATGCATTTCTCAACATTACCACTCATTCAAAAGTTTCTTTCAACAATGGTACTTCTGGCCCCGACGAACAGCTTATTTTGGAAGAAAGTTTTAACTTTATTTTTATTATTATTATTTTTTAAATATATTTTATTGATTTTTCACAGAGAGGAAGAGAGAAGGTAGGGAGTTAGAAACATCGATGAGAGAGAGAGACATCGATCAGCCGCCTCCTGCACACCCCCCACTGGGGATGTGCCCGCAGCCAAGGCACATGCCCTTGACCGGAATCGAACCTGGGACCCTTCAGTCCACAGGCCGATGCTCTATCCACTGAGCCAAACCAGTCTCGGCTTAACTTTATTTTTAATTGGTTAGTTAGGTAATGTCTGATTTATCAGACGTCCTTCAGCCTCTCTCATACTTACAGAATATTCAGACCTACAGGAAAATGATTTGAATTCTCTCTTCTCACCCTCCCAAGGGTGACGGTACGCAGCTCCACTCTAGCTGCAAGGGAGGGAAGTTCACTCAATCAGGGAGTGCCTTAGACTTCGGGCATTCGAGTTTCTTTCTCCTGCAGAGCAGTTGAGAAGGGCTCTGAAAAATTAATAGCCAAGGTAAATGGCTTACTTCACGAAATAGGCAACACCTGCCATATTCATCATATGTATGATCTCTAATATGTGTTGTAAATAATAGTGAGGATTTTTATTTCAGAGATGAGTTTTTGAAACACGTGAGTTTTGATTTCATATTTTCAAAACAACCTAGGTGAGTGAAGAATAGCAAATTTATATTCTTGGATAATCTTGCTGCTACTGCTGTCATCGTCATGATGTTATTTATAAGTCTAAAGGATGAAGCAGATAAAATAAGATGATAAATACTAGTTACTTAAGTGGTGAACTTGGAAATTACCTGGGTCAAGCTTAATTTTACAAATTATCCGGCAATGAAGATGCCACTATATTGATGTGATTATGTGGCAAACAGTTTAATATAGTTTAACAGCAAATGCTTAAAACACATCACCTTCCAAAAATAGACATTTCATACGGCCAGTGGATGCAACCATGGCATCTGCTCCAAGGAGGCCTTAGCTGACTGACCACGCTTTTCTATAGCATTCATCCTTATCTGTCATGCTATGTATTTGCTGTTTGTCTGTCTGCTGCACTTGAATGTAAACTCCATGATGGCAGGGATTTTTGTTTTGAGTCTAGCGTAATGTACACTCAGCCCCTATTTTTTAAAAATCCCCACCAAGAATATGCTTTTTGTTGATTTTAGAGAGAGGAAGGAAGAGAGGGAGGGAGCGGGCAGAGAGAGAGAGAGAGAGAGAGAGAGAGAGAGACATAAATATCGGCTGCTTCCTGTAGGTACACCAACAGGGGAATCTAGGTATGTGCCCTGACCTAGAAACAAAGCCACCACCCTTCTGTGCACAGCATGATGCTCCAGCCAACTGAGCCACACTGGCCAGGGCAACAACTGTTTTTTGAATGAATGGATGAATGGCACGAATCAACCAGTCAACTGACTCTTCCTCACATTGCCCCACCCCCCACCCCTGTTTTTTATAACTGAGGCAAAACTCTATGCCACCCATGTTATGGTACTTTACCGTGTTTTGTTTTTTTTAAAATATATTTTATTGATTTTTTACAGAGAGGAAGGGAAAGGGATAGAGAGCTAGATGCAATGATGAGAAAGAAACATCAATCAGTTGCCTCCTGCACATCCCTACTGGGGATATGCCTGCAACGAAGGTACATGGCCTTGACTGGAATCGAACCTGGGACTTTTCAGTCCGCAGGCGGACACTCTATCCACTAAGCCAAACCAGTTTCGGCTTTACCGTGGTTTTTAGGAAGCAACATGTAATTGAATCATTGAATAAATGTGATGTTTATGGTGTCCTAGAAAGGAAGGACTAGGCAAATGACTCTTCATATATAAGGTATCTCCAATAAGGAAGAAAGCTATCTGGGAACCAACAGGAACCAGCTTACTTTGAGCCTTGAGCTTGAAGTATGGTGAAATTATAAGATTTAAATCAGTCTTAATATAGGCACACGAGAAACTGGTTTTGAGTAAATGCTGATCTATTTGAGATGTTTTAAATCTATACACTTGTTCCTTGCCTAATTGTTTATTTTCTGTCCTAAGCATGTTTGAATACAGCTCGGAGCTGATCTGAAACTGACAGATAACGGGGTGGGAGAGACAGAGAATGCCATTTATGTATGTGGTGGGGTGGGGGTTGGTGTTCTTACATGTTAAGAGATGTGAAACAGGAAGTCTTTGAAAGCGAAATTACTCCGATCTTTCAGACTGTAATTGGCACAAAATATGCTTTGGAAGCTTTCCTAGGAGTGTCCTTTTTCACAAGGGAATGGAAAGTTCTAAAGAAAGTCATAACAAGTAGCAGAAAGGAAATAAGAGCAGGAGCTACCTTTTAGCTCAAGGCCTTATTATCTTTTACTGTGTGTGTGAGTGAGTGCTTGAGCCAAGGCAGAGGTAGGGGGAGAGAAGCTGAAAGATGTGGTATATTTAAGCCAAGACCTAAAAGGGAAGAGAAGATTCAGATACAAATACTTCCCCTTTCCCTCTGGCCCCAGGCATACTGTAATGGGCACAAGGTTTACTGGTGAGTGGGAGTTGGCAGGACAGACAGACACTGCACCTGAGTGGAGCCTTTGTATAGTTCTCATCCAGAGGTGATTTTGCCCCTCTGGGGAAATTTGGCAATGTCTGGAGACATTTCTAAATGTCACAACGGGGGCGTTGGGAAGGGGGGATGGTTAAGGGTACTAACATCTAGGGGTTAAAGGTCAGGTATGCTGTTAAACATCCTACAATGCACAGCACATCCCCTCACAATAAAGTATTTGGTCCAATGTAAATAGTTTTGAGGTTGAAAAACTGGTTTAAATTGTACACATGTATGTCAGATGATTCAACTAGGGTTACTGTGCTAGTGAAAGTTATTTTGTCTGTAAACAACAAAACCTTGCTCTGTTTAACTTAGGTAAAAAGTTAAAGGTAACCAAAAGCTGTTGAGGTGGGTCACGGAATAAGGGGAAGGTCAAGAACTAGCCAGCTCCTGGAACTTCATGAAAGAGATCTTGGACTTCAGCACTGTTGATATTTTGGACAAGATAATTATTTGTTGTGAAGGGCTGCTCTGTACATTGTAGAATGTTGAGCAATATATCTAATATCCACCACTAGATGCCCATAGCCACCCCCACAGTCTTGACAATGAAAAATGCCTCCACACTGCTGGCTTCGGCAGCGCATATACTAAAGTTGGAACAATACAGAGATGATTAGTGTGGCCCCTGCGCAAGGATGACACGCAGGTTCGTGAAGTGTTCCATATTTAAAAAAAAAAAATGCCTCCACACATTGCTAAATGTCCCTGGGGCAAAAAGGCTCTTGGCTGAGAACCACTGCTTTAGGGTGCTATCCCATCTCTCACAGCTCCCGATCTGTGATCTTTCCTGTCAAGTTTCAGATCCTGGGAGAGAGAATCTGTATGGCCCACCTCTGTTTATCCATTGTTCTGTTAGCAATGGCAAAGAATTATAGGTACAGCAAAGATATGGTCATGGGAAGAACTAGTATTTTGCGTCAGGCTTGTGGTCTTTAACAGGCACTGCACTAAATTACATGCCAGAGGGCCTCAATATAACTTCACCCCAGGAGGTGACTTAATAAGGAATTCTAGACAAAAGAAGGACATCATCACTAAAGATGCCTGGTTATCAGTTTGGTTTTTGAAGTCCAGGGTTCAGGAGCAGTTGTCTGGGGTGGAAATAAAGAAACTGCAGAGGCTCTCTGGTTAATTTAAATAGAATAGTAATGTATTGGAAGGATGTCAGTAACACACAGAATTTATGGGAAAGTTGGAGAACCAGATTTGGAAAGGGACTGGCTCCAGGCTAGCTCCAAGCATCTAAGTAGGAGAAACTACCTGACATCGCTACAAGACATGTTTTCTAAACGAAGGGGAAGGAACAAGTAGAAAGGGAGGGTGGCCTGCCAAGATTGCTGAGTATTAGAATATATAATAGATTAGGAAGGGTTGAGCATTTGGCAGAATATTGTGACCGAATGGCAAAGTAATAGGCTTTGGATTGCCTCACAGTGTATTGATGGGCTGGTGTAGGTTGCATAAGAAAGGAAGGAGCAGGGTAGCAGCTGATAGCCTTGCTGAGAAAGGAAAAGAACCATCCAAGGGTTGGAAATGTTATCTAGGTGGAAGAGCAGTTGAGAAAAACCAAGAAAAGAACTGGACGATTTGGAGGTTTTGTCTGAAAGGGTTATATTAAAGTTCAAGATTTTAGAGGTGGAATGGGCCTAATTTAGTACATGGTTTCAAATAAGGCTGTGGACGGTAATTGCGGACAAGTTAAGGTGCATGTAATTGGAGATGAATACTGCTAAATCTATAATTGTTCCTCTGGACATTCTTAAAAGGAAATACAACATAGATTATTTAGACTGTCAAATTATTTTCTTTAACGATAGTTTTATATAATTATTGATAGGCTAATTATTTATATCTTCCACTTTTATGGCAAAGCTCAATAATTAATTTTTGAAAGTTTATGTATACTAAGTCTTGAGTACTTGGTATTAGAGATTCAGAGATGGGCAAGATATGGTCTCTGTTCTTGGAAAACTTTAGTAATTCTCATTCTGGCATAATAAGTATAACTAAATGTAACCTATATACTGCCATTGAAATTAGTGAGATTTGTTTTACTTGGATTAGGCACCTGGGAAAAATTGAGTTAATGTTCCCTTTTAGGAATATAAATAAATTTACTTTTTTATAAATTTGGGGATTATGTTTTAAAGTTTTTTTGAGAGAGAAGAAGAGACAGGGAGAGAGAGAGAGAAATACCAGTATGAGAGCCAGACATCCTGCACACCCCCTACCAGGGAATCATCTCTGGGCCACGTGCCCTGATAGAGAATTGAACCAGCAACCTTTCAGAACATAGGATGATGCCCATCCAATTGAGCCACACTGGGCAGGGCTAAATTTGGGATTTTTTTCAATTATATTTTCATTGATTTCAAAGAAGAAGGGAGAGGGAGAGATAGAAACATCAATGATGAGAGAGAATCATTTGATCAACTGCCTCCTGCACGCCCCTTACTGGGGATCGATCGTGTATCCCAGGCATGTGCCCTTGACCAGAATTGAACCTGGGACCCTTCAGTTTGCAGGCCAATGCTCTATTCTCTGAGCCAAACCAGCTAGGGCTAAATTTGGGGATTTTTAAGGTAACTTTTAGTATTCTTTTTGTTTTTAAAAAACGTTCTTTCATTGATGAGAGAGAGAGAGAGATAAAGAAAGAGGAAGAGAGAGACATTGATAGGTTGCCTCCTATACTTGTGCCTACCAGGGAATGAGCCCAAAACTTGGGTATGTGCCCTGATTGGGACTCAAACCTATGACCCTTCGGGTGCACAGGTGAAGGATACTCCAACCAACTGATCCACACTGGCCAGGGCAGTGGAGTTTAAATTTTTTTTAATTGAAATTTTTACAGAGAGGAAGGGAGAGGGACAGAGAGCCAGAAACATGGATGAGAGAGAAACATCGATCAGCTGTCTCCTGCATACCCCCCCATTGGGTATGTGCCTTTGACCGGAATTGAACCTGGGACCCTTCAGTCCGCAGGATGATGCTCTATCCACTTACCCAAGCCAGTCAGGGCTGGAGTTTACATTTTAATCAGAGGATACAGATAATAAATAAGTGAAGTACATTTTATTGGTTTGTGGTATGTGCTGGGGTTGGGAGTAGGTCAGGAAAGGGGATAAGAAGTGCATGGAGGTAGGGATGGGGTTTGCAGTTTTAAATCTGTTGATTCTAGAAGCCTTAATTGAAAAAGGTGAAAGCAAATGCAAAGACCCAGAAAGAGGTGGAAGCAAATGCAAAGACCCAGAAGTGGAAGCTTGCTTGTTATTTTGATATATATCTAGGCCAGGGATACAAATGACAGGTGACGTGGAGTGAGGAGTGAAGTGTGTAGAGGAAGTTGAAATCAAAGTCCAGGTCTTGTGGGGCCTTGTACTGAGTTGGCTTTTAACCGAGTGAGATTGGAATCCACTGGAAAGCTTGGAACCAAGGCTCGCTCTGCACCTAAGTGGAAAATAAATAATGGGAGGGCAAGGGCACATGGGAGCTCAGTTAAGTGTTAACTATCCAGATGAGAAAGATAATAGTGGCTTGGACCTGGGTAGATGCAGTGAAGTTGTTGAGATATCATCAGGGTTTAGATGTATTTTGAAGGTAGAACTACAGGATTTTGTTGACAGGTAAAATGTGATTGAGAAAGAAAGAGAGCAGTCATGGATGACTCAGGAGTTTTTTTGTTTTTTTTTAAATTATATTTTATTGATTTTTTACAGAGAGAAAGGAAGAGGGATAGAGAGTTAGAAACATCGATGAGAGAGAGACATTGATCAGCTGCCTCCTGCACACCCTCTACTGGGGATGTGCCCGCAACCAAGGTACATGCCCTTGACCGGAATTGAACCTGGGACCCTTCAGTCCTCAGGCTGACGCTCTATCCACTGAGCCAAACCAGTTATGGCTATGTACATGTCTTAAATTATGCATATTATAATATTTAGGATGAGTAATTTAATATTTCTATTTAATATTGGTATTTAACCAGTTGATATTAGTGATTGGAGCTCAGATTGAATGTAAGTTACAAATAAAAGATTTAATGACTATTTCTATAAGTGAAATATGAACAGTTATATCAAGACCAAGTTATTAAAACAAAATTGAGAGCTGAAGCAAATATGATTCAGGATATAGTAATTTATTGTTTGTTTTTTTCAGGCATTAGATTTACTATTGGTCTGTCTGATAATTCACTGACTTATTTTGAAAGTTCTTCCAGAGAAAATGAATGTAGTGTATTTTGAATTCCATATTAGTCTGTCCTTTAAGACTTAATTTTATGTATATATATTCTTTTTCTACTCCAAAATACCATTAATAGAGGCATTATCTGACTTCTTTTGTCACTGCTGTCATAGCATCAAGTGTTGTTTTTATCTGCTGTTGTCTATTTATAATTTTATTTTATTTATTATTTTTTTAATATAAATTGATCTTTACAGAGAGGAAGGGTTAGGGATAGAGAGCTAGAAACATCAATGAGAGAGAGAGAGACATCGATCAGCCGCCTCCTGCATGCCCCCTACTGGGGGTGTGCCCCCAATCAAGATACTATACATGCCCTTGACCAGAATCGAACCTGGGACCTTTCAGTTCACAGGCCGACGCTCTATCCACTGAGCCAAACCGGTTTCGGCTGTAATTTTATTGTTAGGAATTAATATTTAGGGATAAATGTAGTAAGTACCAGAAAATTCAGAGATACTAAATTTGGTAAAAGTATGTTTTTAGATATTAAATTGAGTTTCTGCTCCACATTTTTCTTCTGCTCTGATGCTTTATATATAAATTAAATCTATACTAATATAAGGGTAATATGCATATTAAACCAGACATTTTTCTGGACATCCTTCCAGACAAAGCCATGGTGGCAGGGGATGAGGCAGAGGCGGTTAGGGGCTATCAGGCCAGCACGGGAGAGCAGTTAAGGGGCAATCAGCCGGCATGGGAGGGCAGTTAAAGGTGATCAGGCTGGCAGGGGAGGACAGTTAGGAGGCGATCAGGATGGCAGGAGAGCAGTTAGGGGAAAATCAGGCTGGCAGGGGAGGGCAGTTAGCAGCTGATCAGGCTAGCAGGCAGAGGCAGTTAAGAGTGATCAGGCCAGCAGGGGAGCAGTTAGGGGCATTAGGCTGGCAGGCAGAGGTGGTTAGGGGCAATCAAGCAGAGTGGTTAAGAGCCTGTGTTCCTGGATTGCGAGAGGAATGTCCCACTGCCGGGTTAGGCCCTCAGGAATTGGAGAGGATGCAGGCTGGGCTGGGCACCCCCTTTCTGTGCATGAATTTTATGCACTGGGCCTCTAGTATACTATAAAAAGGGGTATTCATAATATGTAAGATTTATCTTATGTTTAAGAAATACTGTAAATATCCTCATTGATAAGTCATTCACTTATTTTTCCTACCAGTATTTAAAGAAGGTTCTGTAAGATATAAATAAAATTAAGACTTAGGAATATCTCTGGCAACAATATGGTAGATGAGTGAGTAAATAGAATTTAAGATAAAATATTAGTTTCCTGAGAGAGAGACAGAGTACTATCTGCAACTTTTAAATAATTAGAGACAATGAGATGGAGGTAGTCTAAGTGTCAGAGAAAATTATAAAGCAATAATGAAATAAAAGCACATAAATGACAGCTTAGTGATATAAAATGGATAGTTATAAAATTATTTTATCTGATTGCAGCATACATTCCAAGAGAGTATTTAAGGCAAGTATGTAGAGGTATTTAGGATGATTTACATCCTCCAAATTTGGCTGCAATTTTATTTTTCATTGTTTTCCAATGCTACATTTCTTTTCCTATCCACACTTTTTCAGCCAGCTTCTGTTTTTTCCCTACAGCTAAATTGTGTCCCTTCAGGAAGGACATCCTCTC
Organism: Lasiurus cinereus; assembly: GCA_011751065.1. Classification (NCBI taxonomy): domain Eukaryota; kingdom Metazoa; phylum Chordata; class Mammalia; order Chiroptera; family Vespertilionidae; genus Lasiurus; species Lasiurus cinereus. The sequence goes on along the minus strand of JAAGEH010000311.1, from coordinate 39,858,259 downwards.
AGACTTCATTTTACTTGTACATCTTCCATAGGCAACTTTAACTAGGCTAGTCTTCACTGTTCATCTTCATTTTGAAGTGTTTTAGGTATTAAAATATATGTTTGTTTTATTTGTTAATTCTGCAGCTTGTCATCTCTTTAAAGGGCAGAATCATCCTGCCCTCTGAATTCTGAGGACAGTGACTATGCTTGTCTTGTTCGCCATTGTATCTTTCCCTCCCTCCCTTCTTCCCTCCCTCCCTCCCGCTCTCCCTTCCTTCCTCCCTTCCTTGCTTCCTATCTTCCTAATGTTTAATATATCTTTACTGATTTCAGAGAGGAAGGGAGAAGGAGAGAGAGATAGAAACATCAATGATGAGAGAGAGAATTACTGATCGGCTGCCTCCTGCACGCTCCCCACCAGGGATCGAGCCCGCAACTTGGGCATATGTCCTTGACCAGAATTGAACCTGGGACCTTTCAGTTCACAGGCCTATGCTCTGTCCAGTGAGCCAAACCAGCCAGGGCTGCCGTTGTATCTTTAACATCTGCAACGATACTGTGGTACATAGTAGTTATTCAGAAACAAATTTAGCTGACTGGAGAAATACATTTATAATACATTGATCTTCATAGGCTACCTAGAGCATGAATTAGTTACCCTGAATTCATTTTTGGCTGGTTTCAAAAGTTGATTCATATCCAAAAATTTAGATTCAAAACTTTTTTCCTGATAAATACTATATTTCTCCAATTTATTTTTGAATATACAGATGTAGTTTATTGCTGGATTTTTCTTTTTTTGTTTTGTTTGGTTTGGTTATTTTTTATAGGTAACTTTAGTATTCTCTATGAAATGAAGCGAGGATTATTAGTTTTAACCGCACTTTTTTACAGTTACCTTGATTATTTGTATTTTTTAGAGTGCTTGTCCTAATTGGTTTCATTTGAATTATACCAATGATCGGCAAACTCATTAGTCAACAGAGCCAAATATCAACAGTACAACGATTGAAATTTCTTTTGAGAGCCACATTTTTTAAACTTAAACTTCTTCTAATGCCACTTCTTCAAAATAGATTCACCCAGGCCGTGGTATTTTGTGGAAGAGCCATACTCAGGGGACCAAAGAGCTGCATGTGGCTGGCGAGCCGCAGTTTGCTGACCACAGAATTATACAGTTCAGTCTTTGTATAACTTTTGTACAATATAGCTATCTCATTTTTGTTAATTAGCATTTTAATATAAAATTTAAAAAATACATATTAATTTAATAGCATAGTAGTAATTCCAGTGGTAAGGAGAATGAAGAAATCATAAATACTTATTTTATCTTAGAATTTTAGCAGTGTTTGCCTTTCGTTAATCCAGTGTGAGATACAACTGTATTTTTTTTAAATGAATCATAGCTAAATATTTTTATCATATCATTCCTTTCCTCTTCCTTCCCTTAAACTTGCTCCCTTCTGTGTCCCCTGTGTACCCATTCCCTGCAGCGATCCCTGCTGGCTGTGGTGGAGATTGGTGTGCTGTGAATTTCATAATCACCCAAATGAGTACCAGAGGAGTCTAAGAAACCTTGGCTACTGACTACTTGCTTTCACCAGGAATAGGGACCTTTTGTCTGAAATTTCCTGCCCTCAGGTAATAATTCTATTCCCCACGATTTTGTTTTCTTTCTATAAATGTGAGCATTTATTATGCTCATCTCAAAGATACTTAGAGAGTAATTTCTAATTCTTATTTTAGTCAGATACCAATTGCATTAAAAAAACAACAATGATGTAGCTACAGGCTCGTGCAATATCTCTCTTAGAATATCTTTTCTAATATATAAAGTTTAATAGTGCACTTATAATCAGCTCTTTCTGATGTTGCCAAAAGAAGAGTTTTATAATTTAGAGTCAGATACTTGGAAATAGTAATTAGCATTCTTTAATGGGTAAGGCTTCATAGTCTAATTTAATTAATGAGGTATGAAGGCTCTTTTGATAAAGATATTTTGATCAATTCTCTTACTGAAGGATTTAAGAATTTATTTTGTCTACTTAATGTTCATTATATTCTTTAGTAAGGAGATTGAAATAACTCATGAGCAGCAGTGAAAACAGGTTTCATTTTTGAAGAATTTAAGGACTCCCCTTCCCATTCTTCTTCTCCTCCACCCTGTTCCTGTTTAAAATTCATTATCAGAGAAAACAATTAGGTTATAAAACCAGATTCATGTGGAAATGGCACTGAATTTCTTTCAATTTAGGGTTCTATGAAAATCCTAGAAATTCAATTTAAATGACTGCTTCTAATGCTTGGAAAATATATCCACATAAATATTCTGAACCTATTCTAAAAGTCTAGTAAGAAATTGATACTTAAAGAATAGCCATCTGTGGAATTGTACAACTCATTACATACATATCCTACTAGTAATGGGACAGTTGATAAACTTGTTGGCCATATTTTTAGCTAGCAATTGTATAGGTATGATGATAGTACTGTTTTTCAATATATTTTTTTTTTTATTGATTTTTACAGAAAGGAAGGGAGAGGGATAGAGAGTTAGAAACATCGATGAGAGAGAGACATTGATCAGCCGCCTCCTGCACGCCCCTGACTGGGGATGTGCCCGCAACCAAGGTACATGCCCTTGACTGGAATCGAACCTGGGACCCTTCAGTCCACAGGCTGAAGCTCCATCCACTGAGCCAAACTGGTTTCAACTGTTTTTCAATATTCTTGTTTGCCTTGATTCCATACTATCATTTCAGTACCTGGGTCTCATAATAGTCACGAGAAAGATGCCATGCTTTAACCTTACTTATTGGTAGACCATTAGTGAAACCTTTGAGATTCTCTCTAGGATATTGATAGGTAAGAACCTGTTTATAATGGCATTCAAAGATAGTTCTGATTTTGTATATACCTCTAGGAAATCCACGGGGATCTTTGCTCCTGATACATAGTCATAACTGTAATCCTTTGCTTTTTCTAGATTGCACCTCCTTACCTATCTTTTTTGGTCTGGCTTGTACTAAGCCTGTTGAGATGTGGTGTTATGATTTTTTTCTGAGTTTAAACCACAGCTATTCTTGAGTTTATTTCAGTTACCTACCAAGCTTAATTCCTTGGTAATTCCTTTACCTTCTCATTTTAATCAGTTATGACTCCTTTATACTTAAATAATTCTTGAATTTTGTTCTTTCTCCTGAACCTAGCACATAGCCGACTTCTTGGCATAAAGTAGATATCAATAATATTTGAATATCTCTGTTTTCATTACTCAGATTTAACTCATAATTTCTTGCATCAGTTATTGCAACTAAGTATTCTCGTTCCCTTCTGGTCTCGTATTTCATTTTTCATCCTTGGCACTGTTACTAGAGAGAGCTTTCCAACATGCTAATCTTATTTAATTTCCGGATAAAAATCTTTTAATGGCTCATGTTCAAGCTCTTAAGAAAAGTTTGTTTTTAACGGCAATTTTTGTCCAAAACATATTAAAATATAATGTCACCGCATAAAATAGACAAAAATAGAGTTCTTCTCGTTGAGTCAGTATTTGGGTCAGCTGTCATACCCTTTCCCTTTTTACTTCTTCCATCTGCGTTGAATCATGAGCAATCTTCTAAAGTGGCACTTTGGGAACAATACTAAAGTGTAGGATGAAACTCACATTTCTTGACATGGGATAACAAGGAGTCTTTCATAATCTGGCTCAGTCCATCTTTCAAGGCTTATCATTTCTTTCCAAACTACCTAATGCCTTGTACTTCATCTTTGTCTACTGTATGTGAGCCTTGCATGTGCTGCTGCTGTGCTTGAAATGTCCTTACTCGTATTCTTAAAAACTCTTACTCTTAGAACAGCTCAAGTGCTGCCTCCTCCTTGAAGTCTTCCCAAAACAGTATTCTCTTTTTTTAATATATATTTTTATTGATTTCAGAGAGGAAGGGAACGGGAGAGAGAGATAGAAAGAAACATGAATGATGAGAGAGAATCATTGATTGGCTGCCTCCCTGTACACCCCCCACTGGGAATTAAGTCTACAACCTGGGCATGCGCCCTGCTCAGGAATTGAACCATGACCTCCTGATTCATAGGTCATCATCGCTCAACCACTGAGCCATCCCGGCTGGGCACAAAGTAGTATTTTTTTTTAACATAATTGATCACCTCTTTCTTTGTGCCTACTTCTTATCCTATTTCATTTTTAAAAAAATGTTTTAATTTATTGATTTCAGACAGGAAGAGAGAGGGAGAGACAGATAGAAACATCACTGATGAGAGATTCATTTGATTGGCTGCCTCCTGAATGCCCTCTACTGGGGATCGAGCCCGAAAACTGGGCATGTACCCTTGGCCGGAATAAAACCTGGGACTCTCTACTCCACAGGCTGATGCTCTATCCTCTTAGCCAAACCGGCTAGGGCATCCTATTTCATTTTTATTGTAATACCTGTCACACAGTGTCTGGCACATAGTAAGAACCTAATATTTGCGATGATTTGTTTATGTGCTTGTCTCTAGTGATGAACTCTGATGTCTGTGAAAGCAGTAATTATGCCTTATTTATATTAGTTGCCCAAGAGCCCAATACTCAGTTTTTTCCAGATGTATTTGTCAGATTTTCCAATCTTTCAAAAATTCAGAAACCCAGATTTCAATGTAAGGTTCATCCATTTAAAAAAAATAAAATAAACGTTTTTATTGATTTGAGAAACATCGATCGGTTGCCTCCCACATTCACCCTGACCAGAGATCAAACATGCAACCTGGGTATGTGCCCTGATCAGGAATCGAACTGGCAACTTCCCGGTACATGGGATGATGCTCAACCAAATGAGTCACACTGGCCAGGGCAAAGGTCCTCCCATTTTAAATATTAGCCACAAAATCAGGTTTATTAAAAAACACTATGCAGGCCAGACAAAACATGTCTCTGGGTAAAACATAGCTCACAGCCTACCAATTTTCTTTTCCTTTTTTAAAATATATTTTATTGATTTTTTACAGAGAGGAAGGGGGAGAGAGAGAGACATCCATCAGCTACCTCCTGCACACCTCCTACTGGGAATGTGCCCGCAATCAAGGTACATGCCCTTGACCAGAATCAAACCTGGGACTCTTCAGTCCACAGGCCGATGTTCTATCCACTGAGCAAAACCGGTTAGGGCGCAGCCTACCAATTTTCAACCTCTTCCATTCTTTACATGTTTTTTGTGGAAAAACTGGTTAGATAAGATTGATTCTTTACATGCATATTACAAACTAACCAAGGCAAATAAAGTCTGTAAATTGAGAATCTTAAAAGAAAGGTAATTTATTATGTGCGGACCTTCCTTGATCGTTGTTCCATTATTGACATTGTAGGTTTCATAATAATAATACTTATGCCTTAAATATTTAATAAGTATCACAAATTGAGATCAAGGGTGAAAATTGCCATGTACTCCTATAGTGCCTAGTAAACGTTGAGTTGCATTGAAATTTGATCAGTATGATAGATAATAGAAGGGTAATTGATCCTAAAATATTGTTGAATTGAAAATTGGTCATTATGGTAATTGAATTTAACGAAAATACCTTTTAAGTTAAAATTGTACAAATATGGTTATAATTCTCTACTATAAAATGAAGACTTTAGAGGAACTATTTAGGTGCTCCACTTTTAAAATTATTTGATATATTTTGCTAGTATGAACATTACCTATGGCTTTATTCAGTTGGTTTTTCATTTGGCTTAAAGTCTTGCTATATATATATCAGCAAATAAATTACCCTTTTTTGAGTATACCCAGGACCCAATATATTTGGCTTAATTATTTTTATAACTAATAGCCCGGTGCACAACATTTGTGCACATTAAGAGGGAATTAAAGGACATATTTTAATATTGCTATTTACCCTTTCTCTATAATAGAAGTGTCAGAGATGAAAGAAATTATTATGTCACCTGTCAAATTGTGCCAGGTGGGGGACGCAGCCTCATGTCTCCTCGCCTCGTGGAGCATGCAGCCCCGTCCACCCATACCTACTGCACATGCAGCCTCCTGCTGATGGGTCGTTACGGTGTGAGGGCATCACGACCATTTGCATATTAATCTTTTATTATTGTAGATATGTAAATAAAGAAACTAATCCAATCTTGTATAACTAGTATATATAGGGATTTTTATGGCTGCATGTTGAAGCCCCTGGACTGTGAAAGGGTATATGTAATTAGTTGCAGATTAATAACTTGATGTTCCTAGCCAAAGGATTTGGCAGTCTATCAGATTTTGGGGAGTATCTCCAAGAACATCCTCTCTTGTATGACTTTAACTTGTGGTTGTAAGATACTTTTCTCTTCTTGAAATATTGTTTTGAATAAAATCAGGCAGAAGTTGTTAAATTTGCTTACACAAAGATATTACTTCTTGTAATATGCAATGAGAAATTCAATCCTTGAAGGGGCTCACAGTTTAGAGATGCTTGCTAGTGCTTTCAATTATTTGTTCCTTTCAAGGGTGTTTGAATTGGGTCCAGTTGTGGAGAATGGGTCATGATGGGGCAAGAATTTTTTTGGTACTTGTAAGTTTTAAAAGGTTGGATCTGTGTCTTTCTCTCAAATGTATTCTTTGTCATCGCAATTCTAAGGTAATGCTTTGGTTTCAAATTTTGAAGCAAAGAATCTGGTTAAACAGCCTAGAAGTCTTGTCAACCTCTAGATCAATCAGAGTCAACAATGTTCCCCACCTCCCACCCCCAGGATCCCATTCGTTTAGGATGGGTCCTCTGTCATTCCTATCCTTTACAGTTTTGCAGTTTTAATTAAAAATCATAGATTTTTGTCCTAAAAGAAAATTTAAATAAATAAAAATAAAGAAAGACCCGCTGGCACTCCAAGTTAGGAGCCAGCAGTCCCAGATTGTGAGAGGGATGTCCGACGGCCAGTTTAGGGGTCTCAGGTTAGAGAGGATGCAGGCTGGGCTGAGGGACAGCCCCCACCCTCCAAGCACAAATTTTGTGCATCGAGCCACTAGTGTAACCAAGGAAGTATGTTATACTGTGTTAGATTTGCAACTTTCCCTATGTTGTAGCCTTTCTTTGGGAAGATAAAATTACTCATAGCTGGGCAGCCACCCTAAATTTACTAATAAGTTAATTTAATTTAATGATATTAAAAATCAAATTATGATGTGGAAATCACTTATTTTCTGGATAGTTACAATTAATTTTCTTTCTTTAAGGCAATAGTTCTTGGCCTTTTTAATGTCCAAAAACCCTTTTGAAAATATAATAAAACTAGTGTCCTGGTACACAAAATTTGTGCATGGGGAGCGGGGGTGGTTTGTCCCTCAGCCCGGCCTGCAACCTCTCCAGCCTGAGACCCTAAACTGGCAGTTGGACATCCCTCTCCACAACTGGACCCAATTCAAACACCCTTGAAAGGAACAAGTAATTGAAAGCACTAGCAAGCATCTCTAAACTGCAACCTGGGTCTCAGTGTCCCTCAGTAATCGCTGCAGCCAGATCTCTGCCTTTCCAGCTCCATATGAGTCTGGGTCCCCAGGGTCTCATCTGAAACTGGGGTTCAGTGCAGTCCAGTCTGGATTTCAGTGCAGTTGGGAGGTTCTATCTTCCTCCCTCTAGAGCAGCGGTTCTCAACCTGTGGGTTGTGACCCCTTTGGGGGTTGAACGACCCTTTCACAGGGGTTGCCTAAGACCATCGGAAAATGCAGGTATTTATATCACGATGCATAACAGTAGCAAAAGTTCATGGTTGGGGTCACCACCACCTGAGGAACTGTATGCAAGGGTCACGGCCTTAGGAAGGTTGAGAACCACTGCTCTAGAGAAAGCCAGCAGCACAATCACCAGTCTGCCCTCTGTGTGTGCACTTGTGCGCACACCTCCAGACCTCTGTCTTTCGCGGCTCCCCTAAGTTTCCCTGCACTCCTCCCTTTTCACAACAGTCTAGACTTCCCCCGTATGAGTCTCGCCCGAAACTGGGGTTCATTGCAGTCCAACCTGGATTTCAGTGCAGTCGGGAGTTTCCTTCTCCCTCCCGCTAGAGAAAGACAGCCAGGCACTCCGCTCTGTCCTCGCCACGCGCGCGTCTCTGCACCTCAGCTTTTTGCAGCTCCTCTGAGTCTCTGTGAGCCTCTCTCTTTCTAGTTGTAGAGTTTCCACTCAGCCAGCTTTCCTGTGGTTCTGGATGATGTCTGTTCTGTCAATTAGTTATAGTTTTGAAATTGTTGTGCGAGGCAGTGGTTTAAGTGTTCACCTATGCCACCATCTTGGTTTCTCCTTTAGAATGTTTTTTCTATTGTTTCTTTAAAAAAAAAATCTTTATTGCTTAAAGTATTACATATAGTATTACATATGTCTCCTTTTTCCCCCGTTGACCTCTCCCTGGCCACCCCCACCCTATTAAAAATTTATTATAATTTTTATTATAAATATTTAAATAAAAATATCCTCTATAATAAAAGGCTAATATGCAAATGGTCATCACGGCCTCATGCGTAATGACCAATCAGCAGGAGGCTGCGTGTGCAGCAGGTGCGTAGAGATGCATGGAGCACCTTTCTCTTCCCCCCCCCCTCCTGTGGAAGTGGTGCAGCTTCCTCTCGCCTCCTCCTGTGGAAGCGACGTGGTTCCTGCTGGCTCCCGTGGAAGCCTCGGGCGGCCTGCTGCATGCGATTCCTCGCACTGGGCCACCAGTCATACTGTAAGGTGTTTTCAGCATGAGCTCTGTAGCTCAGCCATTTAAAAAACTTACTTGGATAAGCATGATTTTTTTTTATAGTGTTCCAATTAAAACTAAAATCAGTATGTTAATAACTTAAGCTAAATAGATTGAGGGAAGGAAAAAGAGAACTCAGTTGAAGGTCTATTTTGTATCAGATGGTTTACATATTATCTTTAATCCTCACTAAAATATTTTTCGGTTAGTATTATTTTCTCCATTTTACAGATGAACAAACTGAGTTAGAGAGATATCACAGTAAGTGGCTAAACTAAAATTCAAACCTTTTGTCTGACTCTAAGGCCCATGCTCTTTGCAGATGTTATCCTTTTGTTATGAACTAATTAAAAGATAGAATTTATTGCGAATTACATGTATTTTGATCTTTTCATCTTTCACTTTTACTCTTGCCAGGCCTGTCTTTTGGGGTTTTGGTTGAACTTTTGTCTTTATAATAGTGTTATATGCTCTGCATGTATTTTAAACATACAGATAAGTATAAAGAAGAAGTAAACCTAAAATCTCGCCAACAACATTGGTACTCTTGGTATTTGAGATTTTATAATGAGATTTTACATAATTGAAATCACAGGGTATAATTTTGAACGTTGTATTTTCACCAGATATAATATAAACATTTCTTTATAAAATTATCAAAATATAGTACTTGATATGTATATAACATAATGTATCATAATTAAATGGTTTATTTCTTTTTGGACATTTAGCTGCTTTCATTTTTTTCCCTTTGTAAATATCATTGAGATGAACATTCTTGTACATAACCAGTCAAGATATTGCCTGATTTCTCCACCAATCACTTCCCCCCACCCTCTACACACACACAGTCTCTCTCTCTCTCTCTTTCTCTTTCTCTCTCCTTTCTGCCCAACACTAGGATATATAGTAAAATGTTGTGTTCATGAGTCATTTAGATTAGTCTTTGTATATCTGTCCCTTTGTCTATCCTTCCTTCCTTTCTGTTTTCTCCTTGAATGTGGTTTTAGTATTTTTGAAGTACAATTGGATTCAGTTGTTTCAGTTGCTTTCAGTTTTAGGTTTGTTTTTTCCCCCAGTTTTAATTTTTTTCATTTCATTTTATTTTTTACATATGTAGAACATTAACATGCTTTCCAAAGTCAGAACTATTCAAAGCCCACCCCTTCTCTTCTATTCTTTATCTGCTGTCTCCTGATCAAGGATTGTCTGTCCTGGTACCATCAATAGTAAATTTCTTATTTCTGCATGATTGTCATCAGTGTATAAGCCTGCGGACTTCTTACTTGAAAACCAAACCAAACCTGGTTTCTCTCCTTTCTCATTGGCCCTTCTTAATCTCCTTCATTGGTTTCTTATACATTGCCTTGGCCTCTTAATGATCCCTGGCCACGGTCTTTGAGCCATTTTATTTTCCATCTCCATCTTGTAACCATGAACACCATTTATAACACTGGTGATTATAAATTTTATCTGTAGTTACTGAATGAGATTTGTATATCCAACTATTAACCTTTATAAAGCCTAAATTCTAATCCTTAATTTCAATTTATTTCTTCCTTCTATCTCTTTACCCCAATAAATGGCAATTTTATTCTTCCATTTACTTAGACCAAAAACCTTGGAGTTATCCTTGAATTCAGTCTATATAATCAAATTCTGTTGGCTTTTTCTTCAGAATACATCCAAACTGTTCCCTTCTCACCCCTTCCTGCTTGATCCAAGGCAGCAGCTTCTCTTTAAAAAAAATAATAATAATAATTTTTTACAGAGAGGAAGGGAGAGGGATAGAGAGTTAGAAACATCAATCAGCTGCCTCTGCACACCTCTTACTGGGAATGTGCCCGTAACCAAGGTACATGCCCTTGACCGGAATCGAACCTGGGACTTTTCAGTCCGCAGGCCAACGCTCTATCCACTGAGCCAAACTGGTTAGTGCAGCAGCTTCTCTTAACTGGATTGTTGCAGTAGCCTCCTGTTTGGGCTCCCTGCTTCTGCCCATGTCTTCCTGTTAAGTCTTTTCAGTGGAGTGACTCTTTAAAAATGAAAGTCTCTTGTTCTAGTTAAAACCATCTCTAGTCACTCTCGTTTTTACTCAGAGCAAAAGCCAGAGTCATTAAGAGTGGCTTAAGAGATCCTGCATGATCTAGCCCCTGTTATTTCTCTAACCTCACCTCCTTTCACTCTTGCCCTTGTTCATGTCCTCCGGTCACATTGGTCTTCTTGCTGTTCTCAGACATGCCAAGCATGTTCCCACCTCAAGTGTTTGTCCTTGCTTTGCCTCTGCCTGGGGCATTTTTTCTTCTGGTGTTATTTGCATAGCTAGCACCTTACTTCCTTCAGCTCTTTGCCCAAATGTCAGATTTTCAATGAGGCTTTTCCTGCCCATCCTTGAAAAAATTAAAAGGTGCTCTGCTTATACCTCCTGTCTTGCTATTTTGTTTTATTTTTTTCTCTCCATAGATATCAGTACCTAGCCTACTACATATTTAACTTATTTTTTAGTCCTCTGTTTATTTTAATTCTTCCCCTTTTCTTTTCCCATTAAGCTCCATGAATACAGAGATTTTTTATCTTGTTAATTGTTAAAATTCCCAGTGCCTATTAAATTATAGGAACAGTAAGACCTCACTTAATGTTGTCCTTAGAACTGTGATGAAAGAATGTATAATGAAACCAATTTTTCCATAGGCTAATGAATATAACAAGAATTAAGTTCCTGTGGTGTCTCATCAGTGTTCTAACAGAATGACATTATTTGAGGAACTGCTGTATCAATTAAAATTAATTGAATGAATGAGTTAATGAATAAAATGACCAGGGCCTTGGATAATTGGTCTCCTCTTTGTCTTCTAGATTTATCTTCTACTGTCCTGTCCCTCTTGCTACATTCCACGTGCTGATCTTCTGTTAGTTCTATTTTATACCACGCTCCCTCCTGCCCCAGAACTTTTAGATGCTTCATTTCCTCTTCTTGAAATACTCTTTCTTGCCCTGCCACCTCTTTTCCTTCTGTAGTTGGTATCTACTACTCATCCTTTAGATGTCAACTCAAAAGTTCTTGTTTCAAAGAAGCTCTGTGTTAAGACTCCCTACTGTATGCTCTCTCAGTCATACAGTCTATTTGATCTTCCATCTTTCCAACTAAACTGAAACTTGCACAAAAGCGGGGACCTTGAATGTACTGCTTGCACTGTAAGTATCTGAATAGTGAATCCGCAATTAGTTCTTTCTTTATTTTTTTCATTGGCTATGAATTTGGTCTATTAGGAAATAACACGGAGAAGCAATGGCCACTGAGTGTGCTCAGCATTTCATACAGTGGGTGAAACATGAAGGCTTCATATGATATGTATACTTCATGGAAAATTCTCACAATTACAAAACAGACAAATACAAAAAACAAACAAGCATAGCTCTCTTAGCTAATCTCCACTTAACCAATTCATTATATTAAATTGGGTTAAACTAAACATTCTTCCTAAAAATCTTACTGAAGCCAGTGAATCTCTTACCTGTTGAGTTCCGCATTGCCAAGAGTCAGCGCTTTTGTTCTCATACCTGTAAGTTGATTTGTTATTGTAGTGATAAAAAATGAGCATTAAAGAGAAAGTTACTCATGCAATAAAAACTAAGTAAATGCTTTGGAAGGCCAATAGAAATAGTTTCACAAAATAGTTGCCAAATTAGGTGTGATTAGTTTTTTTTTTTTAATGTATTATTGCAAATAGCCAGACACAGATAATCAAAAATCTTTTGGCCTAAAAGGATCAAAATGTAGGAGACCTTAGATAGTCACCGGAATCCTTCATTTTCTCAATCTCCTCCTCTTTTTCTGGGCTGCTCATGGATGATTTTTCTTGGTTACTATTATCAGTATCTGTTTTAGTTGGTTGGTTTTGTATCTCCAACAGCCATAACTTCTTGAATTGCCATTTGTCATCTGTATCTATGCTTCATGCTTCATCTCTTGCTGTGCAATACTAGATGGACTAGCTTCAGGAATGTCAGTGTATTCTAGGTCAGGTCGTCTACCACATTGAGTTGGTGATTGGTATTACAGCTACTTTTAGAGATATGCCTAATTTTCAAGGAGATAACACATGAGTGAAGAAATTCACAATCTGGAAAAAAGGTCCATAAAAGCTTGACAAAGAATAATGTTTTCCTGAAGGTCTTTTGGACATTCTTCTCTCATGCTTCTTGAAGCTGTGCTTGTTTTCTTTCTTTTTTAAATATATTTTATTGATTTTTTTTTTTACAGAGAGGGAGAGGGATAGAGAGTTGGAAACATCGATGAGAGAGAGACATCGATCAACTGCCTCTTGCACAGCCCCTACTGGGGATGTGCCTGCAACCAACGTACATGCCCTTGACCGGATCAAACCTGGGACCTTTTAATCCGCAGATGATGCTCTGTCCACTGAGCCAAACCGGTTTCGGCTTGTTTTCTTTTTTTAATTTCTTGTTTTAATCTGTTTACATCCTTTAGTAATTTTTCTACTGCTTCCTTACTCTCTTCTACTTGTTTGCATATACTCTTTAATTCCTCTTGTAAAGAAGCATACATTTTATTTATCTTGTGTACTTCGTTTAAAGATCTATCTGTCTTCTTAAAAAAAATTCAGGGCTGTGTGTATTTACTGCTCAGCTAAAACCAGTGGATGTATAGGAACCTGATACAGTTTTATAACCTAGTTGTGCAGACATGCCTAGGTTTGCCACTAGTAAGAGTATCCTATGAAAAAGTCCTTTCTGTGGTTTATATAAGGCATGCTCCAGCCGATGAGTAGAACAGCTTTCAGTTATTATACTTGGTGTTAATAGCAGAAAAACAAGTTCCCAGCTTGAAAGATGCTGCTGTAAATTTTTGTGAAGTAGTCTTTCTCTAAATATCATGATCTGGTCTGAATGGTGTCGGAATTTGTAACAACCCACCACATCCTATTGTATAAGTAACTTCAACATCATCCATTTGGGAATCAGTAAGGCTATTCTTGGCTTCACCTTTCACTTCCCCAAGAAGAAAACCTTCTGAGTCCGAGTCCGTGTTGAGACGCTGGAAGGACAGTGCACCGAGCATGAAGCCCGAAAGCACTGCCCACGCCCTCCATGCTTGGGCTGCCAGAGAGGTGAACCCCTGGGCAGGGTGAATGCGCCAGGTCGGATCCGCAATTACTTCTTTTTTCTAAATTTTTAAAAAATATATTTTTAGTGATTTTCACAGAAAGAAAGGGAGAGGCATAGAGAATTAGAAACATTGATGAGAGAGAAATATCAATCAGCTGCCTCCTGCACACCCCCCACTAGGGATATGCCCGCAACCAAGGTACATGCCCTTGACCGAAATTGAACCTGGGACCTTTCAGTCTGCAGGCCGACACTCCATCCACTGAGCCAAACCGGTTTCAGCCACAATTAGTTCTTATTGAATGTTCCCTTCTAGCTCTAATGTTCTGCCTTAAGGAAGTGGTAGGTCATCCTCTCTAATAAAAGGGTAATATGCAAATTAACCATCACTCCATCACAAAGATGGCGGCGCCCAGTCCCAAGGGGATGGCCGCTGAGAGTGGGCGGCATGAGCAGCCTGGTGGGATCCTTGCTTTGTCACCACGCCTGGCTCGGGCTGGCCCCCAGGAGCTGGAGCGGACAGGGACAGGGACAGGGACAGGGGGGCTGGCCCACAGCCTCCACGGCTGAGCGCAGGCCCGGAGAGGAGACAGCGGGCTCGCCTCCTGCGGAAGCAGAGTGGCTCTCTCCCGCCTCCCGTCGAATGAATGTGGGTCCCTCCCGCCTCCCTCGCTTTCACCTTCCGCAGCGGCTGCACGGTTCCTGTGGAAGCAGCGTAGCTCCCGGGCACATCGCCGTTCCCACCGGCTCCTGCGATATCGAGCAACAGGCTGCTAGTTTCCGTATAATTAGCAATGGTGGGCTATCAGGAAACTGCATAGTATTAAACTAAATATAGTTGATAGTTAAGTACTATAGCAGCATTATTGGTCAAATACAGGTTAGATATGAACTTTGTATTTCTCAGTTGACATTCTGAGAGAAGATAGGAATGTAGATAAAATATGGCTCAAGAATTCTGGTTTAACATAAATGGAGAAGCATGTGCATATTGATTGATATTCTTGTTGATGTGTAGGGCTTGTGAAAACCCAGTACATTTTGCTACTTTATTTAATTTCAGAAAAAGGTAAAAGACTAGCCAGTAACTCTTGTTAGCCAGTGAATTTTGTATGTAGTTTCACTTTTGAAAAGTAATTACTGTGTGAAATTACCAATTTTATATATCTTAGGGTTGCTTCAAGCTTTATATAAAGTAATGTATATGAAAGTACTTTAAAATGTGTGAGATTTATTGTTATTACTGTTATCATTTAGTTGTGACATTAGGGAAATAAGTTACTCATTATGATTACTCATGCAAAAAGTAGGGATAAAAATAGTATTTACTCTAATGGGTAATTTTGGGAATTAGATGAGGTAGTAGTGCATGCCTGCAAAGAGCCTGGAATTCAGTAAGCCTGAGTCTCACATAGAGAACACCCACATCATTTGCTAAATAGGGTTGCATAATTCCCTACCTCAGAGACCTTTTAGAACAAACTATCCTATATAATAAAAATCCTAATATACAAATCGACCTAACAGCGGAAGACTGGTCACTATGACACGAACTGACCACTAGGGGGGAGCTGCCCCTGGTGGTCAGTGCGCTCCCACAAAGGGTGCACTGCTCAGCCAGAAGCCGGGTACATGGCTGGCGAGTGCAGTGGTGGTGGCGAAGCTTCTCCCCCCTCTGCTGCCGGTGGGTGGTAAGGAGCGAGGGTCCCAGACTCCTGCAGGAGCCCTACACTGCAAGAGGGATATTTGACTGCAGCAAGCAGACATCCCCTGAAGGGTCTTGGACTGCAAAAGGGTGTAGGCCGGGCGGGGGGGGGGGGCATCCCCCCGCCCCCCTGTGCACAACATTCGTGCACTGGGCATCTAGTATGTATTATAATTTATTCCTGGGATGACCTGGGTCAGTTTCTAAAGCTGGGAAGCACTGGATGATTCTAACAGGAGTGTCAGCCCTGGCTGGGGAGCTCAGTTGGTTAGAGTATGGCCCTGAAACGCTAAACTTTATATAACTTATAAAGTGATCAGCCTGTTAGGGTGATCCCCAGTAGGGCTTATAAGAATTAACCAAGTAATGCATAAATAAGTAGAACAACAAATTGATGTTTCTTTCTCTTCCTCTCTTTCTATCTCCCTCCCTTCCTTTCTTTCCCTAAAATTAGTCAGTCAATAAAAATAAAAGCATTGCTAACGTGGACTTCCTTGTACTACCTTGCTCTGAGCGCTAGTGCTGGGGCAGCAGTTCAAAAGCACCAGGGACATGGTAGCTTTCTCCCCTACCTACAGAAGTGCTGGCAGGGACCGTTGTTTCTTTGCTGAGCCCTCCCCTCACAGAGCCAGCAGAGGGGAGCCATATTTGAGTCTCCATTAATCTGGCTAACAGTGTTCGCCCCACTCCATCCAACTTGCTGGCCCACCCAAGCTGTTTCCAGTGGATTTTCCATATAAATGGCCTATCTTATAAATTACAGCATAGGGAATATAGTCAATCCTATCTAATAAAGAGGGAATATGCAAATTGACCATCACACCATAACAAGATGGCTGCACCCACAGTGGACACAGGGATTCCGTAACACAAGATGCCTGTGCCCACAGCAGAGGCCAAGTTCCTGAAACAAGCCTTAAGGAGCAGTCAGCAGGGACCTGAGGCCATGCCCCCTACCTGGGATGTGGGACCTCAAGCCAGGTTCCCCGCCTGGTGGAGCTTGACTGGGGACCTTAGGCTTCACCCTCTGCCTGGCAGGGCTTGATGGGGGACCTCAGGCCACGTCCTTCACCCGACGGAGCTTGACGGGCGACCTCAGGCTGCACTCTCTGCCTGCAGGTCTTGATGAGGGACCTGAGGCCGAGCCCCCTACTCCAGTGCCTGGCCAGGTGACCTGAGGCCACGTCCCCCCACCCAGCGGGGCTTGACAGGGTCTGGATCTAGCTCAATGGTTGTAGGCTGGCTGGGTCTGGATCTTGCACAATTTCGAGGCACACATGTGTGAGTGGGGACTTGACTCTGGGTCCCGTGGTGAGCCCCAGACTCTGACAGGAGGAAGATTTTCATATACATTTTACTTTTTTTTTCATCTCTGACACCTCTATTATAGAGAAAAAGGGTAAGTAGCAATATTAAAATATTTTCTCTAATTAATCCCCTTTAAATGTGCATGAATTTCATGCACTGGATTACTAGTTTTTTAATAACTATGTATGGTGTCAGATGGCTACTAGATTTATCAGGGTGATCACTTTATAAGTTATATAAATGTCTAGTCACTGGATTGCATACCTGAAACTAATTGAATATCATCTGTAATTGAAAATAAAAAAATTATTTAGAAAATAAATCTAAAAAAAAGAAAAGGAATGGTGGTAACTCCTGCTGCTGTTCCTACTTCTACAGAGTCCCGTTTTTCCTAACCTTCCTTGTATGGTTAGTGGAATAGGAATATTCCCTCTTGTGATATAGTGTATAGCAAAGTGAACAAAATGTGATATGTACTGCCTTTCATAGTGCCTGGGAAACAATGGATACTCAGTAAATACTCATAAATTTGCAAGACAGTGAGAACCACAGCTTGATTACAGATGGGTATATGTTTAAACGTATGACAAAAGTACTAGGTTTTCTGTAATAGAGCTCCGGACAACAGAGATGAAAGCAAAAAATAAAACTGTGTTGAAAAACATGGATTAAAGTAGAGCTTGTCACTGCAGTTTTGGGTTTCTTAGTGCTGCTATTAGATTTTTAATGCTCTCTCCTATTTCAAGAAAGACTCTACCATAACGGATGCTAAAATAAATGTCAATATATATTCTCTTTCAGATTTACTAAAAATTTATCTCCGGACAAGATAAATCTAAGTACCCTTAAAGGAGAAGGTGAACTGAAGAATTTGGAATTGGATGAAGAGGTGCTCCAGAATATGTTGGATTTGCCAACATGGCTTGCTATCAACAAAGTTTTCTGTAATAAAGCATCTATTAGGGTGAGACTTTGATATGTGTGAAAAGCATTTTCTTTTTTTCCCTATTTTTATTTCATCCCTATATTTTAAAATAAGTATTTTGCTTTAGATAATTCTATAAATAAGCATTTTTACTAAATGGTTTAAAAAGATAAATACCTTTGTCTAAATCAGGGGTGGGGAACTTTTTTCTGCCAAGGGCCATTTAGATATTTATAACATCATTTGAGGGTCATACAAAATGATAAAAAATTAGTCTGCTATATTTGGTCAAGCATTTAGTTAATTCAACCCTAATGCCTTGGCAAGGCCAGATGAAATGATTTCAATGCCTTACTCAGCCCGTTGGCCAGATATTCCCCACACCCTAGTCTAAATAATTACATGAATTTAGTCATAGGCTAACATATTAATTGCTAAATTATAGATTTTAATTTTTAAAACATTTAATATTATTAATATTTAAATAAAATTATTGGGAATTAGTAAAATATTCCAAGATTTTTTTATAAGATTTGTTGTCATATGTGACAGTTTAAATTTGTGATAAGTAAACACTATTTTAAATGAAGACATAAGGACTGATAAGTTATCTTGATCTGTATATTTTTATTGAAGTTTAATCTCTTTTCTCATTTGTTTATTATTTGGAGGCTTTTAAAGTTGTCTTTTGTTATTACTACTAATTAATACTTATTTCTACTTGCTTTGACACTAATGTCATATCACTTCTAGTTCTTAAAGTCTAGGCCTAGTTTTAAAGTCTGCTCAGTAGAAATAGTGAATGCTAATTTGTTTCATAAAATTAAAATTGGGCACCAAGGAGAAAATTGTAGGAAAAAAGTTAGTCTCCTTTAATTTTTTGTTCTAACCTCCTTAAATCCAAATATCTCCAATGAATTGGTATTTTAGTGCAAGTTATATTTGAAGAATGTTTAGTTGTTATTGCCTACATTTTATAGCAATGGCCTCACTTCTGTATTTGTCTTGAATATCTATAAAAAGATTAGTCAGAATTGTAGAATATAAAACATTGTTATGTGAACAAAATAATGATAATGCTTTTCTGGGAAGTCTTAACCAAATTATGAAATTAAAATTTGTTTTAAGGATTGGGAAAAGAAGATATTTAAGACAACCTGAAAATTTTGTTTTAAATTATTTTTTTATATAATAGTCTTTTATATAATACTAGAGGCCCAGTGCACGAAATTTGTGCATGGGGGAGGGTGTCCCTCAGCCCAGTCTGCACTATTTCCAATCTGGGACCCTCAAAGGATGTCCGACTGCCCGTTTAGACCTAACTGCCCACCCCTGTTGGCCTGATCATCCATAACTGCCCTCCCCTACAGGCCATCTTGTTGTGGCCATCTTTGACCACATGAGGGTGGCCATCTTGTGTGTGGTAGTGACGATCAATTTGCATATTACTCTTTTATCAGATAGAACTAGTGCCCCAGTGCATGGATTCGTGCACATTGGGAGGAAATTAATTAGAAGGTGGCCAGCAGGGCGGGACTGGGTGAGATGGCCTGACACGTCCTGGAGCCAACCTCCAGCGGTTCCTCCCTGGCCGGCCGCACCTGGGGCGGCCACATGGCTTGAAGATCATCTGAAGAGTGAGTGGGGCCCCTCCAGCAGGTGGGGTTTCTGGGCCTGTTCTTTAGGGATTGGGCTGAAACTGGCTCTCCGACATTCCCCAGGGAGTCCTGGATTGCAAGAAGGTGGTTCTCCAGTGACACACCCTGGAATTGGGCTCCCTCCTCTCTAGTTCTGGGGTGTGAAGATTTGCCGCTGCCAAGTCACCCCAGCCTGGCAGCTCCTGCGTTGAGCGTCTGCCCCCTGGTGGTCAGTGTGGGTCATACCTACCTGCTGGTCCAGTGGTCGCTTAGACTTTTATATATATAGATTAGGGGTCCAGTGTACAAATTTGTGCACCTTAAAAGGAACTGTGGGCCGTGAGGCTGCTGTAGGCACAGGGGTGGGTCTTGGCCTATTTGCCACAGCTCCCTGACCCCATCTGCTGGCAGCCTCGCTCCTGCCACCACTGCTTCCACATGCTGATGGTGCTGGCCTCACTCGCACCTGCTGGAGGCACAAATTGGGGCCAGTGCCAGCAGTGGGTGGGAGTGGGCTGGCACAGTCAGCAGGTGTGAGCAGTGGCTGCTGCTCCAGTCACCCCTCAGGAGCAGGGGGAGGTGAAGAAGCCCTGACAGGCGATTGGCTCTGGCAGCCACCACTTGCACCCGCTGATGGCGCCAAGTGATGGGAGCCGGTGCTGGGCACTGGCAGTGGGTGTGAGCGGAGGCTCTGGTGCTAGCAGTGGGTGCAAGTGGGCCGGGCTGGCACTGGCAGTAGGTGCAAGCACCAGGCAGGACCATGGTGCACAGGAGCAAAGAATTTTCAGTATACACCAGAGGCTTGCCCTAATGACAGCAACTGGTACCCCGCTTTGGTCTGGCACCCCAGCTCACCTGCTCCGCCATCCCAGTGTGGCCGATGTCCACCATGTTCCATGCACGCATCCTGGTGGTCATCACACATCATAGTGACCGGTTATTCGGTTGTTCATTTGGCTGTTCAGTCTCTTTGCATATTAGCCTTTTATTATACAGGATAGACACATCTAATTTTAATTGTATGAATGAATTGCTCATTTTATTTAATTTAAGAAGTCATCTGATACAATTTGGTATATCTGTCACTATATTAAGAACGAAACTGTGTTGGTTACTATTTTATATCTTTTTAATGATTCATTTTAAAGAAAGAAACTTCTTTTTTTCAGATCCCATGGACAAAATTGAAAACACATCCCATCTGTTTGGTGAGTTCTGAATTGCTTCAGAAATAAACATTTATCTAAGCATCTAACTTTTAATGTTAACACATTCTAGGACTAGAAATTGCACTTGTATAAAATAAGATTTTCTCAGCAGTATATGGCTACTTCTTATTGTTTTTCTCCTATGCTCCTATACAACACACAATTTTTTTCACTATATAGTAAGTGCTTTGAGAAGGACTAAGTGCATTGTCTTCTGTTTTGATACTTGTCTCTTTAGGCCTTTAGAGTGGCACTTAAAAGGATTCCTTTCACTTGATATTTACTTAGCTCATAAAGAAATGAAAGAGGATATAATCTTAAATATTTTTATAATATACATAAAATAAGATATCTAATTGCTTACAGTTTTAATGCATTTCTATTAGTCCTTAGATAAAGTAATAATGGAAATGAGTACATGTGAAGAACCACGAAACCCTAATGGCCCATCACCAATTGCAACTGCTTCAGGGCAGAGGTAAGCTGTTTCCATTAATCTGTATGACTGGCAAAGGGAATTCTTTCCTGAGTCATCTCTATTTTTTTTCCTTGTTGATTTGTTGCCCCATTGGTTAATTTATGCATTCATTGTTTTGTGTTTTACTAGTATTCATGTTATTTTCCTTGATATTTAAATAGTAATGATCAACTAAAGGCAGAGCAGTAGCAGAAAATGAAAGCATAACAGTTTAGGCATTCTATAAATCAGATGGATATAATTTATTCTATGCATCAAAGGAGCTTTTATGATTCTTTTATTTTTTAAATATATTTTATTGATTTTTTACAGAGAGGAAGGAAGGATAGAGAGTTAGAAACATCGATGAGAGAGAGACATTGATCAGCCGCCTCCTGCATGCCCTACTGGGGATATGCCCGCAACCAAGATACATGCCCTTGACCAGAATTGAACCTGGGACCTTTCAGTCCGCAGGCCAACGCTCTATCCACTGAGTCAAA
Source organism: Lasiurus cinereus (assembly GCA_011751065.1). Lineage (NCBI taxonomy): Eukaryota > Metazoa > Chordata > Mammalia > Chiroptera > Vespertilionidae > Lasiurus > Lasiurus cinereus. The sequence continues at coordinate 39,836,683 of JAAGEH010000311.1, read as the reverse complement.
CTGGTTTCGGTGCTTTTATGATTCTTAAGAATTAAATTGATGCCTAAAAAATTATAGACCTTTTGGATTATTATAAAATTCATTAAGTAAAGAATGCTTGCAAATTGGATTTAGTTAAAAGCCTATGATTTTGAGACTTAGTTTTATTAGAAAAGTTTTCATTTTACTCATTGGTTTTCAGTTGAGGCCAATTTTGCTCCCCAGGGGACATTTGAATTTCATGGTCTGAAGTTCCAGATCTGGATGAAGACATAGATTTAGGAATAATAGTCATATTGACTGATGACCATGGAAATAATATACGAGTTGGGCAAACTTTAACTTTTCCTCCAGCCAAAATATATTGATAGTTTATATTCTAGTTATACTGTACTACTTAACATCCTTATAACATAACCTCTGCTCTCCTACTGTTCTGTGCCTTTGCTCATGCTTTCTCCATTCCAGGGTTATTTTTCCTTCCCATCTCTTCCTTTGGAAACTTCATCTTTTTTTCCTCGATATATTTCTTCCTAGTTATAAGCAGTTTCTTCCTCTACCAAATGTACTGATGATTTCCTTCTTAAAAAACAATTACAAATTGCCTTATGTTTTAGTTACTAGGGTGTTTTATTTCCTCCCCAAGTAACTTGTGAGCCCTATAATGCCATAACTATATTTTAGTTTTCCTTATGTCCCAGTGTTGTTCATATACTAGATGCTCAATAAGTATTAGCTGAATTGAATTAGAGAATGTGAACTTTTTAAACCTTATTCCGAAATTATGAAATTACATTTCACTGGCCCTTCATCCTTCTTTGTGTCAAGAATTCAGCTCTCTAATTTGTTATAGATGCCTGCTGTCTGGACTGATACTTTTTGAAATATTGATATTAATAATTTAACTTAGGAAATAACCTCCAATTTTAAAAATCTTTTTATCATCTTGAGAAGAGCATTTTTATAACTTACATGTGACCAGGCTAGGCTATTGTTTTAACAAAAAATTTTTTTTTAAGCCAAAATGAATAAATATTATGGTAGTTTGCTTACATGTTTGAGAATATTAACAGATAACTTTTTTCTTTTAATGACTTTTTGGCTTTAGCACATTATATTTTGTTTTCCAGTGAATATAGCTTTGCTGAAAAAGTAGTTGAGGGAATCACTGTTTCTGTAAATTCCATTGTCATCCGCATTGGAGCAAAAGCCTTCAATGCATCCTTTGAACTTTCCCAGCTGCGGATCTATAGCGTGAATGCAAATTGGGAGCATGGAGATTTAAGATTTACTCGTATCCAAGATCCACAGAGAGGAGAGGTAAAGATTTTTTTGGTTATTGTTGGCTTAAAAATTACTTTAGTCACTGATAAATAAGAGTATGTTTAAAATAATTCCTTCTTATGGTAACCTAGATTCACATACTACTAGATTTGCTTTTTAGCTATATTGATCTCTGTTTTAATCTTACTCATTATTAAATATGCATATTTTAATCTTCATTGTAATTTTTCAACTCAGAGCTAGTAATTTTAACTTCACAGGTACTCAGAATTGAATTTTACATTTACCAAACTAAAATATGTCATTTAAATTCTTGGTCCCATGATTCAAATGATCTTTGTACTTTATAGTAAAATTAAACTATTTAGAATAAAGTTACTAACAACTTTATCAATGATGACTATAATTATGAAGATGTGTTACTGAATTTGCTGGAAGAATACAATTTCAAAAAATAAAATCATTATGACTATCGAGAATCTCATGAATATTAGCGAAGAGATACATTTCTATTTCTTTTTTTTAATCTACATTTTTCACATTCTGTTTTGTATGAGTAAGTGAAGCCAATCTCTGTGTTCTCTTTAGGTTTTGACATTTAAAGAAATAAATTGGCAGATGATTCGAATAGAGGCAGATGCTACCCAAAGTTCACATCTTGAAATTATGTGTGCTCCTGTTCGATTAATAACCAACCAGTCAAAAATCAGGGTCACACTTAAAAGAAGAGTAAGTTAACAGGATTTCCTTTGTGATTCATGTGATAACTATTGGAATTGATAGGAAATTTAAAATTTTTAAGCAAAATATTGGCATATTAAAACAATGCAAAGTAAAAGAAAATATAGTGCCTAACCCAATATTTAAAGAAATCTATAATAACATTTTTCAGTCCTCTGGATTTAATACTTGGATTTTTATTTTTTATGATTGAGTAGATTTCTCAGTTGCCAAATAGCTGTTGAACATTAACAATTTTAACATTTTATTTCCCCTATTAAATCACTCAAGAGTAAGTAAACAGTAATCATAACTGCTAGCTTTTGAAGGTTATTAAGATATGACTAGTAATTAAGATAAATAGTGAAGATTGGTACTTAAGGATGTAAGAGTTGAAAGTCCACTATGGATTATGATGAAATCTAATGACAGAGTAATGACTTATTTTAACCATGACTTAAAGTCTGTCAACATGTATCACCGGACATAAATTACTATGCTAAATTAAATTGAAAAAATTTTTTTGAATATGTGGTTAAATAGCATTTTAGTTTTTAATGAATATTAATGCCTCCTTTTATATTAGAATTAAATGAACATAGGTAATTACATGATTATCTTTAAGTGCAAAATTATTTAGGTACTCGTACCTATACAGCTTTTATCTATTTAAGTTCAGGAATTTGTCAGTCTTTTTTTTACCACTCTATTGCTAATACTAAGAAATGTTTTGCATACTTTTAGAACTCATTAAATATTTGATGAATAACAGAGGATCCATGTTTCTATTCAAAAACTAAAAAAATAAAAGTACATTATAAGTTCTATTTCTTGGTCTCATTTTATGAATCAATTTTTTTTTTCTTTGACAGTTAAAGGACTGCAACGTCATTGCAACAAAGTTAGTTCTAATATTGGATGACTTATTATGGGTTTTGACGGATTCTCAGTTGAAGGCTATGGTACAATATGCAAAATCTCTTAGTGAAGCAATAGAAAAATCAACAGAACAAAGAAAGAGTATGGCTTCTGAACCTACACAGGTATGCTATTAAGTTAACAGGAACAAAAATTCTACTTTACCTGTAAATGGCTTAAAAATCAGAATGGTACTGAATGGTTTGGCTCAGTGGTTGGAGCATCAGCCTGTGGACTGAAGGGTCCTGGGTTCGATTCCGGTCGGGGCATGTGCCTTGGTTGCGGGCACATCTTCAGTGGGAGGTGTGCAGGAGGCACCTGATCAATGTTTCTCTCTCATCGATGTTTCTAACTATCCCTCTCCCTTCCTCTCTGTAAAAAATCAATAAAATATATTTAAAAAAATTCAGAATGGTTGTTTTGTTTATGTGAAATAGATTATAATAGAGAAAGAGGAAGGGAGAGAAGAGAAACATTGATGTGAGAGAGAAACATCCATTGGTTTTTTTACGTACAGTTCTAAGGCTAATATATCAGAATATGTATGTAGAATTGTTTTAGGCTATTAGAGGTACACATACTAGTTTATCTTTATACTTCACTAATATTCTGTGTTTTTTCTCTTGGGGGAGAAAGGATTTTGAATTTAAAAATCTCTTTTTCAAAATGTTTTATTATCTAAAGTTTTACGTAGGTCTTCTTTTTTCCCAATTAACCCCCCCTTTCCCAGCCATTCCCACTCCGGGCAAGCCCGCTCCATCCCAGTGCCTGTGTCCATTGGTTATGCTAATATGCATGCATACAAGTCTTCTGGTTGCTCTCTAACCCCTATCTCTCCTGCCATTTGTCTCTGGATCTATTCTTGTTCATTGAACTTAAAATCTCTTATGTCTCTTCTGCTTTCTAGCTTCTTTAGATATCCAAGTTCAAAGACACACCACATCTTATAAGAGACACTAGAGCACTTACACAAGTGCTTTTACAAAGACGTGATTAATTTCTGCAGGATATATCATAGGGTACTCGTATACAGCTGATGTATGATACAGGGCTCACATTTCTTTTCTCTTTAATAGATAGAACTAAAGAGTCAAATAAATAAACTGCCTTTAGTAGTTAATAAGTATGTTTTCTAAGACAAGAAAGGCTATAAATATGTAAATATAACTATTCAGTTATTTACCAAAGCATTTGGGTTCATATTCAAATTGTGTATAGTTGATACAAAAGAATGTACTAGCTTATTTTTCATCACTATTCCTAAGAATATTTAAGTTTTCTTGTGTGGGAATTGCAAGTGTTTAACCTGCAGTGCTAACGCAGTATTGAACCTTTCAGAGCTCCGCAGCAGCCCCATCTGCGCAGCAAGTGAAGTCGCCCCAGGCTTCAAATGCTCCTGATCTAAATGATGCAATTGTGAAACTGTTCAATGACTTCGATGTCAAGGAAACCTCCCATCATTTAGTGATTTCTCATCTAGACCTGCACATATGTGATGATATTCATGCTAAAGAAAAAGGTAACTAAAGCTGCTTATTTTAAACTGTTTTTCTAGAATTAACTCTAAAAATGGATTGTTTATCATGTTTATTATGTCGTATGTGCTATAAGATAACTGGCCATAACTTTATCATTCATAAGAGATACATGCATGAAAGGTGTAATGCTAAACATTATAGATTGCAGTACATTGAGCTTCATAGAAATAGCACCTGGGTTAGTGGGTGTTGGTGGGCACTGGGTGACTGTGCCTGCTGAGGAAAAGGAGATCCTAAGGAGCTGAGAGGCAAAATGTCATCAACTGCTTGCTTTGTGCAAACTTGTTGGGAGGAGCACAAGAAGAAGACTTCAGGTACTTCATTCAACTTCTCGGAGTTTTCTAAGAGGTGCTTAGAGAGGTAGAAGACCATTTCTTCATGCTGGGGTCTTTCTCCAGCATCTAGAAGGGTTCGGGAATCTGGAGAAGGCGGGGTGTGTAAATTAAAAAAGAGACTAGAAATATAATACAAATTTGTAATCCACGGAGGAGCCAGAGGAAGCTTAGCTGCAGTAGCTAAGATCTGTCTGTCTCTTGATCCAGGGTTGTTCTCTCCCCCCCTCCCCCCAACATACACATTTTGCTCTGTGGTAAAGTAGATATTTATAATAAAGGTAAGGTTTAGTATACAGTAAGCATTATCAGATTGGGGGAAATGCCTTCGTCTGTTTGACCGGCAGGAGGCAATAACATGTAGATTAAAACGCCCTCAGCTGTCTGGTAACAGGCAATAATATATGCAGATCTTCAGCTTTGGGGAAATGCCTTCAGCCATTCCAGCAGGCAGTAACATGTATTCAGCCCTGCTGAATATAGATGCATTTCTTGCATTTATTATGACATACTGGAATTAGCCTCTAGCAATGTCTGCTAAAGAGAAAGGGAAATTTGCATACATGGAAAAGGTGGGCAAGGCCGGTTAATGAAAGGGAAATGAAACTTATATCCCTCTTAAAGGGGAAACAAAAAGAAGTTCAAGGATCTGAATGCACCCAAGAGGCCGCCTTCTTCGGCTTTTTTCTTGTTTTATTTCGAATATAACCCAAAAATCAAAGTAAAATGGCTATTCTGGCCTATCCGTTGGTGATGCTGAAAAAAAGCTGGGAGAGAGATGGAGTCAATCACACTGCTGCAGATGACAAGCAGCCTGCAGAAAAGAAGGCTGCTAAGCCGAAGGAGAAATATGGAAAGGAAATTACTGCATACTGAGCTATGGGGAGAGCCTGATGTGGCATAGAAGGGAGTTATCATGGCTGAAAAAAGCAAGAAAAAGAAGGAAGAGAAGGGAGGTGAAGAGGATCAGGAGAAAGAAAAAGATGATGATGATGGATAAGTTGGTTTTAGCAGAGGTTTTTTTTTCTTTTTTTCTTGTCTATAAAGTAGTTAACTGACCTGTACAAACTCACTCATTTTAGAGGAAAAAAATTGAAATGTAAGGCTGGGTAAGATTTGTTTTTAAACTGTACAGTCTTTTTTTATATAGTTAACATACTAGTACTACTGAATGTATCTTTAGATAACCCTGTGTTGGTATTTTTAGTAGCCACTAACCTTGCCTGCTATACAGTATGGGGATTGTAAAATAGCATGGACATTTAAAGCAGGTTCTTGTGCACAGCACAACTTACTTGTATGTGGGGATGGTATTAATTTCATCTTCAGTTGTCTCTGTTGCCACTAATATGAAATAATTGTTGTTTTGTAACTGAATATCACTCTGGTAATAAAATTAAGTTTAAATAAAGTCAAAGACTTAGTAGATGACATCCTTGAAGGAGGATAAAATATTTAGACTTACCTTTGAATTAACCTTTTTATAATTTTGAATTGTCCCTAAATTAAATACTAAACATATAATTTGCACATGTGTTGTGAGCTTGGTGGTTTATATTTTTTATGACCCCATGTGCATGTAAATACAATTGTGTGGATTAAACATCTTGTGTGTCTTCCTCCCAATATTCTAGGTTTAATTAGGAAGCTAAATTTCAGTTAAGAAGGTTTTTTTCCCCTTTTTAGCTTTTGTTTCTTTTACCTTTTCTTATTTAGTAGACAAAGATTCTTGATCACTTTGAAAAACCGTGGTTCCCTAATCTAGATTCTGGGACATTTATCTGTCAGAGAGTGTCCCTGGCCCATAGTGTTGAAAGGGTTCAGCAGGTAGTCCTATCTCTTGGACAGTGGTTCTCAAACTTTGGCGAGCATGAGAATGAAGCTGAGGATTTTTAAAAAATAGGGATATCTGACCGGTGTCCTCAAATCTGAATCAGAATGATAACTGTGACAATTGCTGGTCTGGATTTTTAAGGCTGTGAGAGTGAATATTCAGACTGATCCTGGATACTTAACAGTGGAAAACATCTTGCCTTCATCATATATGATCAAAGGGTGGAGCATAAAAGGTGAGGGATATTTGGAATATGTCGTCAGTCCTTTTGTCATTTGGCATAGTTGGTATCTTCTGTTTTAGTGATTTGGAAGGAAATTCAAAAAATTAAAACAAAGCCAAAATGACAAAAAGAGGGATCAAAGTTAAGTAATAAGCAAAAGAACAGAGAAAAGTTTTCTAAGCTCTTTCCTTCCTTCCTTTATATATTCTCTCAGAGAATAAGCTGAATGACGTTGCTTAAAGGAAAGCCCCTCTACCAAAACACAGTATTGCTGTTGTATAGATGTGTAATTAGTTCTCTGCTATTCTGAAATCCAGAAAGTTCTGAAATGTTTCTTCTTAGTTTTGTGAAAAACTTGCTGGGAAAATACTTAAACACATTGCTATATATCGTCTTTATTTTATCCACTTAGTGTAAATACTTGAGTTTTGCTGCAGAATTACTATTTTTTATTACTTAGTGCTGCCTTAGAGTCTGCTTAGAATATGATATGCCCCCCTCTTTCTCTCTCTCTCTCTCTCTCTCTCTCTCTCT